>JAPDNY010000013.1:43924751-45124751 GCA_029375565.1 Gekko gecko
TAGTGAATGCTGCCATGTGATTTTAACTAGGGATGTATAAGGTTTGCTTGGGAAAAAACTCTTTTTTCATCCTAAACCTTTTTCTACCTGCAGAAGATTTCTATGGATAATGATCTGTCTGAGTCAAATTTCAGTCATATGCATGAGAGGCTGAAACCTTTGAGGCTTTTAAAATTGTTTGCTCTCATATGAAACAGTTTTGCAATGTGCCTAAATTTGTGTTGCAGCTCATAATGGGTTTTGTAGTTTTCACGGATCCATAATATTTATTTTCAGTTCTCATGTAGATCCATTTATTTTTCAAGGCATGGGATGAATAATAATTTCTGAAAGGCATACAATAAAAGCCTACTAGTATATTAAAATCACCATAATCCTATTTAACCAGGCTCTTACAAGTGGATCCAAATAGGGAAGTGTTTCTGGAAGGCACTAGCATGTTAAATCTGATGCTCCATTTCACAGACTGTAATGAGTATCATAATATTAAAGTTATTCTTTTACAGAACTACCTAATGTACCCCCCTCAAATTTTGCCTTGAACTCTAATTGATTTGGAAGTCAATAACAACCCCAATTAGGATTTTTTTAAAAAAATAGGGTGCAGTAACTGGTTTAGAACAGCCTGTCTTGAACCACATTCAAAAAATGGACCGAAGCATTCACAAGACCATGTAAAATACATGAAAAGCAGAGATATGGTATCCTTACAATACTATTAAAAATGATGACTTGTGTATGTGTGTGTGTGTGTGCTGAAAAGGGATTAAAAATTCAATTCACTGTTCCATGACAGAGGGCTTTTCTGCATTCTCATTTTACTTGTCCTTAAGTTCTTGTTTGAGGAGCTGCGGTGGCTCAAGTGGTTAAGACACTGAACTGCAGGCTGTGGAAGGTCAGTAGTTCAGCAGTTCGAGACCCGAGAGTGCCGCATGACGGAGTGAGCTCCCGTCTCTAGTTCCAGCTCCTGCCAACCTAGCAGTTCGAAAGCAAGAAATTGCAAGTAGATAAATAGGTACCACTTCGGTGGGAAGGTAACAGCGTTCCGTGCGCCTTGGTGTTTAGTCATGCCGGCCACATGACCATGGAAATGTCTTCGGACAGCGCTGGCTCTTCGGCTTTGAAACAGAGATGAGCACCGCAACCCTAGAGTCGGATTCGACTGGCTTTCGAGCAAGGGAACCTTTACCTTTACCTAAGTTCTTGTTTATTTGGTTTCCCCCACTGTTTTGCACATGTTTTGCTCCCTCTAGTGGTCCACCTGACATAAAATAGGTTTATTTCCAGAGTTTCTCCCTGAAGATTTAAACTTCAGAGACATAAGCTTGAAATAAACCTGTTTTATGTTTGATCAACCAGTAGACATGTGCGGAACAGGAACCCCCCCCGAAACAGGAATTTAGCACAGAGAATGTGGAAAAGCCCAGAGTCTTCTGCTTACAGGACTTACACACATTGGCTGCATTCACACACACTAAACAATCCACTTTTAACCCACTTTCAATGCACTTTCAAACTGGATTTTGCCAGTTCACACAGTAAAAATCCAGTTTGAAAGTGCATTGAGAGTGGATTATTTAGTGTGTGTGAACACAGCCATAAATCTGATTAAAGTTATCAGGTGCTACATGTAGAATAAGTATGTGTGAACCCTCCAGTAAGAAATTCCATTGGCAAGAACACTTCTGCCACTCATATCTATTTCTGCCCAAATGGTTGCTGATCTATTGGATCTTGAGTTCATGATTATTTGTGGTACTTCTTACTTTACTTACGGGCCCTATATAGTTTTGTTTCCCCAGTACTTGCAGCCTCATCATTATTCCATGCTGTTTGTAGTTTTGACCCTTTTTCTAGAAAATGCTTAGTAGACAAACTTCATGGTCCAAAAGCCTATGTAGGGAGCAAAACCACCCTAAGGAAGGTCTCTTTCTATGTGGAGGGTATTGTTTGGGTAAAAGAATCCCCCATCTTTAGAAGCAGGCTTCCAAAAAACTGTGCTTCTTTCATCAGCCCTTTTTCATATGAACCTGCATGGTTTGCTTGCTTCATTACAGGCCCAGATAGCTTGGCAAGTTGCTGCTTTACTTGCACTCACATGGCAACATGGGATATGTACTCTTCAGATAGCATAAAAGCAGAAATAATTGGTCTTGGCCAAATGTACTTCAACTCATTGATCATGATGGTATCTTGGCAGCTACCCCTAGACAGAGCATTCCACAGGTCAAGAGTCACCATAGATTTCACTTTTACAAGTGAGAGAACATAGAAAAAGGCTACATCCTGAAATTACAAGGAGGAATGTGCAGGGAAGGATATGCCATTCACATTTGATCTGCCCTTTCTGAAAGTGAAAGAATTCTACTCATTTCTCAGAACCTGTTTCTCTAGCTGGCTAATGATTGGAGCACTGTCAGCTGAGATGACTCAGAGCATGTTAATAGGTGTGTTCCAAGTAGGCTGTTCTTTTCAGGTTTAATAGAAATGTCTGAAATGTAGCCTAAGCCAAGTGAATACAAGTCTTAAACATATCTGAATGAGATTTACTTTCCCTAGAATACTTAACCTGAAGAAGACATCCTTATACTTAAAACACACATAACACCCAACAACAACAAAAACAACAACTTAGGTCTCCATAAAAAATTGTAAGATTCACATTGAATTGGTTGGAGATGTCACAGCCAGCCTTGATCATGTTTCCTGGATGGATATTTGTGTTTATGACAAGGCACAATTAAGAAGTGAGGGACAAACAGAAAATTTTGTATCAACAAATGACTGTTGTAAAAAAACAACAGTATTTCTAAGCCAACTGAAGAAGATCTGTTTTAATGGGCTTGAAGACCAAGGGCTCCACTGTGTCTCATTTTAAAGAATATAACAAAAGCACATCTAACCAATATGCCATGCTAGCTTGCAGTCTCTATGGTACGTGTTAAGGGACAATTGGCACAGGGATGTATGCAATGACCCAGCAGACATCGACTGTGACAGATCACAGAAGGGATGTCGAGGCCTATCACGCAACTCCTGCTGTCCCACCAACATGGTAGTGGAAACTTAGCTCTGGGCTGCAAGACCAAGGGAGAAGTCATGGCCATGTTGACCAGGTTCTGGAGGTGTGGCTTTTTTCTAGTTAAGGTAAAAGGTAAAGGTTTCCCTTGCTCGAAAGCTAGTCAAATCCGACTCTAGGGGGCGGTGCTCATCTCCATTTCCAAGCCGAAGAGCCAGCGTTGTCCGAAGATGCTTCCATGGTCATGTAGCCAGCATGATTAAACACTGAGGCACTTGGAACGCTGTTACCTTCCCACTGAAGTGGTACCTATTTATCTACTTGCAATTTCTTGCTTTCGAACTGCTAGGTTGGCGGGAGCTGGGGCCAGAGACAGGAGCCCACTCCGTCACGTGGCACTAGGGTCTCGAACTGCCAAACTACAGACCTTCCGGTCTGCAGCTCAGCATCTTAACCAATGAGCCACCATGCCCCCTGGCTTTTTTCTAGAGGAGATCAATGTGGCTCATGAGAGTCTGGAAACCCTCAGGGAGTGTGTACAGACCTCAAGGAAGTATTAATGGCCCTTGAGTGGACAGGCTTGGGGGATTCTTTCATGGCTCAGCAGTACATTAGGCAGCCAAGCATGGAGAGGAGGAGGAGGCTCAAGCATAGCAGCAACCCCCTTTGCACCCATATCTGTGGCTTCACCCCAGGTTATGGGAGCAGAAACCTCCCATTAGCGTCTAGGATAGCTTCCTGGGATGCTAACCCCTTGCAATGAGTTCCATCTGTCCCCAAGATGTATTCCCTAGTGATGATTTCTGTTAACTGGGGCAGCAGAGAAAAAGGGCTATTCCAGAAATTCCTGCCAGGAGGCAACAGATTTGTACCTGTAGGGCCTGAATCACACTCTTCAAAATGCTGGACCTCTAAAGTCCTAAATGGGTCAGGGCCAGGATATGTGAAGGACCACCTCCTTCTGCTAGGTAAGATCCGTTACTAAAGCTCTGCCGTCTGTGCCCTGCCTACAGAGGGGAGGCTGGTGGCAACCACAGGCAGGTTTCCTAGGCGCTACCACCTTGCCTGTGGGACACCCTTCCTCTTGAGGCTTGCCTGGCACCCTACCCCATTCTCTTCGAGGTCCCAAGCCGAAACCTTTCATTCTTCCCGGCTTTTCGTTAAGGTGTTGATCTTTCTAATATTATTTTACAGAACTAGCTTGAAACTGTTTTATGAGAATACTTTTAGGCTGTTAAACATGTTGGGCCGATTTTATGCTCTTAAGTTTTTAATGGCTGGGTTTTAATAGTTTCTTCATGATTAGCCATTTTTTTAAATGTCATTTCCTGGTTTTATTTTATAAGGTGCCTGAAGCAGGTTGTGTGGGGCAGTGGCAAAGACTCCCCCACCCTACAGAAATAGATAAATAAATAACTTTGATGTCCTGTGGAAGTACACCATTGAGGACAGACTGGATGTAGAATTCTTTCATGTAAACCACTGCTTCACAACTATGGGTGGTGGAGACAAAAAAGACCTTGTGTGTTATGGGAACCAGGCCTGTATTTATGAGATAACCGAGGAATCTTAATCTCTATCATTATTTATCTACTCCAGTTATACCCCCTTTTTCTCAAAAGTAGAGCCAAAGCAGATAACAGAGTTCTCCCATCTTCTCTTTTATTCTCACAACAACCCTGTAACCTAGGTTAGGCTGAGAGTGTGTGACTGATGCAAGGTCACCCAGCAGGCCTCTGTGGCAGAGCAGAGATTTGAACCTGGGCCTCCCGGATCCTACTCTAACCACTACACTACACCACTACAGTGGGGGATTTTGGGGCCCTGCCCTCTTAATTAAAAGCCCCACCCCACAAATAACTATGCCAAAAAACCATGACCTAGGTGGTACTGGGCTAGCAGAAAGGGGAATTGTTGGAGATGTATTGAAGGTGCCCTTCTAAGTTTTTTTGCCTTGTGGAAGAGAACTCAAAAGGCATTTAAATGTCTTCTGAAGGCAGCTAAATGCCCTCTGAGCTGTTTTTTCCCTGGGAACTGACGTGCTCGCTGTCCCGTCCCTTCAAAGGAAGGGCTAGAAATAGGCTCAGAGCTTCCTCCTTTCAAGACAGGCATCCAGAGTAAATTAATTAACTAAATTAATTAAGTAAAACAATTAGCCACCCTGAGCCTGCTTTGCGGGGAGGGCGGGATATAAGTTTGATAAATAAACAAACAAACTATAATTTAACTCCCCCCTGAAAAATTGAAATGCCCCCCAAACATAAAAAAGTCCTGGCTATGGGCCTGCTGGCTCTTCATGAATTATTAGCCAATTTCTGATGCTTAAATTGGATAGAAGGGATGTGGCAAGTTCCACCCTATGGGATTACAGTGGCAAATTCCACCATAACTTACATTGCAGCGCAAATGTGTGCGCATGCAGCTCTTTCAGTGGAATCAGAAATCCTGCTTTTCTCCCCAAACTTCCAGGACCTTACACATGTACATTTAGTTATACATGCTCCAGATTTAGATTACATTCCAATGTGTACGTTCATTCCCTCCTGCCATGAATATGCAAAAGGTCTTCTGATGCCAGGTCATCTGGCAGGAACAGTCACACCATGCCTTATTTGTTTTTATGGAGATAAATGTTTAGATACAGAAAAGAATACAACAGTGAGGGTGTGCAGGAACCAAATGTGCACAACCAGTGCAAGGGAAGGCAGACTAGAGAAACAAACCTCTTGATGGGGAGGGGGTACCTTGTTTATATCGCCTCTGAGAGCTGATAACATGCTTATCACTGAGCTCCAAACTCAGCAGTCTAGACATTTCGTATAATTGTCTCCGCTTGGTAAGCAGCAGCCCCAGTGACATTCCAGGCTTTGACCTCTGCCCTGCCAGCCCCAAAACAAGGGCCGTCAGGAATCCCATAATGTTATGTATTAAAGATTTTTTTTAAAAAAAATAAAAGAGGCCAAGGGGTCATTCTACCGCCCGAGTTTCAGTCACGATCTTTATTCTAGTGCACAGTTCCCTCCCTGAGATCTTGATTCGTTAGTCCATCATTGCTACTCGGAATTACCACTTCAACAAAAAAGTAACAGGCCGAATCACAACACATTATTCAAATGATTCTCTTCAATATGGTAGACCAACATAAAACCTAGAATGAACAATTTAATCTTGTAATTTTTCAGTTAACTTTTTGGGTGAGCTCTCCGTTCCGTGAATTTGCTCCGTCCTGCATTTCCAGTTTCTTGAATGTGTTGTTCGTGTAAAACACATTCGGCCTGTTTTCTTTTAAACAACAGAACTGTATTATTTGCTCAGATGCCGGCAGAGAGGGAACAGGTGGGAGCCAAATAGATTGATGGAGTCTCACTTGGCAGAATTCAGCATATAAGCGCCAATGGATCTGTGCCAGTTTACACCTGCCGAAGATCCTGCCCCTCTATTTTCATATGTGCTTAAGGTGTAAAAAGTGAAAATAACAAACAGTGATTGCTAGAGGGGATTTTGATGCTCAAAGGCAGATCAGAAGGGTCTTAGCTTTAGAAAAATATATGAAAAGCTGTTTTGGGGAGGTAAATGAGAAAGAAGAACTTAACGTGTCAACTGATGTTTTCAGAAGTTTTATACTGACAGGTCATATTCCCAAGGATGCTAAAAGTGGAAAATATAACACCCATTATTCAAAAGGGGCAAAACATACAGCAAGCAATTATAGTTTGACGCCGGTTGTGGGAAAACAGACAGCATTTTATGGGATTTTGGGAAGCAAACAGCTTGAAAAGTGTAATTGGATTAGAGGCTGGCAACCTGGGATTACCCCCCCTTCAAAGATAGATTTTTAACGTAATGGCAAGATCCTGAGAAAGTATTGCTGTTGTGGGGTGTGGTAGATCTGAGTGGGGTGATTTATACCTGTTTTCCAAACGAACGTTCCGGAATGAGTTACACAGCGTCCCCTTTTATACTGTCATCCCACTGTGAGACTATGAGCTGAAACTGTTTGTGGGTGTGCGTTCTAGGATGTGCGTTTCTTTCCGTGAAACATCGCCCCCTATTTTGCTGATAACATGTTCCCATAAAGCAGGGCATAACTCTCTTCCATGTCTTCACAACAGCCCTCAGGTGGGCTCTGTGTAGCCTCGCAGGTCTCCCAATGGCAGAGTAGGGATCTGAAGCCAGATCTCCCAGGTCCTAGTCCAACACTCTAAAGACCGCACAACATTAATTCTCATATGAAGCTTTGTCTTGACTAAATTATCATCTTCCTGTCAACCCCTTGTTTGCTTTTGGGCAAGTCCCTTAGGTGGGTCTAGATTATCTACTACGCTAAGTGAACTAGCTAACAGAACTCCAGGCAAATGTGGGGGCCTCTGCTGTGACAGAATTACTTTGGAGCTCCGTCTTGCAGAGCACACTGTCCCCCTGCTCTCTGCTTTAAGCTAACACCCCCCTTAGGCCACAACATGATGGTTCTTCCAGGTTTGCTGTCCTCCCAGAGCCAACAAGGACATTTTTATCATCCTAGTTTTTTAGGTGAGAGTGGCTGATTTGGTTTTCTGCTCCTTCTCTGTACTGTAGGGGTAACTGGATTTTAATTCTGCTTGTTTATGTTTGTTGCTATTTAATTGCTGCTTATAACATTTTCTTGCTGTGGGAAACGTATGTTACCACAAAGGTACAATGTGCCATTTAGGGTGGTATTTGTGTATGTGCCCTGACCTGGATGGCCTGGGCTAGTCTGATATCATCAGATCTAAGACGTTAACCAGGGTCAGCCCTGATAAGTGTTTGGATGGGAGACCACCAAAGAAAGCTAGGGTTGCTATGCAGAGGCAGGCAATGGTAAACCACCTCTGAATGTCTCTTGCAGCACTTTACAGAAATACACGCGTGTATACCACTGGGTTAATGGGTCAGCTGTAAAAATCCCCCCAATGGTAAGGAGACTTTCACCACTGCCTTGGAGGGATACAGATGTGTAATAAAAGCCCCCTTCCTATTTGGCATTTAAGTGATAAACTACCACTTGATCAATAGTATCAACCTGTCGCAAGTTACCCATTTGGTTAATGGTGATCTGTACTTGCTCAGACAGTCGCCACTATAGCTTCCTGCCCATTCTCTGAGATTATCGTCCGAAGCTCTGCTTTCCTCCTGTTTTGGAGACTGAGGCAGTTAGCAGTAGAAGCAGGACCTTCTCAGTTGTGGTACCTGGGTTTTGGAATGTCCTCTCTTTGTATGCTCACCTGTCACCATATTTGTTATCCTTCCAGTGCCACATGAAGACATTTTTATTCGCCCAAGTTTTTAAGTGAAAGTTGTTGCTTTGGTTTTCCCTTCTCTATACTGTAGCAATCACTAGATTTTAGTTCTTTTTTTTACTTTACTTACAAGCTGGTTCTAACATTTTTTGCTGTGGGAATCTTACATTTTAAAAATCTTTTTCTACTGTTTTAATGTTGTTGTCGAAGGCTTTCATGGCCAAAGTTCATTAGTTGTTGTAGATTTTCTGGGCTGTATGGCCGTGGTCTTGGCATTGTAGGACCTGACATTTCGCCAGCAGCTGTGACTGGGATCCTCAGAGGTATAACATAGAAAGATGGAGTACTCTCTGTTATCACAGCCTGGGGAACTCCTACAAGATAATGACTCAGCCCAACTCCACCTACCTGAGTAGATATAAATTATCTGCCTACCATTTTTCTTCTCACCTTGACACAAAGAGTATTTCATCTTTCTGTGTTATACCTCTGAGGATGCCAATCACAGCTGCTGGCGAAACATCAGGTATTACAATGCCAAGCCCAAGCCCAGAAAATCTACAACAGCTAATGTTTTAATGCTGATTGGTATTTGATTGTAACAAATCTGAATAGTTTTTATATGTGGTTAGCCAACTACAGGGTGATTTTCTAGTTATGGGGTGGAAATGCTTGTCATAAACCTGCTTGGCTTGTAACTTATTATGTTATGAGAAGCGCACAACAAAAAATAAGACACTTTTGTGCCGAACTGTTTATTTTAATAAAATGCTCTGAAAGTTCCAGAGGAAGATAGCTCTTGCAAAGAAATAATTAATGGTACCTCTTAGGGAAAAATCTGCTGTCTCTGTGGGGCAGTAGATACCGCCCCCCTACAAAAAGTAATTTTAATGCAGACAAATGCAAAAATGATATGTCTTGGAGCAATGCTCCAAAAAGAGAGAGGGTGTATTAAAGAGCTATGCAGCATACTGATCAGGAAAGGGATTTAGGGGTTATTGGAGGGGGAGAAATCCTTCAAACCAGCATGCTAGTATTGCGGCAGTTCAAAAAATTGCAACCCAGAGCTGCAGATAGACTCAGCATCACTCGAGAATCCAGGAAAAGGGCGATGAGGTTGAAATTCAGAGATAGTCCATTCCCTGCCTCCCCTCCAGCTTAAGAGGGAAGGCCTTAACTGAATTTGATGTCTGCTTTTTAAAATTTAAATTTGTTTTTTGCTACTTCTCTGTTGGATGGACCTGAAGCAGCATACAGTGGTATAAAAACATTTAAACAAAAACATTATGAGCAAGTATAAGCAATGACACTCACTCAGTAAAATAATGAATATGTAGGATGAACCAGAAGCATAAGAACAACTTCAAGAAGTGTCTAAATTAATAAAATAGCAGCATAAAATTACAATTTCAACAGGAAGTTTAAAAGACACAATCTCTGTGAGGGTCAGCAACAAACCCAGTTACAAAAACCAGCTAACAAACTGCCTGAGCAAACAGCCAGTTTTCTGTACAGTACCTAAAATGTACAAGACTGATTGTCACACAAAAGGTTGTGGAGAGAGCTTTCTAAGGTTTCCATATCTGAGGGCCTACCACAGAAAAGCCTCTGTCTCTGGGTGCAACCCACCCCCCCAGACAGTGGAGGCACACAAAACAGAGCCTCTGATGTCGTCTCCTTGGATGCAAAGTGGGATTAAAATGAAATCAATAGATGATAATACTAGATGGGGGGGTAGAATAGAATTACCGGGAAGTGGAACAATTTGGAAATCTATAAACTCTCAGAAACTTGAGCAAACTGATTTTCTCTTCTTTCTTTCTTCCTTACTCTAAACTTCCTCAGCATTCTGTGTTCTCTGGAACATATTAAATCCACACCAGGGCATTTTTAAAAGGGGTAGAATTCTGATGGCTAATTTACAAAATCATATTTCCTCCTGCATATTTGAGGACCCCCCCACCACACAGGCAGAGATTCTCTAGCTAGACTTTTGTGTCTGAGACAGGCAGCCAGTCATTGCGCTGTTTGCTGTTGTGACATGTCAAAGCTCTCTGGTACTGGAAGTAAGGTTGGCACAGGACACTGGCTCTTCACTCTCCTGTAAAGTAGGTAGGGAGATGCTTTGAAGACAAGATTTTGTTGGATCAGAACAAGAATCATCTAATTTCTAATGGTGGCATTGAGAAGATACGATGATGCAGAACCCCAAAGACAATAGTGGAATTATGTGTTTAACAGTTGAATTATGTCTTAAGGGCCAAACTAGATGTGGATGTTTCAGGACTTGAAAGGCATGGGGGGGGGAAGCAAGAGCACTTGCTGTGGGCCTGATCAGGAATGGGTCCGCCATAATCAAGTCAGACTACGGAATCTCAGCCTAGTATTTACTACTGTGACTGGCAATGTCTTTCCAGGAGAAGAGTCCTCCTTTTAAAGAAGGAAATGCTGAGGACGGATGAAAAATTAAACAGAAATCCACTGGCACCTTATAGACCAAGGCAATTTATTCCACTACAAACTTTTGCAAGTCAGAGCTCACTTCCCCCACTTGTATAAACCAAAATCCAAAAGAAATCCCTCAAACGCCCTCCAGGATAATCACACTTTGCAGCATTTCCCAGAAACCACCAAGGTCGGTGCCCCCTTCACTTCTTCAGGAAAGCTATTCCAGAAGAGAGGTGGAGGCGGCGGCGCTGCTGAAAGGGCAGTGATTGTCCTGAGGCCGCTCTCATAACCTTTGCAGAGGGCACACAGAGAAGAAACCACTGGGGAGATTAAGCTGGTACACAAGTTTATACTGGGAGAGGTGGTACTAATTACACAGTGCTCGGGAAGAAGGGGAAACTATCGTGCTTTAGGACACTGTTGGATCAGGAATCCTTGGTTCTTAGATAGTTCTTAGGCACCTGGAGAAAGGATCCGAAGTGTCTTCTGAATATCATGAGAATCACGATTGGGGGTGGGGCAGTCCTTTCTCAGTCTGCCATCTACATCCAGCCCCTGCAGGTAAAATCCAGCGTTCTCAGGAAGCCGATTCATCACAACCCACCAAATAATATTATTGTTTAGCAGTTACGTAGCACATTCCCTGTGTTCAAATCACTTCCTGTGTATTTTTCTTAGCAAGGCAATGATGAGAACTACATAGAGGCAGGGACAAGAACTACAGAGACCCCCTTTCCCCAAGCTGCCAAACCCCCAAAGAACGAGAATTTCAACACATTGCTGCATGCATTTTATGGGAGATTTTGAAGAATTTTTTTTTTCTCCTGAGGGTGCTAGAGCCCACCATTTTTACATGACACAGCTCAGTTCCTTCTAAATGCTGTGAGGAACTGGCTGGGGAGTTGCAACACCTCTGTATAAATATATGTGTACATACAATGATTCACATTTCAGTCAAAGGACACAGGGAGACTGGCAAGGTAACTAGTGCCATATTTAAATCTGCATAATGGCACAGATAAACACATAGCTGCATAACCTTAGAATATGGAGAGAATTAGCAGCCTCTCTGGAGTGGAAATTGCTTTCTCTGTGTCTCTTGGTGTCCAACCCACTCCCTTTAACAGGGTTCAAGTGAGAGATCGGAGGGGAGCCACGTCCACTGCTTAATGAATGGTGCTGCTGCTGCTGCTTCTTTTGGAATGATGAATGCAGGGGCCTCGGGGATCTGTGGGAGATGGCTTGAGTTAGGGAAGGGAAGAACAGGGGTGGGAATGAGGGTTGCCTCAGAAAAGTGGAATCTGGAGGTCCTGAAGGTGGTTCAGTTACACTGACTTCTTGTTCTGACCCTAAGTGGGCCCAATGGGATGTCATTGCCCACCTCGGCAGGACTTAATGCTTAGTCATAAATCTAGACAGAAGGCGAGGAGGAGGAGGAGGAGGAGGAAGAGAGGAGGAGGAGGAGGAGGAGGAGGAGAGACGTGTCTTGTAAATGCTGAAGTGTCAGCAAAAGCTTTTTAACTCCAGTTTCATAACTTGAGAAATATTTTATCACCCTGGTGAGCCAAACCTCTGAAAATCGATAGAGCTTGAGAGTCGGCAGTATTGATCTGCAAGCTGGAGTCGTATTGAAATATTCATGACAGTGTGTGTGTGTGTGTTTGTGTGTGTGTGAGAGAGAGGAGTGGGGGGTGAGGTGGGGGGTGGGGGGGTTGGAGAACGTAATGCATTTTCATTTCAAATACATTAAGTTGATTACACAGTTCAAAAAGGCAACAGTTTGGAGGAATGCATGTGGATTTGCTTGCCCCACAGGCAGATGAAGAGAAATGCATTGTGTGTGTTTGTGTGTGTGTGTGTTGGGGGGTTTATTTGTTTGTTTTGCTTTCTGAAATGGTCAGAGTGTGGAGGGGGTGGGAATTAAAAAGGGCCCGGAGATCTGATAAAATTAGCACCAGGCCCTCCCGGGGCTTTGTGGAGCTGCTTTGATTGCCAAGCCAATTTGGACACCCGTTTCTTTGATCTTCACTTTCAGTATTTGAGCCGGCACATTAGTATCACTCATTTCACATGAGATTTGGGATTCAAGTTTCTTCAACAATCTAAAAAGCAGTACATTAGAAGGGGAATTGTCTGCCCGCCGACTTAGAATCCCAATACCCCTGATACTAATTTGATGTGATGCATTTCACCAGATGTGTCTACCTGAACAATGTTTGATGCCCAAGAGAATCGGGTTGCTGCTGTACAGTATTAAACTTGGCTCCTTCTTCCCCCCACAAGCAGCCCCCCCTCTTTCCAAAAGTGATTGGATGAAAAATACGATCTATAATACTGTTCTGCATAGTGATGTGAGAAGTTAACAAGCGTCTGAGAACAGAAACTGGGCTTCAAACAAACAAAGGAATCAAACTTTTAAAAGGCATCTTTTAACAAAGATATAAAGGGAAATACTTTTTTGTTTCTAAAGGGGTGGAGCGGTTCTTCCAGATGTACTAAGTGCATTGAAACTGAACTTTTAAAACACCATTCTTCATATAGCACTTTGAGACTTGGTTTTGACAACAGCACCTTACTCAGGGTCAGGCATAGACAGAGAGAGAGAAGACTCTTCAGGCAGAGAAGTGAAGGCAAAGCAGCCCTAGGTAATGCAAATATGAACACTCGTCGACAGGTACAGCGTAGGGGTCCCTGTGGAGATGATGATCGCTTCCTTAACTTCTAAGTTTGGTGCAGGAATTGGAGCCTAAAAACAAAACAAAACTAAGATGTGTTGTCGAAGGCTTTCATAGCCAGAGTTCATTAGCTGCTGTAGATTTTCCGGGTTGTGTGGCTGTGGACTTTGCAGTCAGAATGCCAGTCACAGCTACTGGCGAAACGTCAGGTCCTACAATGCCAAAACCACGGCCACACAAACCGGGAAATCTACAGCAACTAAAAAAACTAAGATGCTTTAAGCCCAGGCACTGGAAGACACTATGTAGTTTTTGAAGGAGTAGCCTATGGAAGAAACCCCAGTGGCTAGAAAGCACCATCAGATCTGACTCACTGATTCTTGGACTGTCAATGCAGTCAAACATATTACCAAGAAAAATGTTTGCCTTGTTGTTATTCATGTTGTTTTGATGCCCCTTGGTGGTGGTGGAAAGCCAGCCTATGGTGACCCCTTGGGGTTTTTCAAGGCACGACACTTTCAGAGGTGGTTTGTCATTGCCTGGCTCTGCATAATGAACCTGAAATTTGTTGGTGGTCTCCCATCCAAATACTAACGAGGGTCAGTCCTGCTTAGCTTCTAAGATCTGACAAGATCAGGCTAGCCTGCGTCAGGGTATTGACCTTGATATCTGGATTATTTGGCCCCTTGGTACCAGATAAATGTTTACACCTCTTAATTGACCTTGATTGCTCTCACTGACCTGAACTTCACTTGCCTACACTGTCAGTGCATCCCATTGCCTGTGGCAAATCATTTGCTCTGGTTTCTGTGTGTCCCAGACATCATCACATCATGTGTGGTTTTCCCCAAGCCAATAGGATTAAATAGTAGTGTGGGCAGATGAGGACAAAATCATTTTAGCAAAGAGTAGGACAAAATGGTATGATCCTACTCCCTTCTGTGTCACTCCAGTGGTATGTTCCTTTCAACATCTGCATTGGGGTTGTTCTTTTCAGTTTAGGGTGTCATCCTGCCATGCATGAGGCCTAGGTTCATAGCATTAACTCATAGGATTCATGCATGAGCAACTAGGGAAAGAAGAATTGGAGATCTAATGTCTGGGTGTGCTTACGTAATGACTATTTTGTTTTGCCTTATCTGCTCTTTGCTTTCCGAGGCTTCTGTGAGACCAGAAGAGTACTGAGGAGATTCAGAAATGCAGTATCTTTCTTAAATTCCCAAAGGCCGTATATATTTTTCATTCACTGCTTTGTCTCTGGAGAGCGTTTGCAACCTGAATCCAGTCAGGAAGGCCTTACTCTTCTTTGTAATTTTATTTATTCAAAGTTTTCCGCCCTGCCTTTCTAAAAATTGGAGACAGCTAAGAACAAACAAATAAGAATGCCAAAATCATAAACAGTTGAAAAAACATCTTGGGCTTAATTAAAAATACACATTAATTCCTTTAAAGCATAAAGCAACCACTTGGGTGCCATTTCACATTCCAGTAGGCAGGTCAAAGAGATTGGGGGGAGGAGCATTCCCAGTTAAGAGTTGAAAGTTAAGAGTTATATTCAAAGGGATATTGCAAACATAAATAAAGAAATGCATTCTAATAGCCCTTGTGGTGGTGATTTTTTTCCCTTCCTATTTTTAGCTCACCCTCCCTCCAAAGACTTCAGAGAAGCTTATATGATTCCCCAGGGCGATTTATATGATTCCAGGGCGATTTAGGGATGGGGCCTAGGGAGGGGGGAGTGTCCTGGACACTGTGATGTCTCCTCACACAGAAGTGAAGTCACAGCCCCGTCACCAAACAATGCTCTATGAAGTAAAGACAATAGAGATCAGGGGAATTCCTGGAGTGTCACAAGAGAGGGGCTGTGACATCATTTCCCCTGCTGCTCCAAAGATTGAGTACAGGTGATGAAGGGGGACGCTAGGACTTTTCCCACCATGGGCAGGCATATAAGGATGGGCATGAACCGGGAAAATGCAGTTCGGTCCGTGATTCATGGTTCAGCCAAGAACCATGAACCTAACCTAACCGGGAGACTCATCCATGAACCAAACTAGGAAAATGCAGTTCATGGCCCTGTAAACCCCCTTGTAGGTTGCCAGACCCCCTGGTTCTGTGGGGGGTTCCCAATTTTGTGGGGGTTCCTTCCTGCCACCAGCCAGCTGGTGAGTGAAAGGGGAAGAGCCAATGTTCTGAACTATCAAAAATATATTAGCAAAATATATTAGCAGAAAAGCTTGTGCAAAAAGGGAAATTGAGGGAGTAAGGTATAAAATTTAGACAGCTGGGGAGCTTTTGCTTGCTTGAGACTAGATAAGCCAGCCGTAAAAGGGGGGAGGGAAAGAGGCCTCAAACAATAGCTCAGCTTGTTAACAACCAAGATAAGGAAGCCTGCTGAAACACACACAAGAGAAGAAAGGTGGTGGTGGGGGGCTGAACAAGGAAAAGCTGCTTGAACAATATCCCTCTGAGCGCGTAGAGCCTGGTCATCAGGTATGGGGAAAAGGACTGGTAGAATGTCAGGGAACCACCCCTGCTGGGTGGCTCAGCCAGGAAGGTGGGGAGGGGGAATTTGGGGCCGCCTTAAATTGAGCTGTGCTGCGACACAGACCTCGGAGGTAATGGGTAGACTGCCTATCCTTGCCTTCCCGTGCTTTGCAAATCACGCTTCAATAAACCAGCCTTAACTGATCTTCCCGTGTGAAGTCTTCCTGCTTGACACTTGTCTGGTCACTTCCACGTAACAGTGGGCAGGTGGAGCCCCGCCCCCAAGAGCAACCACCCAGCCTTCCCCCACCTCTTCCTAACAGCGTTTAAAGACATCCTTTAAACACTGCTGGGGAGAGGTGGGGGCTGCACATCTGCACTCCAAGCCCTGAATTCGGGGCTTGGAATGCAGGCACATGTGGCCTCCCCCCTCTCCCCAGCAGTGTTTAAAGGATGTCTTTAAATGCTGCTGGGGAGAGGTGGGGGCCACACGCCTGTACTCTAAGCCCCAAATTTGGGGCTTGGAATGCAGGAGCATGCAGCCTCCCACCCCAACCTCTCCCCAGCGGTGTTTAAAGGATGTCTTTAAACACTGCTGGAGAGAGGCAGGGGTCGTTGTTCCCCAACATGATGTTGTCACTTCTGCGTGATCTCATCACATTGGAGACTCCTCACCCCTCCAGTAATGCCCCCAAAGTCCCCCACTGGGGATTTTGAGGGGACCTGGCAACCCTACCCCTTGAAAGGGACTGCAATCCCTTTAAACAGGGTTTGCAGAAAGCCCAAAAAACTGCTGAGCCACCCAGCTGTGTCAGGCTGTCTTGTGCAGTCCCTTTAAAGTTTAAAGGGACTGCAGAAGACAATGCAAAAAACTGCTGCATGGCAGGGAGGTATTCCACACTGCACAGCTCTTTCAAGCTGTCTTGTGCAGTCCTTTAATCATTTAATGCACTGTGCAAGATAGCCTGAAAAACAGCTGATGAGTCTGCTTGTGATGTAGGTCAGTCAGGAGACAACAACTTAAGGTTACCAGGAGAGTTTCTGGATGAACTGGGATTTGAACGCAGTTCTCCCACTCAGATTTCCTCCCCCTGAAAAAAAATTCCCTCTCATTTAAAGAACGTTAAGAAACACAGGAAGAGGGAGGGAGGAAAGAGATCAAAGAAGCCCCACTGAGTTGTTGGGGCTTACTTCACTATTGTTCCCTTGCAGCATGGCAAACAAGTGAAAGACGTAAACACACCCACATACACAACCTTAGGAAAAGATGGTTTTTGTAGGAATCTTGATGCTCTCATTTCACCCTTCACTTTACGTGGGGGGGGGGGACTAGCCAGTACTCTGTTGTTAGAGGAGAGAACTTGCTATGATTTCTGGTCAAGCAAAGGTTAAAATGAATGAACATGGATTCCTAGAGAGGATTTAAGCAGTTATTGAAGCCTCAAGATTTAAACTATCAGCCCAAATAAGCCAGGGGGACTGCCTGGCTTTTTGGGCACCCTAAGACACCTGAGTCCCAGGAATTTTATGCTTGTAGTCTTGGAGAGCTGGAGATGCCAACCTGCAGGTGGGGCCTGGAGTCCTCCCAGAATTACCACTGATCTCCAGAATACAGAGATCAGTCCCTGGGAGGAACTGATAGTTTTGGAGGGCAGACTCTATGGCATCACATCCCCACTGAGCTCCTTCCAAAGCCAGTTTGGTGTAGGGGTTAAGTGCACGGACTCTAATCTGGGAGAACCGGGTTTGATTCCCCACTCCTCCACTTGCACCTGCTGGATGACCTTGGGCAAGCCATAGTTCTGGCACAGCTGTTCTTGAAAAAGAGCAGTTTCTGTCAGAGCTCTCTCAGCCCCACCTACCTCACAGGGTGTCTGTTGTGGGGGAGGGGAAGGGAAAGGAGTTTGTAAACCGCTCTGAGATTCCTTTGTGAAGGGCAGGGTATAAATCCAATCTCCTCCTCCTCCTCCTCCTCTTCCTCTTCTTCCCCCAGGCACCACCCCCAGAACTCCAGGAATTTCTCAAGCTGCTGCTGGCAACTCTACTGGCTCATAACATATCTCATATAACTCTAGTAATGCTATCAACACAAGACAAACAGTCATAGACTGATTTCACACTAGCCTTCGTCCCAGGATCGCTCCTCCTTTCCCTCCACTTCTTCTGGTCAATTTCACACCTTTTAACCCGCAGCTTCCGCCGTTTTGCTCTGGCTCAGCTTGATCCTTGATTTACCAGAAGTTTCCTGTTGCCACATGGAGAAAAAGTGGGAGGGGGCAGGGGAGGGGTTAAGAGGGCGAAGACAGGGGAGTGGGAAGAGGGAGGACACAGGAAGCCACAGGAAACCTCACCAAGGAAATCAAACTCCGGGAGCAGATTGAAAATAGCCACATGCCAAGAACTCTAATGCGAAATCAGTTTAAACGGTCCATGACAAACTGCCCCGTCGGTAAACAGGGGTAAGTAAAATGTGTGAAATCGGTCTATATAGACTTAAAAGCAAAAGGATTCATGCCTTGGACAAGCATATCTGACTCTCAACAATCACGTAGGGCCAAACTAGACATCAGAGTGTCCTCGTGTCCACCGCATGGAAGCTGGAGCCATTTTAACTTTAAAAATACCACATGGGCAGCATGGTGGGCTAAAGTGCTTTCCCCCTACCCCTTTTCAAGTGCCAAAATGCCCCCCCGGTGACTTTTTTTGGCAATTGAAAAGGTGTGCAGGGGAGACAAGAGAGCCTTAGCCCACAGCATCATGGGCCCTCACAGCATTTTAAAACCACTTTAAAATGACACCGGTGTTCCTGTGGTGGACACAAGAAGACATCGAATTTGGCCCTTAGTCCATTGGTTGAGCCGCATCACCAAAACATGCTTAGCACTATGGGAATGTGCTTTGGACTCACATGCTCCTTCCATCCCTCACAGGAGTCAACTGCAATGCAATCCGAAGCACAGTTACACCCATCTAAGCCTGTTGCTCTGTCAATGGACTGGTAGCGACTTCCAATTTCACTAAAACCATAAATTGCAGTTACATCCAAAGTGGTCTGTGTTTAACTCCCCCCTCCCCCTAAAATCCCATCATTATAGTTTCACCTTGTGCAAGCCTGGTTAGGAGGGGAAACTCAAACCGTATCTTGTCCGTTCAGATCTAATGCAAATGATGGTTTGTTTGGTACTGAAAAATCTCTAACAGAGTTAAGCCCTTCTAAGCCCATTGATTTAGAAGGGTATTACTGTGTTTAGGACTGCACTGGACTGGACTCGCAAGTCCTCCATGTGTTTTGCCATGTATTCATGAAGAGCAGAGCAGATCTGGGAGTTTTCTATCAAGACCCAGTGGTACAGAACCAGCTCTTGTAAATCATGTCATTCCCTGGGTCAGGAGGATTCTGGGCTATTCTCCCTTGTAGCTTCTGCCTCCAACTAGAAGCCCTGCTAGCACAGGAAAACGATGCAACACCTGACAGAAATCTCTCTAGACAGCTTCACCACAAAAACAGGTCGCGCAGGAGGAGACGGTGGCTTCTGTGTTGTGTGACGGCTCTGTGCTTAACTGGGATCTGTATGCTTGCAAAAGCCATCTGGCAAATCTATGGCAAAACTTGTGTAATTCCATAACAAAAGTTTACTGCGACTCTGGTTTATCTTTTGGGCCAGCAAAGTGTTGTAAAACTGCTGCAATGCTGCCAAAAAGCACACTGCTGAAAAATATAGGACATCAGCCACAGGGATCTCTGAAGAGACAGGGGTTCTGTAGTGGACTCCTCAAGCTATTTCCACTCCACACCCACCCACACATTCATGTGTAATACAGCATCACTTGCAAATTAATAACAGCCCTTTCCTTGATCAAGATTTACCTTGCCTAAATGGTTTATAATAGATACTGCCAGTGTATTTATTGCATGCTCCAGTCCGCAGCTAGCAATATATGAATGGTCTCATCATCAGCTTCTGCTTCCACTGCCAATAAAAGGGGAAAAATCTCAGAATTGTGAGCTACTAAAAATAGGGAGTGTTAAATACAAATAAACAAGCACAGTTCACCCCAACACTTCAATGAGTGTAATAGTGAATGTTATGACTCAGAGGTAGTCACTGCCAAACTGCCATATATAAATTAAAAAGCTAGCATATGGCATAAAATGTACCGTACCATACAAACACTAGCTGTGTGTAAATAACAACTGTAGTTTGAACAGCAGTGGCATTTCTGCAACTGTATCTTCAGGCAAACATGTGGGGTGGTGTTGCTGTCATTATTAAATCAGCCAAGCTACCAAACAGCTAAGGATGAGCAGATTCCCCCTCTCCTATTCTTTTACTGTGCTATAAACGTTTTGGTGTTGCATTTCATTTAACCCCACCTTAACTAGGATAGTTTGTAAAATAATTCCCAAACTGGAGCATGCACAATTTCTTTCCTTCCATTTGCACTATTATCCATATATGACCAATGGGCAAATCAATGCTTCCTCTAAGCTGTGGAGTCTTGTGAGCAAAAAATCTACTTTGTGAGCTACTGGCATTAAAATTGTGAGCCAGCGATTCGGCTTCTGCATAAATTAGTTTACTATGGAGCCATCCTTCCTGAGCTAAGACAAAAATGTGTGAGCCGGAGGCTAAAAAACTGTGAACTAACGCACATTAACTCAGCTTAGAGGGAACACTGGTGATTTTGTGCAGACACCACACACAGAGAGATTCTTTTTGTGTGGTGTTTTACTGGTACGCCAAAGCTCTCCTGTATCTTTCTAAAACACTACACCAAATAAATAGATAATTTAAAAAAAAATCTAGATAAACCACATGGATGATTCTGTCATTTTGGAAGGTGATTTAGCCACCCAAATGTGCACTGGTAAAGCACTACAGGAGAAGAATCCTTCTGCAACGATACCTCCCACGATATCGTGATTGTGTTTTTGTAGTGTTTTATCAATAGGCACCTCAGTACCGTAGGGGAGGGCAAGGGAGACGCAAAGGAATGAAGGGGGGGGGGAACGTCAACTGTACATGCAGAATGACTTGCATAAGACTGGGTCATTTGGAAGATAAAAATCTGGGGAGAAATTCAGAGAGAAGGATTTAGAAAGCGTCCCTATGAGCAGCCACATCTTTGTATCTCATTATTCATAGAGTAGAAACAGAAATATACAAATATGCCAGGGGGCTTTGTTTGTTCGTTTTGTGTTTTGTGTATATTTCTTGTGATTCTTTTTGTCTAGTTTATTCTCTTTGCTAGTTTCCCCAATTTGTTTGATTCTTTTTTACTATATACCATTTAAATAACATTTTTGCTATATACAGTTTTTACCATATGCCGATTTTATGGCATTTTCACTACACTATTTCCCCCCCATTTTTACAACATTCATTAATGCCATTTGTATACAAAACAGGCATCAGTTTTAGCATCAATGTTCGAAAGCAAGAAATTGCAAGCAGATAAATAGGTACCACTTCGGTGGGAAGGTAACAGCGTTCTGTGTGCCTTGGTGTTTAGTCATGCCAGCCACATGACCACGGAAATGTCTTTGGAAAGCACTGGCTCTTCGGCTTTGAAACGGAGATGAGCACCGCAACCTAGAGTCGGATTCGATTGGCTTTCGAGCAAGGGAACCTTTACCTTTACTTACTATTAACATATATGATTTTGGCCTGGAAAAGATGACTGCAATTGCATTCAGCATGCTGAAAGCCATGAAAGGAAGCCCAGCTTTCAGATCAAACCCAAGGAGTCATAAAATTTAGTAACACAGCTAAGTAGAAACAAATGAGTGGAGATGAGGCAGCAGCCCTTTGACCGACTGATGCCAGTTGGTAGTTTGGGCAAGTGAAAGACTGGAGGTTACTGTGCCAAGTGAAGGCTATCGATGGATTGCCCTCATAGGTAGGTACAGCTACCACATGGGAAACATTCACATGGCTACCTCTTGCTTAAAGCAATCTATTTCCAGTCCTAGAACACTCTGCAAGGGTATGCTTCTGAAAAGGGTTGCTTATATGGGTCAAAACCTCCAGTTTCTATACGATGCTACAAGATGCTCCACGCCTGTCTTGACAGTTGCGGGTGGCGGGGGGAATGTTAGTAACTTGATGGAAATATACCAGCAGGGTCCCTCTGACACTGCAATTGCTGCAGTCATTTCTTTGTCTTTCAAATGCCATATAATTGCTAATGTAATTAGTGATGTATACAGAGGGGGGCCCGTGCAATTACCAAGTCCTAAGATCAAGTAATTAATGTTCTGTCAACAAAACAGCAACTGTTTCATTAACAACTGCCTGGATTTGAGCGGCAAATATAATCAAAGACAAACCCAGCAGTCCAGGGCATTAGCCAGCCTGTTTAATTGTTGCCCCTAAATATGCACAACAAATTCAAACCCAGAATGATGACAGCAGCCAATCCAGTTAATGCTAGCAAGGTAGAACGTGAAGCTCAGCCCCAGGACAAAGGAACTGCATCTAGCTTTTGCCGGGGCTTCATATCCTGCTCTGTTTCCCCAGTCTCCACTGTTCTTTCTACCCAGAACTGCAGTCTCTTCTCTCTTCTTGTTAGCACAAAACTGTGTCTCTCATGCCTAGGAACAGGGTAAAGTTTTCTTTTCCCCAACAGACATTTTTCAATATGTTGTTGAAGGCTTTCACGGCCGGAGTTCATTAGTTGCTGTAGATTTTCCGGGCCGTGGTCTTGGCATTGTAGGACCTGACGTTTCGCCAGTAGCTGTGGCTGGAATCCTCAGAGGTATAACACAGAAAGATGTAGTACTCTCTGTGTCAAGGTGAGCAGAAAAATGGTAGGCAGGTAACTTATATCTACCCTGAAGGGTGGGGTAGGGCTGAGTCATCATCTTGTAGTAGTTCTCCAGGCTATGAACATGCTAATGGAGGAGTCTTCCTGAGGAGGTTCTTTAGTCTATAGATTGTTTCCTGAGGAGGTTTCCTGTTTCCTGAGGAGGTTCTTTTGTGTGTGGAATGGCTATTGAAACTCTAATCTTATCTGTAGTGCTATTGTCAGCTGTAGAGCATTTTGTGTTTTTCAGGACAGGAAACGATGCCCTATTTATTTTTAAACTCTCTTCTTTCCTGTTGAAATTGTGTTTATGTTTATGAATTTCAATGGCTTCCTTATGTAATCTGACATGGTAATTGGGAGTGTTGTCCAGTCTTTCAGTGTTTTGGAACCAAATGCTGTGTCCTGTTTGGGTTAGGCTATGTTCAGCCACTGCTGATTTTTCAGGTTGGCCAAGTCTGCAGTGTCTTCCATGTTCTTTTATTCTTGCCTGAATGCTATGCTGTGTGGCCCCGATATAAACTTGTCCACAACTGTATGGTATGCGGTATATTCCTGCAGAAGTGAGGGGGTCTCTTCTGTCTTTTACCAATCATAGCATCTGTTGTATTTTTCTGGTGGGTCTGAATACTGTTTGTAGGTTGTGTTTTTTCAAAAGTTTTCCCATCTGATCAGTGATTCCTTTGATATATGTCAAAAACACTTTTCCTGTGGGAGGCTGTTTTTCCTCACTTGTTTGTTTTACCTTTGGTTTAATCGCCTTCTGATTTCATTCTTAGAGTAGCCATTTGCTTGAAGTGCGAGATTAAGATGATTTAGTTCATCATTGAGAAAATGTGGTTCACATATCCATCTTGCACGGTCTACTAATGTTTTGATTATGCCTCTTTTTTGCTGAGGGTGGTGTTTGTAGTTTTTGTGTAAATAACGGTCTGTGTGAGTTGGTTTTCTGTAGACCTTGTGACCTAATTGACGGTTTGTTTTGCGGATGACCATGATATCTAGAAATGACGAGAGATACCCTCGACTTCTTTTTCCATGGTGAATCTTATGTTGGGGTCGATGTTGTTGAGGTGGTTTAAGTATGCCATCAATTCTACTTCTCCATGGCTCCAAATGACATCTTTTACTTTGCTCTGAACAAGTTTCTCCCCAATGCAGACTGCTGATAGACTCATCTTCAATCATTAGACTGCTTATGAACATTCCATGGCATCATGGTAGCTCAATTAATAGGAAAAAGCAACATAGCTATAGCATCAAACCAGGTGAGATGCTGAAAGATCCGGAAGGGGGCAGGGAGAGCATGATTTTGATTAGACTATGGTTACTCATTCTCCTTTGCCCCACTTTTCTGATCTCAAATGCCCTCTTTGGAACTGCTGTTTTCCCCCTTGGAGGAAACGTTCAGGCACAGTAGGGCAACTGATATAGTTCTTCTCATTTTGGAACAAATAAAAACAAGTAATCGTATAAAATAGGGAATGTGGTTAACATTCTTATTAATATCTTATTAACATGCATGGGATAGAGCAGGTAGAGAAAGAAGTGCTTTTCTTCCTTTCTCACAATACTAGAACTCATGGGCACTCAATGAAATTGCTGAGCAGTCGGGTTAGATAGATAAAAGGAAGTACTTCTTCACCCAAAGAGTGATTAACACATGGAACTCACTGCCACAGGAGGTGGCGGCTACAAGCATGGACAGCTTCAAGAGGGAATTAGATAAGCATATGGAGCAGAAGTCAATCAGTGGCTATTAGCCACAAGGTATACATAGGAACTCGCAGTCTAGGGCAAGTGATGCTCTGTATTCTTGGTGCCTGGGGGGGCAATAGCGGGAGGGCTTCTAGTGTCCTGGCCCCACTGGTGGACCTCCTGATGGCACCTGGTATTTTTTGGCCACTGTGTGACAGAGAGTTGGACTAGATGGGCCTGATCCAACATTGGGCCTGATTCAACATTGGCTTCTCTTATGTTCTTATGTTATCCTTTCCCTAACAGTCTGGGCCCATCATGGCTGATTTTTAAGGATAAAAATGCACTGGAAGTGCTATCAGAGGTTTTCCAGCAGTTTAGTTTGAGAGCCAATGGTTCAAAGACCAGGATCTGGGAGACCTGAGTTCAAATCCTCTCTCTGCCATGAAGCTGAGTGACTTTGGGCTCAGCCAAATCTTCCTTACAGGGTTGTTGTGAGGATAAAATGAAGGAGAGGAAAACAATGTAGTGAGCCACTTTGGGTCCCCAGTGGGGAGCTGGGGACAAAGGTGAGGAATAAATGAAGTAAATACAATCAGAACAAACAGTTTCACAAAACGTTCAGAACAAACAGTTGCACAAAAAGGCAGCTGCAGCATTGGCGCACAGGATTCCTCCTTGATGCCAGCACTGGGAGGCTGGTGCTGGAAGCCCTGGTGCATTGGTAGAATAGCACAGAACAGGGCCTAATTCTCATTGACGTGATAAATCCCAATCTGAGTTGTATATTGCAGGTCACATGAGCAAATGCTCTTCTATATAGAAAAATTCCCTGCATGTAGCAAATGAGCATCTTTGGAAGAAGCTATGCTAGAACTCTTCATCCTGACAAGCTGGTTTGCTGCAGCAGCAATCCTAAGAACAGTTTCCTGAGAGTAAGCCTCAATGACTAAAATGGGACTTACTTCCAAGCAGACCTGCTTACAATCACTCTTTTGCATGAACTTTCTTTGCACAGAATCCAGTGAACCCTCATATGCCATCTGAAGGGGTATAGTCTAGAAAATACTTAGCTCTTCTGCTTTTGAGGCCTACGACTACGTTGTTAATTGCATCTCTAATGCCTGAAGGCATTCAAATTTAGTGTGTGCAGGTTAGTTTTGCACTCTCTCCCTAATGGCAAGTTCACATGTGTGTACATGTGCCTTGATTTCTTCTGTGCACTTGAGGACTCAGAAGGGAACATCTGAATTGACTCCATAGGAAAGGCAATGTTACCAAAGACAGGAAGTGCAATGGAAGTGCTGCAGAGATGCCACCCTCTGCAAGGTCTGCTGCGCAGGGCTCCATTCGCACGTGCCAGAGATGACACTTGATGCTGTGTGGCATCGAGCAGTGTATGAACCAGCCCCACTGCCCCACTTGTATGAACCAGCCCCATTAGGAATGCAACACTTACTTCCACTGTGCATTCATACAGTGAGAAACGTGCTTTGGATCATTCCGCTTTCCCCCAAACCATTCTGAAAACTCTTAGCCCAGTTAAATAATGTACAATACCCCAAGGAGAGTGCAATGGCGAGGCAGAGGCAGAAAGGGACCGCTGAGGATATCTGAGATCAGAAACACAAACAAACACAAAGGACTCCAAAAAGTATCAGATTTTTGCCCCTCCCTTCAGTATCTGTCATTATATCAGAGGGTTATTAGAGAGCAGTTTAAAACTGCGGTTAATAGACTCTTTGACTTCAGAGACACACACACACACACACACAAACAATCTTTGATGTCAGCTAATCAAGGATTCATTTGATTTGACATAGAGGCGTACAAATAAATAAAGTCTTGAGTCTCCTCTTTCCTGTTGCTTGTGAGCTGAAATGTTTCTAAAGACTTATCTCAAGTTCAAACTAAGAAACTTCAGGAAACTGAAGGAGGCTGTTTTGTAATCTGTTACTCTCTTCAAAGCTTTGCTTCCATGATGCATCCTAATTTGGGTTGCCAGCAAGAAAGGGAGGCGGCACGGATGGGAATGATGTCACACTGACGGTTTGATGTCACCTCTGGTAAATACTCGGATGTGACTTTATGGCAAAACCATAGAGTTTTGCCTGAATCCTACTAGAGTGGTGTTATCAGTGTCATGCTAGTGGCATGACATCATTTCTGGGTTATTTGGCAGCAGTGAACTTGTACTATTGATGCAATGCAACTTTTAAAAGCAATTTCCCCCCTGCCAACCCGTGGCGGACAAATGAACAACAGAAAGAAAGACTGGGAGATCTTGTGCTGAAGTGGGAGGCCTGGTCTTTCTAATCTTAATCTAAAAGAGTCATTTATTCTACTTTTTAACATTGCTAAAATGATATAGAAAAAGAAGAGAAGAAGAGATTGGATTTATACCCCACCCTTCACTGCCCAAAGGCGTCTCAGAACAGCTTACAAACTCCTTTCCATTCCCCTTCCCACAACAGACACCCTGTGAGGTAGGCGGGGCTGAGAGAACTTCTGACAGAAACTGTCCTTGAGAGAACAGCTGTGCCAGAGCTTGTGACTGACCCAAGGTCACATCAGCAGGTGCAAGTGGAGGAGGGGGGAATCAAACCCGGTTCTCCCAGACAAGAGTCCATGCACTTAACCACTACACCAAACTGGCTCTCTCTTATAATGACTGGTCATGGCCTAATTTTGCCTAAAGTCTCTCCATGTAGAAAGCTAATATGTTTGGGTTCTAGTTTGGCCATCTCACTGACATGCTAGTTTTCTATTTAGAATAAATTTTTTTATGGAGAAGGAATTGGAGGCTGGAAAGTCTGCAAGAACCTCACAGCAGTGTGCATGACTCTCACCTCCACCTTATACTCACAAGAACCCCGTGAGGTAGGTTAGGTTGAGCAGTCCAGACTTCAAGTTCACCCAGTGAGTTTCATGGTTGAGTGGCAATTTGAACCACAGTCTACCAAGTCCTATCCTGATACCTTGCCGTGGAAGCTCGGTGGGTGACCTTGGGCCAGTCACACACTCTTAGCTTAATTTACCTTGCTGCGAGTATAATGTGCCCTTTTACTTGTAGGTCAGGATTATGGTACTCACTCAGGTTCAAACAGCACAGGCTGGTGTGTTCAAAACAAAATCTGTCTATTAACAAGGAGCTACAGGGACTCAAGCAACTAATTTCATAGCAAAATGGTACATACAGTCTATAGTTCTAGCTAATGAAGGAGCAGCAGGAGAAGATTGAATTTATATCCTGCCCTTCACTAAGAGTCTCAGAATGGTTTACAGACTCCTTTCCCTTCCCCTCCCCACGACGGACACCCTGTGAGGTAGGTGGGGCTGAGAGAACTCTTTCAAGAACTGCCCTTGAGAGAATAGCTCTGATAGAACCATGACTTGCCAAAGGTCATCCAGCAGTTGCAAGTGGAGGAGTGGGGGAATCAAACCCAGTTCTCCCAGATTAGAGTCCACGCAGGATTAACTAAACAGGGACTCAACCCCATGAGACTAAACCAGTTTGCATAGATATGGGGGGGGGGGTCCATTGCAATGTATATCACAGTGAGGATAAAAGGAGGAGAGAAAATTATGTAAACTGCTTTGGGTGTTCATTGGGAGAAAGGGGACAGCAAAGGATGAGATGGTTAGACAGTGTTATTGAGGCAATGAACATGAAATTAAGCAAACTCCAGAGCATTACAGAAGACAGGAGGGCCTAGCGTAATGTGGTCCATGGGGTTGCAAAGAGTCGGACTCGATTGTGTGACTGAACAACAACAACAAAGAAATGATGAAACATTTAACACAGAATAAATAGCAATGCTGAAATTAATTGTTGTAGATTTTCTGGGCTGTATGGCCATGGTCTTGGCATTGTAGTACCTGATGTTTCACTAGCAACTGTGACTGGCATCCTCAGAGGTATAACACAGAAGGATGGAGTACTCTCTGTGTTAATGTGAGAAGAAAAATTGTAATTTATGTCTACTTAGGAAGGTGGGGTAGGGCTGAGTCATTATCTTGTAGGAGTTCCCCAGGCTGTGACATGCTAATGAAGGAGCTTTCCTGAAGAGGTTCTTTTGCATATGGATTGGCTGTTGAAATTCTAATCTTATCTGTAGTGCTGTTGTAAGGTGTAGAGCATTTTGTTTTTTTCGGGACAGGAAATGATGCCCTATTTATTTTTAAACTCTCTTCTTTCCTGTTGAAATTGTGTATATGTTTTTGAATTTCAATGGTTTCCCTGTGTAATCTGACATGGTAATTGAATGTGTTGTCTAGTCTTTCAGTGTTTTGTAACAAAATGCTGTGTCCTGTTTGATTTAGGCCATGTTCAACCACTGCTGATTTTTCAGGTTGGCTCACCATTTTTCTTCTCACATTGACACACAGAGTACTCCATCTTTCTGTGTTATAGCTCTGAAGATGCCAGTCACAGTTGCTGGTGAAACGTCATGTACTACAATGCCAAGACCACAGCCATACAGCCCAGAAAATCTACAACAACTAATGAACTCCGGCCGTGAAAGCCTTAGACAACATAATGCTGAAATTAATTATATAGTTGTAATATACATTAGTTATGAAATCTGGAATTCAAACTGTCTGAAATGTCTTAAAATTATAATGAAGCAGAGCTGGGAAGAAATATTTCCTGTTTTATATACTCAAAATAATAATAATAAAAAAATCACTTTAGTCTTTCAGGCTGAGTTCAGACTGGCAGTTTTACAAGTGGGTAAAAGGGGGCATTCACAGAGGCACATCTGCCTGGTGTTCCTCACCCATAGGCAACCTGTGCTGTTCCACTTTGCTCTCACGTTTAAAAGATACCTGGTAAAAGTGGTAGCAAATCCCTGAGAGCCCATTTATCCCGCTTCATTCCGCTTCTGGGAAGTGTGAACACCAACCTGAAAAGCTGGGAGCGATCCACGTTGTGCATAAGGCAGCAGCGATATGATTGGCTGTGCTCTGCTCTACTGCCCAATGCGGTGCTGGCGCAATGGGATCCAAATCGGCTATGTGTGCATGTGCTCATACGCACATAGCCGATTTGCCAGGAAAAAGCCGTTTACAGCCGTCCCTTCGGGCCAGCAGTCTGAACGCTCCTGCGTGCCTCTTCCCAGTATGCTCCCGCATCAGTCGGCACAGTGTGACCGGGGAAACCCAGAACAGTTTGTTCCAGGGCTTTTTTGTCATGACTGGCTCCCGCTTCAAAATGACAGCCTGAACTCAGCCTCAGTACTTACAATTGGTCTCCAACAATTAATCAACCTACCTTTACTTGATGAGTAGTGTATCTAGTTCCCCATTTTTGCTATACTTATGAAAGGCCATTTATGTATTTAGTTTAGAATATTTTGAATGCAGAGATCAGTGCTTACATACCTATATACCCCCACTTCTTTTTGTTTCCAGTCTTTCTGGGTTGCTGGCAGGTCCTGTCCCCTTTTGTTCCTCCCCATTTTATCCTTACAATAAGCTTGTGAGTTAGGTGAGGCTGAGAGGACATGGCCAGCCCAAGATCATCAAGGCAGTTCCAGATTCTGGACTGGCCCAGTACTATAGCCACTATACCACACAAACAATGGGAACTCATGGTCCTAGTAGGATGTATGATCAATGATCCTAGTATTGTCTGCCCTGGTTGGTGGTGGCCTATCAAGGTCCTAGTGAGGGGTCTTTCCTAATCCTGCTACCGAGGTCCTGTAAAGCAAGATTCTAAAGCCACTGAACCATGGTCCTACTGTTGGCTAAATCAAGAAAAGGATACAGGAAGTGGGGCAAGAGGATATTTTCTGAGAGATTTCGAGGAGACCCCACTATCCACCTTCCCAGTCTGCCCCACTATCCACCTTCCATCTATAATTTCTCTTTGGGGTGGTATTTGGGCTCCCCTTGGTTCTGTGATCTAGATGGCGAGTGGCCCATTTCCCTAGTTTGGTTTGATGCTTGTGAGGTGCTGTCTCCGTGCCACAGCCCTTCTGTCTGCAGTGTCTTGGAAGAGCCCCACAGCTGCTTAATCCAGTCCTGCAAACTGAGTTAATGAGACACTTCTACATCCATAACCTTGTGCGATTAGAGCCTCAGATCCTCTCCCTCTCAGCAGCTGGGTGTTGTCACTGAGATAAATATTTTAACTGTTCTGTCAATTCCCTAGCTGTCTCCCATAAGTGGCTGGAAAAAGCGGCTACTGTTTCACCTCTGATTAATGTGGAATGCAGTCTGACCAAAATAAACTTTTAAAGCACCTTTTGGATAGTTTGGGGGGGGGAAGAGGGAAAGAGAAAGATCTAGCTTAGATTTTGGAATTCTGAATTACCAGGTTTTGTTTCTAAAGTGGTACCATATTGAGGAGTACTCCATTCACCCCCACCCCCAGTTTTATACAGAACACTGTGCATGCACAGTTAGCTACACATTTAAGCTCCCTCAGTTCATGCATGTTTCTTCCTACGTCTGCATTACTGATGTATATGTGTGTCCACTGAAAGAGTATCGCTTAAACCAATCTTGATATCATTTCCACAGCATTAGCCCAGGGCTCCCCAGTGTGGCACCCACGGGTGCCATAGCACCTGGTAGTACATTCCCTGGCATCTGCTGATCTTTTCAGAAAGTGGGCCACTGAAAGGCAGGGTTTGTTGCTGGTTGCCCACTTTCAAAGGAAAGGGGTTTCCATAGATGTAGTGAAAGATCAGGAGAGCTGATAAGCACCCCAGCTTTTATAACACACTGGTTAAGGAACAAATGTTAACTATAAGGTTTCTAAATGGTCTCCAGAACAATCATGACAACAGTTAATGTAGTTAAGCGATCAGTTTCCACAGAACAGCTAGGACTGATACAGATCCAACCCAAACATTCAGATGTGCAACATCACCACAACTGGTAGGTATAGTTATATAACCATTACAACTTTCCCCCTATTAATTACATTTATAACAAAATATGTAGGAAGGCACACAATCTGTAAACCAAAAAGTTTCTAAGTGTGTCTTCCTGCTCTGGCCCCAACCTGCTAGAATGAGTTTCCACTAGAGATCAGGGCCCTGCAGGACCTTTTACAGTTCCACTGGATCTGTAAGACAGAGCTCTTCCACCAGGTTTTGGATGAGGCAGCAGACATCAAATATCATCTGGCCCCTCCTGTTACCATCTTGTTACCTTTCTGTTACCATCTGTATTATGGTCTTCAATTTTCAAGGACACAGAAAATAGCCACCTCGGTTTCTCCAAGGTAGGGTACACATAATCTGGAATTTCTTTTCCGATCTAGCCCTTTCTGCCTTTAATTGTCTAACACCAGGGCACCATTGTAATACTTGTGATGTAGTTTGATTGCCATCATTTAAGGGTTAAGTTTATAGTTTTAATATTGATTTTATTGTTTATTGTTTTATGTTAATGTTGTAACCCACCCTGAGCCTGCTTGTGGGAAGGGCAGGATAGAGACCGAACGGAAGGAAGGAAGGAAGGGAGGGAGGGAGGGAGGGAAGGAGGGAGGGAGGGAGGGAGGAAGGAAGGAAGGAAGGAAGGAAGGAAGGAAGGAAGGAAGGAAGGAAGGAAGGAAGGAAGGAAGGAAGGAAGGAATCTTTCTCATTCTAAAGTCTCTGTTACGGGCATGTTGCCTTCTGTCAATAGTGTCATATCAGAGTCCCCAATATTTTCTGGCAGTTCCTCCCATACGGTAGATACTGAACCTGTAGTGACTTGTCTACCACGTTTTCCTCTACTGTACTCTCTAGAGGGTGTTGCTCACCCTTTCCCACCAATTCCTTTTCTTTTCTTTCAGGTCTCTGCGTACTACAAAAGGGCGAGAGTGACCTTTCTTGATCAGTAGAAGCCCCCTTCAAAAAGGCATACGGTTTGAATTTTATTCCAGCCTCCCCCCGCCCCCACAGTTTTGAAGCTACTTGCTCCTAGGGTTGCCAGGTCCCCCCAGCCACTGGTGGGGAATGGGGAGTAGAGATGCCAAATCCAGACTGGGAAATTCCTGGAGATTTGGAGATGAAGCCTGCAGAGGACAGGGGCCTCAGCGGGGTACAATGCTGTAGAGTCCACCCTCCAAAGCATCCATTTTCTCCAGGGGAACTGCTCTCAGTAGTCAAGAGATGAGCTGTAATTCCAGGGGATCCCCACGTCCTACATGGAGGCTGGAATCTCTACATTCTCCTCTTCCTGGGTTGGAATTTATTTCATCTTGTCCGTAGCATCTTGTTTGTGATATTCACATTTCCAGCTTATCTAGGCTTCTACTTTTCCAAAGCTGTGACCAGATCCTTAACCTAGTCCAAGTCACTCTCCTATGCAGATGTTGTGTGCTTCACTTGTTCTTCCTGCCTGAAGAGTAAATCACATGGGAGTGTGGGCTAGCCAAGTCCAAAAATCATTTCATAAGATGAGTACTGGACTGTTGAATATCTGGTAGTGTTGCAAGCAACCACTCCATATGGAACTTTTTAATCCCAGTCCTTTTGGTCTGCACTCACCAGGGCTCTAAGCATGGAACCAATTGTGCAGTTCACTCTTTCTACTCCCCCATTACTGGCAGGTTGGGTGATATTTCTCTTTACCTTGGTTATCTGCAGGTGTTGGCACTATTTTTACACACAAAACTCTTTCCTGTGATCACTGCAAATACAGTCTGGTAGGTCAAATCACAACACAACGTGCTTCATCAATCCACTTGTCACAGTCTCAAGTTATTTGATTTTAAGTGGTTGTGTTACCATACTTTGAAAAAAGTATCATACTCTACCAGCAATACTGATTAGTAGTTGGCATTTCTGACAGTGGCCCTTTCAGGTTAACCTGAAGGAAATCCCGTGGTTTTGCAGGCTGGGGCATGTCCATTAATAGGATTCTCACATCTTGCTTGTGCTTTCTTTTGTTGGCAGACGAGACAAGGTCTCCAGCATTGCTTCCAGCACAGACAGTTAACAGTGAAACAATAAAACCCTGACCTGGATATCCCAGGGTAGCCTGATGTCATCAGATCTCGGAAGCTAAGGAGGTTTGACCCTGGTTAGTATTTGGAATACCAGGGTCATTATGCAGAGGCAGACAATGGCAAATCACCTTGGAATGTCTCTTGCCTTGAAAACCCTACAAGGTTAAGTCGGCTGCAACTTAATGGCACTTTCTGCCACCAGAACCAATACAGAACCAGTAGCAGGAATGGTTATACACCCGTCACCTTTAGTATGTGGTTCCATTCTCCTTTCAGGTCTTCCTTCTTTTCATTCTGCCTTCCCCCAGTCCGTGGGAGGCTTTTATTCCCCTATCCTCCTCCCCATCTGCCAGCGTTGCCAGGACTGAGTTGGCAACCCTACCAGAAAAGTCTTTTTTGGTGGTTAAAGAGGACATCCCCCTTTGTCACTCACCTGAAGAAAAGCTGGTAGGAAGCCATTTGGGGTCCATGTAGGGGAGAAAAGCAGGATAAGAAATTCTCTGAATATACAAATAAGTCGTTGTTCTGAGCATACCTCCTAGTTTTGAGTAAAGCATGATCAGATCATTCAGAAACACAACAGGCACCCTACTTGGAGGCAATGCGTTGAAAACAATTGAATGCTGCAATCATAGCTGGTGGGAGGTCGTGTCAAAATCGCTAAACCTCCAGAAGTGGTTGACTGGAAGGTCAGAATAGTTACTCATGCTGAGATGCAGTGGGCAGCCTCTTCTGTGGCTTTGGGCTCAGAGGACCCTTTGAGCAAGATTCATTTCTTGGAGCACATAAGCTGTTCTGCCATGGCTCCTGAAAATGATTGGTATGGGATTTGACTTCCCTGTGTTGGCTTCATCAGGGAGACGAAACTACAGATGAAACTGAACTCTGAGAGCCAGCTAGTCCAGTTCAACTATTCCCATTTTAATTGTCTCATTTGTCAAAAACAAATCCACAAACCTTTATTTTTTTGATCCAGTTTCTCTTTCCTTCTCCAACTGGTTTCTACTAAATTTAACCTGTCTTTCAATGGTTTTTTTGTATCAGTTAGATCTAAAAGGCATAAAAATAGTATGAACACTGCATGATATGGTGTGCAACCCCCCCGCCCCCAATAAGCTATCAACAACAGCAAAAAAACTGAATTGAAAAGAGATCAAAAAGAAACAGAAATGGCTCTATCCACTATAGTCTAGGTAAACAGACGCCATAGCATATTGGGGGCTTGAAGAAGGATTGGATTCCCTTGATCCCATTCTTTTATTGATCAGGAATTTCTCACTGTGTTTCATCCTGTTTCTCCTTAATTCTAGTATTATAATTGTTAATGGAATTGGACTGTACCCTGCTTGCTGAATGTTCAGTTCCCTGAGTTTGTTTGCATCTTCCTGTCCTCTCCATGGCTGATGCGCTTGATAAAACACTGCAAAAAAGCAATTGTGACATGATAGCATGAATTGCTAAGTCCAGATTCTTTTTGTCCAGTCTTTTATGAATATGCACATCCATTCCTGAGCACCATGCTAAAACTTACACTTCAAGATTGCTTTTTTTTGGCACTGTTTTATTAATATGCATGTATACATCCATAAAATCCAGTGGGTAGAGATGCATATGACATGAAGGTGCTGCGGGCTGGAGGAAATTGCACATGCAGGGCACTCTATGCAAAATCTGTAAATAAGAAATGGAACAATGGACAATCTGTTATGTGTCACTTCTGTGTTGGAAACAGGACCAATTCAGATTCAGAGATTCAGGGAGAAATTCAGATGAGAATTTAGAAGCATCTCTAGCTGGGTTTCCATGGCTGTGTTAGCCATCAGATATCTCCTTCCACTAATGGACTGTCAACTGTCATCTATTTCTTTCAGTTGTTGAGCTGGCAATTCTACACCTTGAGCTAAGGGAATACTCAAATCAGGAATTATTCCTGCTAGTCAGTTTCAGAAAAGTAATTATCTCCTTGTGCTGCTTCTTCTTTTTTTGCCCACAATGTTTTATTAGCAAATTCCCCAGGAGTCAGATGCTTAAGACTTGGCGAAGTCTTATAAAGGTCAGTCAGATATCATATCACAAGAGCACGTTCTCCATCCTGATTTGGGGGGGGGGGGAGAGCTTTGAAACTCACAGTACCACAGGGCAGAGCAGACCTATTTCCTCCGTGGCAAAGACATGGCTTGTTCACTCATATGTAAAACTTGGTCATCAGCAGAAAGTAGGCATTTCTTTTATTCTAATTTTATTTATTCTAATTTATTCAAATCATTATTCAACATTTTTATTCTAATCTTATTCTAGTGTTTAGATCCCTTCCAATTTGGTTTCAGGCCTGGTTGTGGGGCTGAAACAGCCTTGGTCGCCCGGGTGATCATTTTGATGTAGTGGTTAAGAGCACCAACTCTAATCTGGGAGAACCAGGTTTGAGTATCCACTCCTCCACATGCAGCTGCTGATGTGACCTTGGGTCAGTCATAAGCTCTTTCAGAGCTGTTCTCTAAAGGGCAGTTTTTGAGAGAGCTCTCTCAGCCCCACCTACCTCACAGGGTGTCTGTTGTGGGGAGGGGAAGGGAAAGGGATTGTAAGCCACTCTGAGACTCAAAGGGCAGGGTATAAATTCAGTCTCCTCCTCCTCCTCTTCTTCTAGTGGATGACTTGTACCAGGAGATGGAGAGAGGGACTGTGACTCTGTTGATTCTCCTGGACCTCACAGTGGCTTTTAATACCATCAGTTATAGTATCCTTCTGGACTGGGATTGGGAGGCACCATTCTGTGGTGGTTCCAGTCCTACTGGGGGGGGGTTCCAGAAAGTGGTGCTCAGGAACTGATGTTCAGCCCTTGGCCTTTGGGGTCCCACAAGGTTCCGTCTTGTCCCCTATGCTCTTTAACATCGACATGAAACTACTGGGTGAGGTCATCTGGAGATTTGGGCTGGGGTGTCACCATATGAGAATGACACTCAGCTCTATCTTGCAATTCCAGCTGATCCTAGGGAGGCTGTAGAAACCCTGAACCAGTACCCAGAGGGAGTTTTGGAGTGGATGCAGGCTAATAATCCCAACAAGATGGAAATGCTACTGGTTGGCAGAAGGTCTGATGCAGGATTTAAGGGGTCACCCATTCTGGATAGGTTTGCATTCCCCTTGAATGAACAGAAGTCCGTAGTGTGGGGGAGGGTTTGCTCTAGGATCCAGGCCTAGATAAGTAGTGATGGCTCTGGCTGGAAGACCCTTTTATCAACAGAAAAGATCTGGCCACAGCGATACATGCCCTGGTTACAGTTAGATAACTGCAATGTGCTCTATGCAGGGCTGCCCTTGAGAAGTTGGTACAGAATGCTGCAGCCAGGTTGTCGACTGGCGTGGGTCGTAGGGACCATATCACTCCAGTCTTGGCCCACTTACACTGGCTTCCAGTTTGTTTCTGGGCACAATTCAAGATGCTGGTGTTGACCTTCAAAGCCCTATATGGTTTGGGAACAACATACCTGAAGGACTGCCTAATCCCTTATGAACCTACCTGATTTATAATCTTTGGAGGCCTTGCTTCAAGCACTCCCACCTTCTGAGATTAAGTGGCTAGCAATTTGGGAGAGGGACTTCTCAGTCATGGCATCAAAGCTCTGGAAATCTCTCCCCAGAGAGATCCCTCTGTCTCCTTCTGTTGCCGTCTTCCACCAGCAGGTGAGGACTTTTTTTGGTTTTGTCTGGCCTTCCCTCAATGATCCCTCCTTCCAAACTAATGGTATTATGTTTTGTAACTGTTTTGTATGCATTTTACCTCTGTTTTAAAACTCTTTTAAAAGTTGTGATAATTATGTATATTTTAAATATATTTATATATTATAATGGTTTTATAACCATTATAATATATGGTTATATACGGTGACCCTTGTAAAGGCAGGATATAAATTTTGTCCCTTCAGATCCACGAAACTGATTACTGCTTTCAGGTGCCATGAACACATTCACAAAATCTGTAGAACCTTCAGCTTTATTTTATTGATCACAATTATTTAAATTCTGTTTTTCCGAGTGTTATTTACTCAAACTGGCAAACATCAAAACAGGTTTTTAAAATGCATTTCAAAGTCCTGCAAGGGATGAAATACAAATAAATAAATAAACCTGACAACGCTCACTCATTATCATAGAACATCATGAGGGAGCATCAGACATTAAAGTATGGCATCAGCCAAAAGCATGCTGGGATATTAAGGTGTGATGACCAAACAAAATGAGGGTCTCACCAATTTTTATTGGTAAACAGCAGCTGCAGGGTCCAAAGACATGGTATTATGTTCAAGAAGATACCTGATCAATCCTCAGCCTTGCCTTGGGTACTAGGGGATCTAGCAAAGAGCATCCAATGAAGTAATCAAGAACAAGGTTGGTCTGAGAGATTTCGGGGCTCTGGGCAAAACTCAAGAATGGGACACCAGACTCACTCAGGCAGCACAGGGGGAGGGTTGTATGGTGGTCAGGATCTCCCACCGTCCTACAGCTGATCACCCACCCCTTTGCTGTCTGAGTCTTAGGCAGTGTGAAGGATCAGCAGTGACTCCAAAGTGGTGGGATCATCAGGACACCAGTTGGGACAGCTGGCTGCAGAATGGAGAGGCCTCTGAGGACCCCCCTCCCAGCACAAGGGCCAAGGCAGCTGCCCCAGATGCCTCATGGCTAAGACCACCCCTTGTTAGGAAGGTTTGTGAAAGGGTTCTGACAATCTTTAGCTTTGTTTTTCAAAAACAGTATTTTGGAAAGCACCCTGAAACAAATTAGAAACCAGTACCCTGGTAGGATGGGCAAAGTGCCTTGGATTGGTAGAGTGCCCACCAAGATCTTGATTAGTTGAGGAGAGGAAGATTCAATATCCAGGAGGGTTGTCACTCTGTGATGTTACTCTGCAATTTTAATTTTACTGTTCTTGATTTTGTATCTAAACTATTGTATCCTTATATATATGCCAATAAAAGGCTTTGGATTGGAATATCCAGGAGGTCTTAGAAGGACCCACCACCAGCCCCTGTATGCCAGCCAACACAGGGAAGCTTAAAGAAACTCCTTCCTTTCAGGAGCCCCTCCCATCCCAAATCCCAGTCCTAAAAGAAATCAACCCTGACTGTTCCCTGGAAGGCCAGAAACTGAAGCTGAAGCTCATATACTTTGGCCACCAAATGAGAAGGGAGCACTCACTGGAGAAGAACCTGATGCTGGGAAAGATGAAGGTAAAAGAAGAAGGGGATGGCAAAGGATAAGATGGTTAGACAGTGTTGTCAATGAAACAAACATGAAATTAAGCAAACTCCAGAGGACAGCACAAGACAAGATGTGGTCCATGGTGTGATGTGGTCCATGAGGTCGCAAAGAGTTGGACTCAGCTGTGTGACTGGGCCTCAGAGACTTCCACCGGGAAGCTTGAATCCCTCATTTGCCTTCAGATCCATCACTGTGTGCTGATGAGGTCTGTAGAAGCTGCCACAGAAACACATGGAACTGCTTTAGAATGCTGTGAGCATGTTGACAAGTGAACATACAATGTCTGATGGGTCTATTCAGTCATGAGCTGCTTCCCTGATCTGTTCAGTTCACTGCAATCAGCCTCAAATGGAAACTGAACAGCTTTGCTTTTGCATCTGCAAAGTAGGTAGAATCAGTTCTCTTGGAGGGTTATAAGTGGGTGGATCAGGTAACTAAATGGTAGTACAACTCTCATAAGGCGGTGTAAAAATGCTCATGTGTGAAACAGCTTCCGTGGTAATATGAACTTAGTTGAACACCATGCTGCAAATATGACTGGGGGGGGGGACTGGGGCTCTTGTTGGGCTGTGTGAGAACAATGCATGCATGCACTTTTGCATTGTGTTCCACCAAACTGTTTTGAATATGCAAATAGTAACCTGCCAAAGAGGATTAAACTGTTCACGAGCAGGCAAACTGATCGACAAAGTTAGCTCCCTGCCCACTGCTAGTGAACAGAAAGTGAGCCCAAATGGTAGGTGCTCAAGTGTCCCTGCCTGATTTTGAATCTGCCCTATGCACTTGGTTAGTCAGACTCCATTCCATTCTCCAAGATGGAGGGTTTGTGAGCACGCACATTTATGTGAGGGGCAGGATTTGAAAGACCTCTTTAAACAGGGGCTCCTCAAACAGGAGCTAGTCTTGCAGTCAACCCCCAAAGTCATATGTGGATCAGTTAAGGATTCTCTGCTAGGGGTCTTGTAAGTCCAGTCCTTCTTTGGTATGTCATCCACCCACTATTCAGGTATCCTGCGTTCTATAGAGACCAGCCTATCATTTGAGAGTTATTTCCTGACACTGAAATTAATGTGGGACTCTGTGCACATATGCATGCATTCTTGCTCTGGCACGCACTGAGCCTACAGGATTGGGGTCCGTCTCTTTTTAGTGCAGGTGCAGAAGGCAGTGGGCCAGGACGCCAAGAATGAGAAAGGTTCAGATGATTCCTTTTAGGTTGGTTTTTTTACAGTACCAAAAGTTTTTATTTGTTTCTCTTTGTTAGGATAATTTAAAGTTTGAAACTAAACATCGTCATTTTACAAACAAGGAGTTCTTCCATAAGCAGACTGTTAAAAAAAAAAACAGTAAACCAAAGAAACAGCTATTTTTTTTACAAAAAGCTTTCTGTGCATAGCCATACTGTATATAATAACTGACATCACAAAAATGAAATTATTATTAACAACAACAATAAAGTCACCTATACATTTAGGAGAATTTACTTTACAAAGCGGATGGTGTTTCTTTATATTAAAAAAGAACCCGTGCTTATTGAAAATGGGCAAAGAATGCAGTAAAAGAAAAGATTGAGGCAAATAACAAAGCAAAGCATCCGTTTCAAAATTATGATGATATCACTTTTTCTGGATGCATGGGAAAAAGGAACAAACACATAACAGAATAACTTATTTTATTTTTAAAAAATTACTTACACATATTTAATTTTTTTTTGCCACTCCTGAATTCTTTCATTCTTTTGTTTTCAAGGATAGTTAATTCCCAGCCACCCTTATCCCAGTCTAAGTTACCATTACTTCAACACACAGGTCCTGCATCTTCCCTGCCAATCAGATGTAGGATTTCCTGGAGCACAGATAATGTGTTGGGAAGGAGGGAAGAGGGGGAAAAGTGATGTATAAAGCTGTAACTTGATCCTAAAAAAACATTAGCTTACAGTAAAATCATAAGTAGAGATAAACTCTTCTAAACTCTTTTTAGGATAGTTGTTTTTAGAAGCTGATCATATTGGTTTCAATGGAGCTTCCAAGTGTTGGATCAAATTGGACTCTTGGATTCTTGGATCAAAACAGGACTCTTAGCATTATAAAAAATAAGGTTTATTGAAAATCATGAAACCTGATGCTATAAGAAATCTGCTGGTTTTTACAGTGACATAGACTTCTTTTTCTGATGTTTTGTTGTAACAGACTAAATGCAGCTATCCTCTGGATTCTTAAACTCATGTGTGTGCAGGTGAAATATCCAGTGCTCTTTCCTGTGCTTCCAATTGTGGATTCATGCATGGAATCAAGAGTGTGCTGAATTCTTGCAGGGACATCCTGGGAGAAAGCCATACATACGGTCAGGTTCATCATACATGGCTCCCTGCCCCATGTGTGGGTATTATTCATTACAACATAGAGTCTTCAGGTATAAGTGTGATTCGAGAAAGCTTTTCACACCAGTGCATTATTAAATCAGCCACTTTAAAACTTTTGCCTTTCAGGGAACCTTTTCCACAGCAACGTGTCTGCTGGGAGGAAACTTGCTACATTTGCCATGGAACTTTTACCCATTGCAAAGGATTCTGGTCATGTGAAAAGGTGCCCAATCTGCTCATAAGGTATGCTGGCTGGTCTTGTTGACCTGCTAGAACAACAAAGTATGTCCCAGAAAACATCCAGAGCATTTCACAAGAGAAGACTGGTAAAGATCTGCAAGTTATCTTTGAGGGAAACTTGTCTGCGATGATCAATTTTTTTTTCATGGAGGAATATCTGACAGGCTTCCAAGGAACCCCAAAGGTCCCACAGTACACTGTTGAGTGGTTCCTCAGATTTCAATGAGGCAGACTTGAAAAGACGACAATGATTGTAAGTCACAGCATCAATGCATGCTTAAAAAGCAGCTTTGCTCACATCAACAGAAAGAGTTGGAATGGCTCCAGAGATGGTTGCTTCCTTTCAGAAGTCAATGGCATAGCAATACCAAGTTGATAATTTTGGGACACTCACCCGTACTTCAGTCAACCAGACATTGATGCATTCATACAAAAGCCAATTTGCCACTGTTGTAAACCACTTTATTGATCTTAATAGCTATATGTGGGGTGTTTTTTATGGCTCACACATCCCAACATTTTGCAAGGAATTAAATAGGAAGAAAGTGACAAAACAGAGCCAGCTCAAGGCATCTTGCCTCTCCTGCTTTTGTGGTTTCCTTCACAAGTTACTGAGTTCCTTGGAGGAAATTAGAGTGATTACTGTGTCAACTGCAACATGCAATGATCCTATGTGAGTGTAAATCACTGTTATGAACTCACACTGAGAATCTCATCCACAGTCAATTGCTACTCCCAGAATATGTGCACACAGTTGCTTTTAAATGTGTAAGAACATCACCTCTTATGACTTACATGTAAGAATTTGGTGTGGAACATTGGATAAAGGTCTGGGAAAAAAACCAAAGCATTCAAGAAAAATACATTTTTTTTTCTAGAGGACTTTTCACCCCAATTTTTCTGATGGGAAATTTGGGGATAGCAGTGAAAGAGAGGAAAAAAACCTCTTATGAACTAGTTGGTCCTCAGAATGAGTGGAAAATACTTTTTAAGACAAGAGCTTTACCTACAGAAACTGTATAGCATCCAGTTTTGCCAACAGAAGTACTGGAAAATTTTGTGGAACACAGAAAAAACTCCTAGATTTTTTAATTTTGGAATGTTGTGAAATGCTTTTAAGATCTCTCAAAATGTGTAGCATAAAAAGTCTTGAGGGCTGTTTCCAATGGAAAAACTAGCAAATTTGGGGGAACACTGGAATACAATATTGAATATATTCTTCTCTTTTGTGTTAAAATAGAGTGCAACTGTTTGTAGCCCTTACTTATTGTGGTACTGGGTGATTTGATGTTTTGCTTTTAAAAATAAGGAATTTATACTTTAAAATTCCATAAATATGCCAATTAATAAATTTTACATGCTAACTATATTTATGGTGTTAAAGTAGTAAGGTATATTTGGAGCAGAAAACAGGGTTTTTCATGGCTTCAAGGTTTCAAATTCTTTGGACATGGCATTCAGAATTCTGATTTGTAGTTTTTTATAATCTATAATTCTTTGCCATGATTTTGCATTTTGCAACAATCTGCTTCAATGAAGAGGAATTGAAAGGACATTTTGGAAGATACATTGTGGGTGCTGTGGTGGATGAGACTCATGGGCTGTCTTGGTGTACATATTACTTTGGTTGTAAGAATAGATTGGTTCTTGTGAGTGGAAAAGGGAGCCTCAAATGTTGCATCTGCCTTGGTCTTTTACTATATCAATAGGTATGTGAACATGAAAATCAGTGTTGCCAAGCTTACTGTTTTGCTTAGTGATTCCATTCTTATTTAGGCTGTTGGTTTGTTCTTCAGCTTAACAAAGAGAGAATGAACCACGACAGCTGACCCATGACAGCAGTTTCACTTATTTGACATAGCCAAGAAAGAGAGCTGTGGGCATCATGTAAAATGATCATGTATGAACTCACCCTGGGAAATTAAGAAAATAGGGCTTCATTTTGCATTACATTTTTGTTCTGTTTTGTCATGAACACTTCCACAAACAATTGTCATGGGAAAACACTAATGTTTTTATTCCCCTGAAAAAAAAAACACAGTTACCCTCACTGGGTGCACAGAAGTTTGGGTTCCACCTTAAAATACAGGTACATATATAAATAGTATATTATAAAGAGCCAATAAGTGATCAATAGCTTTTATAGGCATATTATTGACATAAGGGACTCCATTAGAAATGGTTACAATGACATCAGCAGAAGGTAGTTTGTAGTAGAGAAATTACCAGTCCATTAGAACAGCTCTTTACCAGCGATTAACATCTCGATGGGAAAGTGCATGCCATGGATCAGCAATATTCACTACATTCCTCATGAATATGTGGCCACCCTGATCCGCAGATCCACGTGCATTTAGATGTGCACATATTCATGGATCTCTTAATGCATGCATGCTTTCCCATTCTTTTCAATGAAGAGACCCATGATATGTACACAGTCTTTTGTATTCACTGGGCCTTTCTCTTCATCCAGATTAATGGAGAAGTCTTACCATGGGGGTGGGGGAGAGGAGACTTCATACCAAGCCCATGATGGTCTGCAATGGAGCCAAATGTATATTCTAATTCAAAATTTGGACTCTGTATTGTTGCTCCTGCCTTGTGTTAAGAATGCAGATTTCTTACCATGTGTATATTATGGTGAACATCCAAAACTTGATGGGAGTTGACATCCAAATATGAACACTGATAATCTTGGACACATTTTGTGAATGTTTGAAAATTCACAATATACTAGTTGACATAATCTGAAGTCCTTTACAGACATTATGTCTGTACGTAGTGGGAGGGAAACACCTTGTGCATATTGGGAACAGCCTCCTCCCAACAGGAGTGGTCACTATGTCATCTGAACAAGGGCACTATCTATATTTTGCATGTACATACAGCTTTGGTATACATGAAATGACAGCTGGATGTTCCAGTGTTATGGTTTGCCCATGTAAAATATGTGCCGTGCCCTTGTTTAGATGATGCGGTGACTGCATGTATCCAGAGAAGGATACTCCTAATATGTGTGGTGGCTGGCCTCCTGGCAAATGCAGACATAATGCCTGAAAACTGAAACGCAACACTTACTTCTGTTTGTAAAAAAGTGGAGAAACATATGTACTGTAAGGATTATTCACAAAACGTCTCCAGGATTCTTAAAGTTCATATGTGAGTGTCATTGGGCATTGTAATGTATATATAACTGAATCTCGCCTGTAGTACATGGAAATCAACCAACTGGAGACCCCTTTTCCATTCCCTCTTGCTCAAATTGCAACCTGAAAAGTCATGACAGTTCCACACGAAAACCTGGCAAAAAGCCCATACATGCCGCATATTTACCAATTGGATGTATGAAACTAGAACAGCTTACATCGGTACCTGAAACCTTAACTGAATCAAAAGATGAAAAAGTGTATAGTATTCATACATTAACTACTGCCCTATATTTATATATTTATATATATATGCATATATATACCATTATGTGTATAAAAAAACTTGTGATGAGTCCTTCGTGAAGAATTCAAGACATTCTTGGACAGGGTTGAATAAAGAGCAGGAGAGAAGTGAAAACAGATTGCAGCATTAAAGAAACACCTTGGGGGTGTTGCTGCATTTTTGCATTATGTTCCCCCCCCCCCATGATTCATTGTACATCAGGAGATGGAAGGGGAAAGCCCCCCTCCCCAAGTCTTCAATGTCTACCTCTACATACAATAACTTACAAGTTTATTTATTTAAATAATTGTAAAACATCTTACATTTTCCATTTTTTAAAAAGAGATTAAACTATAAGCAAATACACACATACGTCAACGTCCCACCATTCATATCAGTTTTATAAGAAAAGTCTTCCATGCTGGTACCCTGTTTTGTGTTATTTTTTTCTGCATAAACTAAATTGGTATCTGAAAGGCTCCATAGAAAATAGAAACTTCAACATTTCCCCCCCCCACCTACAAAGTAAAACAAAGAGTATCCAAAATATCACACTTGAATCAGTTGGCCAATTTTGTTTTCACCCCTTTTTAATATTTTACAAGCATCCGGAAGGTTTTCTGTCCATTAAAAAAAAACCCAACCCCCCAAAAAAACTTGTACTTCTGATTCCATCGCATCAACAGTGTACACCTGGATCTCGGCAAATCCTTCCTTTAATGTTCGGGCGGGGGGGGGTTGATGGAAGTGAGTATGAAACCTGGAAGCCGCCTGCTAGCTCATCCAACGTGTGAAAACTGTTCCCCTTCTTGCTTCAGATGGCTTCCCTCCCATCAAAAGAGTGTGTAGTGCTTTCCTCCCCCTTTTTAGTGGTCCATCACAAATAAGTAGTTTTGTGCTGTAAAAAAGAAAAAAAAAATTCCAGCGTTTCCTCCTCTTCTTTTACATTGGAGGAACAACAAGACCAGTCATGGCTGAAAGGGAAAATGAACAAAGTCAAAACAGCAGTGCCTTATCAAATTAGAAGCAACACGCTGGGGAGAGGGGCAAAAGATATTGTCCGCATGTGGGGTGGGAATAAACTGTTGGGGAATCCCTCCTTCCCCTGCCCTTTAACCCAACTCAACTGGTGGCAATGCTCTGTGCCTCCGGGAACATGCTTGGCCCCCTTTGGCCCAATCCAGCGGGGAACTTATGTTCTTACGATGCCACTTCCACAGCCAACAGACCATGGCATAAGCCTTCTACAGCTACATTTCTTTTTGCAATAAGAAAACCCAGGAATATTAATTGGTTTATCAAACGCTTGATATTCTGCTTGGTCCATCTCCTCCTGTGAGCTGGCTTAATGTCATTTTAGAGCCTAGCTTTTGTTCTCGCAAGCTGCTTGATGCTGCTCCCCTCTCCTCCCCTTTGGGGCTGAGCTGTCAAAAGCCTATTTCCCAGCCTGTACGACTTCTTATTGAATGTTTGTGAGGTTCGGATTAAGGTCTTACACTGCTCACAAAGCTGTAATTATTTTTGCCTGTATTACTATATACTGAATCGATGTAACTTTTCAATAAAGGTAGGTTCAATGCAGGACATTCCATGATGAGTGGGGAATACAGGAACCATAGTGATTATCCCCCAGGGACTCTCTCCTCTCTTATTTTATTTTATCTTACTGGAGAGGAATGGAAGGGAGAATTAAAGATGTGCCACACTGTATTAACCTCCAAAGACAGCCATTATCAGATGAAACACTTGATTAAATGTGTCAAAAAACCACCCAGATGCTAGGATGACACACACACACCTTAGGCATGCGTTGTTAATAATACTAACAAACACCTCGCTGGAAGAGGAAATTTTGTATTCTTTCCTATGCACCAAGGAATGACAACAACAAAAAGAAGGAGGAGCAGGGCTGGCCTTCTCATGAAGTAATGTGGAATTTTAGGTGGTAGATTTAGGGTGATTCTGCATCTAGCATTCGCTGCACGTTTTCCCAACACTGAGGAAAAGGTGCAGGTCAAAAGCACATTCAAATACCCCGGGACAACTCTGTACTGGCTGCAAAGTCACCCCTGAACAGCCATAAATCTATGCAGAAGGAACCATAAAACCCAATGATCAAAGAAAGTGAAAGTGGCATGCAGTTCAGAGGGTACCATAAAATCTGATGATCAAAGAAAGTGAAAGGAGCATGCAACACAGAGGGGAATTTCTGTTCCAACGCGGGTTTCATAAAACAATGGAGGGAAAAGCCAATGCAGAATCACCCTTAGAGAAGCTCAGTCTTTTTGGTTTAAACTCTCTCTATTCCGGAGTAGGATGTGAGTGCCGTTTTCTTTTTTAAGGTACAAAATATCTTAAGGTTGGTAGTGGGAAAGAATTCAGCTGGGTTCATTCACCCAAAGAGCTTCAGTGTTTTAAGATAACAACATCTCCATTCAGCTGTTTAGGGCCTTACTTCGTGCCACTTAGCACCATCAGCAGCAACAAAACATTCTCTAGGGTATGTCGCTTCAGCCGTGCCGAGCTTGAAGATGCCAGAAAAGATGGGGGTGGGTGGGGGGTGTTACCTGCTCTGGCTCCTGGGAGAGGTGGTGGGAGGGCGACAGTGACGGAGTGGCAGCTGAGGACAGCACCCTTTGCTGAGATGCCTAGAAACAGAAATCTGCCCCCCTCCCCTGGCACACTTTCCCAATATACACCAGTGCATGTCGGCAGCCACATTTAGGTAACTGTCAGCATTCGCCAAAGCATCCATGTTTTCAGACACTCCTAAAATTTGGCTGGGATCGTCAGCATTCAACAAGTTTGGGGTGCCTGCTGTCACGTCTCTGCAGCAAACGGCTGCCACAGACAATCATATTTCAGAACCTGTATCCTCAGCAACGCTAAGAGGAGAGATTGGGACTGAGATCCTTTGGAAGAAAAAAAAGAAACGAATCAGACCTCTCATTTAAGGAGGGAAACATTGTGGCATGAAACCCTTCCTCTCCTCCATTAGCTTCTTCTGAGATGGCCTCTGAGGGTTACTTCAGTAACTTGTTGAAAAAGCGGCCTCGGGTCGGTAACAAGATACACAATAGCTTGGACATGCCCGGCTCAAGGTAAAGAGGCTCTCAAATTTCTCTCATTACCAACACCATCACGTCTTGAATGTTTGCTTCCTCTTTGCAAAGACCTTGCCTTTTGCTTGAAGTTACTGTAACCCAGTTTCAAATACACACACACACACACAATGCAACCCACTGAGACTGAAACTTATTTAAAAAGCAGTTTAAAAACTAAGAGTATGGGAAGAGTACAGTTGGACTGGATCAAGATCCATCTGCTCAAGCATCCTGTTTCCCAGAGTAGTCAGCCAGGTTCCTCCAAAAAGCCTAAAGCTAGATATAGAAGACAAAGATTATCTGTGTTGTTGCCTCCCAGCCAGCAACTGGCATTTACAGGTACCCTTCCTCTGAACATGGAGGTTCTATTTAGCCGCCAGCTTTAACTATCACCTCTGTTAATTAGGCATAAGTCAAAAGCTCTCTACACATGACCTCTTTGCATGCTGACTGCACTGGGAGGGAGACTGAGCACAAGCATACTGGTCCGCCCCTGCTGGGTCATCTGTATGTGCTCATGAAGGAAGCGTTCCTGTGCATATGATCTCATGACAGCCAAAATTTGGAAAGCAGAATCCCTGATTGCATGGACCGAGTGTACATGTGGGCACATTGTGCATTCACACCATGTAGGTGACCTGATAATAGTGTGTAAACAGAGCCGTTACACTCGTGCCCACTTTCTCTCTATATATGTTATAACAGAGGGGTTATATGTACAGGACTACAGAAACTCAGGAATGACTGGCTTAATTTTATAGCAGTCAGGTCAAGCATGTTGCAACTTCCCAAGTGGTATCGAGATTGCTCAGTCTTTGTGGTATCTTAACCTATTTTATATAGAACCCTTTGCTGGCCAGAACTCATTTTATCAGATATGTGAAGTCTTACCTTCATTTGGCACATTTTTTATACATGCTTCTACATAGGTACTAACGAGGGGGGTGTGTGATTACAAAATGAGGCCAAAAGCCCTGCAATCCAAGAGGTTTGTATGTTCTGTTAGGGTGCAGAACACAACTGAGATCAAAAGTCAAAAGGAAATGTAAACAATACAGTCAGAGAGGGAGTGGATCACTCCAAACAGATGATGAATTGGCAAAACAAGATGAAGGTTGTGATCACACACACTACATAAACCACTTTCAATGCACTTTCAAACTGGATTTTGCCAGTTCACACAGAAAAATCCAGTTAGAAAGGGCAATGAGAGTGGATTGAAAGTGGATTATTTGGTGTGTGTGATCGCAGCCGAAGAGTGGATTTTTCAAGTGCATTTCCCATAGTGTCAAGAGCAGGGCTCCCCAGTGTGGTGTCTGTGGGTGGCATGGTGTCCGCTGACACCTTTTCTGCTGCCCACCAAGTGTTTTTAGGAAGTGGGTGGGGCAAGGTAGGGCTTTTGCCCAGCAAGGCTTCTCATTGACTCCTGGAGATCTGATTGGCTGTGTAGATTTTTTTTTTAATGTTGCTTTGGCGGCAGCTGCCACTCTGGTACAAGAATCTGTACTGTGTTACTGAAGTTAAACTGTGGCAATCATTTTGTGGCTGGATCCACCTATTACAGCAGCCATTTTGTTGCTGTACCCACCATGACCTGTCAGAATTCCAAATGTGTCTGCGGGCTCAAAAAAAGTTGGGACCCCCAGTCAAGAACTTCCCAAATAAATTGGGCATGAGAAATCTGTAAGATAAATGGGGAACCTAGCCTTGGAGCCAGGGCACAGTCTGACTGTAAGGAGTGAAATAGTACAACTGTGTACCTTTAAATAGAAACCTGGATGTTGTATGCAGTGCACGGGAGTATGTGTGGAGGGACAGGGGCTGAAGTTCATCCAAGAGGGACCTTTTTCTTCAGTTTACCTGAAAGACTTTGCCAGTTTCATCTGTTAAGAGAATCTTAAAACAGACTTAGGGGAAGGCCTCTGATCATCTCTTTGTCAATTTCAGCTTCCCTGAACTCACCACACAGTTAAAACTGACAAGGGATCTCTCCAGACTTTTGCCATAAGGCTCTTCATCCACCTCCATTCCCTTGCTGGTATACTACAGGAGTGCTCAGTCACCTTTCTCTCCAGTTGCTGATCTTGTGTTCTGCACATGCAACTCCCTCGAAGGCAGCTCTCCTGCTTTTCGTTGCCAGGCACTGATGGCAGCCAAGTAGCACACACAGCTTCCTCCAGCAACCAATCTGTGAAGTGATAACTGCCTGATAAGGCAAACAGGCTCTAAGTGAAGAATGCTTTGGATGCATGTTTCCTATGATAAGGCTGTTTTGTGAGGCAGTAGTATGCACTACTTTGGCCACCAAATGAGAAGGGAGCACTCACTGGAGATGACCCTGATGCTGGGAAAGATTGAAGGTCAAAGAAGAAGGGGACGGCAAAGGATGAGATGGTTAGACAGTGTCACCGATGCAACGAACATGAAATTGAACAGACTCCAGAGCACGACAGAAGACAGGAAGGCCTGATGTGATGTGATCCATGGGGTCGCGAAGAGTCGGACTCGACTGTGCGACTGAACAACAACAACAAAGTATGCACTGAGGCAAATGTTTGCATCTTTCAAAATGTATTAGGTGCCAAGAGTCATTAGCTGAAATCACCATATAAAGTTACTTTCTAGGGATGTGAGATGCTGGCCTGACATCATTTAAACGTTTACTGCAGCTTGCGTCTCAGGATGTGGGATGGGTTCATGCATGAACACATCACTGCCAGCATGGTGTAGTGGTTGAGCTAGAATTTGGGAGACCCAGGTTCGAATCCCCCTTCTATCATGGAAGCTCACTGGGTGGGTGATCTTGGGACAGTCACTCTCTTGGCCTAACCTACCTCACAGGGTTGCTGTTGTAAGGATGAAATGGAGGAAGGAAGAAAACTTTTGTAACCTGCTTGAGGTCCCCATACAGGAGAAGAGTTTGGCATGAATTTCTAAATAAATAAATAACGCTAGCCCAGCACTGAGCCTGGGCAAAAGGGGAGTACCATGCTGCTGGGAGCATAAGGTGTTTGCAGATTGCTTCTTAATGTTTTTATCTCTATTTTGTCAAATTCTTTTTATACTGTTGTTACCTGCTTTGGGTCCTGTGATGCTCAGGAGAAAGGCAGGCATATAATTATTTCAAATCAATAAATGAAATCATCCCAACTTATATGAGTTTTCTACATGCAAGGATTTCTTTACATGGGTGATAGTATCAGAGGGGAGCTCTGCTGGTCTGCAGTAAAACAGCTAGATTCGAACCCAAGCTCTCCATCCGGTTGGTTTCGAAGGTGCTACTGGACTCAAATCTACCAGATTTACATGGGTGAACATTCAAAATCTGGACCTGTGGTCTGAAGTGGTCCGACCCACTCTCCCACCACAGGACTCTACCATCTTTGGTGCCAGCCTTGTAGAATGGTTCCTGAGCTTGCCTGTTCTCATTCAGATGTGCCGATGTAGCCACAGGGAAACTTGGGCAGCCGTTCCTCTGCACTGCTCCAGCAGTTTCCAATTTGTTGCCTTACATCTGCGATGAGATGATTAGACACCAGGGTACTCATCACTTCAACGTTGCGTCACGTCACATTACATCTCTGCCACGCTGCTCTTAAGCAGCCTTGACGGCCGACACAAAACAAATGCCGGTTGGGTTTTTTCCCCCCTGATCGGGACACCTGTGATCAATTTGGGGGAGCAGACAAGGAGGTGGTATTGTCAGGCCCACTGCCTTTCCCCCTGACTACTATGTCTGGCTGCATAACAGGAATGGATAGCAGATGGCACAAAGGGTGAGGGAAGCGGGAACACATGGCACAAGGCAGGTTATCTGAGGGTATCTGCGTGTCTTTCATAATGCCATTCTGTAAGCCAAGAAGCATGTGGGGTTTCTTCCCTTGGGTAACGTGAAGCCCAGGGTGGCTTAAAGCAAGCAGTCTCTTAAAATATTGCAAGCTTTCTAATGGCACGTTCTTTATCAGGAATAGATGAGGAGGAGACAAGTGGAACACAGAGCATGTATATAATCCAAAAGGTCCAGTGTTCACCCCAGCTGAATAGTTCCAGCCCTGGGGCAGGAAACCGGATCCCCCCAACACATGGGATATTGTGCTATCACAAACATTCATCAGGTGAATTTTCTTGTTATAGACAATAGTGGAGAGTAGAGGCAGGGGCAGACTGGCCACAAAGCCCACTGGGAAAAGTGTGGGTGCGCCAATGGCTTAGGGGGGCATCCCTCCACTGGGGCCACCCCCTCCTGTCAGGCCACCCGAGCCCAAACAGAGGGGCAGGCAAGGTGCGGGGAAGAAGGGCTTGTTGTGGCGAGGGACACACCCTCTCAGCTTATCCTTGCCTGGGCCGGTCTCATTGTGTGGAGGGTTGGGACATGCCCACCCAGGCCTGCTGTGGTGAAGGAAAGGACAGGCCTCCACAGCAAGAGATGAGCCTGCCTGGCCTCACCTCTCCATGGTGATGGATGGGATGGACATGCTTGGCCTCAGTCTACTTTGCCACCCAGCTTGGCAGGCAACTATAGCTCAGGATGATATAGAAAGCTCTCCTTCCCTCCTTTTGGGGGGCAGCAACCCAGTATCGATCTGCTGAATGCTTATATGATCCAATTCCACGTCAATGTTTGCTATTAGATGGGGCAAGGAAAGTACAGAGTAATGACACCAGGACTCCAGGAAAGTTGCAATACCATATGGAGTTAGATATGGGATCCTGACACAGGGCTGCCAGTTTCATTGGCATCTCTGTGTTACTGGCACTATTCAGTTACAATGATCCTTTGTATTAGGTACATAATGACAAAGCACAAGTATCGCTAGCTTTAAATAAAGCAGTGACAGGCGTTGACAACATTTCCTGTTATGAGGCATAAAAATGATGCATCTCAACAATTCTTTAACAAATATTGCTTCTTTGCCATTTAATTTGTACTCAACAGTTTAATCCCCCTAGCTAAGAATCTTGCAGAACTCTCTTCCCCTTTGGTAAGGGGTATAAAATGGCATCCCTGCCTGACGACAATCTTTGAAGCAGCCTTTCTCCGAGAGCACAAGAGAAACCAAATAGACAGAGTTGAGCTTCCAGATCATCTATACCCATCCCCCACATGACTGCTCTTTCATAAAATGACACACCAATCTCTTTCTGTTTTGCTAAAGGCAAGGAACCATTGCTTAGGGACTGCAGTGGTCCAGACTGAGTCAAATCAGAAAGTCTCAAAGAACTTTTGTTTTTAAAGTATAGCATCAGGCATTTGTAAAAGTTAGCTTTTAAAAGTCTGTGGGTATGCATGTGTGTATGGGAACAGACAGACAGACAGAGGTCCTAAAGAGACTTTTAATATGCTGTGGACCCCTGGCTAACATATTGTTCTATTCTCTTCAGTATTATCACAGAATTGCATAGCTTGGATTAAATCCTTGAATCATTTCCCATTTGTAGGATACTTCCTGGCAAAAGCAGAAAGAAACTGATCTTCAGTGTTCTTACAAAGGACATTTTCTTCAGTAGGGAGCTGGAGTTATTCAGAACACCAATTCCATGTTCTTGGGCATTAGGCTTGTTCGGTATGGGATGACCAACATGGTTTTTGCTGGTCAAATCCCATTTACCCAGGGCTCTCACCTGACCAGCTCTCATTTAGATTCTAGAATGCTAATTTCTTCCTTGAGGCTTCCTAAGCAACATTAGGACCATTTTGAATAAGCAAGAGAAGCTTTGCAAGAGCTCTGCTACAATGTGAAAACAGACCATCTTAAGAGCTTAGCTCCTCTGTGGGTGAGTTAGCAGAATGCCCTTAATGTAAGTAACATGAAGAAAGTGAGCTCTAAGAGCTTCTCAGAACTTCCAACTCAACTATGTGTGGGTGTGGATGGGGAGAGACATAATTCACAATGATCCTCAATGATGAGCAGGAAGGGCAGGCTTGATGATGTTGCTCCCGTGTTTTCCTGCTAGGTACCCTTCCTCCTATAGCATTAGCACAATCTTTTACAGCTGTAATCCAAAACTCTACATGCACCTTTGCTGGACAGTTCTCACAATGGAGGGAAGTAAGCAGCTGGGCCCACAAGGATTGGTACTGGGGGTGGTACTATTTTATTTGTTCATAAGTGATCTGGAGTCATGGGCAAGTAGTGTAGTGGCCAAGTTTGCAGATGGCTCAAAATTATTCAGGGTGGTGAAAACCAAAGATGACTGTGAAGAACTCCAGAAGGATCTCCAAAAATTGTGCAAATGGGCAACAGTGTGGCAGATGAAGTTCAATGTTTCTAAGTGTAAGGTGATGCACATTGGGACAAAAAAATCCCAACTTTAAGTATAGGCTAATGGGTTCTGAACTTGCTGAGGTTGAGAGGGAACAAAATCTTGGGGTTGTAGTGGATAGCTCAACCCGGTGTGCTGCACTGGTGAAAAAGGCAAACCCTATGTTCAGGATTATTAGGAAAGGGACTGAAAATAAAACAGCCGTTATTTTAATGCTCCTGTATAGGTCTATGGTGTGGCCTCACTTGGAATAATGTGTGCAGTTCTGGTCACCATATCTCAAAAAGAACATTGCAGAGCTGGAAAAAATACAGAAGAAGGCAACCAAGATGATTAGGGAGCTGGAGCACCTTCCCTACAAGGAAAGGCTTAAGAGTTTGGTACTTTTCAGTTTAGAAGAGAGATGACTAAAGGGGGACATGATAGAAATTGATTAAATTATGCACAGAGTGGAAAGAGTTGACAAAGAGAACTTTTTCTCCCTCTTCCCAAATACTAGAACTTGAGGTGATAAAATGAAGCTGATGGGCCATAAATTCAGGACTGGCACAGCATTTCTTTACACAGTGAGTGATTAAAATGTGGAATTTGCTGCCAGAGGATGTAGCGATGGCAACAGGCATAGATGGCTTTGAAAGGGAATTTGACAGATTCATGGAGGGTAGGTCTATCAGTGGCTACTAGCCATGGTGACTAAAGGGGACCTGTGTGTTCAGAGGCAGTAAACCCTCTTAAGACCAGTGCCAGGAGGCAACATCAGGGGAATGCCTCGGCCTCTATGCCCTATTGTTGGACCTTCAGAGGAGCTGGATGGCCACTCTGTGTAACAGGATGCTGGACTAGATGGACCACTGGTCTGATCCAGCAGGGCGCTTCTTATGTTCTTAAGCACAGTGCATTACTGCAAACTATAGCTATAGCATGAAGTACACCTTATATTGAAGTAAATAAATGAATTACATAAATAAATGTATTGGTTGCAGACCTGTTTTACCATTGTGTTTCCCCTTGGGGATTCTTGGAAACTATAGTTTGGTGAGAGCCCTAGGACTTCTATCTATCATACTTTTATCCTACTCTGCCCTCAAGGAATACGCAGTTCTCCAGTTCCCAGTTTTAGAATCACAAAAACTCAATGAGGTAGGTTAAGCCAAAAATATGTGACTGGCCGACAGTCACCCAGCAACCTTCATAGCAGAATGGATATTCCATGGCAGAGCTGGAGAGATGAACCAAATCTCTTCTGTCCTAGGCTGCGGTCACACACACTAAAGAATCCACTTCCAATCCACTTTCCAACTGGATTTTGCCAGTTCACACAGTAAAAATCCAGTTGGAAAGTGCACTGAAAGTGGATGGAAAGTGGATTATTTAGTGTGTGATTGCAGCCCTAGTATGACACTCTAACTGCTGCACTGGCTTATCAGTGGAATCTCCTACTCTTCCCTAGAAAGAGTTCAAAAATTCCCTGGATCAAAGGAACAGACTCTTCATCCAGTTAAAAACTGTAGTGACTACTTTTGTTGATTTGTTTGTTCTTGATAGGACTGACACTGAAATACAGTGTTTTACAGCTGGCCAAACAGACAAATGAACAAGGTGCTTGTGGAGTGCATAGATCTAGATGTGTCCAACTCATGACCCAGAGGAATGAGAACCCCATGTACAAGTGCAAACCTGTCTCATGGCAGCTGAGTATGGTGTTGTACCCACTTCTGTTGAAAAAAGAAATAAATTGAAGCGCTGCTTCAGGTCTTTCCTGATTGCAGAGAAACTCAGGGCCAAATTATGTGTTATGTTGTCAATGAGTTTGCCACAAGGACTCACAGCCAGACTCTAGCGGACTTGCAGCTAGTCCCCGTGGTGAACCCGTCGACAATATAATGCATGGTTTGACCTTTAGCAAATATAGCATGGGGAAATGCAAAGCATGAGCACTTTGCACTCTGGCTATGTGAGAAATGCCCTGATTTTCAAGGGCATTTAAAAAGATAGTGCAAACCCTCTGACAAGGTAATTAAAAAAAAATATTTTGGAAAAAAAATCTTAATATTTTGAGAAGTGATTGCCAATGTAACTGAAACTGTTACAAGTCCCACCCCCCACCCCCCAAAAAAATATCAGGATTGGATGTGGATGCAAAAAAAAGAAGAAATACAACTTGAAATTTACAAATGGAGATCACCTGATTCTTAAGACTTCTTTGGGGCAAACTTTGATTTTCGCTTCTTCCTTCCATTTAGAAATAACTAGCCCACCCACTCTCATTTTAAAGCTCCTGAAACATTTCTCAATGCAGCTGTCATTCAGCAAGGGCTTGGGCTGGCTTCCATACAACAAAGGCACCACAAGCCTTGTTAGGATCCCACCAACACAATATCTTGTTATAAGCACTGGAATTCGCCTACAAGGCAAAGCACGGCGAGGGTCTTGGGGTAGGGCAGAAGGCAGATTTTTTTCCCTTACCTCTAAACCCATTTCCATTGCCAGTGGAACAAGCTGGGGAAGGAGACCCTTGGGGTCGGATAACGGGAGCAAAGGCACTCTTCTGTTTGACAGCAGGAAAGACGGAGGACGAGAACGGAAGGATGGAGGAAGTGCTGGAGGAGCCGACTGTTGGACTTGAAGACATCACTGAGGCAGGGAAAGAATTAGCATAAACAGAACTTTCAGGATGGAAGGAATCAGAAAGGCTGTGCAGTTCTTCTCCCCTCTCCTTTGGCCACCCTCTGGTTCCCTGGTTCTGGCCCACATCACAAACCATTTCTTTAGGCTGTACCCACTGGGTACTAGTGGGCCAGCTCTTTGCTCTGAGCAACAGCTCTTTGCTTTCCATGTGGTAGCACCACCTTGTTTCTTTTTATGTTCATTGCACTTCTGTCAATAATTCTGGGTTCCTGCGTGTTGTTGTGAGTGTTGTAGAGTTGTTTGTATTGTCTATACTTGTTGTATGGTTCTTATGTGTGTTTTATATGGCTTAGATCTGGCAGTGATTTCTAGGGGTGTGCAAAAAAAATATCAATATTTTTGGGTTCAGGTATATTGAACAACAACAAAAGGGGGGTTATTTTCCGATACTCCCAAATCCCAATAATGGTATGGTATTCGGATTTGGGATTTTTTTTGGAAATCCCAATTTTTTTCAGCTCCATTATATCCCATGGGAACCATTATAGTGAAATTTGCAGTATAGCTGCTGGTGCCTCTCCTCAAAAAAACTCCCATTTCAAAAAGGCTGGACTGGGAATTCAATTCTATTGGCCCCCAAAGAAGTTGCCCCCATCCTTCATTGGTTTCAATGGAGGGGGGAAAGGTGTTTAAAGGGATTTCAGTCCCTTTAAATGCCTTTGGCAAGCTGCGAGTAAACTCCAAAGGTGTTTAAAGGGTTCACAGTCCCTTTAAATGCCTTCTTCAAGCGGTGAGTTCACCTGGAAGGCATTTAAAGGGTTCACAGTCCCTTTAAATGCCTATTAATTTTGGCTATCCAGCAGTTCTGAAAAATCCTTAATATTTTCAGGATTTTTGTGGCTCGGTTATTTCATATATCTGAAAAAATACTCAGATCTATATTTGGCTGAACGAATAGCTGAAAAATACTGATAAGGTACTTTGTGGCTATTTTTTCACCTCAGATATAGCTGAATGCACACTGATCACTGGAACTGGACTTTCTTACCTTCCTGTCTTTCTATACCCCAAAATTCTGTTCGAGGGGGAAAGAAAGTCCTAAAGACCACCACTGAGGGTAAATTAGGGGGTCTGCATTAGAAGGGGGGAAATTGCCCTTCTTTGATTAGTAGAAATCTGTTGCTAGATCCAACTCATGGCATTTAAATATACAATGTACGTTATAACCTGCATCTAGTGGTATAACAGGAATTTACTGATGCTTAAATAATGTTGAAAGATGTGTACATTTTAAGGGGTAAATTTGGTGTGAGAAAAGAGAAAATGGCACAAAACAATCACATCTTTACAATAGGGGTTTTCAAGTCAAAATTCCAGGGGTGAGGCATCCAGAATAATTCCTTGTGCAAAACAATTTTTTTATACCCTAAACCAGCTTGCTATGTTTGTGGTTTTTTAGGAACCAAATAATTTCAATGGCTGTATGGAGATGGGTGGTTTATTGCATGGGTATGGATTAGGAAAAATAAGCCACATTATTGATCACGACTACTGAGTGCTAACGGGGTACAATGGTCAGCCTTAAGCAGGGGACACCCTGGCTTCAAATCTCTTTTTATTCCTGAAACTTACTGGATGACCTGAACCAGTCACTATCATTCAACCTAGCCTACCTTGCAGGCTGATTGTGAGGAGAAGATGGGATAAGCCTAGGAATATGAAGACCCAGAAAAATAAGCAAACACACCTGAAAACATTCACTAAGAAGTCCAAAGGAAAAAATGAAATTTTGAGGTGGACATAAAAAATTTATGAAATATCTTCTCCTTTGGAAGATAATGCTTTACTAATTATAAATGCTTTCTAAGAATTGCAAAGCATGGAGAATTTCATGCAAGACCATCTACAGTGTTAGATAATGCCTCTGTAGATATAAACAACAAATTTTAAGGCTATGTTTATTATTAAAATGTGCCCAGTTTTGTTCATTATTAAAATGGTATAATGTGTGTACAATGATAAAACACTATTGAAGAGTTTCCAGCTTCGTTAAGGTTAACTCAGTATTCTGATGTGCTGACAGTCCTTGACACTGGGTCCGTACAGAAAACTGTTTCTAAGCCCAAATAAGAAATTTCCTTTTGTTTACTGCAAAATATATGATTTCTATTTTCAGCTTTTGTTTTTTTTCCTACCTCTCAAGTGGCAAAAATAAAAATAAATGTGGCATTTATTCTAGAACAACTATCCTGGAATAAAAAAGATGTGTACTTATCCATGGAACGCTGTCAGATACGAACAAATCTCTTTCCAACAAGCCCCATTCATGTTGCACCCTTTTATTAATGTGAACATAAAAAGGCAGTGAAGCAATGGCACATCCCTTTATGCATACTGGCTGGGGAGGGTTATGGAGCAGGTTCAAAAATACTGGGAACAGACTGCATGTGGTCACTGAGCCAATTTGGACACTGGGGTTTCAGGCAGCAATTTTTTGAAGCACTTCTCAGAAGCTATAAGATGTGATCCAAAAAGTAAGGAAGCCTGGACATTTGTTTTGTGCTCTACTTGAGTATTACACTCTTTGTGCATGCTTTCACAATGCCATGCCCACGCGTTCACAGCTGCATTTTACTCCACACATATTCTCTGCAGAGAAGGGAACATTTTCCCATTTTTTAAAAAAGGGGATCTGTCAGCATCTCATTGTAAACCGTTATTGTCAGAGGTTTATAACTCAACTGTAAAAATTTCTGTCTTTTTCCCTGGAGCTGAAACTTGGCACACATAACTGAGCCAGGAAGTGGAGTATGTAAGTTTTTTAAAAAAAAAAAAAATCCACCAAACATCTGTTTGGCCATTTTTAAACTCTCAGTGCACAAGCAATAGAAGTTTCAGATTTCTTTCTTGGAGGGTGATTCTTTCAAACAGGCAAGTTATTAAAAAAACACAACAACTTTAAAAGCCTGTCGAGATGTTTTCATTGTGAAATGCAGGCTGGAGAGATTTCATGAAACCCACTCAGCATTGTCAGTGGTGAATAATGACTGTCTTGAAAACACCAGCCTGGACACAGACCTGGGTGACTCTCGAGCAAACTGCTCCTCTGCCATCCATGGCTGGGAAAGAGCTGCAGACAGTCAGAGTGAACAGTACTGAATGAGACAGGACAGGGGTCTGGCTCATTTTAAGATGGCCTCATATTTGAGCTCGTGTTGTGAAAGCCAACTGACATGTTAAGTGAGAGATCTTTGATTAGTTCTCCTGATGCTTTCCTGAACCTTAAGAAGAAGCCATAAAGAGGTTCTCACTTGGGCAGGGACTGTGACACGAAGAAGGGATAAAGGGGAAATTAAATCTTTCCCCACCACATCATTTCCCTAAGAAACATCCCTCCAACTGCCAGCAGCTGTTGAAGGCAAGAGGGAGGGAGGGAGGGAGGGGGAGGGAGGGAGAGGGAGAGGGAGAGGGAGAGAGAGAGAGAGAGAGAGAGAGAGAGAGAGAGAGGAAAGTCAAGCGCCCATATTGTACCTGACTCTTTCCCCTGTTGTGGCTAAACGAAGCTCTGGGGGATGGGGTTTCTGTCAGGGATGTTGCTAAACTTTGTGACTAGTTTGATTCGATTAAAAAGGGTTTTGTTTTTAAAAAGACATTTCTATTCTGGATGAAGTTGCAGTGGTCTTTTTTTCCTTGCCCATTTTAAAGAATTTTGACAAAACAACGTCTTGCCGTTAAAAATTGGTCTTTGGGCATTAATTTCTTGGCGCTGTTAACACAATTTCAAGTAGGTTTGTTAGCTACTCTACATTCACAATGAAAAAGGGTCTGTCAGATTAAAGCCAGTGTGAGGTATTATTATTATTATTAAATTTATATGCCACCTCCCGCCACCAAGTGTTCTCAAGGCAGCTAACACAGAGGTGTTGAACTCATTTGTTACGAGGGCCGGATCTGACATAAATGTCACTTTGTTGGGCTGGGCCATGTATGCCATAAAACGTAATGCCAGATACCAGAGATATAAACTGTATATCAAGGATAGCAGCTTGTAAGGTCCGAGCTGGCGTATCCTCACTGCAAAGCCTCATGTGCTGGGAGTGGAGTGCAAAGGAAAACCTGCATGGGTGGACTGGAGAACCAGTAGTGCGGCCCTGGGCAAACATTCCCACACTGCTTGACTGCTGCAGACAAGGTTGTTCCGCCATCCTGAAGCCACAATTGGGGTGGCTTCTCCCACTCCCCCCTAAACAATCTCCTGTTCCCTCCCTTACACTAGTTGCTCGTGGGCTGCGTAAGAGCCCTGGACGGGCTAGATCTGGCCCCCAGGCCTTATGTTTGACACCCCTGGGCTAACAGCTAGGCTCCCTAAGGAGACTTCTTCCAATGTTCATGGGATTTTCCCCAGTGAAGGGAGGGTCTTTAGATGGAAGTCTTGAGAGTCAGTTTGGTGCTGTGGTTAAATGCAGTGGATTAATTTGGAGAACCGGGTTTGATTCCTCACTACTCCACATAAAGCCAGCTGGGTGACCTTGGGCCAGTAACAGTTCTCTTAGAGCCATTCTCTCAAGAGCTGTTCTCTCAAGAGCAGTTCTCTCAGCCCCACCTACCTCACAGGGTGTCTGTTGTGGGGAGAGGAAGGGAAGGAGACTGTAAGTCCCTCTGAGACTCTGTGAAGAGTGGATATAAATCCAATTCTTCTTCTTCCTCTTCTTCTTCCTCCTCCTCCTCCTCCTCCAACTTGGCTTAGTGAAGTGTTAGGAAAAGGGCAGCCTTCAGATTTGTGCACAGAGCTGGCCCTCCTTGAGAACTGCTCAAAGTTTATCAATGGGTTGGATTGTGGACAAGGCACAGGAATAATGTTTGTTTGTTATTAATATATTTGTGTTAACCGCATATAAACAAAACTGAGCAATCTCTCCAAGAAAATAGGGAGGATAAAAAGAGTCTTCTTGAACATGTCAGGAAAATGAAATCTCTTTTTTAAAAAATTACATTTCTATCAGAGAAAGGATGCGGAATGGAAGGGTAAAGCCACCTCCTCCAGTATCACATCAAGGGGTGGGGGTTTAGCCTCCAGCTCCAGGGCTTAATTACCTAAATAACCCCTCAGCTGCTTTTTAATGTTAATGAAAACATCAGAAGGTGAGTCATAAGACACTGATCCATCTTGCCCAGCATTGTCTAGTCTCGCTGGCAGAAGCTCCTCCAGGACTCAGGATGAGAAAGTGCTTTCTCAACAGTTACTTGGGGATTCAACCTGGGACCTTCTGCATATAAAGCATGTGCTCTGTGATCGAGCTATTGGTCCTCCTAATATTTAATCCACCTGGGCTTTAGAATCATATTTCTTCCCCTCCATGCCTCCTCAGCTCCGTTCCAAAGGAAGCCGCAAGACGGAGGTTCATCTCAGTTAAGACACAGCTCATCCTCCTCTCCGTGGAGACAAAATGGGAGCCTCTTCAAGAGAATGAAAAAAGGAACTTGACATCCAGCGGGAGATGGGTGCCTGATGATTTGGGACTACTTTGGAAATCCCAGCTGAAACTTAGAAGGATGAACTGAGATGAGGACCGAATGCCTTTTCAGAGATATTATTTCCAAAAGAAAGAAAGGGCGGGGGGGAAGTGAGTGTTCCTGGAGCACCTTGAAAAATGTTATAGCAGACGTCAGAAAATTCTCTTTTAAAAAAGCATTTATCTTTTGCTTGCAGTCAAAGTGTTTAGATTTGTTTTATAAGATGGCATCACTCTAAAGTTGCCTTGGGGAAAAAAAAGGATCTGCTGCAGATCCTGGGCATGACGATCCCCTTCCCCGTATTACCGCATCCTGGGGCCAAATCCTCCCATCTACTGGAAGACTTTCAAATAACTTTTGCCTTTCTGGATAGAGCAGGCACACAGGCTCAAGCAGTTACTCTGGCAAATGCTGCTGCTGTAGCCACAAGCTAGCAGCTGAAAATGCTCTGCAGAGCGATGGGTACTCTTGGGCTTGTGCGCCTGAGAACAGAACTACGCATTATGCACAACCGTGAGATTCTTTTAAAGAATCACTTTTTTTTCCTTTGGCAGCTTCTGGTAGTGTCATTTCCCTGGAGAACTGGAGGGGAGGAGGGGCTTTTAAAGCCTTGTCCCATGTCCTGTCCCCTCACAAATGTCATCTTCAACTTGTTTCTACCTCTGCTGGGGAAATTTTATGGCGGGGGGGGGTGGTTCATGGTTTTTCCCCCTTGTGGGGTTAAAACATCTTAGAGCATGTAATTTTCAGGATGGGGGAGAATTCAGAAGATCATATCCACTTCACCTCCCTCTCCCTCTAAAAAGTTAAACCTCAGCAGTTCTGGTCTGTAAAAAGGGGGGGGAGCTCCTTTGCAATGACTTAGCTAAGACCAGAGATACATACAGGGATGCTTGAACACCCACCAGTTTGGTTCACATCCCATTCTCTATCCAAAAATCAGGCTTGTCCTGTTTGTGACTAAATAGTCTAACTGTTCATCGAACCATTCACATCTGTTCGGCAAGTTGTTTCACTGTATTGCTAATCACGCACTACAGGGCAATTGGCTTTTCTTCACACAGCCTGATTGAGTTCTCCTATCCACATCCATCCTTGTGCAAAACTGCTCAGCTCAACAGGCAATTGTTTAAATAGATAATTAGGTCATTCACAAATCATATCAATCAGTCATAAGTGCTGTGTTCTAATAATAGCCTACCCTTTGGTGTTTGTCTAAGAAGTCCCTAGCAATGTTTATGTGCAGAAAACTTACTATGTGGATGATCCATTATTGCTGTGTGTGCCTCTGCACTTGCAGCAGCAATGGAAGGAACATGGGAAATCATTGCCATGTGAATGTGAACATAGCATGTTAGCTATTATGCTGCCCTTGTGACAGGAAGATCCAAGGGGGTGGCAGAAGCAGTGGTGTTCTCTTGCAAGATTGACCCCCCCCTTTGGGTTTTTTCTGCATTTCACGACTTTTCAGGATTTTCAAAAGTTCACATTTCTTCAACGATTTTTTTCCAGACTTGGGATGAAACTGTGGTTGTGCATTTTCCAACTGGGTTAATGATATCTGATAAAATATTGCAATGAAAAATGACACCTGTTTTAGTGTTGATGGCATATAAATGGTATGCAAAATGGCAAAAAGTGATGTGAAAGTGATGTGAAAGGAACAAATAAGAACAACAACAAAAAGTGATGCAAAACTGCCACAAAATACTTTATAACGATAATGTGTAAAAAATTAACAGGAATTTCTTTTTGCATCAATTGCGCGTAAATAGTATAAAATAGTATAAAACCATGCAAACAAATGAATTAATATTAAAAAATATATTAACATAACACTAGTCTATAGAAACTTTTTGCTTTATTTCTGATTACAGACCTGCAGTGTTTCAGTGTGCCATCGCAGAAGGGGACAGCATTTTCCAGTACATTGCCTTTCAGCTTCAGTTGAACCAAAGGTTGGTTCTGTAGAGGTGAAGGTGACTACTTACAACCATAGGGTGATCCTGTGGGAGAGCCATTAATGAATCCAGGCGAGCCGGGAACACCCAGGTTAGACATGGGGACGTTGCTGTAGCCGTTCATGCTGTTACTGGAGGTGCTGTAATTAGACTGCTGAGGGGTTGAGCTGGAAGAGTAACCTCGGGGGGAGATGCTGCTTGTGTTGCGGATATAACCTACAAGAAATAAACATCCGTTGAGTGCCCAGGGATGCAGACAGCAAGATGAGCTCTCTCAGCCAGACAATCTTCAGTAGCCTGGATTCCATGAGAGTTCACGTTACAGAGTCGAAATGCAAGAGGCTTGTGGGGGGGGGGCACAGTTACCACCAGAGCACAGCAACTGCAGCAAATAGGGTCCCAGAGAGAAGGGGCTTTTGGTAGGCTAGGAATGAGTTATCTCTGGATCTCAGGAGTTAGGAGATGAAAAGAAGAAAGGGACCATCCTAATATTGAGCCTCATCATTCCAGAAATCAAAATCCTACAAATGGCAGAGTGTTAAATCTTTCCTTGGAATGGGCCCAGCCTCAAAGCTGGGTAGGTTTTAGGGATAGATTTAGCCATCCATCAAATAATCAGTTGTTTTGTTATGCACTTAAAATGTTTTCACTAGGTGCATATCTTCACTACAAACTGATGTGTCATTTTCTACCTTCAGGAATTCTGGGTTTGGTGGTTGTATGAGGTTGAAGACAGCAGAGCTCAAGGTCTCGAACATTATAGTTATACGAGGCAAAGGACTCCCCTTTGTCCCTTACTTTTTGTGACAGGTGCTTCAATTACAATTTATAGAAGGCACAATTCATTAAGAGTTTCCAGCTACCCCCCTCCAATAGAGCACTATTTAGCACCCTCACCAAATGACAGTTCCCAGGGTTTTTTTTGGGGGGGAGGGGAACCAGGACAGATACCAAAACTATTTATGTGGGAGGTATACATACTGGGGCAGCAAACTGCTGATCTCCCAACATCACATCAGGTTTGGACTCCCCTTGAAGGGGCATGATCATAGCTTGGGGGCAATCCTGGATCCTGGCCTAGAGTTGGAGACTTGGCTCTCCTGAGTGGTATATCAGGTTCCTCTTACCAACTGGTGGAGGGGGGGGACTTACAAGCAGCAAAGGGAGTGTATGCTGGCATTGCAGCGATGTCACCGACAATGCAGTAACATCACTTCTGGTACGCACCAGAAGTGCTATCATTGCATTGCATTGCCCGTGTTATGAATGGTCTCGTGTTTGGGCAAAGACACCATGGCAGAAGATCTGTCTCCAAAGTTCTGCTCTCTTTGCCCTCTGTCAGAAATGGGTCAGGTGGTAACTAGAAACAAGGTATTTTCAGTGGTAGCGCCTCACCTTTGGAATGTCCCCCTCCCAGGACTTTCTTAGTGACTACCTTACTTTCCCTTAGATACTAAACCAACACATTTTAACTTAGGCATTTTATCTTCTTTTAGCTGCTTTATGGTCTACTCTGAGCCTGAGAACAGTTTTATCCATATTATTTTAAGTGGCTCTATTTGTTTTAAGTGCCTTGATGCCCTACTGTGTTTTCATTGTATTATTGTCCCTGACTTGGATGGCCCAGGCTAGCTTGATTCTGTCAGATCTCAGAGGCTTATCAGGGGTGGCCCTGCTTAGTACTTGGATGTGAGACCACCAAGGACGTCCAGGGTCATGACACAGAGAAAGGCCATGGCAAACCACCTCTGAAAATCTCTTGCTTTGAAAATGATATGGGATCACCATGTCTGCCATGACTCGAGGGCACTTTCCAGCACCACATTTATTTAGCCCTGACCTGGATAGCCTAGGCAACCCTGATTTTGTCAGATCTCAGAAGCTAAGCAGGGTCGGCTCTGGCAGACCAGCAAAGAATAGCAGGGTCGTGACATGGAGGCAGGCAATGGCAAACTAACTTGGAACATCCCTTGCCTTGAAAACTCCATGGGGTCACCGTAAGTCAGCTGTGACTCAACAGCTTATTTGGACTTTATTGTTTTAGTTGTAAGGCACCTCAAGCAGGTTCTGGAGATTGGCATACAAATTAAATACATACCAACCCCTCCCCATACAGACCCCTTGTGGCTATAGCAGGATCATTTGATTTCCTTCTTGGACTATCCATCAGGGAGTCATGTGGGGAGTAACTACTGGTGCCTCTAGAGGCCTGACCTTTCAAGGTTCAGTTCCAATACACTGGCACTCAACCCTAGTCCAGAGTGCTGGCTGGAAAGCTCCCTCCAAACAGAAGATTGCTGCATGAGCTCTCTTGCCGTTCTCACCCCTTAAGCATGTTTCCTTGGCTGACATGACTATGCCTTTGTTTGACAACATGTGTACATTGAGCTGATCAGATGTGATTGTTTAAAGAATTCTGAAAGGGTGTTTCAAGAGCTGGAAAAAATTAGCACACTTGTGTTTTTAATGCGTCTAACATTAACATAAGATTTTTCTGTAAACTGTGGTCAAGGCTGTACCTTCTAAATGATTTCAACTGAAATTGGTGGGAGGGTGATTCTTTGTTGCAGAAATGCTTGTGTTTTGTTTTCTTTTTTAAAAATAAAGCTTTGGAATGCATAAAATGGATACTGAATTTTAAGAATGACAAATTTGTTTCTGTACTTACAAAGGAATTCTACATTTTGCTCTGGACACACCAGTTATTTACCCCCCAAAACTCCACCCTCAAACATTTCACTATTTTCAACTTTGTCTTTGGGCCTACCTCACTCCCCAGGCCAAAGTTACCAGCACTCCAGTGGGGATGAAGGATCTTCCACCCTCAGCTACCAGAGCAGTGGTGGGAGAAAAAATTACAAAGAAGAAGGTGCCAGGATGGTGATGTGATGTCACTTCCAGGTTTTCCCCAGAAGTGACGTCCCATCTCTCTTGGAATCACAAGAAACTTTATGGTGAAATCATAGAGGTTTTTGGCAATTCCTAGACAGGATTGAAGTAACTTCTGTGGAAAACTCAGTAGGAATCACTGTGAACTTTATGGTTTTTCTAAAGAGTTGCTAATAATTCCTACCAAATCACGAATTCACTTCCAGGTTGTCCCAGAAGAAATGTCATGCCAGTCCCAGTTTGAACTGGGTCCCTGCATGCCTGCTTTTAAATGAAGTTGTGGCTCAATAGTGAAGAGTAAACTTTGCACAAAGGTGAAAAAATCCCTGGCATTTCGAGTAAAAGAATCTCAAGTAGCAGGTGTGTGGTGGTGGTGAAGGGAGAGCTTTCTCTGGATGAGCTCCAGGAGAGCTCCTGCCAGTAAATGGAGACAATATTGAGCCAGCTAACTCTGTATAAGGCAGCACTATGTGTTCATAAAATGCTTTCAGTGGAATGCCAATCTTTGATTGCAATATTCCACAGGACTGGGAGCAATCATGTGCATCTTGCTGTTGGCCTTTTTCTAAATTGTTTCACTGGCCCTGACAGGAGAGGCACTGTTGGAAAACTTAGAAGGAGAAGAAAGTAATAGGCTGGCTTTGGTCTCTTGGTAAACTACCACCTCAGAGAAATACCACCCATCAAATCCCTATATGGAGGAGAGCTAGAGAAGAGAAAGTTATATAGAAATGTGTTGAATACTCAGGCTTCTGTGCCTTTGTGACATTACCTGATAATACACCAATCTGATTCTTCTCACAACTATTTGTATTGTTCCACTCTCCCATATGCAGCCGACAATCATCCCAGTACTGAACATGCTGTTCGGTCTACTGACCAGCAACTAGCAGCAACTGGGAGATATCTAATATCGGTCAATAGAAGGATATTGTAAAGATTGGCTCTAGTTTTTATTCACTCCTTGATTCTTTGTTGATTGTTATACTTGCTGCTTTATTTCTTTTTTAAAAAAAATTAACCAGACTGTAAGCCAGGTTGGGCCCTTTTAGGAGGGAACAAGTTGGATAAATCTACTTTCTTAAATTAAAAAAAAACATACGTTTATTTAACATATGCAGATAGGGGTGTAGTCAGAAAATTTTGGTTGGGGAAATCTGAGAGGGCCCCCCGGCAGCAGCTCTGATCCCACTGAGACCGCTAGTCCTCCTCTAGCCCTCTAGCTCTTTTGCTTGGAGAAATTTGATTCTGGGCTGTTCTGTGTAAGCCTGGGGGGGGGGGATCTCCAGCTCTCTTTCTTTTGCATTTTGCAATTTTATTTTATTTTATTTTTTTGCATTTTTAAAAACCTATTTATTTTTGGCCAGGAAAAAAGAAGATGAGACTGAAGCTTCCCTGACTGTGCCCGGGGTCATTTTGGAAACTCCATGCACATCTTACATTTTAATTTTAAAAAATTGTCTGGGGGAAGCGCTCATCTGTGGGGACATTGCCCCCAAATGCCCCCATCGCTACAGGCCTGTGTGCAGACCTTCTTCGGGCAGCCAGTACAGGAAGGCTAGATACAGGTTGGGAGTAATCCATGTGTTCCCATGGATCAGAAGAACCCAGAGGGAGAAGGGACCTTGATAACATAAATAAGAATCAAGAATCCATAAAACTAATGGGACAAGGAGGAGTACTAATGAACATGTAGTGGTTACAGTGTCAGACTATGTTTTTAGAGGGATGGGTTCAAATCCTTATTCAACCATGAAGCTCACAAGGTGACCTTGAGCCAGCTGTCATCTATAGCCTCACTTACTCCACAGGGTTGTTGTGAGGATACAATGGGGAAGGGATCAGATATGCTGCCTGAGCTCCTTGAAGGAAAAGCAGAACACAAATGTACTCAATAAATACATTCCAGTGCTCAAATAACCTCTGAATCAGAGATTAAAGGGGACAAAATGCTACCTGATCTTCTAGTCCTCTGTTCCCCATGGATCAACCAATGCAAATGTTTTCAGGGTGCCATGAGCAGAGAGGAAAGAGCCCAGCAGAACAAAGTGGCGGAGCACATGGCTCCAAATGTCCCAAGAAAGCACAGTCGTGAAAGGGCATCCCACTCCAACAAAGGACATAGAGGAATCCTGTATCACTCAAGTATTTTATCTGCTAATGTATTGTAGTGATCAGACCAAACCAAAACCTTCCCCCACCCTCTAATATTTAAGGCAAAAAGACGTGTTTTCTGTATTTTTACCAACAACCATACCTTGATTGTTCCCTTGAGTTGACTCTGAGATGCTGACTCCTAATTGGCTGCCATAGGAATTGATGCCCATCATGCTACTGTGAGCAGGGGAGCTGGACAAAGCAGGGATCTGACCAGGATTCCTTGGGACGCTGTAGAGAGCTTCTGCTATATCAGCAGCTCGCTTCAGAATAATGTCCTATGTGGTGAACAAGACACCCCAATTGATTCATTCATTTAAAAGATTTATATGTTGCCTTTTAAAATTTCTATGGGTATTAAAGTAATTAAAAACACATAAAACATCAGTAACAGTCAAATTAGGAGAGTTAAATTATAGCAGTAGAAGGATGTTAAAAACACTGTTGAATCAACATTTTACATAAAATTAGGAAACCAGCACCATCAGGGAGGAGGAGGGAGAAAGAAAAGAACAATAACAACAGAGTAAATGAGTCACATTTTACCTGGTGCCTAAAAGATGCTAAAGGCGGTACCAGGTGAACATTCTTTAGGAGGGAATTCCCTAACTGGAATTCAGTCACAGAAATCAAAAGCCCGGGATATACCTGACTAACTTCTGAAGCCAGGGGGCACCTGAAGATAAGCCTCCAAAGATGATCTCGAACGACTGGCAAATTCATATGGGAAAAGGCAGTTTTCCAGTTCCTGGTAGCTTTATAGAAGATATGAGGGAAGGATTTCTAACCTGGTTATTGTGCGGCGTTCCATACAGTGCTTCAACTAGGTCAGCTGCTCGTTTCAAAAGCATTTCCTAAAAGAAGGAAAGGTGGATAACCCAGGGATTATATAAAAGGGGCTATCTACATGCAGAGGACTGGCTAGACCTGCTGGGTTCACTTTTGCCAATGCATGTGTTTCACTTTATTCTCAGCTCTTGTGATGACAGTCTTGAGCATCAACAGCTCAGCAACAAGACGACAACAAGGGACAATGAAAACGATAACAAGAAATACAACCATAACCCAATGCACATGTATTGATAAAACATGATTAATTTTTTTAAAAAAATCTTTATTTAGAAAAGCATATGCTACCCTGAGGTGGTTTGAGACCTGCTTGAACCAGTTCAAAAGTAAAGTATTATAATAAAATAATAAAAGCCACAGTATAAGAGTTATCATTAAACTAGCCACAACAACAATCACCAGCCTACAATGACTAGATTTTATTTCAGCAGCCTCTTAAAAGTCAACAAGATTTGGGAGGTGTATGAGCTTTCAAGAGTCCATATGCTCCCTTTGTCAGATAAGGTGCTACTGAACTTGAATCTAGCTGTTCTACTTGTTTCATTTTATTCTCTGCTCTGGCAACTACAATCTTGAGCATTGACTATTCAGCAACAAAACAACAACAAAGGACAATGACAATGATAACAAAAATACAACCATAACAAATAGAGCACCACGTTGTCCAAATCTATCTATTAGTTTTGATTACATAGGAAAAAATTTTGGCAACTGCCAGAGTACTACTATGACCACTTCCAGCCCAAAGAATCTGTAACTCGCAATGGGTTAAGTGACTGATTCAGATCCTTAAAAGGGAGAAACAACTGTGGTTGTTTGGTATAGATTTGGTACAGAAGAGAAGAGATCGGATTTATACCCCCACCCTTCACTTGGAGTCTCAGAGCGTCTTACAAACTCCTTTCCATTCCCCTCCACACAATAGACACCCTGTGAGGTAGGTGGGTAGGTGGGTACCCCATGAGGTAGGTGGGGCTGAGAGAGCTCTGAGAGAAACTGCTCTTTCAAGGACAACTCTGACAGAACTATGGCTTGCCCAAGATCATCCAGCAGCTGCAAGTGGAGGAGTGGGGAATCAAACCCAGTTCTCCTAGATTAGAGTCTGCACACTTAACCACTACATCAAACAAACTCTATGGGCCCGGATTCTGGTACTGAACTCATCTAAAGCATAAAGGCATTTCAAAATCAAATTTCTAACAGATGGCAATTGATAGGGAAATTCCCAGCCAAACCAGGCAGGAGGTTACCAGTTTCTGCCAGGTTGTTTTAAAGGCATCCATCCCCAATTTAAAAAGCCTGTCCATTCCTGAGGAGGCAAAAGTTAGTTTGAGCCAAAATCTAAAAGCAGATACCGAGGCCCTTGCCTCTAGAGAGTGCAAACCTAGTTCAGCTCTCAATACAGGTCCTGCCACACAACATGGAGCTCCCATGGTTCTTTGAAAAAATCTAGCAGAAAAGGTATAGAAATCCAGATTGGGGCACCAAATAACAACTGAGCTCGCACCTTAGAGTTATACACTGAGAGTGCTGCAGATATATACTGACCTCCTTTAGAAAAAAATAATGAGTTATTGCATGGGTTGTTCAAACAGCTAGCTGTCGGGCCTCCTCGATATATTGCTTCCATGACAAGTTATATCAAAAAAGTATTCCCAAATATTAAAATTGTTCAACTTGTTCTAACTTTTTACTGCAGAGTAACACAGCCTAAAATAATATTCATTTTAAAGAGTCCTCAAGCTAGTAGTGTACTATAAAAACAGTTGTAAAAGATGCAACCTTTCAATTAAAACTTAGATAAAGATCAATGTTTTTGACTGGCACCTAAAGGTAAGCAAGGTAGGCTCTATGTGAGCCTCAAGAGGGATGGCATTCTGAAGGCCACTGAGAAAATCCTGTCTCTGACCACCCCCACCTCTCCTCTCCAGGTGGGGACAAAGAGAACAGGACTTGAGATGAGGTTCTTAATTAATGAGCTGGACTGTACGGGAGGAAGCAGTCCTTTGAATAAGGGAGGGCCATGGTTCAATGGTAGAGCATCTGCTTGGTATGCAGAAGATCCCAGGTTCAATCCCTGGCATCTCCAGTTAAAGGATTCAGGTTGTAGGTGATGTGAAAGACCCCTGCCTGAGACTCTGAGGAGCTGCTGCCAGTCTGAGCAGACAATACTGACTTTGATGGACCAATGGACTGATTCAGAATAAAGCAGCTTCATGTGCTCATGTGAATAACCTGGTGCCAAACTGTTTAGGGACTGAATTGTGTCCAGATCCCTCAGCCCAGGGGTGATTTGATCCCTGTACTGAGCCCATGACATCACAGTTCTTTTGTGTAGAGTTTTATGGATGCATATGAGAACTTCTTTGCAACACCACACATAAATAAATCTTGTTATAATTATGCAAATACCTTAAAATTGCTATTTTGTAAAGCTTTATTAATGCATACATATGTACCATTAACATATGCTATAGAAAAAGATGTAAATTAAAGAACAGAAAACCACAGTCATCTCTATATATATGATGCTCTTTTCAAAATTTGTCCAAAAAAGCAATGAAAAACAAGATCCCAAATGTATTGGTTTCCTTGTCAGAAACAAGATCAGGTAATTTGGACTTAAAATCTGGGGATAATTAGGTAAGTGGGGGATATCAGATAATTTGGGCTCAAAAAACTGGGGGAGAAATTAATCTTTGCTCACATTCACTTGCCATGGAATTGCATGTACCATTTTGAACACTGACGATTATCCTTTCCCTTGACCTTCAGCTACAGATTACTATAGACCTCTTCCAACATTCCAGCCATGCATACTGGAGCCCACCAATCATGCATAATGGGAGAACATGATCCTTTTGATACATGTGGTCACTATGTTGTGCAAAGAGGGGCAATATGAATATTTACCATACATGTACAGGTTTGGTATACATGCATGCAAACCCTGAAAAAAATATAGGTCAATTCATTCATGCTGGACAGTGTGTGTGCATGTAAATACGTGCATTGCTTCTGTTCACTCAACACAGCAACCATGCGCGTTGGGAAGATTGTGGGTAGCATGCCCCTCTGTCATGAGCAGTTGCTAGGCTCCCAGTATGCATATCTGCAGCATCTGAAAACAACACGCCCCTGATAATAAATGTAACACCATAAAAGCAGCAAGACCAGACCAACTGTATAGACACAACAGTTTCTACATACTTGGGATATGCAGAAAAAAAATGACTTTGTTAATTAACAAAAAGGATCCTCCCCACACAGAGATAATTTAGACTCATGAAAACAGAATATGCTCCAGGAGGCATGAAATGGTTAGAGCAGTTGAGTGTTGGTTAAATATTCTTTATATATTCCAGAAAATATTGTAAGCAAAGGGAGACTGTGCTGAAACTATTTAGATTTTTTTTTACCTTGGCTAATCGTTCTGGGTCACCAGGATGTCTTGGGATAACCTTCTGAAGTCTTTGGAAGCCATAATCAATGGTAGGTTCATTTAAAGCTGCAATAAAAGGCAAGGAATAAGATCTGGATAGGTAAAATGAATAAAAATTAGCATATTTTATTTCTTTTGGGGAAAACTAAAGAAATGCTCAAGTTGCCATAGAACTGGTGTTTTGAGTGTTCAAATTCATGGCACAAAATATAACCAGCCCTATTTTTGAAGCATTTCAAAATAGCTTTAAAAGTTTAAAAAAGAAAGTTGAGGGTAAATAAAAATACTTTTTAAAAACACAGTACATACAAGCAAGAAGGTACATACATCTGTTCATGGCCTCACAGAGAAAAAAAATCACAAACATTTGTAAATGAAATTTGTAAACACTTCCAGTGGCGCATGTCTGTTTGATGGTACAGTTGCTGGGCAATAGGTGCCTTTGAAATGCAGCTCACCCACCTCAGAAAAAAACACATATGTTTACATGGAGCTGGGTCATCAAGGTCAGTATTGTCTACTCAGGTTTCGGTTTCGACGTTGCGAATGGCGGCCACCTTTCGGGACGCTCCCGGAGGTGGTTAGCCCACGCGCAGTCAGGGGGGTCTTCGCATGTGCGAAAGACCCTAGTGAGCCTTAGGTAAAGGCTCCGAACCGGGGGCGCTTTGGGGAGTAGCCTCTTTGCCGGCAGACAGCCGGGAAATTGAGGCTTTCTCCCCGCCCCAATCGGCCCCGCTGCGTCGTGCCCGTAATGGGACTTAGCAGCGCCCCCGAATTCCACCAGGAGTGAAGAAAGCGGCATGAGTTAAAATAAAAAGAAGAATTGCATCGAATCGTGAGTTGAAGATCTAATTTGAAGCGAGATAAAACCCCCGCAAACGTAGGGAGGAGGGAGGAGTCCCCACCCCCTTTTGAGAAGCGAGATCTATAAAGGGAATGCAAGGAGGGGGGCAAAGAGGAAAAAGTGTTGGTGAAGGTACCGTTGGGGTTTGGCAGGCGATTACGACATTGTTAGCCTCTTGGAGGATGCGGCACGAACTTTGAAAAAGTAAACAAAAAGGAAAATGTCGACGCTGAAAACTGTCCTGCACAAACCGGAAGAGAAGAGGGGAGGGACTTCCGGCCTGGGTAACCCCCCCCTGAGTTTGCTGTCACTCAACAAGAAAAGGAGCTACTGTGGCCCCTGCTGGAGCAAATGCAGAGAATCAATGAAACTCTGATTAAAGTGGAAAGTGTTCTCATCAGTCGGCAAAAGCAAATCTCGGAAACGACAAGAAAGGCTAATCTGATGTTAATCCTTTTGGGCGAGAAAGAAGAAGAGGAAGAAGATCTCAGTTTTACCTTGACGAATGACTTGGCACCCCTAACTGGCAGTGAAGCGAATGAATTAAAAGAAGAGGTGGACATGGCTCCAAAAGCCTATTCCACTTTTATAAAGGAAAATACTCTGCCAGAAGAAGGGGATGCCGAGCTGAGCAAGAAATACATCAGAGATCTAATTTCATCTGTAGTGAATATGGAGCCCGTAAAAATTGATGGTCGGAAATATAAGAAAAGAAAGAAACGAGAGAAGATGGAATCCATCCTTAAAGTAACAAAACTTCTGAAGAGACACGCCAGCAAGGTGGAAGCAGCACTCAAAACTGGGATCAATGCAAGCAGCGAAGAAGACAGCGACCCAGGGGAAAGAGGTGACGGAGCGGGAGCCATCAAGATTAAAAGGACCCAACCTTTAGTGGAAGAGACTTAAGAAGACACCTTGAACAGTGGTTGTTCGTGTAACATCTGGAAGGAGCTGGTTAATAACTAACCCCAATGGACTTTACTAACTGTATTAACAGAGTTATTTTGGACTTTGGACTGTTAAAAAGAAGATCTTCCAACCGTGATGGATGCTAAAAATAGTACTAACTAAAACTAACCCTTATTAACAGAAAGTTTTCACTCCATCCTTTTTTTCTTTCTCCAGCTGTCTACCCTACCCTTTTCTTATAAAAAGAATAAAATTCTCTCCTCTTTAGGAGAGTTTTATCTAAAAAAAAAAAAAGTATTGTCTACTCAGACTGGCAGCAGCTCTCTAGGGTCTCAGGCAGAGGTCTTTCTCATCACCTACTACCTGGCCCTTTTTATTGAAGATGCCAGAGCTTGCATCTAGGAGGACCTTTTGCATGAAAAGCAGATGCTGTACCCCTGAGCCTATAGCACTGCCCAGTAGCCACAGTCCTCTCAATTTATTCGCTGGACAATGAAACTATCACTGTGCAATGGTACATTCCTATACATTCTCAGATTCTCAATGGACCAAATCTATTGAATATACATAGCCTAAGCTTTGGGGTCTGAAGCAAAGGTAGTGGGATGTCTCCAGTGCTGGGCTGCAGGAGACAGTGCTGATACTCAGTCTGGGTGGAGTGTCATTATAATTCCACTTAACAGTAAACTGAACAGCCTCTGTGCGAATGATAAAAATTCACAGAATGTGGCCATCAACAGACAAAATAGAAGTTTTTACATAACTCAGGAGACATCTCTGGTATACAGAAAAATATAACCTTGTAAGCTAAATAAAAGAAAAAAGACACACTTAAAACCAGCCTGATGAGGATTTAATATTGTAAAACATTTATTCAAGGAAACCAACTTTAATAATGTTTTAAGTGGTCTCCAGCTCAGCCTCCAAGCAAAGAACTTAAAGACAATAAAACAGCCATCTCCTCCTAGAACAGAGAACAACTAGCAACAATACAGAACCAGCCCAAACACCAAGATGTGCAACAGCACCACTCACTGGTAGGAGGTGTTTATATAATCATTATAATATATGCAATATAATCAATACAATAGCTCTAAAAGGAATGAAATATTGAGAGCAACTGAGTGTCAGTTAAAGGGGAAAGGGAGCAGAATGGAGTGGGGTGGGATGGGATGGGCAGAAAAAACCAGCCTTCTCAAACTGTGGGAGCTTAGAAAATCCTGGAGATTTTGGGATGGGATAGAATTTCCAGAAAATTGTCCTCCCTGCATGTAATATATATTGGCAAAACCAACAGTAACTCAGAAGCCATAATGCCAATATGTCTCCCATTTTTACCCAAAGGTGAAATATATTTTGATTTACTTTAACAAAACTATTATGATATGGCCCTGAGTTTAAATATTACAGGACTGAACTGACCAGAATTCAAACAGAGAAGCCTTAGATCTGAGAATGTAGCCTTATTGGCTATACTTAGAATGGTTTTTTTCCTCTCCCTTTCCTACTGGGAACCATTCTGGATCACTTAAGAAGTTTAATAATACACATTTCAACTGCCACAGAATCTATTTCCCATTTGGGAGCAGGGTAGAAAAGTTGTGCCAATAATCGTGAGAATTTGTCAGAATCCTCTTGAGATCTTATATATCACTATGTACCATTGCTCTTCTCACATGAGAGTCTAAAAGCTTAAGTTACATGTCTTGAGTTAAGCAAAAGGGGTTGTAAAATATTGGTTTAAAAAAACAACTCCAAATCTCAACATGTTCCTATTTCACTAAAAATATATCTAATGGGAATACCAAACTATATTATTAAAAACAAAAGTAAACATAAAATCTTGCTACGTTATTTCTTTACTAAAAATACCAACCCAAAATAATTATTTCATTCAATTGTGACAGCTTGCAGCAGTTTTATATAGTGGCTTCATATAGTTGCTTTGCAGTTTCTTAAGAATTTCTGCTTTTTTAAAGTTTCTAGTTCTCAAGACTGCTGAGAAAACTTTAGCTCAATGAATAGAAATTAAACAAAACCTCGAATGGGTCTTCAGTGGCCAGTGACTAAATTGGTAACACAGGCCAAATTAAATAAAGATGCCACAGTTATAAACTAGTCTTCACACCTGTAGTAAATTTGAAACAAACGAGCAAGCAAAAACTCCAAATGTTAGAAGACTTTAAAACTTGAACTGTATTTCTTGAATTTTAGAAATTTTCAACCATTTTTTCAAAATGAACTTTATTAAAAATGAAAAGCTTATGCCATAATTAATTTCAAAGAAATAATACTAAGCATAAATGTTCAGTGTGGTATAATGATAATAGGGGGTAGATGAAAGTAAAAATGCCCCATTTAGGTATAAAGCTCACTGAGTGACTTTGGGCCAGTCTCTCTCTCTCTCTCTCTCTCTCTCTCTCTCTCTCTCTCTCTCTCTCTCTCTCTCTCTCTCTCTCTCTCTCTCTCTCATTTTCAGTCTAACCTACCTCACAGGGTTGTTCTCTAGATAAAATGAAGACAGAACCATGTACAATGCCATGAATTCTTTGGAGGAAGGATGTGAGGAACTGATAAATTCAATAGTTTTATCATTTAAGATGTGTAGCCATATTAGTCAGTCAGTAATAGAACAAAATTTGAGTCTAGTAGCACTTTAGAGACCAACAGTATTTCCCCCCTTGGTGTGAGTATTCATGAGTTCCTATTTGTATCTGATGAAGTGAGGTTTGACGCAAAAAAACATATATCCTGGAAAATTTTGTTGGCGTTTAAGGTGCTACTTGACTTGAATAACATTTTTTGTACCTTTTCAAGCCACTTTATCTGATAGCACCCATAAGGGGAATGGTGTAGAAAAAAATCAAATGGAAATACAAATCAATTTCTTCCTTTTGCCAGAAAATTCAAAATAAAGAGAGTTTGCCTGAGAATTTGCTCCAGTTCTAGTCAAAATTTGGCCAACTCCCATTATTGCTTCAAATTGGTCATGTCCGGTAAAGTGCTGAATTGCTAGCATGCAATCAAACAACAGTCTTTCTTCCTGAAGAAGGTATTTATATAAGAAGGACAGTTTTAGAGGATGGCTGTGTTGGTGTGCAGTAGAACAGTAAGACTGGAGTCCAGCAGCACCTTAGAGACCAACAAGACTTTCAGGGTATGAGCTTTTGAGAGTCAAAGCTCCCTTTGTCAGATTAAGACAAAAAGACAGAAAATAAGTCTTAAGTGATTCGGAACTGAGACTGGCTCCACGTACCATCCACTTCAATGGACCAGCATCAGGGCAGGATCCCACAGAGTGTTTCTCCCGACAGAAGAATTTCTGTCAGTGGAACACAAATTCCTTGCCTTCTGCCTCCCTCTATAGCCCCAAAGGCCCCCTGAAATGCTGTTCCTGGCAAGAGTAGCATATCAGGGATCAGGAAGATGAGAAAGTTGTGCTCTGCTGACAGAAATGTTTCCATCAGCAGAAATGCTTTATGGGACCCAAGCTTCACAGTGGTATAGTATGGAGCCAGCACGGTGTAGTGATTAAGAGTGGCGGACTCTCATCTGGAGATTCTTGTTCAAATCCCCACTCCTCCGCATGAAGCCTGCTGGGTGACCTTGGGCCAGTCACAGTTCTCTCAGAACTCTCTCAGCCCCACCTACCTCACAAGGTGCCTGTTGTGGGGAGAGCAAGGAAAGTCGATTGTGAGCCACTTTGAGACTGCTTAAGGTAAAGCAGGGTATAAAAACCAACTCTTCTTCTTCAAGAGAAAACAGAATTTATTTCATTTTTCAGCCTGCCCTTTCTCCAGGTAACACACCTAATTCTTCCCACCCCCATTTTATTCCCACATCAACCCTACAAGGTAGCTTCAGCGGAGGGGTAGTGAATGGCTCTGAGTCACCCAGCAAGCTTTATACCTTGAGTGGGGATTCTCCTGTCCTCCATTTTATCCTTAACAACAACTCTGTGAAGTAAGTTAGGTTGAAAGAAGGCAACTGCCCACAGGTCATCCAAGTGAGCTTGATAGCTGAGTGGGGATTTGTAATCCAACACTCTGTCCAATATACCACACTAGCTCTCAGGTAGGAAATGTAATAATAAGTCTTTCTTTCAGGGGTCAGCACAGTAGGCCCAAAAGAGACTATTTGCCTTGTTTGAAAATGTAACTGAAAAGAAAAGGTGCTTTTGTATATGACTGTGAGGAAAACTGGTTTTGGTGACTTCTTCCTCAGCTACCCGTCCCAAAGTCCACTGGTTACCAATGATACAGTTGATATTGAACTTATCCAAACAGGCAAGTTCCCTAAATGACCAAATTGTTCCAGCTTGGCTGTCCTGGTCCTAGTACAAGACTCAAGGCTTATACAGTTCCAGCATATTGTGGAGCCCCACATATAGCTCCCCTAAAACATATTCAGCTAGGAGGGATTTTGTTTTTCCTTTGAGGGTAAAAAAAGGAAGAAAGAAACCCAGCTCAAAACAACGGCTACAGGCTCTGCAGCTCTGCCAGTCAGCTGACCGCTGTCTTGATGGACAGCACTCTGAGAGGAACTACTGACAGATCCTTAACTGCTGCAATGTTAGTGCTTTTCCGTGCCCTATTATAAGTACCAATTTACAGGGAACATATGCGTGCTGATAACAGCTCCCAGTGTGACATTTAGATTTACCCTTGAAATTTATCTTTAATTTTTATAGTTGTCTTTTTAACAGTTTATGGCACTTGCCTCTTCAAACAAGCTGTCTTGGTGCCGTTCTTGTTCGGCTAATGCCTGATCAGTTTGAACACGAAATGAATATTGGATTTCATATTAAATATTGAAGAATTCTTCTCTGATCTTTAGCAGTTGCATCCTGAGCTTCCAAATAATCCCTGCTCTACCGTCTCCACCTGTTTGCTAACAGGAACGCTGGATTCAGTCCCGGCATTTGCAACTGATTCCATTGAACAGCTTGAATGGAGCATGATCCTGCTGTTAAAGCTCCTGTAACTCCCTCTGCTGTAGTTGTTCCTTATGAAAGTACCCACAGCTGCAAGCCATTCTACAAATGTTAAAACCAACACACAAACACACTATCAGCAAGTCTAAAAGTCAAAATAGGACATGTCAGGCAGACAAAGGATGGAAAAGAGGATAAGATAGGTCATTTCTTAAGGAGATGCTTGAAGATGATAACAAATGGAGACAGTTGAATGTCAGGGGAAAACTCACTATTCAAATGCGGCACAAGTCAGAGTAAAATAAGTAATCTCCATTCTTCAGAAAGAATGACTCACAATATTACACAAATGGGAGTACTTGATCCTAAACATTACTTGCTTACCAACAATTTCCACTGTGATCAATGGAACTTGCTTGCAAGTAATTATGGTTTGGTTCAGAGGCAGCCCAAAGTACTTGGCTGGTGCATTCCTAAAGAGAGTTAAACCCTTCCAAGCAAAGTGATTCTAATGGACTTAGAAGAGCATCACTCTGCTTAGGAGTGCACTATTAGATGGTGGAAATGAGCTCTAATTTGACATTGGGCTTATTTACGCACACATTGAAAAGTATTTACTCAGTAGACAAAATTCACATTTTGACATATAAGCCTTTAGGCTTGCTCCTACTTTAGGGAACAGTTAGTCCCACTTGGTAGACTGTAGGTGATTTTCAAAATTTTATTTTTTTAAAAAAGAAACTGTATTTTCTAAGGAGATTTCTTCTCTATGGGCATTGTTTCTTAGCTGCTTCCACCACCACCCTTAACATTTATATCTGTTGATTTTTTTAAAAAAAATTGGGATGCTTTAGGGAGCCTATGGCGACTGCCATTTGGGCAGCTCCACCCTAGCTCCAAATTTGGCCAGTGATTTTTGCTGGCTTTGTTGACCCTCACTTGCACATGAACTTTGCTGAGAAGTGCCAAGTGTCATCTCCCCCCCCCCTTGTTCACACATAATAGTGACTGCATGTACATCCTGCATGTATGTGCATACATCTGTCTGTAAGAAACAGCCAATGTGCGTACACTTTACAAATGAAACTGGGAACTGGTACATAGATAAATGTGGGATTTGTATCAAACATTCAGCTGTACATTCATTGAATGTAACATGAAAATTATTCAATGCACATATTTTTAAAAAATTAAGTGTACACTGTACATGGATTTCACTTGCATTCAGTGTAACTTATAAACAGGGCTACAGTGTGTAGCACAGACAACTAAGGGTTGGGTTGATCCTGATCCCAAGAAACTACTGGCTAGAGCTGTGTCTAAAGCCTGGCATATTTTATTTGTACCCAGGGAAGGTGCTTATGAGTTTTAAATGTGTTTTATGTGCTTTTATATTTATAACATTATTATTTTTGCTGTAGTTTATCTATGTTCTCTTTTGTGCATTCTAATTGTAATGGCTTTGGGCCCCACACAATAAATACTACTTAATGTGCTCTTTACTTGCTGATACTGATCAGCACCAAGGGTGTTCCCTTTCCAGTCTGCCTGCTTGTACAACCAATTATGGACTGTTAAAGGGAATAGTCCTTCATCATATGATGCCTGGGCAATTTGTCCTGCCTATCATGAGCAACCTGCCCTATCCCTACCATCTTTAGTTATGGCAGGCTTAGTTATCCCAACACTCCTGTACTGTAATGACATGAAGGAGATGAAAAAGGATTCCCTTGCTGATTTCTTATAGCTGATAAAATGATCTGTCCTGTCTGTGACACACACAAACACGGCTGGCTGCTGCTCTTCATGCACTTCCTCTCTCTTCTCAAATACAGATTGTGATTGAAGGCTTTCTGGCTTCCAAAGCCTTCTGCCAAAGTCTAGCCCAAAGCCTCCAACCAGATTTGCCCAGGTGTGTGCATTCTGATGTCATGGCAAACTGGAGTTTGATGGAAGCCAAACAGACCATCTGCTCCCATATTAACCTACCCGACCACTCCAGTCATCCTCAGTGACCCTGCTTCTGGTACCCTCACCATCTTGGTCTAGACAGATGGCAACCAAAGAAAGCTCTTTCTTGGTTGTGGCACTGAAGCATTGGAACTCCTTCCCCAAGGAGGTTTGTCTGTCTCCCTCTATCAGTGTCTCCCACCAGCAGGTGAAGACTTGTTTTGTTTGGCCTTCCCTCACTGACTCTTTATTAGCCCTCTTCCCTGTTTGTGTGGCTTATACGTTTGTTTACATTTTATGTGCTTAGTTTATGTTTTATATAATTAATTTCTATGCTTTGTATTATTTGTATTTTAAATGCTTTTTTAATGTTTGAAATGTTTTAATATCACCACCTTGGGGACCCTGAATTGGGTGGAAAGATGGCATAGAAATGTTTTAAATACATTAATAAGTCTTCCAAAACCAGGAGGCCTTCAGTCATGCTCTATATGTGAAGGGAGGAAAGAGGGAGGTGTGTGAGCATAGCTACAAGTTATTTGCGTGTTAGTCATGGATAGTGAGCAGCTTGACATGAAGTCTGAATGCAAACAGGTGGTGTTCTCCAAGCAGGATGGCTCAAGGTGTTTCACCAGTGTGCCCCATTTCACCCAGGTCTCACCACTGCTGTCACCACTTCCACCCAGGAGATGGAGGAGATAATCCTCCATACCACTGGGCTGCACTTGTTATAATTAAAAATTGTGTGGTAAGCAGTGCCTATCTTACAAGGTCCCTGAACTCTTGGGAGATGACCTCCTCTTGTGATAGTTCTGCCCCCACATTGTGCACCTTGATGACAAGCAACCAGAAATGGTGGCTGAGCTCTCTCAAGAAGAAGGAATCTTGCAAGAGTTCAGAAACTAGCATGTGTAGTTTTGCCACACTTCTTTTGAAAAGGCCTAGGGACATGAGGAAGGAAAAACATGATGCTCTTCAGCTCCCAGGAGGGAACAGCGAGTGGGTGCAGCAGGCTGGCTGGACATGGCTGTCTCCCAAAATCCACTACCTTAAGTGACTACCTCACTAGAGAACCAGTCCTGTCTTCCAGGTGAACCACAGATTCATATAGGAAAATAGCACCCCTGATTTGGGTCGAGGGAAACATTCAGAAAATTTTGTATTGATTACTTAAGGAAAAAAAATCATACCAAGATTGTACTTTGTGCATCACTAATCTGACAACTGGAGCAGAAAGCAATAGATTGGCTTAATTGTGTTGCTTGGAAGTTCTTATTTTATTGTCCTGTGTTTTTCTTTAAACAATCCTACCAACCGCAATGAGCTGGGGGAATTGGCTGCACCAGGTGCAGCCGTACTTAATAGCTGTGTTTATCGCTTTGCTTGTCATGATCTACTTAGATAGAGAGATGCAGAAATTGCCTGATTTCCTCTTTCCTAATTTTATAGCGCATCCTCTAGCACACAGCAGCAAAAAAACAACCTTGGTAAATCTGAAAACAATCTTCAGCTCTGTTCCTTATGTGTATTTTGTTTGGCGAAACTGCAGCAGAGGGCTGGGGGGGGATCACTCCTCCTGTTTTGACTGTGGCCGAGACTGTTGACTGCAGATGGAGTGATGATCAGACCCAGGCACCAGCCCTGCATGGGGCACTGAGTAGCCGCTGGCTGCAGGCACACTTCAAAGAGAATGACGCTGTGTGGAACCTACTGCACAGGGAGAGAGAAAGGGCTGCACAACTCCACCCAGGTGTAAGTGTCTGGAGTGGATTAGACTGGTTCATGGGAGACAGGTTTATCAGCGGCTACTAGCTAAGATGACTTAAGGGAACCTCCATGTCCAGAGTCAGCAGCTCTCTGAATACCAGGGCTAGGAGGCAATATCAGGGGAAAGCTGCTATGCCTTGTTTGTTGGTAGGGCTGCCAAGTCCCTCTGGCAGGGGATGGGGTGGGGTGGGGTGGGGTTGCCAGATCCAGGCTGGGAAACTCCTGGAGATTTAGGGATGGAGCCTGGGGAGGACAGGGGCCTCAGTGCAGCACAATGCCATAAAGTTCACCCTCCATAGCATTCATTTTCTGCGGGGAGCTGATCTCTCTAGTCTGGAAATGAACTGTGATTCCAGGGGATACCCAGGTCCTACCTGGAGGCTTGCATCCCTATGTCTTGGCCATCCACAACAAATGGCTGGCTGCTGTATGATGCTGGACTATACAGACTGGTGGTTCCCAGCCTTTTTGGTATGGCGAAACTCAAATTCAAATTTACTGGGTATGGGGACCTGTCCAACGCTGGCCCAAGGTATTTTGGCACCCTAGTCAAAGTGGCATTCCAACATGCATATGGAGGTCACATACTAGCCTCTGACCAACTTCTCCATCTATTCCCCCACCTAAGATTCTAAGAAGCTCACAGTAGTAACCATCAGGACATGTTTTACTCAATCAACATGCATATATAGTGAAGAAAAAAATGCCAATAAAGATACTGTTTCCAGGGTCAGATCTTGGTTTCCAAAATACAAAGAGAGCAATGGAAAGGGCAGGGGTGGCCATCAGGAAGGGATGGCTCCTGACCCACTTTCAGAGGCTTCACAACCCACTTTTGGGTCCTGACCCACAGGTTGGGAAACACTGATAGAGGCTACTGGTCTGATCTGGCAGAAGGTACCTCTTATGTTTGTATGCATAGGGGAAGGCACAGAGGTTGGTTCTCATTCTAGATGTTGGGAAGCCCAACAGTAGCTCTATTGTAAGTCCATTCATTTAGAGACGATATAAATTATTTTAATTTTTTGTTTTTTTAAAAAAGATGTTGTCATACAAATAGCACATGACTACAGTACCTTCTCTCATTCTCACGCCATCAGCATTACAGAGATATTAAAATGCTAGTTGCTGCACTGAATTATCCTCGGACTTTGGTGCATTATTCAAATTCTGATCTTGATGTCCTCATATTGAATCCCACATGAGAGCCACAGCACACATTTTCTGCCCTTCAGAAACTAACAGTGCTCAGCTTGGTCCTAGGTGTCTGGCCAAGTAAAACTTTCATCTCCCCCTGCTCTTCGGTCAGGTAGCACACACCAAAAAAAACACCTTTTTATTTTCTTGGCACTCAGACCACAAAGGTTGCCTATCCTTGATCTACCCAGTTTAGCATCTTGCTTCCTACACTGGCTAGCAAGGTGCCTCTAAGAGTTTCATAGCACAAAGGCCCTCCCCCCTTTTGTCCCCAGAGTCTGCTGTTAGAGGCGCAGTACCTTTGATCATGGAGGTTCTGTTCAGCCATGACAACTGATAGGTTTCCATAAATCTATGTTGCTCTGTTGTAATAGAGGAGCGTTATTGCATGCAGACAGATGTGTTCTATGGATTCTCCCCTTCCCCTTTTGGCCTCACAAACAACTCTGTGGGGTAGGTTGGGCTGAGAGAATGGCTGGCTGAAGTTCACCCAGAGAGCTTCATGGCTGAACAGGAATGTGAACCCTCATCTACCTAGACCTAATGTAACACTTAAAACCACCACAGTGTAGAAGTCAGAGTGTCAAATAGTCCCTCAAGGTCAGCTAGTATCAGAACAGGGAGACAGAGTTCACAAAATCATCCTGTCATGAAGTTTATTTTCTTTTTAAACATTTCCCCCCCCATCTTTTGACCCAGTTAGGGACCTTGTGACAATTCAGAATTAAACAACATTAAAAACTAACTTAAAAAAATACAGAAGAAAGTTTGAGTCCAGTAGCACCTTTAAGACCAACAAAGTTTTATTCATGGTATCAGCTTCGGTATGCAAGCACACTTCTTCAGGTACTTCAGATACAGATGTTTGCACACGGAAGCTGATACCGTGACTCAAACTTTGTTCTGCTGCTTCAGACCAACACGGCTACCCCGCCTGCATTAAAAAAAAAATACACACACGCACATAAAAACAACAAATATTAAAAACACATAAGGGAATGCCAAAAGAAACAAAAAGGTCTTCACCTGCTGCCTGGCAGAAGATAGTAACAGAGGAGGATATTGGGCTGGACTCTCTCACAGCCTAACCCAATCTACATGGTGACTGTTAGAATAAACTGGGGGGGGGGAGCATGTTTGATACCCCGACATCCATAAAGGAAGGGCAAGATACAAATTTAATAAATAGATTCAGTTTATTCTGGTATTTCATGGAAAGGCCTCAGTACTATAGAATTTAAAGGAGGAAAAAACTGGACAGATTTTTGGAAACAGAGTGAAGAAGGAGAACAAATTTAGAGTTCAGTGGCACCTTTAAGACCAACAAAGATTTATTAAAGGTATGAGCAAAGAAGGTGGGTTTTTTTTTCATTGCCTATTTCAAAATAAAAAGAAAAAAGAAGAGGGAAGAGCAGTTTTGATGCAGGCTGTGATGCAGAAAAATAAGGATCCCCCAAATTAACCCTTTGCAATCTATTTTCCCCACATACCTGTATAAATAAATCTACCAGGAGCTCCTTTGCAAAACTGTTTGGATTTATATGATAATGTTACTTCCACCACACCGGGGATATGTCGAGGGGGCGTCTGGACACGAATGGCATGAGGGGTGATCAGCTGGGGATTGTCAAAGAGAGAGGACAAGTTAGAACTTAGAAGGTTCTCCCACAATGCCCTTCACCATTCCATTTTCTGCCACTTGATAGATCAGAGGGTCAAAACTCAGCAGAATGAGATTTCCACCATGCTAACAGGACCAAATCAAAGACTGTGGTTTTTGGTACAGCAGAAGGAAAATGCTAGGCACATGGTAGTAAAAAAAAGAGGGTGGTGGTGGATTAATTATGACTGGAAAATAACATTGGAATAATGAGGAGCAATGCATGCATTATAAAGTCCTGGTGTCCCACATGTGACTACCTTGGTTGTTTTGATTGGACATGTCTTGGGAGTTCCAGGCTGAGAGTGTGTGCGTGTGGTGTGCGTGGAATTCAGACTGGAACCTCAGTGTACAAGGAGAGGGACTTAAGCCTGCCCCCCGTGCCATTTCCATAGCCTGAAATTGTCCTGTGAAGCCACCAGCCCTGTTGGGGATACTTATATGCAGCCTATCGGTACACATACAGCCCCCAATGGGGCAAACTTCTGGCACAGCCCAGGGCCACTAGCCTCTCCCCCCATTTCTCTTCTGTCACCCATTCATGTGCCCTTCCCTGACACCTCCAGTGGCACTTATGCTCCTGGCGACATATACCAAGACAGAAAGAGAATGCAGGTGGTGCACAAGTGGTGGCAGAGTTTCTGTTGGCCATGTAGATGGCACTCCCAGCTGCACACACCATCCTGCATCATCAGGGAAAGGGCTGTGGGAGGTGAAGGTGGCTGTGAGCATGGATAGTAGGAGGGCTTGAAAGCAACTGAGGGGAGCACAGGCCTGGGGGCATGCAGGTGGGTCAGCAGGAAGGAAAGCGCAAGCAGAGGACATGGCGATAGGCAGGGGAGGGGAGAGAGGCCCTGAAGGGCTTTGTAGGGTAGTATAAGGGCAACATTGCAGATCTGGGCATTGTCAGCTGTAGGACAGCCTAAATCAAGTGCCTAACCTACTGGAGATTAGTTAAACTGGCATAAACTCTTTACCTATCAGCTGTCACTTGATACTGCTATTTGAACCTTGCTCCCTGAGAAATGATAGCTACAGTCACAAATAGAAACAGAGAATCCTTCTGTAAGAAGGACCAGCATCCAGCTCAACAAAATGCAAAGAGAAAGAAGTAAGGTTGCCCACCTCGCTCCATACAAGCATGGTCCCAAAGACGACTTGTAGTCCATCGAAGAAGTTGTCTCCTATAATGATCACCATTGCTCCACCTGTGGTCCAGCCTTCACTTGGACTAATAGCTTTAATGCATGGAGTGGCTAAAGGAAAACAACAACAACAAAGCAATGGATGGGGAGGCCAGAGTCACTGTGAAGGCACAGACTGTCTTTATGAAGGCTTTCCTCTGATAACTTTATTGGATCTACAATCTTAGGCACATTTATGTATCTGGAGGCCATTCCAGAGCTGGAGATATTCACATATGTGGCTCATCTCCATGGGATTTGTACAATAGAACCTTGATTATGCAATAGATAGATGGACAAATGGACAGACAGACAGACAGATAGATATAGACCAAATACATGTAATTACAATCTCCATATTGACAAAAATGTTAAAGAAATTCAGTATTCCTTTTGCAATATCCCTTTGTACGGGAACACCTTTTCAGTCACCCCTCCAATATCCTGCACAAGTATATAAATTTTATTCCAGCCACCAAGCTTTCTTCCCCCCATCTCAAAGAAATCTGGGAATTATAGTCTGGCGAGAATCCTAAACAATGTCTGTTAGAAATCCCTTGCACTTCCTTACATAAGCTCCCAGAGTTGAAAGGAAGTGAGGATGACTATTTAACCAGGTTAAATCTTTAGTGCAAGTATGGTTTTCTAATTTACCAGTCCTTGGTAGAAACAAGGTTGCTTATATTGGGCCGCATGAGCTTGAGGAAGCTGAAAACAGTTACTTGCCGCCACTGGAGTAAGAAATCCACAGGTACAACTGTTCTGATGAATTGGCTCAGAGGTAGATCACATGCTTTACATGTAATCATATTCCGCAATAGCCCATGTTCAGCAGAGACAGCCCCCGTTCTTGTCTTTTCATGATGTTTTGATAAAATACTGTTAACCTGAATTGCTAAGGCTTTCATTCTTCAGAGCTTCTTTATCAAATTTGTATGCTGCTCATTTTCCTGAGTAACTTACAGAAGCATACATGGTCTCCCCTTCACCATCACAACAATCCTAGGTGATGGGTTTAAGGTCATTCAGTGAGCTACACAGCAGAGTGGAGGTTTGAATCAAGATCACAGTGGGGCATTGTAATTAATTTGCCCTTCCCCAGAGTCTCTAGAACAGTAATACTCAGTGGCTTGAAAGCCACATATAGCTCTTTGACATGCCACCTGTGATTCTTCTGAGCAACGTCCCAGTGCGGCACGTGTCCACTTTTCAGGACTGGGGCTTTTGGTTGCCAGATAGTTCTCACGTAACACAGAGAGAGGTCCTAATCATCCCATCTCTTGAAACGCTACAGCTCAACTTGAAGGATGTCACACACATACTTCATTCTCAGTGGTGTAGTCCATAAAGTGTAACAGCTTGTTATGCTTTCTCTGCCTAATTGCCCAATACAAGCACTCAGTAAACTACAATACAACAAACAAACACAGTTCAGAAACCATAGAAGAATCATATAATTAAAGGAAGATACACTAAAAGTATCATGTATGTTGCCTATGAAAATTAAATCAGGGTCCTCAGAATCCAGTCTGTCTAGATAATTTTGGAACTTGGTCATTATGTTTGAATGCACTTAAAGTTTGCATTCGAAGGGTACTTTTAACATTGGGATTCACTTAATAAAAGTTCTGGAGAACTTGAAAAGCTTGCACAGTTTTGTGTCATAACTCTGATCTGCAACCCCTTTTCCTCTCTCCAGATATCCAAGAGCAGGCTAAAGTTCAACAGGGACTAGAAGAGACAAACCTACATGCTCAGCAGTACCTTGGTAATTACAAAGATTACAGCTATTCATTCATTCATTTATTTAAAACATCTTTATGCCACCTTCCCATGCAATCAGAGTCCATAGGGTGGCAAACTTTTTAAAAATTAAAATATTTGAACAATTAAAAATACATTCAAAATTATAAAATAATTCAATTAAAACATACAAACAAATGACACCAGAAGGAAGGGCAGTAACCATTATGGGTATATTATGGGAATATGCCAAATAAACAAAAAAGTCTTTACCTGCTTTTAAAAGACACTGACAGAAGGTGGTAAACCAATCTCCCAAGGGAGGGAGTTCCAGAGTTTCAATGCCACAGTCAAGAAGGCCCTTTCTTGGGTTGCCACCCATCTAGCTTCAGATGGCCGGGGCAACTGAAGCAGGGCCTCTAAAGATGACCTGTATAGGTAGGTTCGTATTTATAGGAAGGTTAATTGGGAGAAGGTGGCCCTTAAGTTATGCTGGTTACCCCAGGCTGTAAAAGGCTTTGAAGATCAATAACAGCATCTTGAATTGAGCCTGGAAGAAAACTGAAAACCAGTGTCGATGGAACAAGACTGGAGTGGCATGGTCCCTACAACCTGTTACAGTCAACACTCTAGCTGCAGCATTCTGCACCGGCTGTAGCTTCTAGACAGTCTTCATGGTAGTCATCAAATCTAGATGTTACCAGTGCATGCACCACAATGGCAAGATCTTTTCCACCCACGAAGGACCACAGCTGGTTCAGCAGCCAAAATTGGTGAAAGGAGCCTCTGGCCACCTGTTTATCCAACAGAAGGTCCAGGAGCACCCCTCAGCTATGAACCTGCTCCTTTAGGGAGAGTACAAGCCCATTCAGAACAGGGGTAACCCATTTCCTGAGGCAGTTACACAATTAATATTATATTTTATTGTATATGTGTTTGGTGGGGTGGTGCACAGGGCATGCACTAGTCATGTGAGTCTTTTGGTTGATGGTAATTGTGAATGTGGATTTTCACAAGCCACAATGTAAGTATTCTAGGTACCCACCTAGAATACTGTTTCACCCCACTGAAGCCTTTTTTTTTTTGTTAAAGGCCTTTAAAGCAACATTGTAGTTTCCAATTAAAAAATGGCAGTTTGATTCTAGAATACAAAAATTTCTGTTGTAACAAAGCTCTTAGAGGGTGTGAGGGATAGCAGAGAGGGAGGATGGCTCCTCCCCAGCCATGATGTCATTGCTCCATATCTTTTCATGTAACTCTACTGGGAGGGGGTATCTGGTCTCACCTGTGTCACTTAATAAGGGAGACTGGCCAGGACTTTGCAAGTTCCTTTACACTCATTGGTTAGAACACTGGAACTAGGGAGTGAGCTGAACAACTGGCCAGAACACTGCATTCATGCTTTACCTGGTATCTCCTCAGTTGAAATGGATAAGACACTTAAAAAAAGGAAAGCTAAATATTCAGGGAAGAGGCTGTGGTTGTAGCCCTGCCATGAGGTACACTCTCCAGAGGCCACAAAAATACTGAGAAAACTCTATTGACTCACCATGGTCAACATCTCAAAGGACTAAGATAAATAATGACTGCCCATTTATTTAAGGGCACTTCATATTATGCCATTAAAACCTAACAGAACAATTTGTAATTTATATAAAAGCAAACTGTATACGTAACATTGTAGCTATTTCAGAAATGCTCATTTGCGTCTTCTTCCTTATACTGGTGGCCTGGAGAAGCTGGAAATTCTTTGCTCACTTCCCAGTTTTATTTCAGATAATGTACAGCAATGTGCCCAGAAACTTCCATCTTCTTTGGATGCCACGAATCCTTATCTATTGCAGTGAAGAGGGTGGCCATAATAGACAAGGTCTTCTCTGTAGTGGCACCCTGATTCTAGAAAAAACTCAGCGTGGCTTTTCAGTCTAGTGCCAATTCACTGGAGTTCTGGGTATCAGATTTAAAAATAAAAACTATTCACCCGGGCTTCCCCCCTTTTCCCTTCTCTGTAAGTTAAATTGCTGCTGGATTTCTGGCTGTTGAATTGTGAATTTTATTTTTGAGTTATTGCTTTTAACCTCAGTTATGACTGTTAGCCACCTCAGATATTTTAGGGTTGAGAGATGGAATTAAAAAAATGACTTTGAAACAGATAAACATGCTTGCATGCACACTAGGGACAAAATGCATCCAAGACATGTCCAGCCGTCCACTGACTCAAATATTTAATTTTGGGAGACTCCGGGGAGGAGCTGGACCCTGAAGGCCAACAACTCTCACAACTCACAGAATTTTGACAAGGAATTCCCAAAATGCAAACACTAGGACAAAATAGGGATAGCGATTTGATAGGGGTCAGAAAATAGGGGTATTCCTGGTAAACAGGGACATCTGTAACACAGGAGATGATGACGATCATTTTTGGCCTTTATAGGACAGGGTATTTCTCTCCCCCTCCCTGGCTTGGTTCTCTCTCATACGTTCAAGGTCTCTGGACTATACATCCCATCAAGATCCCAATATGGTTTCCAGTCCATAACCAAAGTCAATCCATCACTCCATTCCCAATGTTGACAAGGTCAAAGGTGGAAGGGAGCTTTGGCAGTGCTCCAAAATTACGAGACTCCTTTGAACAGCCAGTCAATCACATTCAATCAGTCAAGGAAAAACTGGAAGGCTTCTTAGCTTTGGAATCCTGGGAGTTTCCTTCTACCATTTCACTGCCCGCTGGGGGAGAATTAACACTGCTCCGAATTCTTTACTGATTCAATCATTTTCTTCCAGTTCATTAATTCTCCTTTAGGTTGATGCAGGGGCACATTTTAAAGGGGAGGGGGAACGCAACAAAACACTCTAATGAAATAATAGACTAACTTGTCTCTTCTCCTAACGTCACAAAGTCTTCTCACTTTCACTAGCTGTGAGGATAGGGCCAAGAGGGGCTTCTCTAGTTATTTTTAACTGGTGCCAGAATGGGGCTGGAGAGAGTGGAGGCGATTATCCAATTTGAAGCTTAGCAGATCCAGCAATTTGTAATTGCTTGAAAATACACTGAGAGCCAGCCTGCAGACGACGGTGATTCCTTGCTTAGCCAAACAAACTAAAATCAATTAGTGTCAGTTTCCTTCTGCGCATTGTTATGTTTTGTGCAGCTTGTTTAAGGGAATGGCTGACACTTTTTCATACACATCTTGCACTGTTACATTTCTGTTTAACTAAGATGTCATGTTGCTTGATTTGCTCGAAAATCAAGTCAAGCCCAGCTGAGCAAGGAAGTCTGAAAAAATCTTTCTGCAGAATATTTAGCATGCTGCTTTTTAGCTGCTCTTTTCTGGCCAAGCAATGGTAAAATGTAGGAGACACCTGATTTTAAGATAAGGAAGGGCTGGTTCAGACATGATCCTGGGCTGCTGATCTTACGACCAAGTGGCATGTGATGCTGGAGCTCTGCGGCTGGAACTCCAGTCATGATGCATTCAGCCCTTAAAAGCAGCTGGGGGTGGGCACATTGATAAGAGCTGTGGCACTAGGGAAGGGGGTGGTTAACTTTCTCCCCATGGAATTCCGTGGATCAGAAATGCCCCCCTGGCTGCTTTAAGCCTTGATAAGGGGAAAAAAGGCAAGTGCTACCCCTTGAACTTAACCCTTACTAGGGGGTCATTTTTGATCAGGGGAAAGGTGGGAGGGAAGAGTTACACCATTCATGACCCAGATCCCTATCACTCCCTGTTCCCACACCTGACTTTTGCAGAAGTGTTGCATGTGGTTTGCACTCTCATGAAAGGATTATCTGTGAGCAAATGCAGGCAGCAAATGACCGAATATTTGAGAAAGACAGTTTTAGACATAAGACAAAACATGATGGCTAATTAAGGCCTGGGTCTACTCATGCAGCAGAATGAGGCGGTACAGTACACTGGGGTGGTCCCAGCTGTTGATGGGGCAACAGGGGCAGCTGCCCTGGGCTCCATGCTGGAGGGGCCCTAGCCACCCATGGCCATGCCTCTGCCCCTGATGGAGAGATCAAAGAAGAAAAACAGCACATTGCTGCCCCTGTCACTCACACCTGGTCTGTTCAGGGCTCTGGCCACCCACTCATGGCAATAGGAACTGGCACTCACTCTGTCCAAGTCTTGGGAAGCTGGCTTGGCAGCAACTGCTTATACTTGCTCCACCTGGGCCTTGGACGGATGGATTCTGGTGATAGCTCCCACCTGCCTTGCACAGGGCAAGGGCCATCCCTTGTTTGACCCCAGCAGAAGGGTGGGGTGGGGCAATGCTTTGGGGGCTTCATTCTGAATTTTTGGTCCAGAATCACCCCTTTGACCACCCAAAATGCCTATACTGAAGATCATGAGTCTTGCATGAACTAAAAGCCATCTAGGATGGGCTGTAGTGAAGAGGAGAATTGGGTGAGATTGCTAGAACAAACCTGCGGAATCTGGCCCCACAGGTTTCACACAGAGCCTACTCTACATTTTCCAATCTGTAGCTTTACTCACTTATCTTCACATTATTTTTTTCATGGTTATCATGGATACCTCACTTTTTAAACAAAAGCAAACAAAACAACTCCTGCAAGGCATTGGTTCCACTTTCATCACTGCCGAGGGATGATGGATGGAGGGATGAAAGAACGTGACCAGATTCATTTCTTTTTTTATTAGCTTCATATTTTCTCAAGAGTTCCCTGCTTTTTGCAATTGGCTTTTTAGATTCAATTGTAATGTTTACATACATAGAGCTTATACAAGTGATTCTATACATACAATATATGTCTTGTATACATACAACATAGGTATAATGCTTATTTACTCATGCACAAATAACATTTTAAGATACCTAATTTTTGCCAAATATTTGGTGCAAGCAGACCAAAAAAGTCAGACTTTTTTTTTAATGAAAGGAGAAGCAAACTTGAAAACACGGGTTTGGGGGTCAAAACTGCAGGGATGAGGAATTCAAAGTAATCTTTAGATTTACACCATAAGATTATGGCTTAAATTCTGAAAGAGAATTAAAAAGAAAACCAGAGGCACTTTAAGGACTAACAAAATTTATTCCAGCATATGATTCCAGATGCATGAAGTGAACATCCAGAGCAGATATATTTATACTTAAAATAGCCAGTTCTATTACTGTTCGGAAATACAGGCATTCTTACAGCGCAGGTCAACTATAAAGTGAAGAGGAGCTGCTGGTGCCTTTTATCTGAAGTCAGGAAGATGGCAATGCTGATATCCTGCTAAGGGACTGAATTAGATAGCTTTTAAAATATTTGATAGCAATGGAGGATAGAGCTACCAATGGCTATTACTCATAGAGCCTCCAAGATCACAGACAATTCACCTCTGAATAGCAGATACCCAGGGCTTTTTTGTGTAAAAAAAGCCCAGCAGGAACTCATTAGCATAATAGGCCACACCTGACAGCAGAAACTCATTAGTATATTAGGCCACACCCCATCTTACTAGAAGTGTGGTCATCCAGCCACACCCACTTTTTGCTTCTTATTCTGTTTACCTTGTTTGTTGTCAAAACCCAGGGCTTTTTTGTTGCAGTAACTCCTTTGCATGTTAGGCCACACAGCCCTAATGTAGCCAATCCTAATGAGTTTCTGCTGTTGGGTGTGGCCTGTTATGCTAATGAGTTCCTGCTGGGCGTGGCCAGCTCAGGACCCAGCCGGAACTCCGTTCCTGTGCATTCCTGCCCAAAAAATAGCCCTGCAGATACCTGTGCATAAACAGGGGATAATTGCTGCTTTCATGCCATGTTTGTAGATTTGGAAGAGACATGCGGCTGGCCAGTGTCACAAACTGAAACCTAAGTATTGGTAAGTTTATACCTCAGCTTTGTGTAAGTATATATATTGACAAACTTAGAAAGGACATGAAAATGACAGTAAAGAGGAACATTTTTACTCATTCCAAAGCTATCCCTTAATTAAATAATCACATTATTTCCATATGGCCATGGCTTGCATGCCATTTTTCCATGGTACACTAAGAAAGCACAATATTGTACATGTGAATAAGAAGGTCTACGAAATGGGGGATCCCATGCATAGGACAGATTTAGGCCACAAGAAAAATGCTGTAGAACAGGGAAAGATTAAATGGAATGTAATTTCAAGACAGTGGAGGAGGCATTCTTGGAAAAGTGAAATGACTTACTTTATACTATTCAATAAGTTACCACATTTTTATCCCATGTGTCTTCCAAATAATTTAGAGCAATCTATGTGACTTTTTATATACTTATTTTTATTTAAAGATTTTAACATTTTCTTCTGAAGGAATGGAGACCAAACTGTTGTTTTTTTTAATCCTAACAACCAGTTACATTAAGATAAGAGAGTGAGTGACCCAAAGTCAACTAGTGAGCTTTATGGCTAAGTAGGGATTTGAACCTGGGCCTCTCAAGTCCTAATCTAACACTTTAAGTAATACTGGCTCTGCATAATTGCTGTAGTAGAGAAGAAAACATTCATAAATGATACCACATTTCAACTCATCTGCATTTGAAATCAACGATGATTGCTCTAGCAATCTAGCAAAACCTGCTCATCTGTCTTATACCTTGAATAAAACTTTGTTGGTCTTAAAGGTGCCACTGGATTCAAACTCTGTTCTGTCACATCATTAGCAATTCCAAAAGGACCTTTACCAGTTCTATTATGTGAAGTGCATTAAATGGTGCCTTGGTGTTCATACAGTTGTATTAACCTGCCTAAATGTTAGCAGATAGATGGTCCAACCCTTGCTCACAGGGTTGTGAGCTGAGGAGGGTATTCCAGCTGTTCATTTTAACAGTACTTCATGATTTTTTTCCTCCAAAACAAACAGGGAAGGAATTTGGTTCCGGGAACAGGTAGTTGAGACTCTGGAGAGTTGCTGCCAGACCTGCTGAGCTATGTGAACCAACCTATGTTATTTACATATTTACACCACACTTTTTACCCCACAGGAGGAAAGGCAGGATGGTATAGCCTGATCTTGTCAGATCTTAGAAACTAAGCAGGGTCGGTATTGGAAGGCAATAACAAACCAATTCTGTCTCTTGCCTTGAAAAGTGCTTGCTGGGGTGACCATCAGTTGTTGTGAGTTGACAGTACATACATATGTTTTACCCAATGGAGACTGAAGAAGGTGGCTCACAACAGTGTTCTTAGAACTTCTCTTTTATGGATTTACCAGTTTGATAGATTTACCAAGACAGATACCGGAAAATTAGAAGTCCTTGGTAATTAGGAGTGGGGTTGCCCTTCTTTTGTCACTCAGTCTTGGTCAGAACTTTTATACTTTTATTCTTTAGAATAGTTTAGGGATGACCCTGGAGGTCCCTTCCAACTCTATGCTTCTATGATTCTATGACTATGCTGGTCAAAGGGCCATACCTTCAGATGGATCAAGTCTCCTAGCTCTCCGTCCATGTTTTGAATTGTTATGAACAAACATGTTGTCAGAAACTGCCAGTACGTGCCCATCCACATTCACTGTTGTCGATAACACCACCTGGATGTTTTAAAAAAGGAAGGAGAAGAAGATGGCAGGTAAATTACTTTCACCAATCCACGTTCAATGCATTAATTTTTCAGCCAAGTTAAAATTCCATTCAGTTTGTAAAAAGAAATTGTCGCCTGTGGGATTTTATTCTCTTATCGGCAGGGAGGGAACTCTTTCTGTCTTGCATTAATTCCATTTAGTGTAAAGGCCATAAAAGCCTCATGGCTTGGTAGTGTAATATACCAATGACAGGAGATGTCTCTTACTTTTCCTCCAACACATACTTGTTACAGGTGGTGCATGGAAAAGAAGTCCTTTGGCTCAGTTCACTGCTGGGCACCACACCCATCACTACAATTGCATCCACAATATATACACTAAAACAGTGTTCTTCACCCACCTTTAATTCCCCAGGCAGAAGCATGGGACACACTAAAGTGAAAGCACATGACAGGACATCACATGGCATTAGAATCATGTGACATCAGAGTCAAAAGACTGGAAGAACCTGGTCTGTGCTAAGAAGGAATCCTCTCTACCACTGAGTGACTTCACCCATGCCATTTTACTGCTCTCCTCAGTGAAATGTTGGCAGGAGGTGTGATGCCCTTGCTCTCTTATCTATGTTTATTAGCAGCAAGTCCTTCAAAAATGGGATAAGCTCTGTAAGGGCTCGCAACCCCCTGCAGGTACCAGCTGTGGTCAGAAGACCAGTATGGCATGTATTTAAAAGGCATTCATTTCTAAAAGACTCTGTGTACAGTTTTCTCAACACACCTTCTAAGCAAAAAAAAAAAAGTCCCTTAAAAAATCAATTGTATGGACCAGCTGTCCCTTCAAAGGCCAACATCATTGGTAAGTCAACGGGGTGGTTTTGAAAACACCAGCCTCTAGTTACTAATAACTTTGGTTAGCTATCCATACACAACAGTGTGAATGAAAACGATAGTCTCAGCAGACTGTATCTATTTATTTAGGACACTAAATAATTTTAGTGTCCTAAATATTTGATTTATAACCCACCCTGTGCCTGCTATGTGGGGACGGTGGGATATAAGTTGAATGAAATAAATAAATAAAATAAACCTTGAACCAAGAGGAAAGGCAGGATATAAATGTTTACATAAATAAACAAAGCAGCTTTTGCCAGTCCCAGACTCAAGGCAGCTTACAATATTTTTAAACAGGTTTACAAGAAAGCATTAAAGCAAAGCACCTCCAGAAGCCACATTTTTTAAAAAAAAATCCATAGAAAGGTTTGGCTCACATTATCTGAGGATGATCTCTTTCAGAGAAGGACCCAGCTGCACAATGGCCATCAACATCAGGGCATCTCTACGCACATACTCAAGCAAACAGGGAAATCCTAGTTTTGTGCATCGTATCTGCTGTATCTCCCAGAATTCCTTGGGAGCAGCTAAATCAGGAGAACTGATCATTGGGAACACCATCACCAAAACTCACAATTACATATGAAAGGAACAAGAATAGACTTTTATACCCCACTTTTCTCTACCTTAAGGAGTCTCAAAGTGGCTTGCAATCACATTCCCTTCCTCGCCCCAGAACAGGCACCGTAAGTAGGTGGGGCTGAGAGAGTTCTGAAAAAACGATGACTGTCCCAAGGTCACCCAGCAGGCTTCAGGTGGAGGAATGGGAATCAAAACCAGTTTAGAATCTGTCGCTCTTAACCATTATACCACAATGGTGTCCTAAGTGGGCCTATCCATACATCTCTAGATAATGTCATCAGGTTACACAATAAAGGTAATTATGTAAACCACTTTTAGTACTTGAATCCTGGTTCATGGGCAAGAAACAATCTCAATCTGATGAAGCAACTATAATTCAGATGTCACAACAAGCTGTGGTTAGACTAAAGATTTCCTAAACTAGGAAATATTCACTCTCAGTTCTATGAATGAATGGAGGTGGTTCGTGAACCTGAGAATAAACCAGACTTATTCTCATAACAAACTAACCAGAGTTTTTTTCTTTACATAATGTAAACCCATGTTTAATTTTAACTATGGTTTGTTTGTCAAAACACAGTTGAATGTACAGTCAAACCTTGGTTTGCCTCAATTAATGCTGTTTTCATGGTCTCTTCTCTTCCCACATGAAAGCTCAGCCAGTATGCCTGCCTGCATTGTGGTGAGGACAGCACAAGGGAACAAGCCAAAATGAGGCCAGGATAGCCTGTGACATCATAGTTAAGACCAGCTGAGGTTAATAAACCTACTTCGAACCATGGCTTCAAATATTAGCAGGATGTATTCTAACTAGCTATACTGGGTGGAGTAGCCCAAAGTTGGACCATCACACTAACTGCAGGTACTGTAATTAAATCATGGTTTCACAAATCATATGAATGGATTCCAGGAAAAGAATTTCTGCCTTTAACAGTTGATAAACTGTGCTTTGCCTACAGGAAGAAAACCTGCTCTAATGGAGAATTTTATGCTGACTGAAAGAATGCTTTCTTTTCCTGAAACAAACTTAATTCATTCCAAAAGGCCCTTGTCATACTGTACATGAATGCTGCTCTCGCATCCCTGCCACAAGATGTGCTGCTTTCATGTGCCAACAGATTTCATCATTGCGTACTTGGGTGGAGTTAAGACTCTGTTCCAATGTGAACATTTCCCCTGTGACATAGCAGAGCCCACTCAGATGCACTTCATTATTTTCTCTTAAACAATGGAAATAAATTTTAATCTCTCACTGGCCAGCCCAGACCACACTACGGCAGCAAGGGAATAAGCTGAATTATTCCAGTGTCTGAAATATTTACGAGAAGATTTTAAATTATAACCAAATGTAAATCAAAAAGTATATTATTGCACATGCATACAATACACACACACAAATACACACAAGTCCAACCACACACATGCAGACACTATATTATATACATCCACTGGGATGGAGGTATAAACATATATATGTGTGTAGCATACAAACAGGCAACCACAGTGCATTATGAAATATCTTTATGACCACTTTTTTGAACTATATACAGTGCATTTGGCTGGATGGAAAGAAGGAGGGGGCATCCAAATCATTACTGTGTGGGCCAAGAGTTCTCCCGGAATTACCACTGATCTCCAGACTACAGAGATCAGTTTTCCCAGAAGAAATGGCAGCTTTGGAAAGCAGACTTTATGGGATCACATCTCCATTGCCCTCTGCCCTTTTGAGGCACCAGTCCCAAATCTCCAGGAATTTCCCAAGCGGGATTTGGCAACCATAACAGGCAGCCTCTATTTTCTCCATTGGAGAAACTGACCTACAGCCAGATCAGTTGCTGTTTGCCAACAGAGCAAATCGCAGCTCTCTGGGACTCTTTCAGTTCCGTTCTTGGTCCCATCCTTTCCTCAGTCCTACCTCACTAACTACAAGGTCCTGTCTACACCACACTGTGCACAAGCTGTGAACAAAGGGACCCATAATTTCCTTTTTTGGACATACACATTCTGCATTTGGAGTCTACATATGTTAGGGTATCCACCTTTCGGGATAAGCCCCTGTACAGATGGGACCTCCACCACCACTAGGGTCTGAGTGTAGTAAGGAGATGAAATTATGATTCCTCTCACACATATACTGTTGTATGTACATTGTGACCATATGTTGAAGAGAAATCAAGTGATTGACATGCAAGTATGAAATATCCTTCAGTGAGGAAAATAGTTGCATTTGGCCATTTGTATAGATTGCCAACTGACTGGAAAAAATGACTTGCCCCTTTAAAAGAGGTTTAATAGGATAATGCTATTCAGGGACAGGAAGCTTTTCATGGCATGTAGGTAGACAACACCATCCTGTTAAGGGACAGGGCATTTCTCCATAGGCCTATTGGCAACCCTACATAAGATAATCTGAGTTGGCTGAATGAATCCTCTGGGTTCAGAGCCACTGAATACTAATTACAGGAGGATAATAACAGCAGCAGCAGCAGGAGGAGGATTTATACCCTGCCCCTCACTTGGAGTCTCAGAGTGGCTTACAATCTCCTTCCCTTCCTCTCCCCACAACAGACACCCTGTGAGGTAGGTGGGGCTGAGAGAGCTCTTTTGAGAACTGCTTTTGAGAGAACAGCTCTGAGAGAACTGTGCCTGACCCAAGGTCCCCCAACTGGCTACATGTGGAGGAGTGGGGAATCAAACCCAGTTCTCCAGGTTAGAGTCTGCTGCTCTTAACTACTGCACCAAACTGGCTATTGGCCTTCCCAGGGGACATCTGATCTGAGTGGCCTCTTTGGGAAAGAGGATGGCTGAGTTCAGACTTGCAGTTTGAAGCGGGAGCCCGTTGTGGCAAAAAAGCCCCAGAACAAATTGTTCTGGGTTTTCCCAGTCACACTGCGCCGACTGATGCGGGAGCATACCGAGAGGAGGCGTGCGGGAGCGTTCAGACTGTTGGTCCGGAGGCACTGCTGTAAATGGCTTTTCCCTGGTAATTCCCTCCCACATAAGCGCATCCGGCTGATTTGGGGAGGATCCCATTGCGCCGGCACTGTATTGGGTGGTAGAGAGGAGCACAGCCAATCATATCGCTGCTGCCTTATGCACAATGCAAGTTGCTCCCGGCTTTTCAGGTTGACATTCACACTTCCTGGAAGCAGAACGAAGCAGGATAAACGGGCTCTCGGGGATTTGCTACCACTTTTACCAGTTATCTTTTAAACTCAGAACAGCACGGGTTGACTACAGGTGGAGAACACCAGGCAGGTGTGCCTGTGTGAATGCTCCCTTTAATCCACTTGTAAAACGTGGCTGAAATGTGGCTATAGCGGGGCAAAATGCCAGTCTGAACTCAGCCAATGCTATTGACTCTTCCTGTTAAGTATGAGACTCAACAACGAAGTAAGCTCAACAAGTGATTCAGCTTTATTCAACAGCAAACTCCAACTCAGGAACACACAACACAGACAGTGGAGCACAGCTCCTTTTTAAACTCTCCCGGCTGTCAAAGCCACACCCAGAAATAGTTAACGGACCAATGGCAGTGCAGAGTTAAGGTCCAATCACAACTGTTCCCGCTTTGCAACATTGTCACACAGTGATTGGCTATTTACACTGGTTTCGCAGAAACCGACCAATACGAATGCGACAGCTTAGAATCCACATTCCAGAATCAAGCTTAACATAGGAAAAGATAGGCTTGATTCATCTTTCAATACACAACAAATTCCTCCCCCTAAGATGGAGCATTTCCCTTCCAAACATAATCTTTCAGGTAGGGAGGGGCACCTCGGCTTCGGTTTGACCGGCGCAGCGGTCTCTGCTCCGATGGCGGTGGAGCGGCACACTCTTCGGGGACTCCGATGGTCTCTCTCGCAGGAGAGTCAGGGGACATTAATACAGGGGTCTCAGGCACTGGAGTTGGGGACTGCCCAGACTCCGAATCCCGTTCTGCAGCACTCACCTCCTCGGCGGGAGGCCCCTCCTGCTCGGGGACCAGCTCAGGCTCGGGCACTGACTCAGCGCTTGAGTCTGCCCAGCGCTCCCTGAGCTGGTCTATGTGGCGGCGTATCTCCCGTCCGCTGGGAAGCCGGACCACGTACAACCTGGACCCTGCCACCTTTGTGACCACGGCTGGTAGCCATCTGTGACCTTCCGCATAATTGCGGGCAAACACCTTGTCCCCAACCAAGAACACTCTCCCCTGCTCTGGGGTCTCTGACCGCTGCTTGGACCTGTCTAGGTCAGGGTGCAGTCGGTCCAGTAGGGTAGCCAGCTTACGGCCCATTAAAAGTTCAGCTGGGCTCCTCCCCGTTGTTGAACAGGGGGTGATGTGTTGCCTCAGGAGGAAAGAGGCAATCTTCTGGCTCCAGTCCCCCTGAAGGGTCTAAATCAAAAGAAACCGGGGGCCCAGTATACAACCCCAGCCCTTCCCCAAAAACTTCAGGGAACTCCTGATACAAGGACTCCCTTTTATTGTCGCAAATGCTGTTAATGCCAGAGATGGCAATACCCAGAGGCCCGAACCAATCAAGGCCCAACAAACTGACCCTCTCACCCTCTGCAACCAGGAGGGACAGCTCAGCCTTCCGGTCCTTGAACTCTACCTGGAAGGTAGCTCGTCCCGCCAACGGAATGCGTCGTCCCTGGAAGTCAGTGAGACGCGTTGTTACTGGAGACAGGCGACGACGGCTCCTCCTCGGAAATAAGCGCTGCCACGTCTCGGTGGAGATGACGGTGACGGATGAACCGGAGTCCACCTCCATCGTACACGGAACGCCGTCCAGCCGAAGTGTGACGTGAATTTTCCGAGTGGCCTTGTCACCGGTCGCCAGGACGGTCGAAGGGCAGGTGTCAGTCTGGTGGCAATCGGACGTCCTGCTGTCATCTGGAGGCCGAACCTTGGGGTCTGTTCTTCGCGAAGACGGTGGCGATTTCCTCGCAGCTCGGCAAACTCGAGCCAGATGACCTTGCTTCCCGCAGGAGTGGCAGATGAGCTCTCTAGCCCAACAGAGGTCTCTGTTGTGGTTACCGCCGCAGCCTGCGCAGGGACGGGTCGTCGAAGTTCTCGGTCTGGTCCGCGGTGGGCGTGTCTCCCGGGTTCGGCACACGCCGTCGGCGTCGCTGTCAGACTCGCCAGCGGACTGCCGGTGAACTGCAGGCTCCTTGCTGACTTGGGTCTGCCGCTGTCGAACCTCTCGCGTCGACTTGTCCGCGGCCTCTGCTGCGATGGCCTCGGCGTAGGCAACCGCATACGTCAGTTGGGTGCGGGCGAAAAGACGCTGTTGAAGGCGCTCGTCTCGAAGGCCGCACACCAAACGGTCGAGGAGGGCGTCTTCCAGATCTGTGAACTCACATGGCCTTGCCGCCTTCCGCAAGGCAGTGACGTACTCAGCGATAGACTCGGACGGCCCTTGGCACCGCTTGTGAAAGCGTGCCGGCACGCTATCCGAGACGGTTGTGGCGAGAAATGGCCTTTGAGCTTGGCCGTGATCTCAGCCCACGTCGCTGCACTCAGCTCAGTCGGAGCGACCAGGGATCGGGCGATGTCGAAGGCGGCCTTGCCGCACGAGCTCAGGAGCGTCGCCTTCTTTCTCGCCTCATCTGTTATCTGATTCGCCTGGAGGTGGAACTCGAACCGTGCCAGGTAAGAGTCCCAGTCCTCCGTCGCCGGGTCGAACGCTTCGAACGCCGGGTTGACGGCCATCGGGGCTGTCGGTGCTGCCACTTCTACTCGTGGAGCCTCAGCCGGCTCGGCCGGGTGTGTGTCCTCGTCTGCCGTTGCGATCTCGGTTCAGCGGGGCTGCCTACCCGCTCTAGCATCCCACCTTCGTCGCCAATTGTTAAGTATGAGACTCAACAACGAAGTAAGCTCAACAAGTGATTCAGCTTTATTCAACAGCAAACTCCAACTCAGGAACACACAACACAGACAGTGGAGCACAGCTCCTTTTTAAACTCTCCCGGCTGTCAAAGCCACACCCAGAAATAGTTAACGGACCAATGGCAGTGCAGAGTTAAGGTCCAATCACAACTGTTCCCGCTTTGCAACATTGTCACACAGTGATTGGCTATTTACACTGGTTTCGCAGAAACCGACCAATACGAATGCGACAGCTTAGAATCCACATTCCAGAATCAAGCTTAACATAGGAAAAGATAGGCTTGATTCATCTTTCAATACACAACACTTCCCCTCTGCATAAGAGCTGCTATTTTCTTCTTTCAGGGAAAACACAGAGGTATCTGTAAAAAAAAAAAAATCCCTGCAGGGCAAGTTATAATTTGAGGGAGGAGAGTGGTGGTGGTAATTGGCTTTGGGAAAACTGTGGACGGAAGGCTTCACCGCCCAAGCACTATAGACATGCTCTGAAAAGCTATATTTTTTGAAGAAACTGCCATTTTGTGACTAGTTCCACCTACCGAGCCATCATTTTGAGACTGGTAGCTCCCAAGGCTTTGGTAAAATGGAATGGGCATACTGCTTCATGCTACTCCCACAAATTAAAAGAAAAGTTTTGGCCCTACTGAACACTCGTGAATAATGAACCAGAGCACTGACCTGTCAATGTAAGTTTTGTCTACTCAGACAGGTAGTGGTTCTCCAGGGTCTCAGGTCTCTCACACTATTGACTATTTGCTGGAATTGAACCTGGGAACTTCTGCATGCAACAAAGATGCTCTTTTACTGAGCTACAGCCCTTCCCCATGTAGTCTGGTTGAAAACCTGCTTTTGATCACTCTGACACAATGACAATGGTAGTAGTTTTCCAACCCAGCTATTGTATAGACAAATAAATTAAAGACTTTGAAACATAACATTAGGGTGTTATGAAGGTCATTTTCCAAAGGGATATCCTTATCCGAGGCTTTTCATTTGATGTCAAGGAAGCAGAAAAATCCAAATGATTCACATTTTACTGTATGCTATTATCTTATTTATTATTCAAGGTCCTTGGGAATATTAAGACCAAACCACACGGTACTTGACTGGCAGTGCCATCCTAAATGCAGTTACCCCCTTCTAGGTCAGTCAGTCAGTCAGTCAGTCAAAACCTTTATTGGCATAGATTAAAACAACAACAGCATTATAGGAACCACAGATTTTAAATATACAAAGACAGTCATTGCACCAGAGCTTTAACCTTATATTCTCGAACCCTCATAGCAACAGAGAGAAACCTTGCCACTGCAAAGGTGATGTGAGGCAGTGATCTGATAGAAGGAAGGATGCTAGTCTCTCTTCTGGACAACTATGCCTGTTGATCAAAATGGGGCTGATAAGGATATCCCTTCAAGGTCCATTGAAGTCAGTACTGTCCTTAGGACTGGGCTGTGGATCTTCCATTTTTTTAAAAAAAACCAATGGCTAAAATGATGCCATGGGGAGTCTGAGTTGGATTTGAGTCACAGCTTTGGGGGAGATCTTTCTACATCTTGTCCCATGCTGTTTCCTTGATGGAAAGTGTCCTCCCATACCGCTGTTGGCTGCTAAAAAAAAGAATACAGTATGGGTACTTTTTTCTCCACCCTGGCTAATACTAGCCAGGAGGTGATACATTTCAGTCAGGAAAACAGCATGAGGAGATGCAGTCTGGGTGCTCCCACGGCTGCCAACCTTAGGAGATCTGATCACAGACCGCCCTTCCAGCTACGCTTTGAGAGCATACATATCTGCTTCACCCTGTAGATTGTGTACATATAAACACATATATGCACTGTAAATCCATATACTGCATAAGAACATAAGAACATAAGAGAAGCCAATGTTGAATCAGGCCAATGGCCCATCTAGTCCAACACTCTGTCACACAGCGGCCAAAATATACCAGGTGCCATCAGGAGGTCCAGCAGTGGGGCCAGGGCACCAGAAGCCCTCCCACTGCTGCCCCCTCCAGCACCAAGAATAGAGTGCATCACCTGCCCCAGACTGAGAGTTCCCATCTATACCCTGTGGCTAATAGCCACTGGTGGACTTCTGCTCCATATGTTTATCTAATTTCCTCTTGAAACTGTCCATGCTTGTAGCTGCCACGACCTCCTGTGGCAGTGAATTCCATATGTTAATCACTCTTTGGGTGAAGAAGTATTTCCTTTTATCTGTTCTAACCCGACTGCTCAGCAATTTCATAGAGTGCCCACGAGTTCTTGTATTGTGAGAAAGGGAGAAAAGTACTTCTTTCTCAACCTGCTCAATCCCATTCATAATCTTATAAACCTCGATCATGTCACCTCTCAGCCGTCGTTTCTCCAAGCTAAAGAGCCCCAAGCATTTTAACCTTTCTTCATAGGGAAGGTGTTCCAACCCTTTTATCATTCTAGTTGCCCTTCTCTGCACTTTTTCCAATGCTATAATATCCTTTTTGAGACGTGGTGACCAGAACTGTACACAGTATTCCAAATGAGGTCGCACCAATGATTTATACAGGGGCACGATGATACTGGCTGATTTGTTATCAATTCCCTTCCTAATAATCCCCAGCATAGCGTTGGCCTTCTTTATTGCAGCTACACATTGTGTAGACATTTTCAGCGAGTTATCCACTACGACGCCAAGATCTCTCTCTTGGTCCGTCTCTGCCAGATCAGACCCCATCAACATGTATTTATATTTAGGATTTTTGGCTCCAATGTGCATCACTTTGCACTTGGCCACATTGAACCCCATTTGCCACGTTGACGCTCCACTCACCCATCCTCAACAGATCCCTTTGGAGTGCCTCACAATCCTCCCTGGTTTTCACCACCCTGAACAACTTTGTGTCATCTGCAAATTTAGCCACATCACTGCTTACTCCCAATTCCAAATCGTTAATAAACAAGTTAAAAAGCATCGGACCGAGTACTGATCCCTGTGGTACCCCACTGCTTACCACCCTCCACTGAGAAAGTTTCCCATTTATACTCACTCTCTGTTTCCTATTTATAAGCCAGTTTTTGATCCACAAGAGGACTTGTCCTTTTATCCCATGACTATTGAGCTTACTTAGGAGCCTTTGATGAGGAACTGTATCAAAAGCTTTCCGGAAGTCAAGGTAAATAATATCTATTGGGTCCTCCTTATCCACATGTTTGTTCACTCCCTCAAAAAACACTAACAGGTTAGTGAGACAAGATCTTCCCTTACAGAACCCAAGCTGAGTCTGCCTCAATAGTTTTTGTTCATCAATGTGCCTACTCATTCTTTCCTTAATAACAGTTTCCACCAACTTACCCGGTATCGATGTCAGACTGACTGGCCTGTAATTTCCCAGATCTCCCCTGGAGCCCTTTTTAAAGATGGGAGTGACATTAGCTACCTTCCAGTCCTCAGGAATGGAGGCAGATTTTAAAGAAAGATTACATATTTTTGTCAGGAGATCCACAAGTTCACATTTGAGTTCTTTCAGAACTCTCGGATGAATGCCATCCGGGCCTGGTGATTTATTAGTTTTTAAATTGTCCATCAGTCGGAGGACTTCCTCTCTTGTTACCGCAATCTGATTCAGGTCTTTCAAACCCCCTCCCGAAATCGGTGCTTCTGGAGTGGGCAAACACTTCTCCTCTTCCACAATGAAGACAGAGGCAAAAATGCATTCAGCTTCTCAGCCATTTCCCTATCATCCTTCACTACTCCTTTTACCCCTTGGTCATCCAAGGGCCCCACTGCCTCCCTGGCTGGCTTCCTACTTCTAATGTATTTGAAGAAAGTTTTATTGTTGGTCTTTATGTTTTTTGCGATATGCTCCTCATATTCCCTTTTTGCTTGCCTGATCACAGACTTGCATTTTATTTGCCATAGTCTGTGTTCCCTTTTATCAACCTCACTAAGACTAGCTTTCCACCGCTTAAAGGAATCCTTCTTACCTTTTACAGCTTCCATTACTTTATTTGTTAACCATGCAGGCTTTTTTCTATACCTATTTGTACCTTTCCTAACCTGCGGTATATATTTTTTCTGAGCTTCTAGGATTGTCTTTTTAAATAGTCTCCAAGCTTCCCCAATGGTTTTGACCTTCTCCACTCTTCCTTTCAATTTCTTCCTCACATGTCCCCTCATACCAGAGAAGTTACCCCTTTTAAAGTTAAAAGTGGTTGCGTCAGTCTTTTTGGGCAACTCCCTATCTGTACAAATGTTAAACTCAATGACATTATGGTCACTGTTCCCAAGTGGTGCAATCACTTTTACATCTCTCACCAGGTCTTGGGTGTTACTTAGGACCAAAATCCAGGATCGCCTCTCCCCTGGTAGGATCTGTGACCATCTGTTCCACAGCACAGTCATTGAGAGTGTCTAAGAACGCAATGTCTTTTTCCCGACTAGAACTCATATTGACCCAATCAATGTGTGGGTAGTTAAAGTCACCTATTACAACACAGTTATTTCGTCTAGCCGCTATCTTTAATTCATTCATCATTTTATAATCCTCCTCTATCTTTTGATCTGGTGGGCGATAACAAACTCCCACTGTTAAGCCTCCTTTTGAACCCACTATTTCAACCCATAGCATTTCCAGAAGTGAATCCAATTCTCTTACCCTCTCAATCTTACTGGACGGTATACCCTCTCTGACATACAGAGCCACCCCACCTCCAACCCTTCCCCCCTATCCTTCCAATATAATTTATAACCAGGAATCACCGTATCCCACTGATTTTCCTCATCCCACCAAGTTTCTGAAATACCCACAATGTCTATTTCCCCCCCAACACCAAGCATTCCAACTCCCCGATTTTACCTCGGAGACTTCTAGCATTTGTGCATAAACACTTATAGTTTCCCACGTTTGTTAAGCCCACAGCCTTCCTCTTGCTGCCTCGAGACCTTGCCAGGCAGTTCCTATCATTAGCCACAGTCTCAGTGGACAATTGTAATCCATTTCCTTGTACAAAAGTAATAGCTACCCCTTCATCTCTTTGAGATGAGCCATCCCAAACCAGAGACTTTTCATCTCCTGTCGGCTTTCCCCCATATATACAATACTAGCCTGATACCCGTGCTTTGCTACGGTATTTAAGTTCTGTAAATCCAGTTATAATACTGGTGATGTGAAATTTGAAATGTGACATTTGTTGGAGGAATTCTAACAGAAAAGATTGTAGTGTAAGAAATGAAGTGAGACATATGCACTTTTTTTCTGTACTGAAGGATCTCTCTCTAGACCACATTGGTGGTTCTGCCCTCAGGTGCTAGGATCACCAGGCTGCATGATGAGCTCACTCTGGAGCAGGCCACATAGAACTGTCCACTTAAGAAGCAGTCATCATTTAAGAAGCAGGGGTCATGTTTCGCAGAAATCTCTTCATGGGGGGGAGGTTGATATCATGGTAGGAATGCACTCCCCTTATTTTGGGTTTCTTCGTGCAGGGGTTTGGCTTGGGCATTGAATTTGGGGGGAGGGCATACCCCCCCTTTTTTTTTTTTTTACAAAAATCCTTCTCATTTACGTTACATTTTAGAACTGGGACATAACTACATATTCAAAACACCATCCGAGCAATCAGATATTAAGCAAGTTCATATGAACCAGTTTTCTAGAACCCACATTGTGAGAAGTTAAATAACCTAATAAAGGAACAGTTTTCTACAAATTTGGAGTATATTTCCATTGTGGGTGTGGGTGTGGCTAAACTGGGCCAGCAGCACCACTAAGGTGATCCTGCTGGGGTGGCATCCCTAATGGATTAAAGTACCCTGGTCCTGCTCCTACACCTGCCAGACACTAGTCTGGCTGGTGTTGGGGGGGATTATGTTTAAACGCATTGCAGAGGCTGGGCCAGCAGCGGGGCTAAGGCAATCCTGCTGAGCAAACCTCCCCGGTGGCTGTAAGCATCCCACCTTCTCTCCTACACCTGACAGGCAGCGGCCTGTCCAGTGTAGGAGGGGGAGGGGAGGAGTATTAGAAGCCACTGTGGAAGCAGGGCTGGCAAGATCACTAAGGCATTACAGCTCGGGCGGGCTCCTTTGTGGCTTTAAGCACCCTGCAACCGCTGCTACACCTGAGAGACAACTGCCTGTTAGGTATAGGAGGTGGGGGGCATGTGTTGGAAGTCATCAGAGAGGCTGGGCCAGCAGCATTACTGCACCTCACAGGTGGTCATTGGCTGTTCCTGATTTCCTCAATTGTCATGAGCTCTCTGCAGTCTCCTGTAACTTTTTTTTTTACCTCAGAACACTGAGCTCTGCAGCTGACCAATCAGAGAGTGGGGGGTGCAAGGAGGCCGCAGCCTGGCAGCCACATAGGAATCAATGGGGGGGCACATTTTACCCATTTTGGCCCCCTTAGGGGTTGAAGTTCTAAAAATCCCTTCTTAGTGAGCACCTACATCATGGTAGGAGCACTCTCCCTGAATTTGGTGTTTCTAGGTCCAGCGGTTTGGCTTGGGCATTGATTTTATAGTGAGGGGACTTTCTTTTATAGATATAGATGTGTGTATGGATATGCAGTGCGCACAGTCATTGTGCATATAAAAGCTGGGTGGAAAGTTTTTGAGAGCTTCTTAACCCAGGAGCCTGGTGTCCCAACTGAGTTTGTGAACTAATATTATAGTCGATGGAGCCCAAGCTCCCAGAGTTGCCAGACCCCCAGTCTGGACAGGGTTTCCCTTGATTTCTGAGGCTCCAGCCCACCACTGGCCAGCTGGTTGGTGGGGGAAGCCCCACCCCTGAACAGGCACATTGCCCTGAAACATCCCTGACACAATGACATCACCAAGAAGTGATATCGCATTGGGGACATCAGGGGGTGACGCTCTAGTTTTTGGGTGTGCCAGAAGATCCCGGAGAGGCAGGATCCCCCTGCTGGCAGCCGGATAGGACCTGGCAACCCTACCTTAAACCCCCAAAATATCATGCATTGGAGCACAGAAACATATGTTGCACAATGCATATTCAATGAACAGTCTCATGTACATACAGAATTATAGCAGTGGGTGGTGTTTTAGAGGTTATCTAGTCTAACCCCTGATAAATGCAGGCAATACAAAGCTAGAGCATTCCTAACAGGTGATTGTCTGTCTATCCTCTGCTTAAAGACATGTGCACATAATCTATGGGTATGTTCATATGTGCTCTCAACCAGTAATACTTCAGTAACCATTTGAGCAATAAAATGCTTAACATTTGTAATGCCCTGCACACTCAGCAGGATCAAGACAAACAGGGAAAGTATTCCTTTTGTAAGTTAATATTTTGTAAGTTATTTCCCCCCCTCAGGTGAATTGGGCAGATGGGGGAATGGGACAAGGATAATTGTGGGGGGAAATGCAAAAACAGTCACATGCAAAGCATTTGCAATAAAATTTAGAACAATTTTGAATGCTTGACAGAATGTGAACTTTTTTTTTAATCGTTCAAGAGTGCTATTCATTATCTGTGTTTTAAACAAACACTGCTTCATACTCACAGCAAAACTAGCTCTGATGCAACCCCTTCCCCCACCCCAACTTTGCAATTGAGAATTGGCCCTGAGGAGAAAACTGAAGTTTTGAAATCCTAGTTGCCCTGATTTATTCCACTGTAATGGGCTATGACATCAAGAAGGCACAATGGCCATTCAGTTTCATCTTTAGCATTTATTTGCTGGCAACTGTGGTTAATAGTCACTCTGGGGCTATTAACTATGATAGGTAGGCTTCCAGATTTACTTCAAGGTGTGGCTGTTAAAACATCTCCTGCTTATGAGCTTCAAAGGCATCTGAAGACTCATTACTGGACACAGAATGTTGGACTTCAGTCTAGCCTGAATTTTTATTCTTACGAGTTTTAGATGTCAGGACCAAACAATAGTGGATGGGCGTGACTTGCTAGTGAGTATGCTGGAGCATGTGGCAGGCCACTATTTGTGATACAGTTTTACATGGACATTTGGCTTGATCCATCAAGGCAATTCTATTTTTTCATAGGGCTGGACTCTTGGTTTTTTTCATGGCAAAGCTTTCAACGGCTTGTTCAATACACTATGACGAAAGGTCACTTAAAATTGTAGATATGAAATTGCTATTTAACCCAGGCTCCTTAAATCTCTAGCTGAACACAGACCACCACCACCCTTGCTTTTATACCGAAGAGTTAAAAGTCCATGGCTTTTTCAAAAGGAAGCGGACATTCCACCATAGTCTCTAACTCCCAGGCCCTCCCCTTTCACCATCCAACTGCTTTCCCCCAGTGAGTATTTCCTGGGTCATGGAGGGTGACCCTTTCCATCTGGAATCAATCAGTCAACTCCTGACAACTTCCTGAAACACCTCACTCCATTTCCTGTTCTTTCCCCCCTTCTCCTTTTCCCCCTGGTTCGCTTCACTCTTCAAAACTGCAGGCCACAGCAGCTTAATGTTAGAGGGTCAGGCACAGTTAGACTCCAAAACACTACACAAGGAAACCTTTGACCTTCAGAAATCTTTACATCTTAGCTAAACAAATCAAGGTCAATATTTCTTACCATTACCTTGTTAACCATTTATGTGCGTTTTCCCCCCTTCACCAATATTCTTCTGATGGCATATCCATCAATGGCACTTGTTCACCCAAGATCATAAAACATGACATGCTTTTGTTTTCTTTCAAGGTATTTTGGACTGGTGAAAGGCATCGGACTGACATCCCTGGAGATTCAGGTCTGTTAGTATAACTGCTGAATGGCTACCCCGCTGACAAGCTTCTTTTACATAACTAGGCAATATGTAGAACTGAGGGCCTCCTGGAGAAAAAATGCCAGAGATGAGGTAACGTGATTTGTCCATTCACTTTATGGCCATCAATGGAAAGTATGAATACTTTATAATTGCTAGAACCTTGCCCATTGGAGGTGACTAAAGAGTTACTTAGATTTTTGTTTTAGTAAAATAACTTGTGTTATCTTTTTGTAAGCAAGTTGCAGAAGTAGCTAGGAGAGCTTTCTATTATCTATATCAAATGCACCAACTGGCCCCCTTATTTGAACACATTTTCCCATGTCATGATGATCCATGCCACTGTAACCTCAAGGCTAGATTATTGAAGGGTGGCCAGACCCCATTTTTGGGGGTGCTTCCCCACAGTTGGTGAGATGGCCTGCAGGGGGAAATCTCACCCCCAAATGATGTTTTCGGGCCACTTCTGGTAAAACCGGAAGCGCCTGTTCTGACATGCTGACATCACCCAGAAGTGACGTAGGCACATCAGGGACATCTGGGGGTGATGCTCTGATATTTCGGCAAACTCTGTGGTAACCTGGCAACCCTAGATTATTGTAATATGCTATATATGGTCTGCCTCTGAAAGTTGTTCAGAAACTTCAGTCGGTACAGAATGCTGCCACTAGATTATGCCAGTAGGCTCATATAACCCCTGCACATCAGCAGTTTCACTGGCTACCTATTTATTTCCAGGCACAATTCAAGACTCTGGTTGTTACCTTTAAAGCCCTTGGTGGCCTAGGACCCACATATCTAAGGGACTGCCTTTCTCTACATCATCCCATGCACCAACTAAGGCCATCAGGCACCTCATCTCTGACGGTCCCCTCTGTTTGGAGGTCTTCTCATCCACAGTCTCTGCATTCTTGTTTTCAGCAGCCATATCCACTCTTTGGAACAGCCTGCTGATTATGGGACAGAAAGATCCTACACTTTTCCATAAAAGATGCAAAACAGAATTATTTGAATGTGCATTTGGTAGGAGCAACAAACAAATGTCTCTGATTGGCAGCTGGTAGTGACATATGTTGCAGGACTTGCAGTTTTAACCTGATGTACATTAATTTATGTGTTTTAAATTTTAACTATGTATGTATTTTTTCAAGCTGCCTTTGGGCATTGGGGAAAGGTTGGATATACATTAAAATAAATAAATAAATAAGCCTTGAAGCCAGGTTGACTCTAATCTATCCTGTCTGATCATGATGGCTGTCCAGATTTTGGAAGGTGCCAGGGGAGGCTTCCAGGGAAGGCAGTGGCCTATGTCCTGACAGGGACAGGTGAATGAAAGCACATCACACATTTGCCACCATCATATGGGCTTTCTTGGCACAATTCAAGGTGGAGATTTTGACTTACACATTCTTTAATGGCTTGGACAGTTAAGGCCTGACACATCTCAGAAACTCTCCCTCATGTTCTTTCACAGCTTTTAAGAACTGGGGGCACATGCCCTTACGTAGAATCTCATTGTATGAAACGATCACCAACAGCACACTGAAAGACATCCCTGCAAGTTCCCGTTCAACTGGAACGTCCTCCCCCTAGCCACCATTAATGTCTGAGCCTACGTCCCTTCTGCAAGCTCTGTAAGATTTCCTTGCTTGGGTTGGCTTTTAAACAGCCACAGTTAAGTAGGCATGGGTTAATTTTGTCCAATGTACTTCATGCACATTGGAAACTTAACAACTGTGGAATGCACCCACACGGTAACGTCGTCATTATAACATCATACAACATAGCTAGCGTTTTAATAATGCATTGTTTTAAGGACTTGTTTTAAATGTTTTATGAAACTCTGATTGTTAAGATGTATTTTATTCTGTGTGAGCTGCCCTGAGCCTGCTTTGGCGGGGTAGGGTGGGGTATAAATTATAAGGTAAATAAATAAATATAAATAAATACATAATATTTAATTACTCAGTACATTGTTTCTGGGTCCATAGGTAAACACTGGGTCCATAGGTAAACACGGCTGTTTTTTTTTTTTTTTAACTTTAATATAAAGAGCATCTATGACAAACCTGTATACTCTAAGCCTTGTTCTGGAACTATGTTCAGGTGATGTTAGGGCTCATCCAGAAACTACCAGTTCCCTAACACTGTTCAATATAAGGGAATGTCTATAAATTCTGATTATTAATTCTGATCACTACACTTAATTAGTTCTTTATTCATTTTCCATTTACTGTTGTCTTCTGGCAGTGGGTGACGGCTTTTTTGTTTTGTTTGGCATATCCCAGTAACTGTTATTGACCCCTTTTTGTGTTGTAATGGATATTTGTGTTTGCATGTTTTTATTGAATTGTTCATTTTATATATACTTTATTTAAAATGTTGTTTTGATGTTTGCCACCTTGGGGACACTATTTGGGTGGAAAGGTGGCACAGAAATGTTTTAAATAAATAAAATAATAAATATTTGTTTTTCTGGAGCTGCTGTTAATCACCCTAATTTTTTGGAAAAGGTAAGACATACATTGAAGCAAATCACTAAAATAATTCAGCCATTCATGGCAAACAGATCTTTTCAGTGGTCTCTACAAATGCTAATTTCTACCACTAGAATGCATTTTGGTGGATCATAGCTGAGGTTCCTTCTCACTGAAGTGGTAAACCAGAGTTTGCATGTACTACTACAGTCTAGCGCTGAACAAATGTTTCCTTATTTTAAAATTAAAAGAAACAAACAAACAAAAAAGGCATACATCATGCCTATGTGGACAAAAATCCCAAACTAAAAATGTATTCATTTGTTCTGTAAAAATATATTTATGTTCCAGTTTTCCAAATTTATTTTAATTTCTGTTTAAGTTCTTGTCATCCATTTTTGTTACTTCATTATTGATTTTGCAGATACCAATGATACTGGAATTCTTGAGTCCAAACTGCAAGGATTATAAACTCAATATCTCACTCTAAAATATTTTATTGGAAAGGAAAATTCATACATGCATGCTCACCCACTGATAGCTGTAATGTCAAGGAGTGACTTATATGTGCGACTGAGTTGTCAAAGACTGGACATTACAGAAGTAGCTTTCAAATTCCCCTCAAACACAATGGTTCCACTCCAGAGAAACTGAGCTGATAAACAGCTGTAGTCCAAATCCAGGGGTACCAAACACTGCACTCCAGAGAAGCCCTACTGATTTAACTGTGTCTGTGCTAGAAAAAAGGGCTCAAATTTCAGTAAACATACCCTAATGACTTACTCCATCATAGAATGCAAATCTCAGAATGCAAGGGGTGTTTTGACTGTTCCCCCAGCATAAAAACTTCCTGCAAGTTAAAAACTAGCATTGGGAAAGAAAGGCTCCAGCCCAGTCCCCTTTGTGCTGTGCTGGTTTTCTGACTGCAGGGAGAAGGCCTTTCATTTGTGTGCGCATGGGACGTACCACATTCTAGGGCTTATATTAACTAGGCTTCCATTGCGAGTCAACAAGGGCTGGTTGACCTACAGTGCCAGCCTAAGAGGAGTTATGCCCTTCTAAGTCTATTGAAGTCGATGGGCTTAGAAGGGTGTAACACTGCTTGAGATGGCACTGCAGTAGACAAGTCCTAACTAAAAGTGTATTTATTTGCTTTGTAATAAAAATATATATTTATGTTCCAGATTTCCAAATTCCTTGTTCAAAACAAGTAATGACAAAAAAAGTATGACAAATTAACAGCAATCAGTTGGGAGGAGGGACTCAAAACTATCAACTCCTTTTCCCACCAGATGAAATGCTAGCAGGTTTGTGAAGAGATCTTCACCACTTTTGTTAATCACATAGTAGGAACTATGGAGAGAATGGGGATGATTCAGACAGGAGCTGCTGTGTCTGAGGAGGGAGATTTAACCCTTCTCCCCATATTCTTTTTGCGATCTCTCAGCTGCTATTTGTTCTATTGGGAAAAATACACAGCTATAAACAGGCAGCCAATTTATTTACCCCAATGGGGCAAAATGCTTCTGAGGAGGAGCACTTGAGGTTGGGGAAATGGAATGGAGAAGGGAGCATTCAGGCCTTCCCCCACACTCCCCCAGTCACTCCCCCTTTTGTGCAGCTGCCATTAAGTTTTTTAAAAATCCACTACAGATCTGTTTACAGAACTTCAGCATTTCATCCAGTTTGAACCAAATTCCCAAAGCGTCAGATTAACAATCGCACAAAATAAACCACAACTATTCTCAAGGAACAGAAGTAAATTAACCAAAAGCTTTGTCAAAATCAGAATGAAACAGAAGACTTGGCACTTAAAATGCACCAGACAACCTCTTCTGGAGAAAGAGTGTTCCAGAGAAGCAACAACACAGAGGAAAGGGTCTCTCTCGAGTCACTGCCCACCACAATATCATTGGTGGGTCAAACCAGTGAAGAGCCTTTGGAGAAGGTTGTAATTATAGAAGAAGATCATGGGGCCCTACCCATGTAAGGCTCTCCCAGTCAAAAACAACCACTCTGCTTTGTTCATGGGAACAAAGCAGGAGCCAGTTAGGGTTGCCAGGCTCCCTCCAGGTAGGGGCTAGAGTTCTCCTCAAATTATAACTGACCTCCAAGATCCAGAGACCACTTCCCCTGGAGGAAATATCAGCTTAGGAGGGGAAACTATGACATGACATCCCTGCCAAGCTCCCTTCCCTTTGCCTTCCCAACTGCCACCCCTAAATCTCCAGGAATGGCAACCCTAGCAGCAAGTGTAGATTTTTGCAGTGCAGGAGATGTGTGACTGTTTCCCAACTGTTGATTTATTGTCACACAGGTAACAGGAAAGAGCACAAAAAATAAAGAATCACATGGCTGATGTACAGAAGACTGAAACAAAATTGATACTTCATTCCCACGTTTCATCCAAAGAGTTCAAATCAGTGTACGTATCTTTCTCCTTGTCCTTTTTATCTGTATCATCATGTGAGGTTGGTTAGGCTGCGAGAGTGACTGGCCCAAGGTCACCCAGCGAGTTTTGCAGCTCAGTGGGGATTTGAACCCATTTCTCTGCAGTTGTAGCCCAACATTCTGATCGTGGGGCTAGGTTGGCTTTCAGAACAGCAGGGATGGGGAAATTCAAAATCATCTTTATGTATTACAGGAATAATAAGATCACTGTGGTGCATTGCTGTCAACACCCCTGCAGCTGAATTTCAGACCAGCTGCATTCCAAATCTGTTGGTATTGAACAATGCACGCAAGGAACACCCCCTTGCTTGAAATGCCTTATCTGCTAGAAAAAGCGTTGTGTGACCCAATACGTGCACCCAAATCCATGTGACCTATCCATTCTTGTGTGAAATGTTGAGAAAATTCCTGTTTCGGTTCCAAGAGGCGGCCGCGGGGGGGGGGAATCATTTATGGCGCTAGACATCTGGAAACAATATGAAATTCCTGATGTACTTTCCCTTATAACTGTGCAGTTACACTAACATGTTTTTCTTGTTTTGCCAAAATTATTATGATGTGAAATTTTTATATTTATTATTGTTATTTTCAACATGGGTAGAAGAAAAACAATCTGTAGCAACTCTCCCTTCTGCTCTTCTTGATCAGGCAAAGTTCCCAGAGAAGCTAATGGAGAATGGAGAGGGAAGAGATGGGGTGAATGATAAATCAGCCCTGCGAATGCACAAAGATAAGTGAATATGGTTTAGCTCATCTTTAACACACTCTAATCACCTTTGAGTTTACACATTAATGGAGGTGAAATTGTGGTCAAAACAGTGCTTCACTTGAAAAGATTACTACATATCCCAGCCTATGAGAGATGGCAGTTGGGCCCCATTCACACAGAACAAGGCCGCAGAGTCTGTAGGGCGGAGATGTTCCTCCAGGCATTTGGTTGAGGACAGCAACGGCTTCCACTCTAGCTGACTCCCTCTTCCTCCCCTGCCCACGAACTAGCCGGGTAGTCTGGAATGGGGAGTGATTTCAGTTCGCCATCTGGAGTTTTAACTTTATTTATTGGTACTGTTGTATTTCAATTGTAGAGTTTTTATGTTTTTATTTACTGTTGTACATCGCCCTACAGTAGCAAGGATGGGTGTTTCAAAAACCTAGATGATGATGATGATGATGATAGAAGGAGCTCTTTGACTTCAAGGAGATTGTGGAGAATTTTTTGAACCTTTTTCTAGGTTAACCCGCCTCCCCCCAAACAGCAAGTCAGCATAGCACACAAAAGAGGAGACAGAACCTTTCTCCTTGTTAGGCTAGTCTTCCTATTTCCATGAAGTTTTGTTCTGTGAACATTCAAAGGTTCTGTTCATTGGCCACAAACTTGAACACACATGAAGCTGCCTCGTCGTGAATCAGACTATAGGTCCATTAAGGTCAGTACTGTCTACCCTGACTGGCAGCAGCTCTCCATGGTCTCAGGTAGACACTTCACCTACTGCCTGGTGCTTCTTAACTGGAGATGCCATGAATTGAGCCTGAGACCTTCTGCATGCCAAGTAGATGCTCTTCCACTGAGCCATGGCCCTTCCCCCATGACTCCTCCCGAGCCAGCCCGGGTCACATGGCAACAGGTTACATGGCTGGGCTGGTGCAGGTGCAGTGAAGCCACTGCCAAGCCGAGTACTCTTCCTCTGCCGTGAGTGGGCTCACTGCTTGAGTGGCATTTAAAAGAGGGAGTCAAAGGGAACTTTGAATTTCAAAAGCTTATACCCTCCCAAAATTTTGTTGGTCTCTACTAGACTCAAATCTAGCTTTTCTACTGCAGACCAGCATGGCTACTATCTTCAGAGCCAGTTTAGTGTAGTGGTTAAGTGCATGGATTCTAACCTGGGAGAATTGGGTTTGATTCCCCACTCCTCCACTTGCACCTGGCTGGATGACCTTGGGCAAGCCGTAGTTCAGATTTGTTCTTGAAAAAGAGCAGTTTCTGTCAAGAGCTCTCTCAGCCCTATCTACCTCACAGGGTGTCTGTTGTGGGGAGGGGAAGGGAAGGGAGTTTGTAAGCCACTCTGAGACACCTTTGGGTAGTGAAGGGCGGGGTATAAATCCAACTCTCCTCCTCCTCCTCCTCCTCCTCCTCCTTCTCCTTTTCCCATGTTTAAAAGGGAGAGCTGAGTCCTATTCCTCATCTACTGGATTCCTTGTCTACATAAGGGTGGCGGGGGGAGGAATGGATGGCAGCCTTCCATCCCCTTGAAGCCGAGTCCTCTTCCTCTTCTGCTGGCTGTGGGCGGGGAGCCGTTCTGTCAACAGCTTCCAACTCTCTCTCTCTCACTCTCTCTCTCTCTCTCTCCCCTCCCCCTCCCTCCCCCTCCATTCCTCTGCCCCACAGGATTTCTCAATGCCCACCACCCAAAATTTTCTGGCTACACCCCTGTCCCCTAGTGGTTCTTAAGGGATTCTACACCTTAAGTGTCCTGACAAAACACTGGCAGCCAACCGTTCAAAAACAAAAGGCCAAACCATAACCATCACACTTCTGTCTCCCTCTTCCTCCAAGGAGGTGAGATCCTCAGCAAAGAGGCATTCTTCTTAACTCTTGCTTTATCTAACACTGAAGACAGATTCCAGGTCTCTGCACTACCTCCTCATACGAAGCCCTGAGAAAGCCTGTACTTTTCCAAAGTGTGTTTACAAACAGATTTAGGTCTGTTTTAGCAATTGTGAAAACACATCATTTTCAAATTATTCAGAATTTTAAAAGTGCTTAGCACAGAATTGCCAATGCTTTCCAGCCCTTTACTGCCAGTTGAATGGCAAAAGCAAGCCAGTCGTCAATTATGCCATTTCAAGTGATCTTGAGAAGAAACCCCAAAGAGCCCTTTGCAGCATTTATTTCAAATAATCATATCTGCAAGATGAGCATGCGGCATTGTGATGCCTCTCCCACTGTTGCGAAACAAGACCACAGAGGAAGCCAAAAACATTAAAGGGGGGAAATCGGATTCAATAATCTGTCTCTGTGTGGAGGTTCCATTAGAATGCACCCAAGTGGCTTAGAGGATCAGAACGAAATTAATTTAACAACTTGCAGGAAATGTCCTTTGCCCCCCCTCTTTCTTCTCCCAAATTAGAACCAGGAAGGCAAAAGATATCATTCAAGACGTCTACAAAACTTTTCTCCCATACCCAAACTCCACATGTGCAATGACACACATTCACAGCTCGGGAGTATGAAGACGCCCATCTCTCCACACTTGCAAAGCAAGGCAGACTCAAATAGGATAGGTCTGCGGAAATGAATTGGGCTGCGGAAATGAATTGGGCAGTGCTATGACCTGAAGGATATTTGCATACATATCAGAAATCCAGTAAGAAATTACTGGATTTGGGGCACTGTTTATTATGGTGCTACTTTGTGTAATGAGAACATGAGAAAAGCCCTGCTGGATCACACCCGCAGTCCAGCTAGTCTAGCATCCTGTTTCACACACTGGCCAATCCATTGCCCTGGAGGGCCAACAAACAGGGCATAGAGGCCAAGGACTTCCTCTGATGTTGCCTCTGCCGATGTTGCCTCTGAACACCAAAGTTCACTTTAGTCATGATACTGGACAGACCTTTCCTCTATGAATCTGCCTAACTGAAAATCTTGTTGGTCTCTAAGGTGCTACTATTGCCTATTATCTTTGTTGGGTGTTCCTGCGTTCTAGTCTTCCGGAAGATGGGGGGAAAGTTCTCTCTACCTACTCCTACTGCCCTGTGCATAATTTTATAAACCTCTGAGATGCCCTCCCCTCAGTCAACATTTTCTAAACTGAATAGTCCCCGATTCTTTAGCCTTTCCTCACAGGAAAGGTGCTCCAAACCTATAATCATTTTTGCTTGCCCTCTTTCTGCACTTTTTCCAGTTCTTCAGTATCTTTTTGGAGATATGTCAACTAGAACTGTACACAGTACTTTCAATGAAGTCATGCCATAGATCTATACAGAGGTATTACAAATACTGGCCATTTTATTTTCAGTTCTACACCTAATAATCCCCTTCATGGAAATAATGGGGAATTCCTAAAATACATGAAAATTAAGCGAGCCATTCAGTTACAGGCTGCAGAGCTCATCTTTCAGAAGCAGAGCTATGTGCAGGAGCATGTGATGAGACTAGGCTGATAGGGGCCAGTCTTCACATTCTACTTCATGTTATGGGAACTCAGTATGAGCATATGCTCTTTATCTCATATTAATCTACATTTTAGTCAGTTAGTCTGGGAGACCTACACGTTACACTGTTTCTTTCCCTTTAAAAAATAATTTGTAAGGTAAGTTTTTCATATGCAGTTGACAGAGTATTGACGCATATAACATAATGCTATCAACAGATAATATACATCTCATGATGGTGTACTGATACATAAACAATGGTGGAAAATGCATAGTTCTTATGGGAAGAATCAGTGCAAGGAAAAAGGAAACGGTGCAAAAATAATCCCATTTGTGATCTGAATAAAGGGAACGTGGCATGCAAAACTTAAAACCATCCCTCCTTAAAACAAGTTAGGACGCCCCTAATGGGTAGCCCCCCCCTTCCCAATTAACCATAAAACGCATCCACTGTTGCTTATCTCTTTCATTCTCCTTCATCACCAGGCACAGAGGGATATTCTAAGTAGACAACACACAACTCTCTCCTTTATTGTTCCAGGTCAGGTGTAATATGTTGGCAAAGTTATTAAATGAAGATGATCCTATAGCAGAGAAAATTCTCAGTCAACAGGAATCTCCTGTGTTGTCTGAAACATTTTAACAGAGGTACATCTTCTCTTTCTAGCAATTGAGGCCATTCCTCATTGCACAGTGGTCATTGCAATTAAGTAGCACTGGCTCATTGAGAAAAGTCTCATTAAGTTTGAGTATATATCATGTTTTCTGAAGCTGTCCCTATTGACCAAACTAGATGTGAAGTTGGCAGTCCCATGCCTATAAACACATTCTGTGAGTTTAAAACTGTCCGGTCACATAGAAAAAGGCAAAGGACATTTTTTTTAAACACAGATAAGGTGAGGAGAACAAAACCCTCTCTCCTCCTGAGACATTCTCAATCTCCTCTATTTAAGCCTTTACCTTTGAGCTGGGGCTCCAATTTGAAAAGCAGTCCTGGCAGAGTGAAAAACACTGGGCAGCCAGTGTGGTGACAGAGGAGTCCCAGGTTAAAGACTCCACTTACCCATTAAGAAGAAGAAGAAGAGAAGAGATTGGATTTATACCCTGCCGTTCACTCAGAGTGGTTTACAATCTTTCCCTTCCCCTCCCCACAACAGACACCCTGTGAGGTAGGTGGGGCTGAGAGAGCTCTTCTGAGAACTGCCCTTTCAAGGACAGCTCTTGTCAGAACTATGGCTTGCCCAGGATCATCCAGCAGCTGTAAATGGAGGAGTGGGGAATCAAACTCGGTTCTCCCAGATTAGAATCCGCACACTTAACCACAACAACTCTGAAGATAGTAGCCATGCTGGTCTGCAGTAGAAAAGCTAGATTTGACTCTAGTAGCAACTTAAAGACCAACAAGATTTTGGGGGGTATAAGCTTTTGAGATTCAAAGTTCTTTTTGTCAGATAGCTGCTACTCTTCCACTTAGCCATGAAGTTCACTGAGTCGCCCTCCGTCAGGCTAACTCACTGTTAGAATAAAAAGGAGATGGGGAAAACCAAGGACACCATCCAGAACTCCTTGGAGAAAGGGCAGGATAAAAATGTAAGTAGGGAGAAGGGACACGAGGTTATAGGAGAGGAGCAGGGTTCATTGCCTACATGCCTCTTTTGATTTTAAAACTGGATTCTGGTTGCCACGTGTTTGCAGCAGTTCTGTGTTCAAACCCTGCAGCAATACCATCTTCGTTGGTCTTACAGGAGTAGCCTATAAGGAGATACACCAAATTCACAGGCATTGCTTAAAGTGTTGTTCACCCCTTTTCCTGCCGTTGGCACACATTTGTAGAAAACCAAAAGGCAGTTTTAAATGAGGCTATTACAGGTTTCTGAATTGATTGATGCTGGTGGAGGAAGGTTGATTTACGATCAACCCTGTCTGCACTTTACAAAACACATGTGATTTATGTCAGCTGAACTCTTGTCGTCTGCCTTAACGATAACCAAATTGGTAAAATCATACACAAGACGGAGACAACTCCCCCCCAAAACGGCTCTGGTTTGATTCAAAGCTGCTTTTTTTCATGGTGCTTGGAAAAAAAATGTACATACCATTCTCCCAATCAAAATAATGAAATTCAGTAGCAGAATTGATCTCATAGTTGATACTTGTTTTCCTATAAAAATCACCCATGCCATAACAGGATCTGCTCTAATATATCTAACCAGCCTGATGTTGCATAGCCACCATCCGCTTGAGAACCTTGCCCAAGGAAGGAATATTGGCCAGCAACTGTTAGTTGTTCTTGGTTGCTCAGGTTCAAGAACCCCTTCTTAAGCAGAGTTCTCATGACAGACAAACAGGATTACCCCCACCCAAGGAGGTGTTCATTAACTTCTGGACTCACTCAACAACCTGTCCTAGTTCAATACTCTGAGCCACAAAGATCAAGGGTCAAACCTAGAGATGGTGGGCTTCATCCTTCTAAGCAGCCTGTCCATTAGTCCTCACCAACAGAAAATCTTCCATACAGCTAAGGTCATACAGTTAGTCTAATAACATTGCAAGAGTGTACTGAATTACCTGTGGAGCCCATCATGGTAGATGCAGTGGGTCTATATCCTCAGAAGCCTGAAATCTCAGCCAGATGACTCACAGTAATGGTGGGGCAGGTACCCATGTGGATGAAAGACTTTGTGGATGAAAATGCCATCAAGTTGCAGACAACTTATGGTGATCCCATAGAGTTTTCAAGGCAAGAGATGTTCAGAGTCAGTTTGCCATTACCTGCTTCTGTGTAGCAATCCCAGACTTCCTTGGAGGTCTCCCATCCAAGTACTAACCAGGGCTGATCCTGGTGGGATCAGGGTAGCCTGGGTGATCTGGGTCAGGGAGAGACTTTATACATTCACAGAATTACATAGGATGTCAGAGACCAGTGAAGCTAGATATTAGCTAGCAAAGTGCCTACTGACCCAAATAAAGCTATATTTTGTATGGAACAAAAATGGTCAGGTGCAGGGTGACAGAATTCTCAGTTTTTACACTTTCAAGTTAAAATTGCCAGCTAAGGGTAACTTGACCAAAGCTCCTACAATCCAGCACCACCAGCTAATAAACAAATATAGAAAGGTCAGCTTATTCCATAATTAATTGTCAACGTTGAATATTAATGACCATCCTGGCCAAAATTATCCTCAGTCATGGAACAACTTGGAACCTCCTACTCACATACTATAGCCCAGAGGTGCTGCCTTACTCGTGGGCATGCCCAAAAGTGGGCACCCCACTTCTGGCCTGAACCAGAGACCCACAAACTCAGGCCAAGGAAAGCACTCTTAGCCTGAGCCACAGAGGTAGCCATAACTTTGCAAAAGGGTTTCCATTTCAGGTTGCACAAGGCAGCCCTCAAAGCAATCTGTAGCCTTCCCACTCCACCCAGCAGAGATATGCATATGGAATAACAATGGGTTCCTCCAGGTAAAGTATCTCCACTTCTATAGCTATTCAGTAGCCACTTGGCAAGTAGCCCTTCTGTCCTCAACCCTGCGTGTAGTCCTTTTTGTATGACTCCTATACTTTTGTGAAACCTCTTTTGTCTAAAACAACTGTCCTTCCTGCCCCATCCCTCAGGATACAGAGATAAACCAATCAAACATTAAAATTATTAACAATCCTTCCTGATGCTAATCAGGACCCATTTCTCACCTTTTGTGTAAACCTGGGAACCTATTCAACCTGCTTTGGCAGGACCATCAATGTTTATCGAACCCATTTAGCCAGTTCCAGTAGAGCCATCTAGCACCAGGCTAATCTCATCAATGCTAGTGTGCATCCAGACTCTGCCCCTCCGGGACTTCATTGGCCACACCTGGGTTTTACTCCTCCTGCTGTCACACCTCTTGGACCCCTCATTGGTCCAGGAAATCTTTTATCTTCACCTGATACAAGGCCCTCAAGGCCTTCCATTGGCCCACATTGTTTTCCCATGTTTATATCCATCAAAGCACATGGCCTCAACTGTGTGTCTGCCCGGACACCAACTTTGTTTGGGCCATAATGTCTTCTCCATGGGCTTCTGCAGATCTGTACAGATAGTATAACCCCTGTAACTGACCCTACTATTCGCTATCATCACCTCTGTTTTCTTAGTTCTGAATTGTATGCTCTTTCTTGAATGCTTAGTGTGCTTGTAATTAGGGAAATTCTTTAATAAAAATATTTGATTCACTCTTCAATCTGGAATCTTCCTACTGGACCGGACCTTGGTATACACAGGTGTGAGGTCTCTGATACCTCTCTGGCCTCCTCTGCCTCATAGCTAATCTTCCCCTACAGCAAGGTAGGCCATTGGTGGTAACAATACTACATAAACTTGCTTTTTAGCTTTGAACAGGGGTTCCCAACATGGAGCCTGTCGACACCTTTTCTGGCACCTGAGAAGTGTTTTCAGAAAGTAGGTGGGGCCAAATGGGCTTCTAATTGGCCACTGGAGATCTGATTGGCTGTTCATATTAAAAGGTATCCTGTTGAACGGAGCTTATGCCTAAAATGTTCAAGAGTTAGTATCAGACTTATGGCCCCTGAGATTTTGTGTGGGCTCTGCTGCTATGGCAGTCATTCTGTGCTTGGTGCTACCTCCTGAGACCTACCACCCTGTGCGAGAATTCCAAAGGTGCTCAAAAAGGTTGGGAACCATGGCTTAGAACCACAACGATGAAATAAAAGGGTCTGGTGACAGCTGGGGAAATCTTTGATTTGAAATTTGCTCTGAATTTACCATCTCCTCCTTGTTCCTTGAGGTGTCTTATGTCCTTAATGTGAGTAATTTAAATGTCATACAGAATTATATATATACAACCTAATTCAAATTCGTTTTTCCAACACATTCATATCCACCAGTTGAGAGCTAGTTTGGTGTAGTGGTTAAGAGCATGAACTCTAATCTGGGAGAACCGGGTTTGATTCCCCATTCCTCCACATGCAGCTGCTGGTATGAACTTGGGTCAGTCACAAGTTCTCTCAGAGCTGTTCTCTCAAGAGCTCTCTTAGCCCCACGTACCTCACAGGGTGTCTGTTGTGGGGAGTGGAAGGGAAAGAAGATTGTAAGCCACTCTCTGAGACGCCAAGTAAAGGATGGGGTATAAATCTAATCTCTTCTCTTCTTTTCTTCTTCACCATATCTCCCTGCAGATTTAAATTGCAGGGAAATATGCTGCAGATAAACCTCTGTGATATTGAATTAACCACTAGAAGGAGTAAAACATGTATGGAACAGACCTCTCCTCCAAAGAAACAGGAACTAAACCAACAAGTTAAATGAGAATGTGGAAAGGGTCAAAATTTCAGCAGTGATTGCATCAATACAGAACTGGATTGGATGGTACAGGAAAGCAAGGTAATAAAAACTTTTCTTGGACCACTGATTCCTGGATCTCAATGAGATGGAAAACTGGTATGTAGATGGTACAACTTTGGTAAGGGTTCATAAGATTGAATACTCCTTTACTGAAACAAACTGAAAACTAACATAGCAGGGAAAAGGGCTAGGCTAGAACTCTTCTTCTGATATCTACTGTTCTAAGAGCTAAAAGTGGGATTTTAAAAAGTTACATAATTATGGAGGAGTATTTGTATCCAAAGAACTCTGAACAAAAAGATAACTTCCAGCACTGCTCTGATCCACACAAGCTGGTGGAAGAACATACAATGCTACGACAGGCAGATCCCAAAGCAGTTCCCACCACTGTTGCTTCCATGAGAGGCTGCAAAAGTTCTTGTGCAAGAAAGCCTATATTTGCATTTATTCACTTTTCTTCTGCAGCACTGTAGCATGCAGTAAAAAACAGTCAGGGATGGTTTGGCCATTAAGGCCACTGGGAAAAGTCCTGATGGGTCAATGGCCTGGGTGGCAGCTCCCATCATGCCACCCCCCCAAGCAATTAGCAGTCTTCTATTTACCCAACCAAGGATGTGCCTGGCCTTTACAGTGTAGCAAAGGGTGTGCTTGGCCCTGCCCCGCATGGTGAAGGACACAACTGGCCCTGCCACGTACTACAATGCTGCCTTGGCAGATGCTTTCTCACTCCCTCCTTCTTTTGGAGGGCAGTGCCAGGCTAGGGCAGGCTCTTCCAGGGCTGGAAAATGTGGAAAATGTTTTATGAATGTGGAAGTGTGTAGAAGACAATGCCTATGAACAGATAAATTTCTCCTCACCAGTTCACCCCTACTCATCTAGGGTCGCGGTCACATGTGCCAGAAAAAACCAGAGGGAAAGTGAGGCTATTTCCTCCAGAGGAATTTGACATGCAGTTGCATGATCACACAGTCCTTGGAAACTGTGGGCACAGCCTGCCACTGCGTGATCAGACACAACCACGGGTAAATAGTTTTTCTTTTTCTTTTTTGCTGTTTGTTTTCAATGCACTTAAACAAGGAATCGATGAATTGCATCTCCACACTGAGGGCTCCCTATGGAGTTTGCGATGATGCGCATACTTGGGAGGGTCAACAGTGGGAGGGCTTCTAGTGTCTTGGCTCCACTGGTGGACCTCTTGATGGCCCCTGGTATTTTTGACCACTGTGTGACAGTGTTGGACTGGATGGGCCATTGGCCTGATCCAACACTGGCTTCTCTTATGTTCTTATACTGAGAAGGGGGGAAACAACGGCATGGAGTTGAGATGGCCTGATCAGACCATCCCAACGCCATGAGAGCACGCTGGAGTGATCAGACAGGGGAATGTCCATCCATGTCCAGGGCCGACCCCAGGTGTCTGGGCGCCCGAGGCAGGACAGCCTGGTGCGCCCACTCCACCGGGGATGCCAACCTCCCGGTGGGGCCTGGAGAGGGCCCAGCCTTGTCCCGGGTGCCTCGCAGCTGCAAGGCGCCGGGGAGAGCCGGTGAAGGGCCAGTGAAGGGGCGGCGCAGCTCTCCTGGGCCCCTCGCAGCTGCGAGGCGCCAGGGAGAGCCGGGGAAGGGGCGGCGCAGCTCTCCCAGGCCCCTCGCAGCTGCGAGGAGCACGGGGAGAACCGGGGAAGGGGCGGGCTTGCAACGCCCACCCCTTCCCTCCCGGCAGCGGCGCAGCTCTCCTGGGCCATGTCCATGTCCCATTGCAATCCATTTTCTACCAGATTTTCTCCAGTGTCTTTTAACTCCACTTCGGTGGTGGAGCAGAATAGGTTGTCAATGGCTGCGGGGCACTTCCCAGAAGTTGTTGTCTGATCGCGCCCAGCATTCGCACCTATGGCAGATCTAATTGTGCGTATGATCGCAGCCTAGGTTTATCTGGAAGCGCTTTTTCACCAAATAATGTGATTTCTAGAGAGCCTTTACCTCTTAGCACATCTTCTATCCAAGGTAAAAACATGACATTTAGACATTTCTTCTTTCATGAGTCATCTCTGTTAAGATCATTTATTCATATAAACCCGATTCTCAATATATGCTCTTAGATGCCTAAGGGTTCTGATAGGCAGCAGTTTTCCAGGTTCTCAGCAGAGAAAGGCTTTCCCAATACCTGCTGCCTATAAAATGCATCATTTAGTTAGCATATTAGGAATATTTATGAAATCTGAAAATATAAGTACCTTAGTTTTATGTAAGAAAGAAGTGTGAGTAACCCCCTTATTAAAGACAGAGAAAGACTGCTGATAACTCCCGGACTCTACCCTACTTTAGCACATGTCTTACTTTTTGCCATCTCAGAGGTAGGGGAAAATGATAGCTGAAAACAGAGAACACAAACTTGTAGTAAAAGAAGAAGAAGAAGAAAAGTTTGGATTTATACCCCGCCCTTCACTGCCCAAAGGCGTCTCAGAGCGCTTACAAACTCCTTCCTTCCCCTCCCCACAACAGACACCCTGTGAGGTAGGTGGGGCTGAGAGAACTCTAACACAAACTGTCCTTGAGAGAACAGCTGTGCCAGAGCTTGTGACTGACCCAAGGTCACATCAGCAGGTGCAAGTGGAGGAGTGGGGAATCAAACCCGGTTCTCCCAGATAAGAGTCTGCACACTTAACCACTACACCAAACTTAACCAAGTACACCAAACACACCAAAGAGGTGTGTTATCTATGTAAAAAGAGTCCCATTCAGTCACAATATGACTAGTGGTATATTTGAATATCGAGATAAATTTTGGAACGCTGAACATTTCAACAGTGCATTATCATACACTGCATGGATACAATTAACCGCATTTAAACAATAGACTTTATGCATGAAAATATGTTGAGTATATACTACAGCATACACGAGGATTATCATTACCTAATGCTGTTGATTCGCTTGCATATTGATCTTCACATCCCACCATATGAGTAACAAAAGCCTTGCCTCATTTCAAAGGAGACAATGAGTATTTCACTCATTTCAAAAGAGACAATGCTTACCCAAGTGTTCATCTTTCCCACTGGAAAAAGTCCCCAGGAAAAAGCAGAGAAAACAAACAAACAAACCTCCCCTTACTTTCCAAGTCTTCACATCTCTAGCTACATTCAAAACAAGGATGAGGATGCTGCGGAGGCAGAGTGCCACTGGCAATCGTGGTTCCATGGCAAAGGCCTGACCTCACCATTCTTTGGTGCTTGCTTTGGGCAGGGTTTTTTTTTAACGTAAAGAACAGATAAGAATGCAGAAACTGCATCCAAGAATTATGCCAGAGTTCTTATTTGTTTGTATCCCACCCATCAACTGTATAGACTTCCAAGTGGCTTCACAAAAACCACAGAAGTCCTTAAAACCCATAATCAAAACTGCATAACTAGGAGGGCTGTAGCCAGGAATTTTTTCGAGAGGGGGCTCCAGGAGCTAATTAAATTAAATTAAATTTACGCACCTCTGGAACAGTGTTCAGGCCTCCCAGGGCTGGGGGCAATCCGGCCTGGCCTTGGTTGATTTGCCCTGTCGGGGAAGTCAGCAGTGGGCCCTGCAAGGCATGGCCACATGGGGAGGAGGCACCCAGAGAACTGACACTGGGCTAGTGGCTGCTGCTGCCACCCCTGCCACTGCCACACCTTGGGAGGCTGCTATTTCCTGGGGCTCAGTCCTGCTTCCTCTGCAAAGGCATGTGGGGTGGCTGCCTGGAGGGAGCTCTGGCCTTGCAGCTCAGGGGCCCCGCCACGGGGGTTCACCATGGCCCAGACCCGCATGCGGCCACTGGCTGGGAAGAGAAGGCCTGGCTCTGGGTTGCACAGTGGAAACTGGAGGGCACTTCAGGGGTCTTCTCATGTGGGGGCATTGCAGATTGGGTAGGGGGCATTGCTGGCTACGGCCCTGATAACTAGATCAGCACTCTAAAAACTCTAAAAAAGAACACAGCACCATAAAACACACACACAAACTAACCACAGGCCTGGGCAAGGAAAAAAAGAGAGGAAATTCCAAAGATAGGATGCCATCATGGAGAAGGCCTAGGTACCAATCCATCATGTGGGCTGAAACAGGATTTATGGTTCAGATCTTAGCCCTGTACATTAAACCTAATGTTTAATGCCAGCTATGTAATACTATTGCTTGTTATACTGGGACAGTAGGGGGACTCAGCAATGGTATCAGTATATCTAATTTTCAGCGTGGCCAAATCTTTGGATATTTAAATTTAGAAAGTGGAGGCAGGAACAGATAACGTGCCTTCAACAAGATAACTTAAAGCCCCCATTTTCCAGAAAAATCTGAAATCTTTTTAAAAAAAATAGAAGTGGTGCCTGTACCTTTAAGAAACAAATGCCCTCTCCGTGGCCATTGTGGTGATTGCTAGGCAACTACAACAATATTGCCAGCCTCCAAGTCTTGGTTTCGTCAGTAAAAGGCAGAAGAGGCAGGGCCCTTTCCAGGGCTGTTTTGGCCTTTGAAGGAGGACTCATAGGGGCCAGCCCAGTAGCACCAACCAGGCAACCTGATACCATATAACCTGCATGACTCACCCAGGACTGGCTGCTTGATATTGTTTAACAGCAACTATACCACAAAAGCCAGTGTGGTGTAGGATCTAGGAGACCAAGGTTTGAATCACCACTGCCATGGAAGCTCACTAGGTGATCTAGGGCTAGTTGTACATTCTCAGCCTAACCTACCTCACGCGTTTTATGTGAGGATAAAATGGAGGAAAGGAGAATTATTTAATCTGCTTTGGGTCCCCATTGTGGAGAAAGGAGGGATATAAATGAAGTAAATAAATAATATAGCTGAATATTGGGGCGGGGGGGTAGAAAAAGGTAGGCTGATTGGTGAATGGGAAGAAGAGACAAAAGCAGGGAAAGATGGGGTTATGGGGAGGTTGCCAGCTCTAGGTTTGGAAATACCTGGAGATTTTGGGGGTGGAGCCTGAAAAGGGCAGGGTTTGGGGAGAAGAGGGACTTCAATAGGGTATAATGCCATAAAGTTGACCTTCCAAGTGGCCATTTTGTCCAGGTGAATTGATCTCTGCTGCCTGGAGATCAGTTGTAATCCCAGGGGATCTCCAGCTACCACTTGGAGGCTGGCAAACCTAGGAGGGAAGAGGAAACAGTGTGGGGAGGAGGATACAGGGGAAAGTAAGATGGCCCCTGCAAGTCCTTTAGGGTTCCCCACGATGCAACTGGGCTCAGTGGCCAGCAGCTCACAAAGGGGCCATAGTTTTCTTGGGTAGAGACTGGTAGAAGGCAGAAAGGAGGGAAACCTGAAGATGGGTTGTGGGGGAAGCAGAAAATGGTAGGTTAGCTGGTAGGTGGGAAGAAGAGAAGGAAGCAGGAAAAAGAGAGAGCCAACAGGGGCTTTCAGGGAAGGGAAGGTGCCACACCATTAATTATTTATTTTACATGTCATTTGGAATATAGGTCAGGTCCATGGGCATGTCATGCCATTGATGACACCAGGCCCTTAGCCAGGATTTTGTGGCTTGTGGAAAAACATTATTCTGGTGGAGCCGCCATTATTTGCCATAATGAAGGGGCGGGGGATGTACCTCTGTCCCTCCCTTCCTGGAAGGTTTAAAGGGCCAATTAGCTGAAGGGCCCTTTAAATCCTGCAGGAAGGAGGGACGGCGCACATGCCACCCCCCACTTCTTCTCAAAAGCATTTAAAATATCCCTTTAGATGCTTTTGGGAAGAAGCAGGGGGCCTTTAAGAAGGGGGAGGCTTTAAAGAAGGGGACAGATCCCCCAATAGTCCCACTGTCACTATGGGCCTGACACCAGCAACACAGCGGCACTTTAAAGCCTGATGGCAATACCTTTTCTAAAACAGAAAGAATTATTCTGGTAATCATTTCAAATGCCACCACCCTTTGTGAATGCCAGAGGCAAAAAAAGCCCCTTCCTATAATGGGTGAGATTTCTAAACAATATTAAAATTTACTCTGATTTTTGCAAGGGCTTCACCACCAGTGAAATTGTTCTGTATCAGACCTAGGCTATGTCGAGATTTTGCAGAGTAGTTGAGATGGTATAAAACCATTTGAAGCCTTTAGCACACGCATATATCCATCTGTCCTGCTGGAGGCTCTCCTCAGTGTTTTGCGGGTGAACACTGTTCTTCCAGCTATCCGTGAGGAAACCCAGTTCCTCTTCCATAGGAGACAACAAAGGCTTGTGACACAAATGTGTGCATATTTTGCAGGCAGGCAGCTATTGGCTTGTAACCATGCCATAATGGACACTAAATAAAGCATACTGCTCCTCCATCATGATAGCAGTATTACAACTGTCTCAAAGGGTTTTAAAACTGCGTTTAGCAGAGGGAAAGATGAATACAAACACAAAGCATGTGTGGCCTTTTTTTTTGGTTGGTTGGTTGGTTTAAAGGAAAGAAAGCCACCAGAAAGGCCCTCGACTTTCAGGATTACTTTATCCTTTCTTTGAAAGCCACTTTTTTCAGTTTAGGCTGGGTGTTCACATGTTGCAAAACTAGAGCTAACCTTTAATCTGTTAAAAAGCTTTTCTTAAAAACAAAGAAACAAACAAAAGGGGGGGGGAAGAAACCTAGTTCCCCCAGAATGAAGTCCCTCCCCACTCCTTCCTTACAAGGCTCTGGCTACTACCAAGCTTCCGCAGCAGGGCTATGGCAACAGCCCTCATAATGGCAAGGGAGAAATCGCCGTCAAAGTGTTACGGCCGTACACAGCCTTAAACAATTACAGTGTGGAAAGGAGAAAGAAAGAGGGATGAGATTTAGTGCCTGTGTCTTTCCCAACCCCCAACCCCCTTCCCCCAATGTTTCCAACTTGACACACTTCACCTCCCTCTGTGTTTTTATTAGCTGGTATTCTCAATACATCAGCGACAGCTATGATGAAACCAGTGGCAGATTTTGCTGCAAAGCAGCTGGGTCACTGTCCCATGGGCCTTGTTGCCTTTACCATGCGAGATCTTAAAGTGACCATGCCTGGACCAGCTGCCGTTTTGAAAGATCCTGAAAGGGAGGTTCTGAAAGTGTTAAATATAGCGAGGAGAGGGTGGGTGGGGGGATGACTTGCATACAGCACACAGAGCTACTTTGAAAAATCCAGAGACATCTAAGTACCACGAACACAGTCCCTGCTATGGGCAGATGTACGCGCAAGTGTCTTGCTTCTGGGTGTCAAATCAAATATACGTCGCTGGTTGGCACGGTACATCACTTCTCCTCTTGGGGATTTGAAAAGGAAAAGGGGAGAAAGCAAGGATTAAAGGCGACAAATGAAGAAAAACTTTAACAATATATGATGGGGTTTATCATTTACTGTCATCTCATTTATTACCCACAGTGTCGGTGATGAGCCACAGACTCGAGCACCAAAAAAGACAGACAACTTACTTAACGCGGAGTCCCATAACGCTTACCTGAAACCGTCGCATGTCTCGAGGGTTCCCGGCTGTTTTCAAACAATTCTGATTGCACTTGAGGAAGAATTTTAAGAAGAATCTGTAGGGGGGAAAGAAAGAAACGTGTGTGACATCTCCAGCTTTAAAAATTAGCGTCTGCTATTATTTACTTGCTTTGTGTCGGTACAATTGTGCCCCGTGGCGGAATCCATCAGGGGATGTCAACAGACTGTTTAAAAGGATGCTGTCAATTAAAACAGATTAAAATGACATTTCGGGCTGAATTTATTTGCCCTGCAAAGTAATACTGAATGTTATTAGAAGCCAGGGATCCCTGAAGCCTTTTAGCCCAAAGTCAAGGGAGAAAAAAAATACGACGGATTGATGCTCCCTGAGCGTGGGCAAAACAGAGTCCAAAAAACTGTTTGCTTTATTGGGATTAATTAAAATTGAAACAATAAATAAATAAATAATAAAGGAGTAAGAGAGAGACACTTCTTTCCCTTTTAAGTAATCAAAAGTGTATGTGCATGTTCACAATGAACAAAAGTCTATATATTATACCTTTCACAGTTGGAACCTGTTTGGAAAACCCTAATTGTACCAAGAATCTTGGCTTAAACCTCGCCAGGCATGACTATTATATTGGTGAAACCACAGTAATGTTAGCTGAAGGCTTTGTTTACTTACAACAGTCTGTCTTCCACTGATGTAAAAGCCAAAGGGGTTTCATTCTTTTATTTAAAGGTATAGTGGAAAAACATAATTTCCATATGGTATATTATTACCCTAGCACCTGCAGTGCATGAAATGGCAGATTGTGCAGCACACAATGCCTTAATGTTCATGTGCAATCATTGACAGGATGCATTCATTGCCTAGCTACAGTGCCATCCTAATCAAAATGATACTGTTCTTAATTCATGGGTGAAACTCTGTTTGAGATTGCACTATGAAGTCTTTAGAGACCCTGGGGAAGAAGGTAAACCCTGAAGAAGGACAATATTTGCCTCCTCGAGTGCAGAAACAGCCCAAGTGGTTTTACTAGGCACAGGTACCGGAAAATATTCATGTCTTATTTTACTCAAGCCTAATGTCCATTCCACATAAGGTTGTACAAACTTGTGTGCAAAAATGTCCACATTTGAAGTTCCATGGGTATGGACACACATACAATATGAAGCAGCCCTAATGAACCAACGGGTAGTTTTGAGTCTGAATGAGGTTGAAATGTGTAGACAAGTTAATGGAGAATAGGTCCAATAACAGCTATTTGCCATAACCTCTAAATAAAAGTTCTACGGGGGTAGCATTGGGGAAGGCCTCAGCCTCTATACTCTGTTTGTTGGCCCACCAGGGCAACTGGCTGGGCTGCTAAGTGAAACAGGATGCTGGACTAGATAGCTCTAGCCTAACCTATCTCACCAAATTATTGGGATGTTGCATAGAAACAGGAATGGAAAATTATTCACATCTTATTATTCCTCATACTGACAATTCCCATTGAATTGGGAATAACCACTGGATGTAACCAGCTTTCTTAATACAGTCAAAAAGATTTTTGTGCCCCCCAGCACCCCAATTTTTGCCCTGTATTCCTCTACATGTATTTGCCACCTCTCCATACTCCTCAGGTGTTTGCACCATTACATTTACCTGTTCTTTACCTGAAAGTAAGTTCTGGATTTATCTCTTTGTCATTTGTCTTGGCATAAAGGCTAAGGGACAGGAGGTATGAACGATACTCTGGGAAACAAGCGTCTGTGGAGTCACATGATCTCCTGACCATATGGTGGTCACATACAGCATGGCGGCTTTATGCACCGATTAACAAAATAGGGGGACAGGGATTCTTATCTGGCAGAATCACTGTTTGACCCAAGACTAGTCGATATATACTGTGCTGTAAGATTTTGTTTGTATTTTGTATGTGTTATGGGGAAATCCTTAGCCACATAAGCAAAGAAGTGTCCAAAACCCCAGACTAAAGTTAAAAGAAAATGATATACAGATTTTGAGATTTGATCAGCCATTTCTCAAAGTTCTTCATCAGATATATTCATAAATGCCCTTATCCCCCACAAAAATAGTTGAAGTATACTTTTAAATGCACCTCAGACCATCAAGATGATCCTCCTTTTTTGGTTTGGTGTGTAATACGATACACCTGGAAACTGGGAAACTATTATCACAGCAAGAAACAGTATGAGATTGCGGACCGTAAGCAGTCACCCACGGTACCAAATGAACAGTACATCTCTCTGTGACCTACTATTCTGTGCTACATATTTGTGTGCAGCTGCTAGAGAGTTTTGAAATATCTGAACTTGCCAAAGGAAGAAGAACAAAAGCCTCTTGAACATCGTATTTTTACAATCCAAACAAAAGGCGAGACAGTGTTTATTTCTCTTCGAAATATTATCACGAGATATGGTTCTGGTTGGAATTCTATGCCTCCCTCCCTTGCCCTGGTGTGTCCTAGTGGTACATTTAAATTGCAAGAAGGAAAAAAATCCCACAGATTTAACTGGGACACAGAAAATTCATGACGGCTGCAGGACAAAATAAAATGCATTCATAGAAGGGAGCTGAATAGTTGCGGGGAGGGGCAGGAGTTGAAAGTCAGCTGGGAGCACAATGAGCAATTTATTTATTTATTTCCCTTGCTGAGTGCTTGTCTAAAAAAAAAATTCAGCTTTTGCAGTAAGTTAAAGTCCCAGGTGAGCTAGGCCTAGTTCCCTTTCTGTTACTATGACAACGAATTTTTACCGCAGTCCCAAAGTCCCTTCAGAACTCACACATTCATGCCTTGAATTAGAACTTTAAAGGAGAAAGATGTATATTTTTCTCCCAAGGTTTACCAACAAGAAAAACAAGCCTATAAAAATAAAGCAATGATTCTCCCCCCGCCTTAAAAAAACCCCAGTGTTAAATCTCCAATATAACTGTAGTTATGCCAACTTTCAAAAACTGTGGATGCTCGTCACCACCAGACACAAAGGAAATACTTTGACATCTGATTCATTTATGAGCATCCTTACATGAAACACAAAAAGCTACAGAATGTAAGAACACCTCAGAATGACGAGATAATAATATCATCCAAATGTTCCTTGAAAAGATTTCCTATACTCTTTCACTGCATTAACAGATTTTGCATTAAAAAGAAAACTCTGGTGAAGAAAATAGAGAAAACCTGTCTGTTTGGCTTTTTTCCTAGTGTGTTTCTCAAAAGGATTATTAAAAGAAAACTTGCTTTATTTTTCCTATTATTTCTCTATTAACTTTTCTTTATGCCTAATACAAAGCATCCAAACCTTTGCATGGACAGTACTGAAGGTTAACATTTATCACATGTTCATCTAGTATTTCCTCCAAGGAGTTCGGAGCAGCATACATGGTTTTCTCCTCCTCCACTGTATCTTCACAACAACTCTGCGAGGTAGGTTAGACTGAGAGATAGTGATTGCCCAAAGGTCTCCTAATGAGCTCCAGAGAGCATTTGAAGCTAGGTCGAACTATTAACCGTTATAACCACACTGGCTCTCAATGTCTCTCAATATTTTAGTACATGATATTCCTGTTTCTATTATTTCATTCTAGTTTGTTGGTGAAGTTCAACTGAATCCAGCGGTCATTTTATAGAAAAAGAGGTGCAGGAGGTCATTAGCATAACTCATTAGCATAACTTATTTGCATATGCCACACCCCCTGACATTACCAGAAGTGTGTCAGAAGGCAACACCCACCGCTCAGACTCCTCTGCACTGTTTTGGATTGCTAGGTATGGGGGTGGGGAGCGTGCAGATCTGCCCTCACAGAGGAGGGAGAGCTTGTGCCTGAATAAACCTTGGTCTCAAAGGTGCCAATGGACTCTTTCGGATTGCTAGCTATGGGGGGGGGGAAGCGCGCAGATCTGCCCTCACAGAGGAGGGAGAACTTGTACCTGAATAAACCTTGGTCTTAAAGGTGCCACTGGACTCTTTTGGATGACCAACAAGTGCAGGAAAGTGCATGGCTGCTCATGGGTCAAGGAGGGCGGCACGGTGGACGCGCATGGCCTTGAGCAGGTAAGGGGCTAGGCCAGTGGCAGGGCAGAGGTGCAGGAAGAGGCCGAGTAGGTGCAGGAGGCCAGGGCAGAGCTCCTCGCAGGCCTCATGGGAGTCACCGGGGCCTGCCTTGCAGAGGCGCCACTCCAGGGCCAGCATGAGGATGGGCAGAGCCTGGGTGGGTAGTGGCGGAGCAGCCAGGAAAGGTACGAGGGGCTGCTGGGAGCAGGGGGTGGAGCTTGCTGCATATGCCTGCCCCCTGGGCTCCTTACTCCTGTGTGCTCCTGCAGGAAATGAGCCCTGGATGAATCAAATTATCCTTTTGGCAAGAGGAACTTTATGAACAGATATCTACTTAACTGATTACACTGAAAACTGTACACAGGATCATGTTGTGGTGAATGTGTACAGACAAATGCGGTACTTGCCAAGTATTCTATATTCATCCATGTTTCATACTAAGGGAGCTTAATCAGCCAGTTGTGAGGAGTTGATCTGAAGTTTTAGAGTGCTCTAGTTCTCCAGAAGAAGGGGATTAAATTTCAGGGTGAGGAAGCAGAAGGAAGTCCCTCCCCCAAGGGCACATCTCCCACTCGAAAATTTTAATCAGTCCACTTGGCCTGCATATTCTTCTGATTTCTTTTTTCTGGGGGAATAAGTGACTGATAGGTAAGGATACAAATACAGATATCACACACAGACAGAGACATAATTGTGCACTGGAGATTCCTTAAAAGCAGATGCTTGGGATCTTTATATAAAAATCAGAAAATGGTTTTAGGCTCCACCCCCTGCTTCAACAAGCTATGCCTTTGAAAGCCTGGACTCCACCCACTGGGGCCTCCAGTTGGCAGGCAACTGTATCCTGTTAGCTACTTGCAACAACATCTATGTACCAAATCCAGCTAAAACTAGTTGTTTGACTAGAATGGATCTTCCATGTATTTTTAAACATCGGCCATGCCCCAGAGACTGCCCTTGTGGTAGAGCTGTAATTGAAACTTTACCTCATTTTGTATTTAGTTATTTGTATTCATGTACAAGAGCTAACTTTATATTGCCTTTATTGATCAGGTTTCCTCATTGTTCACATGATTTTCATCTGTTATAGCTTTTTGGCTAGTAATGATAGGCATATGACTTTGTCTATGGGAAAGTTTATATTTATGTCCTAAGAATTAGACAGGCATTTTAAAAAATATCTCTGGGATTATGTATTAGTGGGGAGGCATATGGGCCCCTTTCTGGATCTCCCAGGTGATTTCACCCACAGAATCCCCACCCTGCATGGTAATTAGCCCTAAAAAGAACAAAGATAGGCAGCCCATCCCATGTCAGTCTTTTTTTCTTTTTAGAGCTCATTACAACAGGGTAGAGTTGTCTCAGAAAAAGCAAAATAGCATTTTTTTAAAAATAAAACTTATCTTCCCCTTCCATAGCCCTGATCCAAAATTGGGGAATGCCCCCCCCCAGCTGATACTAGCATTATAAAAATGCTAGGAAGATCCAGTCACAGATTGTCCATGTCCGATGTCTTGTCTGTTTTGACCCTAACTTTCATAGAAACCAAATTAATTCCAAGATAGGTCGAAGAGAGAAATAACATTTTAAGTGTGAAGGAGATAATTTAATCACACACTTACTGACCTGAAATCAGAGCAGCGTATGAATGTGCATGCTCAATTTTACATTTGTCTTTGCCCTAACTCAAATGTCATGCTAAAGTAACTGCTTTATTTGTTTAAACCCAAGTAAGACTCAGTCATGTATAAAGAAGAGGACTAGGTAAGGCATCTGATTAGGTCAAAAGGGGCATGCAGGTCAAAAGGGTTTTGGGTTTTTTTGCCAAGCTCTTCCATGCCAGATATCACTTGGCTGTAATAAAACCATTTGTAGGGGGAGAGGCTATAGGGAGGTAACCTGTGAGTGTTAAAAGGGTTCTATTTCCTCACTTGCAGTGCCCTGCTTTGATTTCCACTCATCAATTTTTTTCTATAATTCTAGAAGAAAATTGTGTCTGCTGAACTGTTTGCGCCTGAACCATGACATCCCTGGACTAGAGGAGGACCACGAGCTGTTTCATGTTGCATTATGAGAAGAAACAAATCAGCACAGTTCAAGTACAGTCCATGACAAACTTCAGTTGCTCACTATACTGAAAAACAAGATGTGGCCCAAGATGTCCAATTACCTCCCATAATTATTTGGGAGGCCCTTTCTTAAAAACACCAAGACCTGAATGTCTACAAGTGATAGCTGCAAACTATTTGAGCACTGGCCCATCAACCCACTTAAAAAACCCAAAAAACTCCACATGGAATGTTCAGCATTTCAACTTCAATGGTTCATTGCCTACACTCTGCCTTATTATGGCTTTTTTATTTGCTCAAAACCCCAGAAGAAACATTAAAGTGCCTAATTTTCTTCCTCTGGCTTTAGACTTCTTTAAACACTCACACATGAACAGGATTCTTTTTTTAAAAAAAATCTTTCCTTCAGTTGAACTGTGTCACTCATAACCCATGCCCCCCCACTCCTTGAGGAGATTTTCCAGTCAGTCTCTGACTATAGCTAAGCAGCCATATAAAAGAGTTCTGTGCATTGTTTTATATATACCCAGATATTTTACATGCTTGCATCTGGTAAAGGCATTAATATTTATTGAGGCATTACAATAAAAATGACTTTGGGGAAGAGGAAGGAAAGAGGAGGCAAAGCTTAACACCAACAAAGTATGATTTAGGGGTAATGGGAGAACTGCACAAAGGTGTTTCTTTTTTAAAACTGATTTTTATATAATTAGAAAGAAACCTTCACAGCTTTTCCTGGAAATAAATTCACATGGACATTAAAATAAACTGATTCCATTTCCTAGTTAGCTCATGGTGGTTCAAAAGAATTCTGTCAGCTATGACTCAAATTCACACAGAAAGGAGGGATGACCTAATGTTCCCTATTTCTCTTGTATTCATTTATATTTTTTGCCAACAGTTTCAGTTCTCTGCTTTTCATGATTAGTTTTGTAGATCTTTATTGTATGTCTTATGGTATTTATATACTGTTTATGCAATATTTCTACATATACTATGAAATTTATAACATTGATTTACTTATGCATGAATAAATTTTTAAAAAAATTGTCATGGGAGATGGAAAACAGTGCAAAAATAAAGAATCGTGAGTCTGACCCACACAACAGAAACAAAATTGAAATGGGGACTTCCCTAGTTGAAACAGCAGGGATGAGAAATTCAAAATAATTCCTAGTTGTGCGTTGGATTCATGACATATTTCAGTCTTCTGGGTACTTCAGGGAACCCTTAGCTAATCTGACATGCAAAGCTACCACAAAGAAAGATTCCGTCCTAACAAAGCCTTGAGCATACAAAGACAGGCAAGGGCAATACAGTAAACAGGGCATTGAATCTGGGTATATGAAACCCTGAACCAGAGGATGTAAACTGATGTCTGGGCTCTACCACTTCACACTGAAGCTCACATGACTGAATACACCTCAGTGTAAAAAATTACTAATACACACAGCATAAGAGCCTAGTTAGATCAAAAAATCTATCTAATCCAGCTTCCTGCTTCTCACCCAGTGACCACCTAGATATACCAGAAAGCCTACCAATAGGGTTACTAACCACCAGGTGGGGCTTGGAGATCTCCCACAATCACAGCTGATCTTCAGACTTCAGACATCAGTTCCTCGGGAGAAAATGGCTACTTTGGAAGGTTATCTGTATGGCTTAATACCCCACTGAGGTTCCTCCCTTCTTCAAACCCTCCTCTCTCCATGCTCTACCTCCAAATTTCCAGTAATCTCCCAATCCAGAGTTGGCAACCCTAGCTACAAAGATGACATGGGAGATACGCCTACTCTGTGTTATTGCGTCCCTAGCAAGTGGCATTCATAGGTATACTTCTTCTAAACACAAAAGGTCCCATTGAGCCATCATTGTTAACAGTCATTGATGAATCCATCATTTTGTTTAATCCCCTTTAAAGCTATCTAAACTTCATTCTGTGATGCTAGTTCATAAAAATTGTGGATTGAGTGACTATACTTTCTTTTCATGGTCCTAAATCAGTTTCAGTGACCCCCCTCCCCAAATAGCATGAAAACTATAATGTCCTTCACTTTTAGGATTCCAGTCTAGCCTTCTCTATGACTCACTAATTTTTTTTCCATGCGGAGATTTTTTTTTAATACAGAAGAGCATTTTATTATATGAGTCTCCACCTGCAATATGAAGTAGTCTAGCCCACACACAGGTTTACCATCTGTGTTCTAGGCCCTAGATCAGTTTGAGGCATGGAACTAGATGTTTGTTCCTTCACCAGATACATTTTCCCTCTCAGAGCTCCTTCTTACATAATCACCTGATTTATTGAGAACTGATTTGGTGTGCTTTCTTCCTCAAGCTGATCACATTTTTTTAATTTAATTAATTCATACCCTGCTTTTTTTCCTTTGTAGGGATCCAAAGCATCACATCACATACACACCCCAACTTTATCCTCACATCAACAACTCTGGGAGGTAGGTTAGACTAAGAAATTGTGACCAGTCCTAGGCCACCCAATGAGTTTCCATGACAGAGCAGGGACCCTGGAGAGCTGCTGCTTGTCTGAGTAGAGAATACTGATTTTAATGGCCCAAGGGTCTGATTCCGTATAAGGCAGCTTCATGTGTTCATGTGTGTTTGTGTGATTTGAACCTAGTTATCCCAGGTCCTAGCCCAATATCTAACCATGACTCCATGCCAGGTCTCTAATATTTCTAGAATTAGCCGGCACTGCTAGTTGTGTCTTGCTGTTCTGTATTGGGTAGCAACCCCGACATGGTGCCTGTAGATGCCATGTTGTCTGCCAAATTCCCTGTGTGTTTCCTAGTATCTGCTTCCTTCTTTCCTAAAGTAAAAGCCAATCCTGGCTGTCCTCCACTTCATTAGAACAGGAGGTGTTTCAGAAAACCCCAGGGAGAATCACCTCTATGTCTGTAAGAAGCACTTGTTTGGAAGTAATGATCTCCATAATAGGAGAGTGCTTGGTTTGGAACTTCCCAGCATTCTTTGATTGGCATCATGGCAGATATTCTATAGTTGGCTGTGTCCTGCATGGCAGCCATTTTGTGATGGCACGTCTTACCTATTCTCAATATTCAAAAGGGCCCAGGGTCTCAAGAAGATTGACAAATTGTGGTATAGGTCATGATATGGTTCAACAAAATCTAGACAGCTAGATGAATTAGGTCAGAATCCAAACAAATGTTTCCCTGTTTCAGTAAACTTTTGGCACTCTGTGAAAACTTATGCTCATTTATTTAAATTGCCCTTAGTTGTCTTCACTCACAATTGCCATTCTGATTAGGTGCAATTTTATTTACTGATGTCATCACTGTGACATCTTTCCACTCACTATATGATCCTTGATTGGGGAATGACTCACATGACTATGTCAAGAAAGAAATCTAATAAACAGGAAGGGGAAAATGGCTCCAGGGAAGCAAGATGCCAAACAAGATTTTAAGTAAGTGAATAACTGCACATTCAAACTGGGACAAAATGTTTAGCCTATTCAAATTACTAATTTCAGCCTGCAAAAAATCTAGCAAATACTGTGTTTACTAGAACAAAGAGCGCTTCCAGGTGTGCTATGAAGAAGAAAAGCATATTTTTCAAGATTGCATCTCTAGTTGATCTTTTGGAGAATTTAACAAATATTTCACCAGGCAGTTTGTTTTTCTTGATAAAATCTGGATAGGTTTGATAAACCAAATCCATATCGCTTTGTAGTGAATCCGCTTTAAGGTCTGTCACTGGTGCCAATGCTTCACTTAGCAGTTCTTTTAAATTCTCTCCTTTCTGTTCTGGGATGCCCTGGAATTGCATGACGTACAATGATTTCTCCATTTGAAGCTGTATCAATTGCTCTTTATTGGAGAGCCACTCTTTTTCCACAACCTCCAGTCTCTGTTTAATAGAATCTGTCTTAGCTTCAACTTGTTTCACAGCTTTGTTGATTTTGTCTGCTCTTTTAGTTGTTTGCATCAGTTGTTTCTGGAAACAGTCAAGCTTATTGTTGATGTTAGTCATCTGGTCCAGCAGAGGGTGCAACGCTGTTGCCATCATGTTTCAGAAGTCAGTAACTGCTTCCGATTTAAGAGTAGAGGTCACTGAGCTGGTAGTTCCTAAAGGTAAAGGTAAAGGTTCCCTTGCTCGAAAGCCAGTCGAATCCGACTCTAGGTTGCGTGCTCATCTCCGTTCAAAGCCGAAGAGCCAGCGCTGTCCGAAGACGTTTCCGTGGTCATGTGGCCGGCATGACTAAACACCAAGGTGCACAGAACGCTGTTACCTTCCCCGAGTGGTACCTATTTATCTACTTGCAATTTCTTGCTTTCGAACTGCTAGGTTGGCAGGAGCTGGAACTAGAGACAGGAGCTCACCCTGTCTGCGGCACCCGGGTCTCGAACTGCTGAACTACTGACCTTCCAGAGCCTGCAGTTCAGCGTCTTAACCACTTGAGCCACCGCAGCTCCTTTGGTAGTTCCTAGAGAAGGTCTTTTTAAGTGCCATTTCTCTCCTCTCATTGACATTGTTTACAAAAGGTAAAATCCACTTAGATAAACTAAAAGTTCATCTATTTTACTTCACTTTAGACTATTTTTGCACCATATTTGGCTGGTTTAAAGTTACGCTTTTCACAACCGTCACTTTCACCTCAAAAAACGCTATTTTTCATGGGGGGGGGAATCTGCAACTCCTCCCCTCCCTCCAGGTCAGCTTGGGGCTTTAGATCAGTTTTTCCGCTTCACCAACTTGAGTAGCTTAGGGGGATTTGCTTACACTCACAGTTCATTCCTTCAATTTTTCCATTAGTAGGAAGAGCAATGAAATGCTGGATTGCTTGCCTGCTTTGTCCAGTGTGCGCCTGAAGTCTCCATATTGGCTTCGCGGTGGCAGGACCTATTGGGATAAAGAGATGCCTCAATTTCTTGGCTGTCGCCTTGGAAGAGGCATCCCTCGCACCCCAGGCTGGGAGCTCCCTACAAGGGCTCTAGGGGGGCTCAGAATCATTCAAGTCCCCTCCCGCCCTCCATGATTTTGGGGCTCTCACATCAGAGCCTGATGGAGCGCACCCAACCAGGGAGCCACCAAAACTGGAAGTCACGACCCTATGAATTAATATCCTCCCAAATGTCCTGTCATTAACAGCCCTGTTCAGGTCTTGCAAACTGAGGGCCAGGGCTTCCTTGACTAAGTCAATCCATCTCATGTTGGGTCTTCCTCTTTTCCTGGTGCCTTCAACTTTTCCCAGCATTATTGTCTTTTCCAGTGACTCTTGTCTTCTCATAATGTGACCCAAGTACGATAGTCTTAGTTGAGTTATTTTAGTTTCTAGGGAGAGTTCAGGCTTGATTTGTTCTAGAACCCACTTATTTGTCTTTTTAAGACAGTGTCATCTTCTTTTCATGTAACTATGGATACTATTTTATTTACTAGATTTTTACCTCACCTTTTCTCGAAGGAGCTCAAGGCAGCATACACAGCTTTCCCTTTTAACTTCCCACCATACCTGTCAGGTACACTAAGCCAAACAACGGGTACAAAATTTCCCCATGAGTTTTACAGCGGAGCAGGAATTCGCCCACGTCCTAGCCCAACAATCTAACCACTAATCCACACTAGCCCTGCCAGATGAAACCTTGCCTTAGTAAATATAGTCCCCAACAAATCTTTCTCTACTTCATCTTCTAATTCTGTCAAAGGGGAAAGTGCTCAGAACAGGCTATGGAATCATGTCAGAAGGCATTTGGTACTGAAACAGGAAAGCTTGTTAGGGTGGCCTGCGCTTTACATTTGCTGTGTGCACATTGTTCGCCTTTGATTGCCCCCATACTCTGATTCATAATCGAAATTCCACCCTCCTGAAGGAAATTGCCTCTGCCTTTATGCAGAATGAGAGCAACTGAAAGAAAATCCTCTTGCTACCACATAACTGGAGAGCAACTATGGAATGACATTCTGTCTTAACCTACCAAAACAGTAATTAAGAAGACGCTGATGTATTTACAAGGGGGAAGGAGGGGCCACAATATGAATCACTTCATTTCTGTATGACAATATTAATTGCCCTGGCAACAACATCTGAAGGATCGTACTGAGGAGGACCTAGCTTCCATCACCATCACCAGTCTGAGGACAGAAACTTTGGGTCAGACATGGCACTGTTGGCACCATAGCCTCTTGAGATCAGCAGCCACACAGTCTTCCCCAATGTCATCATGCCAAAGAAGAAAGGTGTGTGTGTTTGGGGGGGGATGAATGCTTTGGTGTGACGTTCCCTCTCCTTTGGGCACTGCAGAATCTAATTTTTCCCCCACCCATAAAAGAAGGGTGTTTCAAATCGGGCAACTATATTCGTTTTCTCAGGATAAAGGTGTTGTCTTTCTAACCTGCCCTTTCTCCTCTTGCCAACAGCATGTATTATCAGGGATGCAGTCACAAGGTTAGCAAAGCTATTTTTCAGCTGCCGCAGTCCATACCCTCTAACGCTTGACAAATGAAAATAGGTTACCCTTGGTGTTCCATTAGGCAAGCAAGCTGCTAGCAGAGCCCATAACAAGTAAGGAGTAAAGCTCCTTTCACAGAGCTTTCACAAAGCTCCAACTATCATCTGTCCCATAGGCTAGCCTTGGCTGGAGTAGAACAAAAACTTTAGAGGCATCTTTGGTACATATTTTGTAAGCATCACCTGATTATGTATGTTTGGTACTATCCCATCCTTCCATCCCAAAACAGGATCTCTATAAACACTTACTATCTAAGTTAAAAACAGAAGTGGAAGTCAGGCATCATAATGTTAAGGATAAGCACATTCCCACAGTTTTGCCCCATGTATGATTTGGTTCATCTCCACTCCTGAGTATTTCAGCCAAAGATCTTCCTGCTGAAGTTCAGAAATTGAAGCCAATGAAGTTCTTAGAACCTTAAAAGGTGATGGAAGTGCATTTTGACCAGGTCTCTAAATTGCAGCATTGTTCTAGTGAGTTCCTGTTCTCACACTTAGAACAGCATTTCCTCAGTGATAGTGGATCTCTCTGGACACTGGGGAAGAAACAACTTAACAGACTTGGTTTGGCAGCTCAGTGGAGATCCCATGCATTCAATCCGAGCAGTTCAACCTTGTGGGAGGGGGAGAACCCCAAGCTGAACACAAAATCTATCTAATCAACAAAGAATATCAAAAGTAAGTCACTTAAAATCAGTCACCGGCCATATATATCAGTCTGCCAGATATTTTTTTTTTTTTTAAAGATACTCCTAAAGTCTTTTAAAACTGCAGTGTGTCCACCCCATTACAAGAAAACAAACAAGGTGGGGACCAGCCTGGCAACTCATTCTAGAGTCATGGGGCCACCAACAAAAAGGCTCTCCTTTTTTGTGATTACCGTTTATACTCCTGAATTTGGAAAAATACAGAAAAGTTTTCAAGTCTACACAGGAGAAGACATTTTCTGGTTGCGGATGATTAAATACATCTTAGTCCATTAACTGCATGATTTTAGTTATCTGCATGTCCTTGCAGTCCTGACTTGGATGGCCCAAGCTAGCCTGATCACGTCAGACCTTGGAAGAGAAGCAGGGTCATCCTTGGTTAGTACTTGGATGGAAGACCACCAAGGAAGTCCAGGACTGTTACGCAGAGGCAGCCAATGGTAAACCGCCTCTTTTCATCTCTTGCCCCCAAACCCTTATAGAGTCATTTACAGTTGGTTGCAACTTGACAGTAGTTTCCACTGCATTCGAATAAACAATCGTTCTGAAGAAAAAAGTCTAACATCTTAGAAGAAGCCTTAGAAGAAAGAGGATTGCCTTTTCTAAGGTAGCACCTGACAGACATTGGTCATGTAAATATTAAAAACAAAATATCTTTAAAAATCTTCTTTCCCCTTAATTGGGCACCCCTTGTTCGCCAATCAAAATATTTGTGTTTGATTAATTCAACCATGACTTATTAAACATTACAGCCCTGTCTTTTATTTGCACATCACTGGTCCTTCAAAAAGCTCAGAACAATCTTTTAGACTTGCATTAACTGTATGAGGTAGGTAAAGACTTTCCCCGCACCACCTAGCAAGGTTCATTGTTGAACCTGGCTTTCTGATATCCATTCCAGCCCCTAAACACACATTTTACAGTAAGCTGAATCAAATAAATCCAGTTTATTTAGGAAAAGCCCTGACACTTGCCAAGATTAACTATTATCCAGACTTTTTGGAAGTTCAGTTCAAACATCTAATAACCTAGCAGGGTTAATTACTCTGATTTCCTGTAAATGGATTTAATTGATATTATGTCACTCCAGGTTTTATTCCCATTGTCCCCACAAATCTCCCCCTCTTTTCTTTATGGAAAGAGCAACTGCAAATTAGAAGCCTCCTTGCATTCCATATCATAATAATATTAGGATATTTTCAGAACGGGTTGCTGAATATTCAAGGTAGAAGCAGCAATTGGATTTGATAGCTGATTTATTTGTGATATTCACACCACACTTTTCTCCCCAATGGGGATCCCAAGCAGCTTACATCATTCTCCTCTCCTCCATTTTATCCTCACAAAAACTGCATGAGGTAGGTTAGGCTGAATGTGTGTGACTGGCCCAAGGTCACCAAGCCTGCTTCTATGACAGACAGGGATTTGAACCTGGATTTCCCAGATCTCAGTCCAACACATCTTAAATGCCATACACACCCAAATCAACCATCACCTCTCTTATTAAATAGTTACTATTTGCATTCCAGTACTCATAGCTGAAATCCCACCTTTTCTGCCTTTTAGCCCCTCAGTTTAGCTCCTCATTGCCAGAAACTCCAGGGCCTGAACGGGAACAATATCTGAAGCTGGAATCTTGCCTGCCTAGGGATTTATCTTCTTGTAGGATGTGTACTCAGACATCACTTTTCTTGGCATGAGGGCAAAGTGATTTCAGGGAATACAGATGTTAAATAAGACTTAAAGATTATCATCAAGGCTTTAAAGTTTTCCTGTTAGATATATTTAAGATTAAATTGCAAAAAAAAAAAAGAGTTTATTTTAAGAGCATATGCTGTGGGCATGTTAAATAATCTCAAAATAACCTTAGCAATGTTTTTGACACAGGTTAGTTGTATACAGGGATAGGACTTTGTTTGAAAGGCACACCTGGTCCTGATCATTTAATTGTTTATAATTATAGCATACTGTTACCCTCCTTGGGTTCTCACTTGGACATATAAATATTTTGGGGGTTTCGGTTTCGGCGTCGCGAATGGCGGCCGCTTCTCGGGACGCTCCCGGAGGCGGTTAGCCCACGCGCAGTTAGGGGGGGTCTTCGCATATGCGAAAGACCCTAGTGAGCCTTAGGTAAAGGCTCCGAACCGGGGCGCTTGGGGAGTAGCCTCTTTGCCGGCAGACAGCCGGGAAATTGAGGCTTTCTCCCCGCCCCAATCGGCCCCGCTGCGGCGTGCCCGTAATGGGACTTAGCGGCGCCACCGAATTCCAGGAGTGAAAACAGCGCTATGGTTCAACATAAAAAGAAGTAGTAGCATCGAATCGTGAGTTGAAGATCTATTTTGAAGCGTAAATCGGAGCCCCCCTGTATGCGGATAAGCGTTGGGAGGAGGGAGGAGTCCCCACCCCCTTGAGAAGCAAGTTATACAAAGGGAGCGCGAAGGGGGCAGAAAGAAAACAAAGTGTTGGTGAAAGTACCGTTGGGGCTGCATGGAAGAATGTGTTCATCTTAGCTTCCTGGGGGATGTGGCACAAACTTTTTAAAAGTAAACAAAAAAACAAAATGTCGATAATGGAAAAAGCCCTGCAGACACCGGAAGAGAAGAGAGGAGGGACTTCCGGTCCAGATAGCCCCCCCAAGAGCTTGCTGTCAATCAACAGAAAAAGAAGATGCTGTGCCCCCTGCTGGAACAATTGCAGAAGATCAACCAAACTTTGTCTAAAATGGAAAGTGTTCTCATCAGTCGACAGAAACAGATATTGGAAACAACTAGAAAGATGAAGGAGATTGAACAGAAATCGAATTTGATTCCAGGTTTCCAGGGCGCTAAAGAAGAGGAGAAAGAAGATCTCGGATTTACCTTGACAAATGTCTTGACACCCCTAACTGGCAGTGAAGCGATAAAGTTAAAAGAAGAGGTGGATAAGGCTTCCAAAGCCTATTCCGCCTTTATAAAAAGAAATACTCTGCCAGTAGAAGGGGATGTCGAGCATAGCAGGCGACAAACGGGAGATCTAATTTCATCTGCTGAGTTTGTGGAGCCCTGGAAGCTTGAAGGCCAGAAGTTTAAGAAAAAAAGAAAAGAAAGAAGAAGGATTTTATCTTCAAAACACAGAAACTCCTGAAGAGACATGCCAGCAGGAAGAAGGATGCAGCATTCAAAATTGGGATAAGTGCAGAAGACAGCAGCCCAGGGGAAGGTGATGGAACGGAAGACTTCAAAGTTAAAATGGACTTAATCCATAACTGGAAGAAAATTAAGAAGAAGATACTTTGAGGACTGTTCGTGTTGCATCTGGAAGGAGCTGTTTAATTACTAACCCCAATGGACTTTACTAACTGCATTAACAGAGTGACTTTGGACTTTGCTTTAGTTAAAAGAAGATCTTCGAACCATGATGGATGCCAAAACTTGGTATTGGTTATTAACCTAAACTAACCCTCACTAACAGAAAAAAATTTCACTCCACCTTTCTCTTTCTCCATCTGTCTACCCTTCCCTTTTCTCATAAAAAGAATAAAATTCTCTCTTTTTTAAGAGAGTTTTATAAAAAAAAAAAAAAGACATATAAATATTTTAAATAAATAAAGATTTGCCAAGGATAAGTGACTTTGGCCCAGTTCTGCCAGCAATGTAATACTGTCCTTTTCAGGTGGGCTTGTGATGGGCATTAATGCTGCTTCCCTGGAGTTACCTAGTGGAGAGGAAAGTTATTGATGTTTTACATTTTGCAAAACTTTCCAGTTTAATGCCTTTTGGCTAGCTTTGGCTGGCTTTGTAAGTTGCCATGTGTCACCGTCAGAAATGCAGGATAGCACTGCTGCAATAAATAAATATAGTGGAAATTCACCTACTTGGCCTCTCCTAATATGACTTCTGGTAGGGAAAGACTGGAAGCAAAAATGGCAATGTGTCTGTCAGGCTCTGGTATTCCACCAGAGTTGATTGGAAATACAAAATCACACTCAACTTTTTAGAAGTCTGACTTGGTGAGCAATTCTCTCCTTTTTTTCTTTCTTTCTTGAATCCATGTCTATCTTTTTAACCTGTGGATCCATACCAAGCGCTGCTGGTTATATCCAGTTACTTGTTTGCTCCGTAAGATAGTTATTTGCCACTCTAACACTCACTAGGAACAAAGGATCTCCAAGGAAAACTAGCTTGTTTTTGCACTCCGATGAAAATCTGACACCATTAATAAAAAATAATAATTGAACTCTATGGGCTTGGATTGAAAATGAAACACTACACTAACAGCATGCTTGTAATTGCAGTTGTTCTTCCAAAAAGTCTTTGGAGAGCTCTTTGCAATATGAGCAGTTTCCCTTTCTCCTTGGGGGCTTTCCCTTTCTTTTCTTCCCTAATACCACCCCTCAAAATAAAAACTTTGTCAACTTGAAAGACAATCTATTACTACCCTCTGACTGAAATATAGCCAAGCTTTTCATCATAATTTCAGAATGGTAAATGGAGGATGGTTTACACATACAGCAAAAAAAGGTGGGAATGAAGTGGCAGAACCCTAAACAGGGTTGCCAGTTTATGAGTTGGGAAATATTTGGAGATTTTGGGGGTGGAGCCTGGGGAGGGTGGGGTTTGGGGAGGGGAGGGACATTACCATGGTAAAATTCCCTAGAATCCACCCTCCAAAGCAGCCATTTTCCCAAGGGGAACAGATCTTGATCATCTGGAGATCAGTTGTAACAGTGGGTCACCTCCAGTTACTACACAGAGGTTAACAACCTTATTGCTAAATCTGTTGGAAAATTCCAGAAGATTTGGGGGTGGAGTCTAAGGAAGGTGGAGTTTTGAGGAGGGGAGGGACCTCAGTAGGGAATAATGCCACAGCAGATATTTTTCCCCAGAGGAAATTATCACTGTGGTCTGGAGATCAGTTGTCATTCTGGGAGATTTCCAGGCTCCTCTAGGGTGTGAATAACCCTAGCCCTAAAATGGGGCAATGGACAATACCACATTTTTAAAATTATCCTCTAAGCAGGTACTACACATACACAAAAAAGACATGCACTGTCTCCATTTGCAGCCCAACTCCGTTTCCAGTGTCATCACTTGAAAAAAAATCTCCTGAAATCCATGGAAAACCGAAGAAAGACCTCACTCTGAAACCACTGAGAACCACAACTAATCAGACTACCAGGTTCAATAAAATGCTGTATTTTCTTGTAAAAAACAATAATACATTTCTTCTCATACAGTACACAGCTGTACCCTCCTTCAACAAGTGGGGGATCACCCCAGAAGGATCTGCGTCATTATGGAGACTTCTGAAATAACCTCCATTTTGTGCTAGGAGAGTTGCCTTCTAACTGAATGGGGAGCTGGATCTTTGAACATAAGAACATAAGTGAAGCCAATGTTGGATCAGGTCAATGGCCTGTCCAACACTCTGTGCCACACAGTGGCCAAAAATACCAGGTGCCGTCAGGAGGTCCACCAGTGAGGCCAGGACACTAGAGGCCCTCCCACTGTTGCCCCCCCAAAGCACCAAGAATACAGATCATCACTTGCCCCACTTTGCTCTTTTGATAAACTACCCTGTTTTTCAGCAAGCTCAAAAGCTTCTATACCCAGAAAAGTGTCATACGCAGAACCCCCTATATAGCAACTCTTTGCATACTAGAGGTGCAAACTGTCCTGCGCTCTGTAGTCAGGCCCAGTCAGGTTCCCCTCAAAGTGGTACCAGGCCCATGGCTCTGGGGCTGGTCAGGCTGAGAGCTGGGACACAAGGTCTATATCTGGCAGACTGGTTTCTCCAGCAAGGCTGGCTTCCTAAGACTCAGCTTAAGTAGGCTGGGTGGTCATTTTGGTCCTCCTCCGCCATCAACTGTGGCTCCATGGGCTCATCCCTGGGGACTCTGACTCAGAGGCACTGAGGTGGGCAGAGGGGGTCATGAAATGGCTGCCAAGCCCATCACATGACATCACTTCTAGGGAAAAAAACCAGAAGTGCCATTAGCCATCTCTAGGATTCACTAAAACTCTATCATTATACCACAGAGTTTCCAGTGATTCATAAAGAGATGTTTCAGAGGGTGCATTTCAGTGTTCTCTGACAAAGGGAGCTTGAACTCTTGAAAGCCCTGAAAAGCTTGGCAGTTTCTAAGGCGCTACTGGATTCAAAGAGATGTGTGATGTCCAGGGGTCTTTTCGGGGGGAGCGCACCGGAGCGCAGCTCCGGGAGCTCAGGAGCCAAGCCCCGCCCCCAGCCGGCGTCCCGGAGAGTCTTTCAGGCAGCCGAATGTCAATTTCAGCTCCATTATATCCTATGGGCCATTGAAGTCAATGGTGAAAACATAGGGTATATTCTAGGGGCTGGAGGGGAGGGGTTTGAGGGAGAGGCTCGAAACTCACAGGATAGCTGATGGCGCCTCTCCCCAAGATACCAACCAAGTTTCAAGAACATTGGACCAGGGGGTCCAATTCTATGGGCCCCTAAACAGGTTGCCCCTATTCCCTCCATTGTTCTCTATGGTGGGAAAAAAATAACTTTTTTCCCACTGTAGAGAACAATGGAGAAATGGGGCAACCTGTTTGGGGTCCATAGAATTGGACCCCCTGGTCCAATGTTCTTGAAACTTGGTTAGTATCTTGGGAGAGGCTCCATCAGCTATACTGTGATCTTAGAGCCTCTCCTCAAACCCTCCCTCCAGCCCCAGAATATACCCTATGTTTTACCATTGACTCAATGGCCCATAGTATGCTATAGTGGGCTGAATTGCCACTGAATTTCTTTCATTCCCTCCTTTCCTTCTTTCTTTTTCCTCTTTCCTCATTCTTCTCTTCTTTCTTTCTTTCTTTCTTTCTTTCTTTCTTTCTTTCTTTCTTTCTTTCTTTCTTTCTTTCTTTCTTTCTTTCTTTCTTTCTTTCTTTCTTTCTTTCTTTCCCACCTTCTTCTCTTCTCTTTTTTCCTCCTTTCCCTGTTTCCCTCCTTCTTCCCTCTCTTTCTTTCCCTCTTTCCTTCCTTCTTTCCTTCTCTCTACTCTCTTTCTTTCCTTCCCTCTTTCCTCCTTCTGTGGCCCAACTCTCATGAGAAGGAGTTTAAACTTTAAACCCCTTCTCTCTTAGCTCCCCCACCCAGACCAGCTGGGGAAGGGAAGGGAGGCTTTTGAAGATGCTTCCCCCCTTTTGCTTCCCCTTCTGACATCACTTCCGGTGATGTCAGGGGCGTGGCATATGCTAATAGCCTAATAGCTCATTAGCATACCATATGCTAATGAGCTCCTGCAGCTGTTCTTCTACGAAAAGACCCCTGGTGATGTCACTTCCATTTTCTCCTGGAAATGATGTAACACTGTTGCTGATGTGTGCCCCTCCTATGTCCCCACTTCCCCAGTCTCCCATTGGCTGCTGCTGCTCTGAAAGAAGTTGTAATCAACTTTTGTGCCACCATCTGTGGAAATCAGCACAAGCCAAAGCTGCCATGACACAAGGCATACTAACAATCACCTCTACAGTCAAGGCTCATGTTGGGTCCAAACTAGACCCATGTGTCTGCCATGACAGACTTGCAAACAGATGGCACCTGAGGGTTCCTAATAAGAACTCAATTCCAAAGCATGCAGAGCCCCAGTTTTGATCTGGACCACAGCATGGGGGGATGAGTGTTTCAGCCTTCTTTCCTGTCCATTTTCCTGACCTGAAATGGCCCTGGGGTCATTATTTGCTCCATTGAGGGGTTACATGTGCAGCCCCTTGAAAAAGCTTTACACCCAGGAATGTGTGAAACTCCCCCCCCATAGACACTGATCTCAGACCATTAATACATTCAGCAGCTGCCCAGTCAATACACTTACAACAGAACACACACACACACCCCTACTTGGGCTACTGTTCAAATGATACAATATGCACACTTTAGGCACCCACAATCCACAGTATTGTAAACCACCTTGAAGAAGGAAGGAAGGAAGATGTCCAATAGACATTGTAAATAAATAAAATCATCTCTGTACTTGATTTCAGAAGAAGGGAGGCAAGAACTAAAGAACAAAAATGCAGCCATTGAACATACTACGAGTATTTTTTCCTTATGCCCATTTTTTTAAAAGGAGTATAGAATTCAGTGTTAAAGACATGGGTTTCAATTCATTTTCATTAGTCTTAAAAGAAAGAGGTGCAATTACTGAACTACCTTTTACATTTTCTTTCTCCTACATAGGATCCTGGGAATGGTTGGAAGTGAGGCTATTTTGGGGCAGGAACATGCACAGGAGTTCCGTCTGGCTCCCAAGTTGGCCACACCCAACAACAGAAACTCATTAGGATTGGCTATATGAGGGGTGTGTGGCCTAACATGCAAAGGAGTTCCTGCTACAAAAAAAGCCCTGGGTTTAGACAACAAACAAAGTAAACAGAATAAGAAGCAAAAGGTGGGTGTGGCTGGATGACCACACTTCTGGTAACATGGGGGTGTGGCCTAATATGCTAATGAGATGTGTCATCAGGGTGTGGCCTAATATGCTAATGAGTTTCTGTTATTGGGTATGGTCTATTATGATAATGAGTTCCTGCTGGGCTTTTTCTACAAAAAAAGCCCTGGCTGGAAGGCAAGTGCTACTGCGACTTCACTGAAGCGTCATCAGGCCTGGGTTGGCTTGCTAGTTCTGGCTTGGGAAATACCTGGAGATTTTGGAGGTGGAGCCTGAGGAAGGTGGGGTTAGGGGAGAAGAAGGATTTCAATGGGGTATAGTGCCACAGAGTCTATCTTCCAAAGTGCCCATTTTCTCCAGGTGAACTGATCTCTGTTGCCTGGCAATCAGTTGTAATAGCGGAAGATATCCAGCCACAACCTGGGCATTGTACAAAATTGCACTTATATCATATCATATATTAATATTGTGAAATCTTATTGCACTATGGCATAATAGGTTGTACAGAAGAACAAGAAGTCTTTTACAGAACAAGGTGATGATGATGACGAAATTCTCCAGAGAAAATCACCACTTCTTCCAAAAGATCCTTAATAAATTACATAATATAATATCAATCCCTTTTCTTAAAACATTTGAAAAATCCAAGCAATGTACATATCATACTCAATAAACAATATACATACAAAGATGTCTCTCCTTATTCCACAGAATGCAACACTTTCAAATGAAGTCATTTACAAAGTCTAAAAAGAGATAATACATACATACAGGGCTATTTTGGGGCAGGAACGCACAGGAACGGAGTTCCGGCTGGCTCCTGAGTTGGCCACACCCAACAGGAACTCATTAGCATAACAGGCCACACCCAACAGTAGAAACTCATTAGGAGTGGCTACATTGGGGTGTGTGGCTTAACATACAAAGGAGTTCCTGCTCCAAAAAAAGCCCTAGGTTTTGACAACAAAGAAGGTAAACAGAATAAGAAGCAAAAGGTGGCTGTGGCTGGATGACCACACTTCTGCTAACATGGGGGTGAGGCCTAATATGCTAATGAGCTGTAATATCGGGGGTGTGGCCTAACATGCTGATGAGTTTCTGCTGTTGGGTGTGGCCTATTATGCTAATGAGTTCCTGCTGGGCTTTTTCTACAAAAAAAGCCCTGCATAATTATTATAACTCTTGTACATTATTACAAAAGTCAAAACTCAAAATTAATGTGGGGGGAGAGAGAAACTGACCCAAGGTCCAGTAGGGAGCTTCCATGATGGACCCAGGTCTCTAAGATCCCACTCAGACCACTCCACTATACTGGCTCTGACCAGTGCAGGTAAGATTTCCACCATCTTCTAAACCAGTCTTGCTGCTGGGTCCTTAACTGTGGCTTGATATGCAGCAGTTAGCAGGGGAAGCATCCATAACAGAGAGATCAGAGTTATCATTTAACTGGCTGAAGACGAAGCTGCTCTTAGTGGCACAGTGATAAGGGCCAGCTGAAAAGTTGTCCACTCCAGGGTATTCTCTGGGACACTGCGTTTGAAAAAGAACGTGTTAGGCAACTGAGCCTAATGTTTAAGTGTTTACGGAGAATTTACTGATTGTCAGACTAGAAAACTGTCAGAGGGTTTTGTGGATTTTTTGCTGCACTGTATAATAACATATGCAAGCACAGATTACAGATTATAAATACTAAAGGATTCAATTTCCAGCACTGTACTTCAGGGCTTGAGGAAGAGCCAAGTGTTGAAGCAGGATGCATATCCAGAACCCCATAGCCTTTGTTGCATCTTTTCAGTTAACTGTGGAACTCACTTTATGGACATTCCATTTCAAGCATCGGACATATACCTCAAACTCATTCTTGTTTTTCCAGTACCATTTACTGCAGCCTGACAGACTTTTTCAATGAACATTCTCTTACAAGAGCGCTTGTGCACATGAGAGAGTTATTAACTTTGTTTAATTATTGTGTAATTTGTTGGCTATAGAGTGTTTTCAGCATTGTCCTTAAGTCGTCTCATTCTATGATACAGTATTTAGTTTAAGCTTTCTAATCATTTGAAATAATTGGTGTCAAAATATTGTCTATCTTTCACAGTGTGCTTTCCTTTATATCGATAGTTATTCTGCCGCGGTCCCCTTTTTGCTTGTTAACCTTGGTAATGATACACCAGAGCCATCCCTTGCCCATTTGGAGGGTACATTGCGCCATGGTATCTGCCTTGAGCACTGAGAGGTCACAAGCCATCTCAGCACATACATTTGTAACACAAGTTTCTGTTTGAAGTTCAAGCTACAGTTTGACTACCCTGCCCTTTTCTTAGGTGGGGAAGAAAGATGCAAAAAATACATCACAAGGTGGTATTTGAAGCCTCTGGAACACCGCAATTTCTCAGCATCTACGGATGTCTTCATTGAAACAAGAAGACCGTTGGGGGAATCATCAAAGACTGCATCTCCCCCCACACACACACACTGTCGACTGCTTTGAAAACAACAAAACGTTCAGCCTCAGCTGAGCCAGATAACTCCTCTACCTTTACAGCAAATTCCCCCTTCTCCCCCATACCTTTATGGAAGGCTGAACATTGAGCACCAATTACGCCAATACTACCCCCCCTTTTTGCCATTGACTGGTCCACCGGTTTTTACTACGGCTGCCAGATGGTAGAGGCCGACCCGTTAAAAACTCTCGACTCTGCTATTTAATTCTGAACTTGGTAATAAGTTCCCTGCAACTCCTAGAGAGGCAGCAGCATGTACATTCAGAGACAGAATCAAGGTTAGGAACCTATTTTACACCTGCCAGAGCAGATAACACTCAGAGAAGGGCTTTTGCTCCTACACTAGTCTGGAGCACTACTAGTCCCTAAACTGCAGTTATAGGGAATGAAATCTGCATTAATTTGCTAAGGGAGTCAATTTACGATCAAGCATCTTAAGTCCACATACATTCCCTCCCCCCTTTATCTCAAAAAGTCTGTTCACTGGGTGGTTTTTACACCTATTGCACTTGTGGGTCTTAGTAACCAATGACCTTGAGTTTGAACACTGATGTAGCATTAGAGTCCGGTGACAGATTTATAGAGTGGCAGATACCGACGCCTCTCCTTTCCCTAAGACAGGACAGCATCCAATGTTTGCTAGCATCATTAAACTAAAACTGACTTTTCACCTGCTCCCATACCATATGCAGCTGCAAATTTTTAAATTAAAACTATGAAGCCATGCATAAATTTACATATATTACAGACTAGCCTCTCCATTTAACATGCAAATGTACTCCAATGTTTCAGAACACCTTCTGTCGCTAATTAATTTGCTGAATTATAATTAGACTAATCCTGCATAATTAATAAGCACAGATTTTTTTTTAATTTGTAAGCATCTTGATGAGATCATTCACTTCCTTCTATAAACTGCTAAGTAAGTGTTAAAAAAAGAATCCTGGAAAGAACATATGTGAAAAGGTATGTTTGATGCGATACACAAATTCAAACAAGCGGGCAAGATAGAAGAAAGTCACGATCAATTTAGCAATAGCACTTCAGGAAATTAGAGACCACCGGTAAATTATTTTCAGGGGTACAGAGAAAACACTCTCTTCCTCACCAACAAGTTCCTCCTTTGTACGCTCAACCCGCTGGATTTTGCTAGAGTGTGCATTTAAGAGGGGAAGGGATTACAAGCATTAAGAAGCGATGTGATATTAACACGCCCTTCCACATCAAACAATTGCCCCGTACATGATAAGCTCTTTTGATGGCATTTGGAACTGTTTTCCTTGTCGCTGCCAAAAACAACGGAGATCATTCTAGTGGAACAATTAAGTGCCATTTGTATTGGGTGTACTCAGTAATAATTAGAATGAAGGGGATCACTTGAACACTGGAGAGCTCAGGTCTGAAAGAAAAGTGTGCCGATGAGTAGAGATTCTTTAAAAAAAAAAAGCTGTCATTTGAAAGAAAAATGGCAAGCACATCGCCTAGTCCAAGCTTAGAGCCCAAGCTGCAATTTCATTAAATGAAGGAGCAAAGGGAGTTCGGAAGACAAAATACTGCCTCCAAGAAGAACAGAGCTTTGGGGTATATTTAATGAAGAGTCGCACAACCTAGAAGGGTTCTTCCTAAACGGCGGCTGCCCAAGGGACGCTCCCTCTCCCTTGACTTTAGAGGAACATTGTCTTACACCCCAAAAAACGTTAACTTGCAGAGAATGGAATGAGCACTCTCCTCTGAGGATTAGTAGCTCTGCCGCATCTCTGCACCAGGAAAGATCCAATGATCCAGTTGCAGAATGCAGGAAGATGATACAGTTACACAAGCCCAGAAATTTTTGATAAGAAAGGAGGCCAGGCCAGAGCAGTGAATCATGCAGAGCTGCAGCAGGACGCCTCCTCCAGAGGCAGGTCATTCTGCTCAATCTTTGTACTGAGAGATTGAATGGTCCAATCATACCTGTTGCAGAACTTCTCATCCCCAGAGGGTAACTGAAGGGAGGCAAACCAGAAGCAGTAAATCAGAAAGAGCTGCAGCAGGAACCCCCTTGTGTGACAGATTCTTGGGAGACATGTGGACCTCTAATGATTCATTTCATGTAGCACATCAGTGTGCCCTGGCACACATTTTGGGAATTATTGACCTAATTTTTTTCAGTTCTCTTTGTCCTTGAGTTCTCTGACATTTCTCTGCCCTTCCTGAACAATCCTGGCTGGTCTTTATCAGAGTGCAGACTGGCTAAAAAAAAAACACGTAGAGGAAAAACTCAGTTCACCTATGTAAGTGTTGAAGGGGAGGTGGAGACTAACATCTTGTTTAGTAAATTGCCTGACAGGTTCACAGTGGAACTGATACTCAAAAGTTTTCTGAATGTCCCAGGATCAACACTAACATTTTGGAAAATCTCAAGTGTTTGAAATTCAAGTGCTTTGAACTTGCCAGCATATTGTGGTTGTTGTGGCATGACTGATTCATGAAATCCTCATGTGCTGTCAATCGTTAAACACTGTCAAATGCTAAACATCACTGCATTCCAGCCATAAAATACTCTCTCTCCCTTTTACGTTTATTAAACAGAGCCTAACTAAATGGGAAGCTGGTTGATCTGTGTCCAGACCTCTCCGGCAGCTCCTAAAGGGCAACAGCAGAACCACAGGACCCTCATTCCGATCAAGGAGGTGGTTCAAAGAGAAGAAAGGGTTGAACCCTTTAACTCCAGATAGTCACAAAAAGGTATGACTTCCACACACACACACCCCTGCAATTGTTTCCTCTTTCAGGGCTAACACTAGCATGGCAGTCCTAAACAGCCTTGGGCACACCCACCCCATACAGATTAAAAAATCCATACCAACCTGACCACTCTAGGCTAGAGTACAGATACCTGCAAACCTAGAAGAAAACTTAGGTTGAGGGGGGAAGCCTTCATTTCGTCTCTAATTTACAGCAATTTTAGTCATAAGAGAGACATGAATCATTTTTTTCCTGTCATCCTTAATTCATAAAACCTGTTTTTATAACTGAGCCAAATCTGAAAGCCGGAATGATGCAGGTCTTAGAGTGCTGGAGTCAGGATTGGGAAAGTCCAGGTTCAAATCCCCGCACAAGTATGATGGATTGGGAGATGCGATTTCAAATCCTCTTCAGTCATGAAAGCTCTCTGGATGACACTGGGTCAGTCATGCTCTCTCTCACCCTAACATACTCCACAGGGCTGTTGTGAGGATAAAATAGAGAGATCGACCACCACGCACCCTGCACTCCTTTGAAGAAAGGCTGAATAAAAATGTGGTGAATCTCATATTGATATGTGAGATCTATACATTCTTCCTGTGATAGTTTGACCACAGCGGGCAATGACCAAATTGCCATATCTTCATACTCGTAACTCTTGCTCGTGGTAGCATGCTTTCAAGAATGATCTAGAAATAGCTATGGGAGAAGCAGGCTTGATGTGGTCATCATCATTCTTGGGTCCACCCTGTTAGGAATCATGCTGCAGGTAAGGAGCCCAACAGTAGAAACAGCAGACGAGAGAGGGGTGCTGAGCCCTCCCCACTTCCACACCACCTTCTTGGACTGACTGCTCCAAGGATTTCCCCGTTTCCTGGTCTGATACTGAAAATGAGACAGGAAGAGGGGGGGAAGTGGCTGGAACCATCAAACTGCAGAAAGAAAAAGTATGAAGGTTCCAGGCCCACTCAGAAGGAAGGAACTGAGGGGACCAAATTCCTAGAGCCCAAATCTCCTTGGGAGGTTCAGGTAGTTGGGCAGGATGCCACGGGTGTGCAGATACATACGCAGTAGCTCAATTATTGGTGGGACTGCCCACCTTTAGGTGTGGCTTGGAGTTCTCCCAGAATTACAACTGATTTCCAGACAACAGAGATCAGTTCCCTTGGAGAAAATGGCTGCTTTGGAGGGTGTATTCTGTGGCATCACATCCCTGCTCAGCTCCCCAGCTCTGCCCCCAAATCTGCAGAAGTTTCTCAAGCCAGAGCTGGCAACCCTACTTATTAGGGATGACGGGATCTGATGCCAGTCACTCTCAGCCTAAACCCAGCACAAAGGGTTAATGCGGCCTGAAAATAAGTGGAAATAAGCATACTAAATAGGACCAGGCTTTAGTTGGGACACCAGATTGTTTTCCAGAAAAATGTCTGACTCTAGTTCTTTGGAAAGCCTACATCTCCACTTGAGCACTCCAGTGCTCTGATCGCTACGCCACACTGGCTCTCTACTAGTGGCCATTCACAGGAATAGCACTTCAATGGGACTGCCAAATTTTTATCTCAGCAATTCTAAGGCATGGGTGGAACTAGGGAAGGGGGGTGGATGATGGACAGGCAGGACATATAAAGGAAGTGGAAGGGAGAACAATTCACTGTTGCATTCCCCCCCCGCCTTGCTCAACAGACCGAGTGGGGGGCTGCTATGGAGGAATCACACACATGTGATCTGAAAGCTCACACAAAGCACTTATAAGTCAGTCTGGTGTAGGTGTAGTGTGGACTCTAATCTGGGAGAACTGGGTTTGATTCCCCACTCCTCCACTTGCAGCTGCTGGATGACTTTGGGCAAGCCATAGTTCTGGTACAGCTATTCTTAAAAAAGAGCAGTCTCTCAGCCTTACCTACCTCACAGGGTGTCTGTTGTGGGGGGGAAAGGATTTTGTAAGCCACTCTAAGACTCTGAGTGAAGAGCGGGGTATAAATCCAATCTTCTTCTCCTCCTCCTCCTTCTATAACTTGGTGCCCTAGTGAACAGGCACAGGCTATACAATTCTGTACTCAATGAAAATGCTTCTGCTGACCTTATTCCCCCTATGCTGAGTTTAGTAAGATGGCTCAATGGTCCGTTTTTTAAAAAAAGTCAATGCTGTTTTCCTCTGATCAAGTGGCAACCAGAGCACTGAAGCACAGCCAAGGGCTGGTCCCAAATTCCGTGCACTGGTGTAGAGGCTAAGATGCTTAGACCCATTGCCAGAACCCTTCATTCAAACTCCATTATGTGCCTGGTGCACAGAACTAACCTTGAGTACAATCATCTTATGGTTGCCAACCTGCAGGTGGGAGCTGGAGTTCTCTTAGAATTACAACAGATCTCCAGATGACAAGAAATCAGCTCTCTTGAAGGAGGTGGCGGAGTTGGAGGGTTGACCCAATGGCATCATATCCCTGCAGGGTTCAGTCTACCCTCCCTAAACTCCACCCTCACCAGACACTGTCCCCAAATCGCCAGGAATTTCCCAAGCCAGAGCTGGTACCTCTAATCCTAACACTCTTTTTCATTAAGAGCTTGAACATGTGCCACGTGCTCACATTCTTTCAAAACCACAGGTGTTCTCTTTTGACCACACAAGTCAGCTCTGTGGTTCAAGCTCATATTACAAGGCCTGAATGGCTACTGGCCTGCTTTTGTACATCTCCAAACCCATATTTCTCGTGTGTGCTTTCCTCCCTCCACCATTACTTTATTAATGCAAGACCTTGCTTTACAGAGCACTAATGAGTGCTGCAGATATTGTATTTCACATTCCAGACTCTACTCAAATTCCCTGAGCAGAGATTGTCAGTTATTCCAGATTCAGTTTGGTAGATAGGCCCATGTTGTAGAAGCAAAGAACTACTTGTTATGAGGTTTGGGAAAAAAATGAAATGCAGGATGTATATCCAGAGCTGTCTGTACACCACAATTGATCTCAGCCTTTTTTTAAAAAAAGTTTCTAGTCCTCATGGCTAGCTTTCAGAAATGCCTATATTAACCTTAGAAGCAAGCACAGTGGATGAACAGATCCCTATGGTCAAGGGGATGGCATTTGATTGCTCAGGAGACATTTTAACCTCCTCCCAATGTTTAGGAGAAACAAATTATTCAAAACTAGCAACATTCTGCACAAAGTATGCAGTGCGCGGAAAGCATATTTTCTTGGCACAGAAAGTGAGTTCCTTTTGCTCACAATTGTGATTTTATTTTTTAATGGAGGGAGGGGAAAATCTGGTTGGTTGACCTTGAAATTATATCGCACATGCACTAATGTGGCATGGTGGTTAAAGCCAGAATGTTCAATGGGTTGAGCAAATTCTCCTGGTAATTCTCCTGGTTCTGTTTTGTCAGCACTCTTCAGATGTTACAACCTCCACTGACCAGGGGGCTGGCAATGCACAAGATTCCCCCAATACCTGTAGTTGAAACAGGCAACAGGTTGCCAGACTCCAGGTGAGGCCTGGAATAGAGATCTCCCACTTTTACAACTGATCTCCAGCTGACAGAGATCAGCTCCCCTGGAGAAAGTGGCTGCTTTCAAGGGTGGACTCTATGACATCGTACCACGCTGAGGCCCCTCCCCTCCCCAAGCCCCACCCTCTCCTGGATCCACCCCCAAAACCTCCAGGTATTTTCCAACCCAGACCTGGCAACCCTAGTTTTCAGCTTTGGTGAATGATAACTGTGGGATGTGGAATGGTATGGTATAACCCAATCTCATTAGATCTTGGAAACTAAGCAGGGTCAGTCGGTCAGTCACCCTTATTGGCATGTACAGGCACTACACACAACAGTTGAACAAAGAGGGGTACAAAGCCAACTATATAAAAGTTTATGTGGCATTTAAAAAAGAAAATTAATACTATAACATTTCCTGACGGACTCTTATTATGGACTGTAAAAACAGGGCTACCTTCTCAGAAACTCCGGGAAAGCAATCGTTCAGAAGACGATAAGCCTTAATATGACCAGAAAAGCCCGACATTCCAGCTGCAAACAAGTTTAAATGTTTAGCATGCAGGTCTGCATATACGTAACAAGGCAGGGTCAGTGCTTGCATGGGAGACCACCAAGGAAGAATCTGCAGAGGAAGGCAATGACAAACCACCTTTGCGTCTCACTTGCCTTGAAAGCTCCTTGCAGGGGTTGCCACGTTAACATACATATAAGAGAATTGTTATGAAGAGGGCTTATCTGTTTCTAGGATCATCAGCACATAGCCCTTCTGTTCCTCTGGCCATCCTTTCCTCCCTTTAGAAAGGTTTTGGACTTTTAGCATTTCATGAGGAAAAATAGTATCTGAATACATATTTTACTTCACTCTTTAGTGTATTTCATATGTGCCTTTAGCTGGATGTACACGGCAGCCATATACACTGTACACATGAGAGGAATAGAATTTCTGACCTGGCTAGGTTCGTACATTATACAAAACCATAGCTTTTAAAAAAATGTGATTAACTGTGAAACTAGGATTTAGTCTGTAGACAATCATTCAAATCCTGATTTGCCTTGACACACACCATTGCCTCTTCTCTGTCCAACTTCTCAGTAGCTGAGGAATGGGTGAGGGTAATGCTGGGGAACAAACCAGGATGTGGAGTTCACATTACATGAAACTATATTTGTAGCTGATAAACTAACTAATAAACAAACTTCAAGATGTGATTTCACATCCCAGTGTGACAGACCTTAAGTACACAGAGTTAGCAACCTGGCTAACCATAGTTAGTTGAATTAAACCTGGGTTTTGTGTTATGAACCATAGTTAGCTGAATTAAATGAGGGTTTTATGTTATGTCTCAACTGAGCCACAGTCTCTCATCCTAACCTACTTCACTCAGTTCCTGTGAGGATAAAACCAGCGCAGGGGGAGGAAAGCACAAATACCACTCTCAGCTCCTCATTGAAATAGTGTGATAAAAATATAATGGATAAATAAATCTAATCCTACATTTATTTTACCTTTTGGAACAATAAAGATCCACAATTCACATCCAGATGGAAAAGAGATCCCCTAACTGTTCTTCCACATATTGTGCTCAAGTATGTTCTCTCTTAACAAAAGATCTCCGAGCTTCCCCCTGTTTTATCACTGGGAACCTTGGACATTCACTGGACCCTGCAAAATTTGGAACCCAAGTTTAGCTTCATGCATTCAGAGTCATAAATCTAAAAGGTAAAAAAAGTTTTTTGGAGTGAAGCTTTGGATCACATGCAACGCCTGCTGGATGTTTTCTTGGTTTATGTCATCCAGATGTTGGTGTTTTCAATAATTGAGAAGCTGCTAGAGGAACTAGACATTGAAGCAAACTAATGGAAGCAACAAGGGAATCACATTGTCATTAGGAAGAGCTTGTCGGGTGAGAGATTAGACTAAGGAGTCCATGCCTTTGTTGTCGTTGTGGGTTAAGGAACGAATGTGTTTAGCCTGTCGGAACATACGGCTCATCAACTCAGAACCACCCACAGATGTCCAAGAGAAGAAAAAAACTGAGTTTCGACTAGAATTGGACAGGCTCTCTCATCCTACTCAGCAGGGACAGACCTGAACATTTAAGCCTCTGAGGAAAATCCTGGTGGGCTTCTACCCTGGTTGTTACTGATCTCCCCCCACCCCATTTCTCTCTTCTGCCTAGGGTGCTTTAGATGCTGGCAGCCCTCCCTGACACACCCCCAGCCTCATTCTGCTGGTTTCTGAGAACTCACGTTGTATTAACTTTCGAGGTTCTACATGTCTTGGGTCCATAAACCATATGCCAGGAATTGAAGCGGGAATCTCGAAGCCAGTGTTCCCCCTAAGCTGCACATCTCATCAGCCACTCATGAACACAGGAAGCCCCGCTCAGGAGCAATCTGGAGCCACGCAGGGTCTTGTGCTGCCCATTGCCCTATTGAAGACTACAGCAGTTCTATTCTGCTCAGGATGTGAACTGCTCTGTTCAATGGGGGGGGGATATAAAGGGAACATTGCTTGAAGTGTGAGAAGCAGCCATGGGAACCACAGACCAATGTCTTACTTGCCACCATTAAGGCCCCCCCACATTAATTAGCATAGGCATCTGCCATCCAAGCATCCCTTTGGATCACTTTCTGTGCCGTTTTCTTTCTTTTCAAATGGAAACCTCTATCTACATATTGAAGATGGGATAAGAACAAAATAAAGAGCGGAAACAGAGGTAGCCTTTGCTATGTAGAACCTCTGAGGTTTAGACCCTGTTAAATGTTACAGCTGAGGGCAGCTAAATAAACCTCCTATGTCACCTTTCAAAAGAAAAAGAATCAGAGGACTTTCGGGAAGGTGGGCCTTCTAGAAAATCAAGTCTCAGGAATGGAAAGAAGACCATTGCAAACGGTCCTCTGCGTTTTCTCATCATCTCAATAAAAAGATCTTAAAAAACAATTTATTTCATTTCCACCTTTCTCCCCAGTGAGGGCCCCTTTGCAGCTTACATGGTTTTCTTTCCCTCCATTCTATCATCACAACAACCATAGGGGTGGTAGGTTCAGCTGAGAGGGTTTCACTACCCAAGGTCACACAGTGAGCTTCTATGGCAGAACAGAGATTTGAGCCTGGGCCTCCCAGATCTTTGTCTGACACACTAACCACTACACCACACTGGCTTGCTCTCTCTATATAAACACCTTACAAAAGGTAGACATAAGAACACAGGAACTGACTTGCAGGATTAAACCAAAATTCCATCTAGCCCCACATTCTGTTTTCTTAATAATTAACAGACAGATAGTTACAGGAAGCAGAGCACAAGGGCAGTAATTGCCTTCCATTGTACATGCCCAGCAACCAGTACTTACAGATATACTACCTCTGTACATGGAAGTTCAATTCAGTTATCACAGATAATAGCCGTTTAAAAGGCTTTTAACTTTAAACAGATTTTAGGGAACAAATTGTATTGAACAATCTGTCTTACTTGTGAGTAAAAATGCTTGTTTCTGAATACTCAAATGACATAGTGGCATTAAATTTTCCTAAACGGCCTTCACCACAGGGCAGGCAGAGAAGGCACAGACTGTAGATTCAATGAACAATGTTTAAAATACGGGCCTATTACACCTCCCTCCCCGCCCAAGTAGAAAGAGTTTTCAGAAACAGTTGTGTTTATTATTAAAGGATTCTTAATATACATGGTCCTTTTTTAAAAAAATGATCCATGGTTGCATTGGGCATAAATCACTCCAAATTGCTACTTTGATAAATGTGGACAAAAGGAAAAAAAATTGTCACCCACCTAATATTACCATCAATGTTTTGTCTAGCTACATTCCTTCCAATTTAAAAACAGTTCAATACCTCTTTTACCTTCAAGTAGCAGCACTTAATAAACAGTGATGGATGTTTTTTATTTCCCCCTCCCTCCCCTTCACCAGCCTCCCTGTATTCCAGACTTCCCTATCTCTGTTACAAGGGGATTGTTTCGCTTGGGGGAAATGTACATCTTCCATCCTTCTTACACTGACATGCATCCCTCAAGGAATGACGGCCATATTTAATTCATAATCCCCGTTGGCTACACAAACATACAACTTCCCATCAATTAGGCAACACAGAGATGCTGTTAAAAATCAATGAGCTTATTATTAAATATATTTTCTTTTCATGTAACAATCAGAGTTATCGGTGGGGCTGCAACGACAGTGCTTTAAATGACTTTAAAAGGCACTGGATTGGTTGTATATACAGGGACCCTTCCAAAAAAAATCACATTTGCCCAAACTCTCCAATGCAGTAGGCATCTGGCCCATACACGGGCCGGTTCTTTTTAAAATGTATTCTGGCTACGTCAAATATGGTATCACTGACCATACAGTTGATCTCTACTTTGCAAATTAGCTGCGATCTATATATAAACCAGCGAAGAGCCACCACAGGCTTGATGTGTTTCGAATCTGGCCTGTGCAAATTTGTGTTTTTGTTGTGGCATGTTTATTAGAAATTATTTGGATATGTTGACACATGCCACTAGGCTGGGAGCTCCCTGCCTACAAACAGAGATGTTAAATTGGTGCCAACTCATTCAAAGGTTATTTAAAAAAAAAACAAAAAAACCACACACAGAGTGAGATGCGCACACACACACAACACACCCGTTTTGGCAAGGGCCTCTCTTGCTGTCTGGCCACAGCTGATCTGAAGCGAGTCCCCTGTAATTATGGGAGAAGGAGGAACAGGTTTCCTGCTAATTGGAAAATTCTGCAAATGGCACCACTGAAGTAAATTGACAGTCGTTAGAATATTAGCAAAATGAGAGAACTGATTAGGAAAAAAGCTCAGACGTGAACTCTTAAAAAAAAAAAAAAAAAACCAGCTTGACTCTACCAAGCAAATTAGGAATAAAAACTGAATTTAATAGCAGGTGTGATTTTACTGAATAATATAGATAAGGTTCTTAATGTATTGGTTATATTTTTATCTCTTTCATCCTCTTTTAAAGGCACATATCAGGCACAGCCATCCCTGATTTAGACTGGTTCTGTATGGAGAAAGAAGAGACAATTTAACCCTTCCACCCACTCCCATCCTTCCAACCCCTTCCAGTGTCTTGGAATGAAAAAAAAAAGTGCAGGAATTAAGCCCAGCCCCCCACGCTCCCCTCCCTGTATGGCTCCAATCTGAATCAGGACTACACAACTTGAAAATTATTTTCAAAAACACCAAAACAATCCAGTACAGGATGAAGTGGGTCAAAACCGATGTTCTTTTTTTTTTTTAAGGACTTGTTTATTGATTGTTCAAAGCCTTTTTGTCCAACACATTGTATAAATTTGCAAGGCAGCTTTCTGCAAGTCGCGAAAGCCAGTAAAACATTAAAACCATCAGCAATGAACAACAACCAGTTCAAAAAGTTCAAAAGTGTAGCAGAAGCAAAAATACTTTTTTGAAAAGCTGCCATAGAAACCACAACAAAAATCACAAAACAGCAAAAGCATAGCTGAACAAATATGTTTTCAACTGTAGCCCAAAACCAGCCAGAGTAGGCACCAGTCCTGGGAAATGGTTCCAGAGACAAGGTGCCATCACAGAGAAGGACCTGTTCTAGTGACTAGCTACTCCAGCTCAGAAGGTGGGAATTATGCGAAACATAGAGTTGCCAGGTCCTTGGCTCTCACTGACTAGGGGTGGGAGATAGCTCTCCAGGAAGCAAGGCCGGCTCACCCACTAGGCAAACTAGGTGTTCGCCTAGAGCGCGGGCCCTGGATCGGGGCGGCAAACTGCTGCCCTCACCCCTGCAGGGGCAGAGGAGTGGGTCCTGCCGTGGGCTTGGCAAATCCCTGCTGAAGGGACTCGGCACCAGCGCCAGCAGCAGCAGCAGCAAGACGCGCGGCCCATGGCACCCCCCCGCCCGCCTAGGCCGTTGGGGCTGCTCTTGCTGCCACTGCGAGACAGGGCGGGCAGTGGCAGAGCAGGATGAGTGGCGGCAGTGGCAGCAGCACCAGCAGTGGAGCCAGCCTGCCTGGCAGGAGCCACACAAGGACCCACCCACCGCCCAGCAGCTCCAGCAGCAGCAGCACCCCGATGGCGTCACTTCCTTGGCCGAGGGGGGGTGGGAGGCAGTGGTGGCAGGAGGATGAAGAGAGCCTGGCCCCGATGGTGGAGATGACCTACGACTGGCCCTGCGTGCCCGCCCTGGTGAGCCCCTCACCGTGCCCCCTCTGGCCCCCGCTGAAGGGACTCGGGAGCACTGCCACCAGCAGGAGCCATCGGAGGAGGCTGCATGGCAGCGCCAGGGGGGCACCCCCACCGCCGTCGGGGCCATGCAGCGTGGAGGTGGAGCTGTGGCTCTGGGCGCACCTCCCTCCCCCCCTTCAGTGGCAGCAGCGGGGGAGGAGGAGGCGGGGGAGGCAGTGGCAGCGGTGGTCTCCAGGTCTCCAAGCCCCACCAGGAGGTTGGCATCTGTGCCTCGCCTAGGGCACAGAAACACCTGGAGCCGGCCCTGCCAGGAAGGGGGTGGGTGGGACGATGTCATCACACGCAACATCCTTGACATCATGACATCACTTCCACATGATGTCATCACACCGGGGACGTCATGCCAGAGCCTGGCTGTTGGGGGTGGGGCTTCACCCTGCACGCCAGCTGGCCAGCAGAGGGCAGGAGTCTGTGAAATCAGGAGATCCTCCACTCCCGTGTGGGGGCTGGCAACCCTAGCAAAAGAGCACCTCTCAGGAAAACATTAACCCGCAGCCAGATTCATACACGGTCCTTTCCAGACCGTTTAAGGCCTGAGCCGGCATTGCTGGGAGGTCAGGGTAAAAATCTAATAAATAAATAAATAAATATAAATAAATAAATTTAACAATAATAACCAGCAAATTGAAACTGTGCATGGAAGCAAACAGTCAGTATCATTCTTTTAAAACTGGTGAGCTGTATTCCTGATAACTTGTACCACTCAGGAGTCTCGTTCCTGTATTTTGCACCAACAGAAGTTTCCAAACACTTTTCAATGGCAGCCCTTCATATCCAGCCTACTGCAATAGTCCAAGGTGGATGTGATCAAAGAATGGATAACCCTGACCAGATCATTTTTGTCAAGGAAAGGCTACAGCTGGCACATCAATAAAAGCTGGACAAAGTCAATACAGGTCACAGAGGAGACATGGACCTCTAGATGAAGATATGGGTCTAACAATGCTTCTAAAGCATGAACCTGTTTTTTTAAGAGGAGCAGGGATAGACTGGCCCTTAAGGACACTCCCAATGCGCACTCTCCCACTGCAGCCACTCCAAACCCAAATAAAGGGTGGCCCTTGTCCTATGAGCCAGCAGCCCAAGCCTTGCGTGAGGCAGTCACAAACTACCACTTCTATGAGTTGGTAGCCTGAGCCCAATTCAGGGTGTGAAAAGAAGCACCCATTTGAGCTATGTGCAGCACAGGCCTGGCTGGGCAGGCTCGGCTGGGCAGGCTCTTCCTCCCTGGGAAGGGGAGGTGGTGCCCTTTCCAGGTCTGTTTTTCTCCCAGTCAACCCCTGAAGGGGAGTGCAACACTATCAAGAACAGGCCAGCTCCTTAATCAACAGCTTCTCAGTCCTACCTGGGCTGAACTTGAGTTTATTAGCCCTCAACCGGCCCATTACCAGACAGCAGTTCAGAACTGGATCTTTAAGTCTGATGTTGTGCTGGACAGAAGTGCAACTTTCTGCTCCAAATTTTCTCCTTGGTTCAAGTTGTTCAAGAGGGACAACAGCAGAGTGTTTTATTTGACCAAAATCACTTTTCCTAGTCTTTGGCTTTAACTTCTTTGAGGTTTCAAACTATGCCTTCACCATTCTAGAAGGCCACTATACACAAATACCAAGTGCTGCCCATTTTTGTATTTCTGGAGCCTTAGTCCATGAAGACCTTCCACGCTACTGTTCTGCCCTTTGTATACAGAGCCCAGAAACCAATTCATTGAAGAAATTTTAAAAGGCCACTGTGGTGGAAAAACTATCCATCCTTTCCAATGTGGATTTGTATGTCTCTTATAGAGTAGCACAGTTCATCCTGGCTGCTAAGAAATTTGGGCTCGAGCTGTGGTTAATGGTTGAAACTCCTTCACCAGCGCACAAAAAGGTGCTATCTGTTCTAATGATCTTTTACATGTTTTTAACACTATAGCTTTGTTGTTTGCTGTTCTTTGTCCATGTTATACTTGTATGTCTTAATAGTGATGGTCTTTGACCACACACAATGAACAGTCTCCTGCTGCTTGCCAGCCTTGTTATGGCAAGTCTCATGGCTCCCTTGCTCCAGCCGTGCTGCTGCCTTGACTCTAGCAGAAGCCCCAGCTCATCCTCACTGTACAGTTGCCATACCCACTGTGGAGGCAGGGCCCCCCCGCTGACAGGCCTTACCCTCAGCTGGCTGGCAAGAGGGACATACCAGGAGAAAGGAGAAGACCCAGGCCTCGTGGCCGGTGTCACACAGGAAGTGATGTCATCTCTCCAGTGACATTCAGATGACACTCTGGTACTTGGGCAAAACCTCTGTAGTAGAAGCCAGTTTCACCAGAGTTTTTGCTCAAATACCAAAGTGTCACCCAGACATTGCTGGTGTGATGATGTCACTTCCTGTGTGATGTCGGCAGTGAGGACTAGGCCTTTCTCTTTCTCCTTGTCGGTCCTCCCACACCCCGTCTGGCAACCCTATTTCACTGGCCCTGGCCAGCATAACTTACCAGGGCTGGCACAACAAAGCGAGATGCTGTGGGGAAATCAGGCACTATGCCTCCTTCCTAAGGTTGCCAGCTCCATGTTGGGAATTATTTGGAGATTTTGGGGGTGGATCCTAAGGAGGGCAGGGTTTAGAGAGGGGAGGGACTTCAATGGGGTATAATGCCATTGAGCAACCATTTTTTCCCAGTGGGGCAGATCTCTGCCACCTGCAGATCAGTTGTAATCCCAGGAGATCTCCAGCTACCATCTGGAGGTTGGCAACCCTACTCCTCCCTTGGCCATCCCTTTATTGGGCTAGGGAGGGCTGCTGATGCTGAGACCTTGTGGTGCTCGCAGATGGCCAAGATTAGGGGTGGGAGGGAGCTCACTGGGGATAAGGTGTCATCCGGTCTGCACTCCAAGGCAGCCATTTCCTCCAAAGGAATGGACCTCTGTAGCCCGGAGATCAGTTGTAATTCCAGGAGAACTCCAGGCACCATCTGGAGGCTGGCAAACCTTCTTTGAGCAGTTCATGAGACCCATGTTTCCCATGCTGAAACTCAAACTCACTCACACACATTCAACTACTCTTGCTCCTCCATTGCCCTGGGAGCTCTCATTCTCCACTCCTGCTGGGTCCCCTCTAGGGTTGCTAACCTTCAGTTGAAGCCTGAAGGTTCCCTGCAATTACAAATCATCCCCAGACTACATAGATCAGTACCCCTAAAGAAAATTACTGCTTTTGGACAGCCGACGCTAAGGTCTAATCTGCATTGGTCTTTTCCGCCGCTGTGCCTTCAATTTCACATCATCTCACAAATTCCTGTCTACATTGCATGCCACTGTCACCTTCCCCTGGCATCGACTCAGCATTGGCTGTCTGCATCATTTTATTGCCCTGCCCACTCTGAGGTCACTACGGCATCCCACTGCATTATCTGGATCTCATTTAAAGCAGTTCCAATTGGTCCTCCCCACCCTTGAGAGGCTGTGAACAAAAAGCGGACACCTGGAACTGAATTCTCCCCACCCCCCCAGTCATCTGTGTGTTTAAAAGCAGCCAGGGAACACTTTTCTGTGATCTTGTTTTTTTTGCTGGTGGGTTAGAAGCATGCCCACCGAGCTTGTTCACCTTCCAGCCCCCCTCTGCCCCCCTCTCCACCTTTACTTTCTGCAGGGGAGTCGTGGGTGCCATTTCCTCCCCACAGTGTAGTGCCCTGCTGGCACCCTGGGAGATCTTTCCCCTCTTGCACACGCTCTCCCTTCTGCATCCCCACGGTTGCCATGGTAAGGACTGATGCAGACACCTAGCCTTTATTCCGAGCCAGAATGGGATGGAAAGGCATTACATCCAACTGAAGTCCCTTCCCTCCCCAGGCCCCACCTCCAAATCTCTAGGAATTTCCCAACCTAGAGCTGGCAACTCTACATCATGGTTGATCCCAGCCTTATAGCTCAACACATAATGGTTCACAAGAAAGAGAGAGTACAGCTCATCAGAAAGAATTATCTTCCCCCTATGGAGGCTGGGATTTACAGTTACCAATAGGCATGAACTAAAGACAGAGGGAGAACAAATCTCCATCCAGAGCCCCATCTATTTACTTTTAATAACGGGACTGTTGCTCTCTTGCTTGTGTCAAAGAGACTGTTCAATCAAATGTTTAATTTGGCATTGTTATTTAGTGGGTTATGTATTCATGTGAAATTTTATTAGTGACTTCCCATCCAAATAAATTCTCAAAGCAACATAAAATATTTTAAATGCTTGTAAAATCCTATAAAATACATTATAAGGATATGAAACTAGAAACCTTCCACTAGAATGGACAGCACTAATCATTTAACAGCCACGAGTCCCAAGATCTTGCATATCACAAACTTTTCAGCTGGTGTTTGAATGAAGGCAATATGAATCTTCCTGGCTGTAAATTCCAGAAGGTGGTTGACTGGTGGCACCACAGAAAAGGCCCTAGCACCACATCCCACTCAATCCCACTGCTAAAACAGGGGATGACCAAGGAGGCATTGGACTTGTGTTTCTCTAACTGCCCCTAGATATCCAATGCAAATTTCCTGTGCAGTAGAGAAGAATTTCAAAAGTGGATTGTGACATTGCATGGGGTTTTGCCCTTCAAAAAGGATTAAGAAAAAAAAAATCAAAATGCACTGGGATTCCCAAAGCAGCTCTTTGGATCCTGTTCATTTATTTGCACACACACAATTTGATCCAACTCTAGGTTAAATGCACTAAAGGGTGCTTCTGCTGGGGAGCAATTTTGGCCAGTTGCCCCACCCTCCATGGACCCCCCTTGTCACATTACACTTATCAGGATGCTTTAGGGGGCAAAGGTCTATTCTGTGGACAGAACTCTACTTTCATCCAGAGAAATGTAATCTATCCAACAATTAGGTAGATGTACGGACATGTATTTTTCTTGTTCCTTTTCATTTTAATGCATGGTCACAAAGGCCATTTTGATCCCACCTATTTTCTTTGGCAAATTTCCTGTTTTCATTTCATTTTACACCATTTTTACATGGTTAGCATAAAAGCAAACATTCAGACTTTAACAGCAATATTTCTATCTAATTCTGTTAATGAAGTCAGTGGGGAAAGGATTATCGTAGATTTGTCCCGAGTGTGAACAAACCATATAAGAAATGTGAACTTTCGTACTGAACCAGAGTGGTCACACAAATTTGGTCACATCCTCTCTGGTCTTGCACAATACTGAAAATGTCATAATGTAAAGATCTGTCATAATGCAGAGAAAGGAACTAAATTATCCCCCACATACACACACACTTTTCTTCAGTCAGAAAACAGTATGTATTAAAGTAAATGCTGATAGGCGGCATATAGGCAGAGAAGTTTTCTTCATTCAGGGTGGCTTTTTGTTTGTTTGTTTGTTTGTTTGTTTGTTTGTTTGTTTGTTTGTTTCTTCAAACCATTCTTCTGGAGCGCTCATTAGAGCTGCATCACTATCCTTGCTTTGGTCTTGACCTGCTGCCTTGGAACCCTTCAGGACCAAACTTGACTTCAGATGTTAAAACTACTGACAGCAGAATTAATTGTTCCAGTCCTCTCAAAATTCATACCACTGAAGTAGTATATGAACTTTAGGTCTGAAGTACTCTGGAAATACCTCTTAGAAGATACGCAGAAATCTGTAACTTATGCGGTAGCAAAATTTTATACTATAGCAATTAGAAAGCGGAAATGTTTGGAATTACTGTAATAGTTTGGGTTTTTTGGCCCCCTGAAGGGGAATTTTTTATTGCAATTTCTAAAACTAAAATACTACATAAGAAATAAGGGAAGGGTCTACACAATATGGGAAAAAAGAAAAGGTACCTCTAAAAACCCAAGAATGGGTGTCATACAAACTGCTTTAATAAGATTACATATTCAAACTGCTTAAACTTCACGTTAGACCAGTGAACGTGGTCATCTTCTATAAATTTCAAATCTGTAGTCCACATCTACTGTGACTTCATAAAAAACTTAAGACAATATAATTTATACATTTTTTAGAACTTCAGAGTTATGATAACAAATCACTTCTTATCCCTCTTCCTCAATTTGTAGCCCACTTTGGGGGCTGCAGCCCCCAACTTAGAGTCTGATTCTTCGCCAAACGATGGCTCCATTCCATCTCCACCCCCCTTTTTTTGAGCTCCAAGTTTTATGAATATTAGATGGTTTTAAGAGACGCTGTGAACTTATGCTAGTTTTTGACCATTATAAATATTGACTGACTCCTAACTGCAGAGAGAGATTTGCCCTGCACTTTCACCATCCATCAACACTTCCAAGTCTTTGTACTCACTACTTTACAGCAATTAAGAACCAGGGGAAATGCTGATACGAAGAGAGAGTGAGGGAGTTTTAATTATATCCATGTTGGAAATACTTCTTAGAGACTTCATGAGTAGTCTCTGTTATACATAACATTCTTCTTCAAATGGATGGCTTTTAGTTCTGGATCCTTGTTTTTCAGTTATATCTCACTTTTTTTCTTTCCAAGTGATTCTTTTAAAGATCTCCCATCCAGATGCAGGTCAGTTTTACTTTGGCAAGCTGGCTCTATTGCATCTTCAGATAATGCCCTGGGACTAGACTACAGGCACTTTTTGTGCTTCTAGGCCTCCATACACAAAACCAGCAATGTATGGTTGATTTTTAACCAGTTTAATTTGAAGATTTCTAGACAATTAGTTAAACAGATTAATTTTTAATTGGGGGGGAATTGAATCAGCTGAGTTATGAATTAAGAACACTTTTTGTTGATTTTCTGAATTAATTTTGCTGCTACACAAGGGATGGAAAAGGGGAAAAGATGGTTTATCCTTCTAAAAATCCATCTATTTCTTAGTCTCATAACAGAAACCTCTGAAATGGCTTCCAATCACAATCACTACAAACCAGCAAAACAAGAATCGCTAACTCAGTAATATCAATTCAAAAGAGCAGAACTCAAATAGGAGCCCCAGAATGGAGCTACAAAGCCCAATAAAATCAGCAATAAACATGGGCAGAATCAGCAGCAACCAATAAAAACACTAAAAAGAACTTAGGAGGCAGGGCACACTGGTGGCATCTTTCCCCAGAGACCCCAAAACACAGAGCTGGCACCAAGTGTGAAATGCCAATTACAGTGTATAGAACTTGCCAGTGAACCCAAATAGAATCCTTAGAGCTATAATCTCCTTGGGCTTGAAACATGACTTGGGGGTGGGGTAGGGTTGGAAACATGCCCTGCCTTCCTTGAAGGCAGCACTTAAGTCTTCAGTGCTAACCAAAAGGCACTCTGTATATGCACAAAGGCAATCTCTAATTGCAGGCTCCAGGGCCGAGCTGTGTTTGGCACTCAAAACCGATTCTAGGGTTAAATCCTGCCAAGGCCCATCTCATATTCCACAAATTAAGCCCTATGTGTAAGCCAAGACTGAGAGGCCAGATGGGTGGGATAGTTAGGGCTCCATGCCCATCAGCTGCCTGGTGGCTGGCCAAGAGGATTTGCAGGCTCTGTAGCTGCAGGCGAGATCGCTGGAGGCAGCACAATCAGTTGGAGAGAGGAGGGAGAGTGATGTAAGGCATACATACATGCAGACCTGGACAATGCAGATCACCCGGCTAGGCTGAGTGACAGCTGGGTAGTTTATAAGAGAAAACAGCGATTACGGGGGGGGGGGGGAGGCTGGATCAGTTGGAGGGCTGGATACAGAATTACCTGTTGCAGCTCTCTGAATATGCTGGGTAAGGGAACAATCAGCCAGTCCTCTCGATTGCATGATGTTCTGGCTCTGGCTACAGATTTTTTTTTCCTAAGGAAATGTTTAGTAAGAACCAGGCTTCCGGACTCATTCCTCCAGGCCTGCGCCAGGCAGCCTGGTTCGCTATGGATCTATGCTTTTTGAAAAATGCATCTGGGGGACCAGAGCCATAGCCAAGGTAAGGCTAGTGGATGCCTAGAACGGTCAAATTGCAAACCCAATGGGATGGCGATACTTGCTGGCAATACATACATACATTTCTCTCTCGATATGAAAACCAGCAGAATGGGACAAAGAGGATCACCCTGGTGGTGATTTGTTTGTTCTACGTAACAAAAAGGGTGTTGACTTTGAAGAAACTGAATGGGTGAGGAGGAAGGAAGTCACAGGGTGGAAATGCCAAGACAAACCAAATGCTGGGGACATATTATTCCCCTACCCAAGCTCTGATGGGGATGTGTGTGTGTGTAAAGCAGGGCCGTAGCCAGCAGTAGGGCTCGTGTGGCAGTGCCCCCTCTTGGATCTGTATTGCCCCCACCCTAGCAACCCGGGCAAGCTCCTGGCAGGATGGGGATGGAGGCGTTGAACTTGGGCTACTGACAGGAGGGCCTACGCATGCGTGCCTGTGGGAAGGGTGAGTGTTCTCTGGGCCCCTCTCACCCTCCCTCCTTCCCATCACATGCCCACCTTCTTCATCGAGGGAGTGAGGAGCCTTGCGGCATGTCTGCTTTCCCCTCTTGCACCTCACTCCCTCCATGGCATGGGTTTCTGGTTTCCCCATCTCAGCTTTTCTTTCTTCTCTAGCCATCCTTTTCTTTTCACACACACCCTTTACTGCTTTCACCCACTTTCTCAGCTCATTTAATTTAATTAGCCCCCCCCCCGCAAAACAATTCCTGGCTATGGTGCTAGTGTAAAGTGCTATCAAGTTGCAGGTGACTTATGGCAAACCAAGCAAGGGGCTCTCAAGGCAAGTGGGAAGCAGAGGTGGCTTGCCATTGCCTTCCTCTGTAGAGTTTTCCTTGGATGTCTCCCTTCCAAGTGCCAACCCTTCTTAGCTTCTGAGATCTGATATTGGGCTAGACCATACTGCCTTCCCTCCCCTGATGGGGATAGTGAGTTGGAAGAAGAAAGCACAGAGGCAGGAAGGGGAGAGGCAGGAAACTTCCTTTCTGCTAGCAGATAATTTAAACAGGATGTTAACACAATATTTTAATCAAATTTCATGAATATGCCCAAGAAGTCATTCCAAACATGCAATGTTTCTAGATAGATAAGTGATTGTTCCTTGGAACTGCTACTTATGGAGCAAACAAGAGGGGAGGAGACCCTTGATTTAAAATTGAATAGGTACCCAGGATCTGATACGACATATAGGCAATGCTGAATTGTTTGGGAATGACAACTGAAACACAATTTCAATATATACAGCAGTGAAAAATTGCCCAGAATATCCAACATAGTCATATGTGATTTCAGGATTTCTCAGAAATAATGGGATTAGCTAAAAGAAAGTTGAATAGGGAAAGGCAGGAGGGTCAAGCCACTTCAGGAAACTTTGGAGCTATTTAAAACTACTGTAACAGAGGCTCAGTCAAAATACATAACAAATATATTAAAATATATAACAAATTAGAAGGGCATGATTAAGTCCAAAAGAATGCCAACATGGTTAAACAGCAATGTCAATGAAGTGAAAAAAATGCAAAAATGATTTGCCCAAATGTAGAAGATAAAAACAGATTTCCAGTTTTGGTAGAACAGAAGGCTTCCATGCAAAGAAAGGAGGATTCTGAAAAGCAAAGATGAGGATTCTGAGAAGAAAATACATTTAACATATAAATACTGCTTAGGAGAAAGAAACCAACTAAGCAAAGGCAAGACCTTTAGATGTCATATGGTGCAGTCCTAAACAAGATCACACCCTTCTAAATCCATTTACTTTAATGGATTTGACCTCATTAACTTCAATAGATATACCTTTTCTTTTCTTTTTTAAGACTGCACTGGTAAATATAAGAGGAGTTCTGAAAGAAGATGCAGAGATTGTAGAGAATCCTAAATACATTCCAAGTTAATTCTTTGCATTAGTCTTTATTAGGGTCGTATATACATGTATTTTTAATTTCTTTTAATTTTCATGTATAACTAGGGAGACCATTGTCATCCTACCTACTTTGACACATTTCTCACTTTAATTTGTATATTTTGCGTTTGGAGTTTTATGCTATTTTTATGCCGTTTGTGCAAGAACATGTCAATTTTAATGGTAATGGGCAGGATCAAGACTAAATTGACAATTTCTCTTAATTACCCCCTTCCCATTGTAGCCCCCCTCATGTCATTCCCCAGGGTCTCCTATCTACCAGGAACAGCATTTTGTGGCCACCAGAGGTCTGCAGTGGAAGGAGAGAGGCAGGAAACTTCCGTTCTGCTGGCAGAAAATTTAATCAGGACGTTAACACAATATTTTAATCAGATTTCGTGAATATGCCCAAGAAGAAAGATGATGGCAGTTTCATCCTCAGCATCAATAAGCGTTGGTCTTTGAAACCAAAACTGAGTTATCACAAAAGCTTTCATTGTCTTCACTGCGGAAGAAGTCAGTATGATACCTGGCATATAAACCATTGTCTTCTAAGAGGACAATATGAAGAATTAATTGATTAATAAAAAAGTAACATATATATTAATATATGGTGCTGATATGTTTTAAATATTGCGTACCATTCTAGTTGCTCCATTGTAGTTGCTCCATCTAGAGGATATCATTGTATTGGGAAAAGTACTATAAACATATACATGAAGCTGGTACCTAGACCATTGGTCTATCAAGGTCAGTACTGTCTGTTGTGATTGGCAGCAGCTCTCCAGGGTCTCCACTCTTTACGATCACCGACTACCTGATATTTTTAGTTGGAGATGAGCCAGACACAGCACTAACTTTATACTTAAGCTCCCTTAAGTATAGCTTGCCAAGCTGTCTACAACTGAGCCACTGTCCACTTGTAACTGTTCTCCAATCTTCAGTTATTAAAACAGTATCGCAATTTCTCATCCTATCTTTTCAGGAGCATTAACCAAGTCATCTGACACTATTTTATTTACAAGCATCTCTAGTAGCACCTCTTGTTTGCTCACAGTCTCTGCACTTGGCACTCAGCAGCTTCAGCAACACAGGCTGACCGGGGAGAAGCTGTTGGCTTGTGGCAGGGGCAGGATTTAGAGTTTCCATGGTGGGTTTTTTTCCTAGCAGCGCTTCTGTGGCCTTTATCATCTGTATGGAACACAGAAAAGAACACTTTTCCTGGTATGGAGAGGTAGCAATTTTGGACAGTCTGTTAAATCATACTTTAAACGTATGATTGTTTTAATCCGTGTTAAAATGTTTTAAATGTTTTATGTAGACTAGGCACATCGTACCAACCACTGTAAGCCCCCCTGAGACCGTTCGTGGGGAGGGCGGGGTATAAATATTGTTGTTGTTGTTGTTGTAACAACAACAACAACAACAACAACAACATAATAATAATAATAATAATAATAATAATAATAATAATAATAATAATAATAATAATAATAATAATAATAATAATAAAAAATCTGGTCTTGTGATGATGATGATGATGATGATGATGATGATGATATATCCAGTCCTGTTGTGAGCAGCTTACAACAATCTGCTGGAGTTCCCTGGCCCTAGGGATTTCTGGCTGTCCTCCACCAAGGCCAGGGCCTTCTCAGTCCTGGCTCCAGCCTGGTGGAACTCTCTGCCCAACAACAACAGGACCCCAAGGGATCTTATGCAATTCTGCAGTGCCTGTAAGGCAGAGGCTTTTGGTTGAAGGCAGCAATGGTTCTTTCTTTGGCTGGTGCCCTCCCCTCCCTTCCCCTTTTCTGGACTGTTGTTATGAGTTCCCTCCTCCCTGCCCAGAAACTGGCCCGGTAGTACAGAGCTGGGGTAGAAAATTTCTAGGACACCATCATCATGGACGTTTTATTTGCATTTTGAGTGTCTGTAGAATTTTAATGTGTGTGTGTGTATATATATATATATATTGGTGTGTGTGTATGTGTGTGTGTGTGTGTGTGTGTGTGTGTGTGTGTGTAATGGCATTATGCCCCCATGTCCATCACCCAGAGCCCAGCATAAACTGAGACAGGGTGATCAACTGATGATGATGATGATGATGATGATGATGATGATGATGATAATCTGTAGATAGAGGGAGGCTACACATTTTCTACATAATAGTATTATAAATAATAATGCTCAGATCCCCACCCTGCCACAGAAACTTGCTGGGTGATCTCAGGCCAGTCACACAGCCTCGGCCTAATATAACCCACATGGTCATTGTGAGGACAAATTGTAAGAGAGGAGAACAATGAAAGCTCCTTTGTGTCCCCACTGGGGAGAAAGGCGGGGTGTAAATGAAATAAATAAATAAATAAATAAATAAATAAAGGCTTGCATCCTATGGAAGTGGTAGAGGCACAGGAGCCTGGTCAGAAGGAGAAAAATTGGCAATCCCAGCTGGATTAAATCACCTCTGAGGCTCCTGCACAGATCGCAAGAGCATAAAGAACAATCAAGTGCAAAAAACAAAGACAATGTTAGGATTAATTTAACAAGTCCAGCACTGCACAAACTAGTCTGCTCTCAGTTAAATCAATTCAGCTTCGTCGAAGCAAAGAGGGATTTAAGGCCCAGGTCTCACTTAATGCAGCATGGGTAACTCACAAGAATTCAGGCACAAGGATTTCTGTGATCTCCCAGTAACATTTTGGAGTATTCCTGATCATAGCAGTTCTGCAGCTGGTATCCCTAGAAGCTCACAAGCCACACTGCTTCACTTGTGTGAGCATACAAAAAGAGAAAAAAAAAAGGTGATCAAAACTTGTGAAGAGGTATAAAAATGGTCACATGAGAACTGTTTCTGGATCACAACTAGTATTTCTTTTTCAAAAAATCCAGGACAGTTCCCCCTTTCCTTTTTACTAGGATGTTGTTCTTCTCATTCTTTTATCCTAACCAAGCTTTTTGCTAAATGGAATTAAACTTGGCTCTCACAGTCTAATATCAGTTCCCAGCCCGAAAGCACACAGAACACACACCCCAGTAACTGTGAGAAACACACTTGTCCCTGCAAGTGCGCAAGTGTTGCCTGATCTCAAAGCAGCATGGATCTCTCCACCCCATCCTACCGCAAAATTAGAGGAAATAGAGAGAGCAAGGGAGGAGAGAAAGGGAGACAGAAGAACATGTACCAAATATAGTTAAAGTATTGGGGAGGGAGAAGGAAGGGGGGGGAGGTTTAGAAACTCCATCCCAGTCACTTTCAATCAAGTGTCACACCTTTAAATAGTGGTTAAATCTCTGCATTATGCAGCTCATCCCTTTTACAACATGGGGTTCCCGTAGAGAATTCCCTGTTTACACTGGGAATCCCTCCAGGAGCGCATCAATAAAGCTGAACAGATGTCAGGGTGGAATGCCAGCGGCGGTGGCTGTTGTCAGGGGTGTTGGGGAGGGAAAGCGGCAACAATAAGACGCGGCATCTGCTACACAAAGCCCTCACGCGTGGGTCAGGTTTTGCCAGTGCATCAAGATTCCACCCTCCCCTTTGTCTAGGCACACTGCCTTTCTTGTTCTTGGATGACAGGGGCTGACACATATCAGCCAACCCTATCAGAATTTCCAAGCGCTATTTGTTTCCTTCTCGCATATGTACCAGCGTGTTTGACCTCCCCTCTGCATCTCTTTTCCCCCCACCTCCTCGAAATATATTGAACGCCACATGGGGAGTGGAAAGGCCTGGAGGAGGCCAACCCCCCTCCCCAACAGCACCTCCCTACTACACAATTTCATTATGCACTTTGTGTCCAAAGTGAGGGTGTCAATGTCCGTCTTTTTAATTAAAAGTGTGATTGATGAAGCTAAAACTGCTACGCCGATTTAAATGCATCTTCAGGAAGGCGCTGGTTCCAACCAGGCCTCGCAGATCCCTGCTAAAAACTTCTGCCCAACAAGCTCACTTAAATCAACAACATTTGCTTGATTCTAGAAGAAAACAGAACAGGATGAAAGGGTGGGGGGGACACCCAGCAGTTACAAGAAGAGGCTATTTCCCTACTGGTGCAGTTGCAGAATGAAGCCAACACTACATAATTATAAGTATTTGACAGGTCTGTCCAAAAATAATAATAGGGATTAGCAACAATTGGGACTACAGTTTTGCATGAGGAAGTGACTTTGGCTGTAGAAATCTAATTTTAAAAGGACACAAGAAACTGGCAGAATCTTTTCACATTTCTCCCTACACCATACATGTATGTGTATCTTATATACAAACACTCCCACATATAAATAAACATGCTTTTCTATTGAAGAATGGCACACATTTTCTATGTGTCTTTCGGAGCCCTTATCACATTTATTTACAAGCTGTCGTTGGGACTCTTCAAGACCATGTGCTCGGCTTTTGAAAACAAAACAGCACACAAGCTACTAGAATCTTGCCTCCACTGGAGATGGAAAAATTGACCCTGTCACTGCAGAAATGGTCGAATCAAGGCTTTCAATAATAAAAAGCATTTGTCCTCACCCATCTCCCTTTCCCTTTTTAAAATAATCTCTTTCCCATGAAGCTGCTTATGATGGTTAGCCCTTTTCCTACTGCATTAACATATTCTTTAAAAAACAGAACATACAAACCAACCAACCAACCAAAGCGTCATCCCTACACTTTAAATTGGCCACTCTCTTATGTTTGAGAAACCATGCAGTTTGCATTCTTTACTGATTTGCATAAGGGTTTCAGATATGAATATGATACAATTTAGGATCAGAATCCCAAACAGCAGTGTTGAAAGTAAGAATCAGGGTTGAAAGCATAATCAGATTTTATAGGTAGCCTGATCCTATGCAAGTTAACTCAGAAGTAAATCCTGTTGAATTCAATGGACTTCCTCCCATGTAACTGCGCAGGATTGCAGCCTTCAGTAAAATCAGCAATGACTCCAGTAACCAATACATGAATTCAAATCAACGATTAATGTCTGTGTTAAAAAAGAGAGAAGAAAAAAAATTGATCTTAAATTTGCAGGCTCACTTGTTTCATATCTGTCTGGTGTCCTCAATGTGAAAGTGACATTTTCTGCCCAACGGGAATATTAAATTGTGAGGCGAAGGGAAAAGTACACCTCGATTTCACCCAAAGGGATCCCCAAGTGTGCGCAGAGTTCCACTCTGCTGCTGCATTAAGTTGAGCTTTTGAACTCTTTGTATGGATTCATATTTCACTGTTCGCTTTGGAGTCCAGAAAGTGAAACACACAAGCCAGCATTGTAACATTCCTCTCTGATGGAAATCTTGTAAAACAAACACAGGCAAAACTCCTTAGGAAAAGGGGTGGCGTGAAGAAGAACCCCCCCCTTCCTTTTAGGGCAAGAATAGTTTTTCCATTTGACAATTAGAAATTATTTTTGGCTGCCCCTTTACTAGCAAAAAAGCTAATTGGTCTTGCTGCTGTTAAATACTCTATTCTGATGGTTGATTAATGAGGTGTCAGAAACTACAAGTAAAGGACTCTATTTTGGGGGGCGAAGTGGAGCTGGGGAAAGAGAAAGGGGTGAACAGATCAAATAAAGTTGTAAAGATTGCTTCTGCTATTCACAAGCAGGTACATCCACCACCACCACCCCAATTTTAAGGCAGGCGATTTAACTGAAATTTAGCTATTAATAAAAGTACCAAAAAAGAGAGAAAAGAGAATGTCCCCTGAAGAGCCACGGGGCTTGCTTATATGTATCAGTTGTACTCTGTAGGATGCATAGCATTGCTGGGAGATTGTGCGTTTCTGTGTGCATATGTGGAGGGGAGCATCTTTGAGCTGTTAGCGCTGGGAATTTAAATAGACTCCGTAGTTTTCAGGAACATAAGTTTCATGTATATTTATCTTAAACTTGCAACGAGAAGGAAAACCTGTGGTAAATAATCTGTTCCCATTTGACTCCACTCACAAGCCGATCTCCCCCCTACCCATTTGCCATGCAGATGCATTTATCACAATAAACCACTGTATATTATGTTTATATGCGTCCTTCAGGCACGTCACTGCATCCTGGCATTCCTACTTGCTCTACCACTGTGTACATTAAATAGTCATGTAGTTACATTAAACAGTGGGGAGTTCACACTTCACAACCACTCAGAGTTTTAAAACAGATGTGTGCTGTCTGTTGCCATACTACAATAAGAGGTGTGTGTGGTGTGTGTGTGGGGGAGACTTAGTAGGACTTGGTAGGAATTTAATCTCTGCGTGATTGAATGTTTCTTCCCCCCCTTGCATTTTTCTCTTGCCTTGCACCCCAATACTGCAAATGGGAAAAGGGTGTCCAAACCACAACAAGTTTTGCTGTATTATCAGTTGTGGAGATGCAAGGAAGGAAAACAGAGGAGAGATTCTGAATTCGGAATTCTTTGTGGCTTGGAATATTTTTGAGCGGGGTGGGCCAGAAGGGGTACCCTGGGATTTACTGACAGGAGAATTTTGACAGTTGATGGACAGATGAATTCCGTCATGGAAGCGTTAGTCGAAAGCGGCAAGGCCAGATGGAAAATCACAGCACTCACAGCTTGTCTTTAATATTAATTTTCTCTCTTTTTTTTCTTTTTGCAGTAGATCAGAATTCCCTAATTCCCTAAAATGTTTCATTGCATCTTGAGGTATTATTTTTTTTTACGCCTTTCACCACCTCCTCTTAATAAGAAGTGCTTCTTTGTGTTAATGTAATTTTTCCCCTCTTCTTAGCTGTTAAGAAAGAGAGAGAAGGGGAGGAAAAATTACAAATAATAAAAAAACGGTACAGCTACACAGCTGTTGAAAATTCAGCCTGTCTCTAAACACACCTAGATGAGTAATATCTTAACCTTGTATTAGATTTTAAAGATACGAGGTGAGTTTTCGCTTACAGAAATAGCACTTAATAAATAGCTCATTGTGGGGCTCTCCCCGTGCATTTGAGTGCCCTGGGCAGGGGTCCAGAGCTTAAAGCACCCCCATAGGTGCCCCTAATTCTCCCCCTTCTGCTCCAGGACCTGCATGGTCCTCTCTCCCTCCACTCCCTTCCTGGACCCATAACGTCTTTCTTCCTCCCATCAGGAGTTGGTTACTCAGCACCAAGCTGGTATGTCTCCAATGGAAAGGTTGGCCAAACTTCATTAAAATCAAGCACAGCTGAGGGCAAAAAATAAAAATAAAAATTAAATGCACTGAATTTTATTATTTTGTTTAATATGATGGAATAAAAGTCTTCAACATCAGAAAAAGCAACAACACTAAAGGGGTGTGGGGAGCAACCATTACAGTACATTCGATTTCAAGAAAGACTCTTAATCATTTTTATCCTTAGCTAAGGCAGAGAACACTCTCCATCTCCGTTCTTTCAGTGCAGCTTTCTGTTCTCTTCTCCTACGAAAGTCATCCTTAAAATTAAAACCTACCTTCCTCCCATTATAAGTCCCCAAAATCAAAAAAAGAGAACTGGCTTATAAAAGGTACTTAGGGCCAAACTATCGCCACTATTTTTGTATACCTTAAATCACAGCCACATGGGACCCACATTAGGATCAGAGCTACAACATGGAATAAGATTTACGTGCTTCCTTCATGCTGTTTTTGTCATCTGAATCCTACCCCTCTGGGGCTGATATTTGTTCCATACTGAACATAAGAGAACCTGTGTTGGATCATCATCAGAACAACAGTACATCTGGGCTGGCATCCTATTTGACACACTGGGCAACCATATGTCCATGGAAGTCCTAGCAGCAGGGAGCCTCCCAGAACTGGTATTCAGAGGTATACAGCTTCTGAACACTGAGTTTCCATTTAGGCATTCTAGCTAACAGCCATTGATGGACCTACCCTACGTGAAGAAGTAAGTTTTTCTCTGCAGGACTGCCCTGGAAGAGGGGAATTCAGACCGCTAGGACAACAATGGAGAAAGAGACCCAGTCCTCTTCTCCATGTGCTTGACCTGAATATCAACTTTAACCCTCTCCTTGAGCAGCTACCAATTTATATACCAGGGTTGGATCCGCTCATGGATCTCCTGTCAGCTTTGGCCTTTAGAGAGGCATTCTCAAGTCCTCTTGCGGAAAAAAACAGAAGTGTTTTAAATGAAGATGTAAGTAAAACTGTACCACCATTACAGAATATCCTTCATCTGGACAGTCCCCCAAATCTGCGTTTTACTGATTTTATTATTAATGCATCAAACTCTAGGATTAAAATATGTCTGTGCCAGTACGTGCACTTAACTACACCAAACACACATTTTGCCATTGAAACTTGGGAATATTTCAAATTTCAGAATCTGGTTGGAGAAGGAATTGGCTTCCCTATGGCTGAAGAGCAGAGCAACACTGGCTGACTCTGTCCTCTCTCAATAAACCTCATTCCCTCATAAAAAGAAACAGCTCATGTAAAAGACAGCATCTCTGGGTGAAGCACAAAAATCAGGCACATGAAGTTTGGGGGAAAGAGGCAGGAGCTGTGAGCCAGGACTCCACTGACATAGCCAAACTGAAGAGTTAACCCCCAATTGTTACCAAACTGCTTCAGCATTTGGGAAATATTTAAATAGTTTTTAAAAGTTTTATACAAGTTAGTCTGGAAGTTTATCGAGAACAAGATACTGCAATGGAATTTTCATCTGACCATTTGAATCAGATGATAGAGCAAGGATGAGTGAATGTTCCGGAGGAGCGAACTGTTCCCTGGTTTCATTTTTTCTTGTATTTGCTTACATTTATCAACTCTTTCTTTTTTCCACTTCCAGGTGATAGTTTGGGGCTTGCTTGTATCCTGTACACACATACAGTTTTAATATACACCACAGTATTTATATGAACAATGAGCTTCATGTGTACATACAATGCATTATATGTGTGCATACAATGCATGGATAATATTGATTTCTTGATACACAAATCATGTGGGAAAATGTATACATTTTATGGGGGAAAGGAAGAAGAAGAGTTGGTTTTTACACCCTGTTTTTCTCTACCCTAAGGAGTCTCAAAGCAGCTGATAATCTCCTTCCCTTCCTCTCCCCACAAGTTACCTTGTAAGCAATTCTACCTCTAAACTGTGGAGTCTTGCGAGCAAAAATTCTACTTTGTGAGTTACTGGCATTAAAGTTGTGAGCGAGCAGTTTGGCAACTGCATCAGTTAGTTTGCTCTAGAGCCGTCCTTCCTGAGCTAAGACAAAAATGTGTGAGCCAGAGGCTAAAAAACTGTGAGCTAGCTCACATTAACTCAGCTTAGAGGGAACACTGCTTGTGAGATAAGTGGGGCTGAGAGAGCCCTGAGAGAACTGTGACTGGCCCAAGGTCACCCAGTGCAGCCCCATAACCAGAAAATTTTCCCTGGGGAGGCAGGTGCCCCTGATGAGATGTCACTTCTGACATCACCCTGAAGTGACCCAGTGATTGGCTGGGCAGAATGACATTGGCATGTGTGGGGGCAAGGAGGCTGAGCCTAGCGAAAGAGGCAGGCACAAAAAAACTTTAAGAAGTTGCCCGGAGTTCCGGAGTACTTACTGGTTGGCTGGGGGCAGGTTCAGTGGGATGGCCACCTCCTCCTTTTCACACTCAGGCCCCTCAGTGGGAGTGGTAAGCCCTTAAACATCTCCATGGGAGATGCTCTGCCCTGGCTCAGCCCAGCCACACTCATCTGGTTTTTCCCCTTCAGGAACTGCAGCCAAGTCAGCCTCAATTGGGGGTGGAGTGCTGCACAAATTTGGCTTGCCTGCCTGCCAGGCTCTCCTCCTTCCAGTGCAGAGGAGGCAGGCATGCAGGGCAGTGGGTGAGCTCAGCAGAAAATAGCTCCCCCGCCCCTGCACCAGCTCCTGTGCCAGCCCGCCAGAGGGGAGGAGGTGGCTGGCCAGCCTGGTGGGTGCTTGCTGTCTTCCGCAGCTGCCACGGTCTCTTGTTGCCTTTCTTTCCATTCCCTGAGACTGGATTCTCTCCTGCCAGATAATGATTGAAGGCTTCCAACCCCAGTCCTCCACCTGGGACTTTCTTGCCTTCCTGGGTATCAGCCCCCGGGTCTCTCTCTTCACCAGGCACCCAGGCCTTGGGGCTTTTCTGCCCTTTGCTGATAGTCAGCCCAGCTGGGCTGTGAAAAAGAGATGCAACAGCTCATGTGGGCTCAGGAGGAAGTGGAGAAGGGGGACTGGGAGGGATGGGCAGTGTGGAGGCCTGCTAATTTGGTGGGGCATCACCCTCAAATGTACCTCCATGGCTACAGGCCTGCATAGCAGGCTTCATGTGGAGAAGTGGGGAATCAAATCCGGTTCTCTATATTAGAGTCCACTGCTCTTAACCACTACACCATGGTGCAAAATGGAGAATCAAGGGTTCTATGTGCACAAGGGAGAATTGGAACAGAAGTTTTCAGGTTGAAATTAACTTAAAATCATCCTTGGAACACAGCAGAAAATTGAGCCTAAGCTGTTTCGTTCTTCCAGACCAGTTCAGAAATCACCAAAAAAGACCACAGGGGGCAGCATTTTCTACTTATCCAGCTGATTTCTCAATAATGACCTTGAAAGATGTGGCACCCAATTCCCTATTTCTGGCCATACAACAGCATCACCAGGTCAGCTGACACCAGGAACCAATAGGGTTCCACTTTGGTGTAGTGGTTAAGTGCAAAGACTCTAATCTGGGAGAACTGGGTTTGATTCCCCACTCCTCCACTCACAGCTGCTGGATGACCTTGGGCAAGCCATAGCTCTGTCAGAGGTGTTCTTGAAAAAAGAGCAGTTTCTGTCAGAGCTCTCTCAACCCCACCTACCTCACAGGGTGTCTGTTGTGGGATGGGAAAGGGAAAGGAGTTTGTAAGCTGCTCTGAGACTCCAAGTGAAGGGTGGGGTACAAATCTAATCTATTCTTCTTCTTCTTCATTTGAAGATGTGAACTGTGACTCACAAAAGCTCACAATGAAATAAATGTTGGAAGTCTTTATGGAGGCACTGAAATTTTGTTTTATTTTGCAAAGCTTCAGTCTGTCTCCTCAGTTTAAGAGATTTCTTCCTCATGAACAAACAAGGAGCTTTCAGATCAAGTTTGCATTTGAAGAGTATGAGGGGGAGGAAGCATAGCACTTCAGCAGTGCTGAAGTCACTGTCATGGTGATAAGCAGATTTGTGTCAGAAATGGAGGCTGCACTTGAGAATGCAAAAGTCATGCACATAAAAAGGGAAAGGTCAGGAAGGACTGTAGACTAGGAATGGGCATGAACCAAGAAACAAACTGCAGTTTGAGAATGAACCAGGCATGTTCATGGTTCAGTTCAAGCCAGTTTGTTTGGATGCATCATTCTCGAATCCAAAAACAAACCTGTTTTTTCATGGAGGTTCATTTAGTTTGTTAGAGTGGTTTGTTCTCCAGACAGCCTGGTGGCAATTCATTCAATTCCTAGGCAACACTGGGGGTGGACTTGTGGAGAGTGCTAGAAACACCCATAGCAATTGTACATAGTTTGATTGGCAGCTCTGAGAACCAACCACAGAGCTCCCATTCTGCTCTATGGGAGCAGACTGTATATATCAGAGGTGTTGAACTCATTTGTTAGGAGGTCTGGATCAGACATAAATGTCACTTTGTCATGTCATAAAATATAGTGCCATGTACTGAAGATATAAACTTTATAATGGACACAGGCAAGCCCAATTAATGCTACTATTTTTTACTCAAAATACCACAAAAGCAACTGATTCCTAGCAGTGAAAGCAATTGATTTACTGGAGAGGCCACAAAAGCCCCAATAAATGTATTTAATCACATGCAAAACTAGGCTTTTTCTAAGGGATACCATTAAAGGAGGAGTTCCGTATGTTTCCATACATACCAGTTGTTTGTAGGCCAGGTAAGAGTCCTGGATGGGCCTGTTCTGGCCCCTGGGCCTTATGTTTGACACCCCTGGTATGAGTGTATACACCACGCCCTGACTCAGCTGCTTTCACTTTGTGGTAAGAAGAGAGAGGAGTTAGTCATCGTATGAGATCAAATTAGGAAGAATTGCTTGTGGTGTGGCTGATTTAAGGGGAGGCTAGAGCTGAGCTTCCTGGGCACACCTGCTTTGCAGGGCTATAAATCAGACATCCCAAATCCAATCTCCCCCAAACTAGGAGGGCAGGTGAAGGAGACCCTGCTTCAACTCCCTGTGATCTTGGCATCTCTAACACATGGCATCTCTAACACATTCTACCACCTCCCGAACTCACAAACTGAATGAACCAGTTCAGGAAATGGGAAAAGTTCATGAGAGTTCGTGGTTCGTGTAATCAAATGAACCATGGAACACTATTTTCCCAGTTTGTGCCCATACCTACTGCAGACCTGTATTTTGAGTCCAAGATGGGAGAGGGGAGCATGAGGGAATATTTAGTCATGTGAGGCTCCAGCTAACAGCCTGAAATTCTACACACGACAAAGCCGTTTTGCCATGAATTAGGACAGAAATGTGGCCAAAAATATTCAGCCACTCTGAGCCTGCCCTGGCAAGGAGGGCAGGGTATAAACCAAATAAATAAATAAGCCTGTAGGTAGCTGCCAGTGTGTGTTTCCTTGCTCTTAGTAAAAGTGAATCCATATCTAATAAAATCGTAAATAAAATGTTGGGGAAAACTATTTTTTAAAACTGCAAATAAGAAGGGTTAATTTCAGTGTTTCCATTACCCTGTCAATTACCCTAATTTCAATAACTTCAATTACCCTGTGAAATGTAATATCAGCTGGTCATCTGTGACCAGGCCTTTGTGCAGCATTTTTAAGAGCTCATGCTGTCAATGTGTACATGTGCAAACAGATGCTCTAATGTATGGCTCATACTGTGAGTGGCTCCACTCTAAAGGGCGGAGCCATTTATAATTTGCTTCACCCTCTGGAAGGAGCCTTTTTTGCAGCTGTCTCCATCTACTGGACCCCGAAGCTCTGGCACAACAAACGAATCTCTCATGCCTGAAGTCTGCCCAACTTTGCTTTACAATATAAAGAGCTGAATGTTCTCTTGCATCATGCCACCATGTAGTAGCTGCTTTTTTTGGTGGTACATTACCTTCACTATGCACATACAGGCATGGACATGCATGCATAGCAGGACATAGTGTTCACATGTTATCATGATGCAAGAGCAATATGATGCTTGATTTACCTGTATAAGGATGAGTCCTAACTGTATCTGTAGAAACTGGAGACAGAGAACGGAATAAATGCTGGATTTTTAAAAAGTGAAAAGTGAAGGGTGTGTGTGTTCTAATCTACAGGGTTCCTGGCAAAATTTCTTCTACATCTATGCTTTTGCATAGGTGCAGTGAAGAAAAAAGGAAGGCAGCTAGGGTAGGCACAGTCAACAGCATGGGGATAGGGGAGTGTGGACACAGTTCCTGCCTGTTCCTAATGTTGCTTGCTGCTGCCATGACATCTTTTCATGCCTTCGTCTGTATGCAGCCTTAGAACAGTGATCTCCAAACAAGCATGTTGCTATCAAATGGTACCCACTTCCTTCTTCCCGAAAGCAAAGAGCTAACCCTAGGTTTCCTCTACCTCACCATAGCAGGAGGTGCTTCAAAACAACAGATGAGGCATCCCCTTCAGACCTGGTTCTTTTTCTGTTTATTTACATTTTTATAAATTGCTTCAATTCTGTTTGATTATATGATGGCTGTGGTCACACGGCAAGCTTACCGCGATTTGTTCTCGCTGTATATTTGATCGGGGGTATTTTTTTGTGGGTTGGGATGATCACACATCCCTCCCTGAACCACTTGCATCATGTGACAAGGCTCCAGGCACTGTCCAGATAGCTATGCTACCCAAGCAGCAGTACGGCATGAGTTTTTAACATTTTTCTTTGTGCGTGCACTTGGACGCACTGTACTCCCTTGTTTTTGCAGTGTTTTTTCCCCAAACAACAAACAAAATGTACCAATGTACAGTGACCTAATCACATTCATAGTGAGAGATGGCTGTCCAGATTGGAGAAATTGCAGCTTCACAGCGCAAATATTCGGAAAGTACTTGAATTTCCCAGTGTTGGAAAAATTGCTAGGAAACCAGGAGGATTGTGGGAGTGAGTCCGCTTTGGTATGGGAGACAGATGTAGCTGTCTGATCAGCCCTTTTAAATGCAATTGGGAACAGTGGTGAAACCCAATCAAAATGACCGTGTGACCACAGCCTGTTTTATATCCTGTAATCCACCTTTAGTCTCACCGAGAAAGGCAAGTTATAAAGTAAATAAATAAATAAAAATTATTGGGTTTTCAGTATTGGCTTAGTAGTTCCATTCACACTATAAAACCACTTAGTTGGTATACACTATTTATATATCCAGTGTACATCATCTATATGTATAATGCAGATTGACACACAATGTTTTTAAATGTACATTTTACAATCTAGAAGAAGGAGACCGAAGGTGACATGAAAATAAAGAATCATAGGCCAGTTTGCTCAAGCGAGAGGCAAAATTAAGATGGAAATCTTGGGGTCAAAACATGAAATTCGAAAGCATCGTTACCCCCCATTCCATTTTAAGAGTTTTGGAGATTAGGAATTTGTTGTTGTGCCCTGTCCTGAGCGGGAATAATTTGAAAGCTTTGCAAGTTATTAGCTGAACCCTCCCCAAAACAGACCACCACTATCCATTTAAAGCCTTTTATTGGGACCAACCAATAACACACACAACAGTGTTTGCTGGTCCTAATAAAAGGTTCTATTTGGTTTATGTTCTGGGCTTTGGTTTTTATTCTATCTTCCTTTTGAACCAACACAGCGGTTAACAGCTTCTTTCAACTTTTTAGTTATCCTGATAAAGGCATTGACTTACTGTATCTGCAGAAATTAAGAACTGACCCAATTGCTAAGAGCAGCCATATTTTAATTTATCAATTTCAGTAAAAGATACCTGGGGGACAGGCAAACCGCATGCTTGATGCAGTTGAAATTTATACTGGAAACAATGATAAACTTCCTTGCCTTTTGAATATTTATCATTTGCAATTTTTGTATGTGTTTGTCAAATGTAAACGCTGTCAGAGGAAGGTGCTTCAATACGTTTTCTTGGTAAGAAAGTGATATTGGATTCTCATCACCCCGGAGGAGATTTCTAATCAAAATGCACATTGGGCACTCCATGGCTTTTATTCTGCTAGCATAAACTCTTTTAATTAAGTACTTGATTCAGGCTTTCCTCTCATCTTTTGGTACCTACTTCTGATGCAGCCTTCCTCTTTTGCTTTTGCTTTCTTTTTCTTTTCTTGCTATACTTTTGCTCCTCTCAATTGCAGATGTAACAACTGCCACAATCCAAATACCCCTGTTTTGATTTTGCATTTCCCTTGCACAAATCAAACCTGGGCTGCTTAATTTTCATACCATTTTCTGTTTCCTGGAACCAAACATTCTCTGTAAGATGTACACATTTTTCATTGGTATTTGTATGTCAACAATGAACACCTTATGTGGGTATAGGCTTGGATTCCATGAAGTCTGAGAGCTAGGATGGTCCTCAGAACACAAGAGACGAACTGCGGCATCAGTATTTTTGTAATGTATTCGGCAAAGTGTAATCTGCCCATTGAAAGCCCATGTTAAGCTTCGTGGCTAGACAAGGATCCTAATCCTCAACATCTGATTGGTTGTCTAAGAAGCACCATCCTATCAGGACGAACCTCAGACTCTTGGGGGGAATGAACCCTATTGGTTCTTATCGCTGTAATCACATTGGTTACTTATCTGTAAATAGGCGTGGCTACATTAGCCGGGAACGTTTAAAAGGAGCCCAGATCCACTGTTGTTTTGTCATCTGTTGATCTGCTGTTTGCTGTTCCGGTTGACTTGAGCTGTTGCTGAATAAAGCTGAATCACTTTGCTGAAATCGAGTTAAGTGTCATACTTAACAATTTTGGAGGCCTTAGAGGAGAGGGTGTTGGAAGAAAGAAGACTGTTTCCAAGCCCTGTGGCACTCTGACTTCATTGGTTCAAAGCCACTGGGTGCAGAGATGCATTGTAAATATAAAATGCATGCAAAATGTACAAGCGTACACAATGCAAATGAAACTATAAACCAAAATGGCTGCCCCCTCCCAAAACCACATTTTTATCCCACCCTTCCTTAGGGCAGCATACATTATTATCCCTTTCTCGTATTATTCTCACAACAGCCCTGGTTAGTATCCACATATCTCTGGATATTGTGCTAACACTGCCCTATAGTAATCATCTGCAATGGGATCTTGCCCACACAGGAAAATCGAGTTGTGGATGATTGCTATAGTGCAATGGCAGAGCAACATCCCATGGCGTGTGGATGGAGTTCTGGTTAACTCCAGCTTAAGTTAGGCTGAGAGAGAGTGCCTGGCCCAAGGCCACCCAATGAGGGCCACGGCAGAAAGGGAATTTAAATCCAGGTCTCCTAGATTAAATTCCAACTACTTCACCGTGGTGTGTATGTGTGTGTAAAGTGCCGTTGAGTCACAGCCATTTAATGGCAACCCCATGGGGTTTTCAAGACAAGAGATGAACAGAGGTCGTTGGCCATTGCCTACCTCCACATAGCGACCCTGGAATTCCTTAGTGGTCTCTCATCCAAATACTAACCAAGGCTGACCCTGTTTAGCTTCCCAGATCTGACGAAGCAGGGCTAGCCCAGGCCATCCAGATCACCACACAAGCTCTCAACAACTATCAAAGGAAACAAAAAAGGAACATCCTAGAAACAGCCAAGGATACTCAATTTCTCTGGTTCTGTGGGGTGATGAGGGTTTTGTTCATGTAATTCTCTTTGCATAATACACTTACTTGTCATTTTAAACATACTTAAAAAAGAAAAAGACTTTGATTATTTACTTAAAAGGCTCCCTAAAGAGGCAGGGAAAAAATACAAATAGAGCACCAAGGACATGTTGCTAGTTTAAAAGAGATGCTGGGTTTTTTAAAGGTTTTCTGTGCAGGACTGTTCAAACTAGGGGCAATTATTTACCAGCAGGGCCGGCTCACTCACTAGGTGAACTAGGCACTCACCTAGAGCGCGCCAACCCTTAGGGGCGCCAAAAAAAACCACCGCCACCAAAAAACCCCACCCCTTCCCTGGCTTGCCGGCATGCCCCACAGCTGCGCACCCTGCAGCAGGCAAGCTGGCACTGGGACGGAAGGGGCTGGGGGTTTAACCCCCCGCCCCTTCCCTGGCTTGCAGCTCACCTGCCCTCCCCCTCCCCCCTCAGGGGGGAGAGGAGGCAGGGGCAGCATGGCAGGTCTCCAGGCCCCACCGGGAGGTTGGCATCTGTGCCCCACCTAGGGTGCAGAAACACCTCCAGTCGGCCCTGTTTATCAGTTACACAATACATGAAAAGTGTTTTAAAATAATTGCTTAGTTCTCACAATAGCTTTCTCAGGTAGATCACTCATACTCCCACTGAGAAGGTAATGCAGAATGACATATGCAGTCAAAATGACCAAGGGGTTGGAATAAATTTCCCACAAGAAAAAACTAAACAGTTTTGGAGTTTTATGTTTGGCGGGGGGATGACTAAGAGTCAAAACAACTGTGAAGATGACAGTTGCCAGCCCTGGGTTGGGAAATACCTGGAGGTTTTGGGGGTGAAGCCTGAGGAGGGGAAGGTTTGGGAAGGGGAGGGGAGGGGTTTTAGTGGAGTATAATGCCCTAGAAGCCACCTTCTAAAGCAGCCATTTTCTCCAGGTGAACCGATCTCTGTTGCCTGGAGATCAGTTGAAATCCCAGGAGATCTCTAGTCACCACCAGGAGGCTGGCAACCCTATTGAGTGACCTTGAGCCAGCCATATTCTTTAGGCCCAGCATACTTCACAGGATTTTTCTGAGCATAAAATGGAGGAGAGGAGAATGATGAAAGCCACCCTGATGTCCTTGGAGGAAAGTTGGGATAAAACTGTGATAGACAGAGATAAGAGTAGCCATTTAAAGAGGCAGCTGCACAATTAACTTTAATAGCTAGTGCAGCCCTGATTTCACTAATTAAATGAGGGGATTTTCCAAACTTATTCTGTATCATATGCTTAATGCTGATTTCTCTGTGGTGATACCACACATGGAATTCTGTAATGCTAAGCATAACATTGGCCCATGTCACCCACAAAATTCATTTTTAAACATCTAAAGTATATTAGATGCCATACATGAATGAAAACAATCTGAAGCTTAGTTTTCACAAGAATAAGCCTGTGTCTGTATTCCAACTACAGAGGAGGAACTTACAAAATGGAATGTTTCTCCATGCTAGGGACGTATGTAGGGGGACTAGGGCTAGCCACTGTTACAACTAGAAGGCCAGATTAGCAGAACTTCAATTTCACCGAGTTTTACCATACAGTTTCTGGCAATTCCTACAGCTACTCTGTCACCTCTGGATTTTCCATGGGAGTGACAACACGCCACCCCTTGAACCTCCTGCTGGTTGGTAGGCATGGCCTGACTGCCCTACTGGGAAGAGTGCATGGTCTTTCAAATCTCTGATCAACCAGAATATACCAGATGGTCTTGTGCTTAAGAAAAAACATAAGAAGATCTCACCTGGGACAAAACAAAGATTCATTTAGTCCAGCAACTTATTTCCCACGGTAGCCAAACAGATGCCCACAAAAAAAGGCTACAGGGTGTCCCACAGGCCCGTAGCCAGGATTTTTTTAAATTCAGAGGGCCTTTAAATAAATCAAGGGGCACTCCTTACACACTCCTGCACCCCCCCCCCAAAGTAGCGCCTGGGCTGGACGGGAAGTCAGGGGGGCTTGGTGGTAAGTCAGGGGGCCGGGCCCCAAGATGCCCCATTGTCGCTATAGGCCTGGCGTCCCTTGTTGCTGTCCTCTGGTAACTGGCATTCAGAGATAAAATGCCACAATGGCTATCAGCCTTTGGTGGAGCTCCCTTACATGAATTATTCTAATCCTCTTTTCAGGCTACCTAAAATAGTAGCACATCACTATAATCTTTGGAAGTGATTGCATGTGTTCATTTTTTGTGTGAAGAAGTAGTTCTTTTTGCATGCCCTGAAGCTACTGCCTGCCTGCCCAGTTCATTGCCTTCCCTCATCCCAAATTCTAGGCTTAAGGTGAAAAAGTTGAATAAATGTATACACCTTTATTATCATGTCCTCCCCTTTTAGGCCAGAATAGACATGACCAAAATCATGTCTCTCTCAGTGTGTGAAAAATAAACTGTACAATCCTGCAGTTGTGATTTAGGGCTGTACAGGAAGTGAAAAGGGGATTTCATTTATTTATTCAGAAAATGTATATGCCCCCTCTGCAGAGACCTATTCCAGGTGGCTTACAATGATGAAACAAAATAACACAACCATTAAAAACAAAGCCATGAAGTAAGCCACTAGGACAAGCCAACATCATTAAAACAATCCAGGGCCCAACAGCATAACATATACATCGAGCAGCCTAAAGTGATGAAAATAAAATTGTCCCAGGGCCAGGAGCAGACCATAAAACAGTTTAAGAGATCAAATCCTATAGTTAAAAGCCTTGGTAAAAAGGAATGTTTTGGCCTGGCACCTAAAAGAAAGCAAAGTAGGCACCAGGTGAGCCTCCCAGGGCAGGGCACTCCAAAAGGGGGCGCCACCACTGAAAAAAGCTCCGTCTCTGTTTGCCGCCTCTGAAGGTGGGGACACAAATAGCAGACTTCAGAAGCGGGTCTTCACTGGCAGGCTGGCCTATGCAGGTGGAGATGGCCCATTTAGGACTTTAAAGGTAAGAATCGGTGCTTTGAATTGTGCCTGAAAACAGATGGGCAGCCAGTGTAGATCTTTCAGCATCAGGGCGATACGATCCCTGTATCCAGCCCCCAGAAGTTCTACCCTTCAACCCCTGCTTGGTTTTCCTAATTGAAACCAGGCTCCCTGCATTTCTATAAATGTTTTCAAGGAAGAAAGGACTTCTAAAAAGACACGTCTCTCCCCCCACCCCTTTAAAACACTAATGACAAGCCTGATTCTGATCAGCAAAACTGAAAGGAGGTTGAAGGGTTAAAATCAGCTCTCTCCTGCTGGCAGGGCTACAGTCCAAATCTGGGCTACACTGGTGCACTTTCTGCTTTATTGGCAGGCAGAATACCGTTGCCAACCTCCAGGTGGTGACTGGAGATCTCCTGGGATTGCAATCAGTCTCCATGGCCCAAACCCTGTCCTCTTCAGGCTCCAACCCTGAAATCTCCAGATATTTCCCAGCTCAGAGCTGGGAACCCTTTCACTGAGTGAGCTTCACAGCTGACCATTGACTAGAACTTGGATCTTGAATACTCTATCCACTATACCACACTGGTTCTAAAGTCCCTTCCTTCCTAGGCCACTGTGATATCACAATGTTTCGCAATCTGCACTCCTTCCATCTGCAGCCAATATGTTTGCCAATCTCCAGGTGAGGCCTGGGGTTCTCCTGGAATTATAAGTAATCTCTAGACGGAATAATTCAGTTCCCCTAGAGGAAATGGCACTTTCAGAGGATAACTCTAAATATATCCCTGATGATTTCCCTCCACCTCCCACACTCTGCTCTCCTCAGATACTGCCCCCAAATCTCCAGCAATTTCCCAAGCCAGAGTAGGTAACCCTAAACAGTAAGGGTAAAAGTAAGGTTTCCCTTGCTCAAAAGCCAGTCAGATCCGACTCTAGGGGGCGGTGCTCATCTCCATTTCCAAGCCAAAGAGCCAGCGCTGTCCGAAGACGTTTCTGTGGTCATGTGGCTGGCATGACTAAACACCGAGGTGCATGGACCGCTTTTACACCTTCTCACCAAAGCGGTACCTATTTATCTACTTGCAATTTCTTGCTTTCGAACTGCTACGTTGGCAGGAACTGAGGCCAGAGATGGGAGCTCACTCCGTCACGTGGCACTAGGGTCTCGAACTGCCAAACTACAGGCCTTCCTGTCTGCAGCTCAGCATCTTAACCTCTGAGCCACCGCGGCCCCTCACAAGAGGCAGATAAATTATTTCAGCAACAGCCTCGTGTTTCCTGTGCCTTCTAGACTGTTTGTAAGGAACCAATGTTTTTGAAAGCCCCATTGAAGGATGCTTAAAAATATAGTACACTTAGGGGGAGTATGTACTTGATATATAATAAGTCTGCTTTGTTTAAAACTACTAATTAATTTTTCATAGCTATGGTTCCTCTCAAGTAGTTCCAGGTCTTGGAGACCAAGAGCGTTTGTGGTTCAGTTCACAAACTGTTTCAATCTTTTGTTAGTCGGATAATTACAAACGGCATTGGCAACAGTGCAGCTATGTTAGATTTAATACCAATAAAAATGTTGGACTAATTTTTTATAATGCTACTAAAAGCCTGGCAAAAAGGAAGCTTTAGAGGGATGCATAGGGTTGCCATCCTTCAGGTGCGGCCTGGAGATGCCCTAGAATTATAACTGATCTCCAGGCTACAAAGATCCGTTGCTGTGAAGGGAATGGCAGCCTTGGAGGATGAACTCTGTGGCATCATACCCTGCCGAGGTCCCTCCTCTCCCAAACCCCTCCCTCCCCAGCCTCTACCCCTAAATTTCCAGGAATTTCCAAAGCTGGAGTTGGCAATACTGCGGGATACAGACTGTCAGGATGTTAGTACCAGTGAAAGGATCTTCCAGGATCCTTTTTTCTTTTTTTCCTTTTTTTAAAGACTTAAAACATTATCTTCTATAAGCAGGAACAAGAATTAGGGTTACCAAAGCCTGGAGAAAAATGAAAGGAAATGAACGTAATGCATGGAAATGAGCAGTTGAAGCTTTTTCTGGCACGAGGGTAAATAACATCACTTGATTTAAAAAAAAAATCATATTACGTTTCTACTAAAAGGACAAGGTTTTTTTCTCTCTTTCATGGCCTGTTGGCAGCCCTGTCCAGAAGGATGATTTCACATGAGAAAATGCAAATTAATTCCAATCAAGTATTTATCATCTTCTGAATAAAAGATTATGGAAGATGTTATAAAATAACCTCAGAAAAACGGAAAAGAAAGCATACAATTCTTCTTAAGGGCACACCCAGACAAGATGTTGGGGACCCATGTTAGAACTTTCTCTTTGAACTTGTATTAATTTCTATGTTGTCTAAGTGAGGCCAGGAGGTTAAGCTATTAGTATTTATCCACTATGCTATGGTTTTTGTTTAAAAATGGGACCACTGTTCAAACACACTGCAAACTGAAATGATCATTTACATGCAGGTCGAACCCTTCACCTGACCTCTCAAGGATTTCCTTGAAGCTCAGATCAGACACCCTGGCAAACAGCTTTGTGCCTGCACACTTTGCAACATTCAGAAGCTGTTCAGGTAGCTCCTTTGACAGGCTTTCCTGCAGAAGTTGCTTCATAGGCCATACAATCATGGGCAGTTCATAAATAACCCACATTTGTTGCTTATGTATTCTGGCTTGTGATTGCTTTTGTATCTGCCTAGTCAGTGAATCTGGGCCACAGTGGCTCAGAGGTTAAGACACTGAGCTGTAGACCGGAAAGTCTGCAGCTCAGCAGTTCGAGACCCTAGTGCTGCATGACAGAGTGAGCTCCCATCTCTGCTCCCAGTTCCTGCCAATCTCACAGTTCGAAAGCAAGAAACTGCAAGTAGATAAATAGGTACCACTTCAGTGGGAAGGTAACAGCATTCTGTGCACCTTGGCATTTAGTCATGCCAGCCACATGACCACGGAAGCATCTTCGGACAGCACTACCTCTTTGGCTTGGAAACAGAGATGAGCACCACCCCTAGAGTAGGATTCGACTAGCTTTCAAGCAAGGGGAACCTTTACCCGTAGTCAGTGAATAGAACTTTCTGATAAAATGTACAAGTTGCAATGTGGGAGCTGCACATTTCCCCTCAAAGGCCCACAATGAAAAGGTCTAAAAATGTCCTTTTGTTACAAAAAGGAATGCTGGAAAATAGTAGGTCATAGGAATAGATCATTAGAATGTTGTTAAGCTACTGAGATCTAGCTATTCCAGTTTTTTTTTAAAGTCTCCTAGTGGAAGAGAAAAATGATGGCCATAGATGAAGCAAAGAACATACAGAAGAAGAAAGTTCAGGGGAAACTGCTGTGCAGATTATGAATCAAACTGGTGAATGATGGAACAGTCCTGGCATTTATAACCAAGTTTGGCCAATCCAAAAACTGTGTCCTGAAGTGCTGCCGATCACAGTGGCCATTACTGCAAACCTTTCTTCCCTCTGAAGAGAACTCTGAGACTTCCCCAGAAACACTCCAGTTGAATATCCCAGGGGGTTCCCAGCTGAAGCTCTTAAGTCTGTATTACAGATGTAATACACCCTCCAACATTTCACAGCTGAAAATAAGGTCATGCTTGCAACGCCCCTATTTTCATAAGCAAGATAATAAACCCTTTCCCATTAGTGAAAGCTCTGCTCCATCTGCTGCAGAATAAAGAAATACAACACACAATAGCCTGTCCAGCATTATTTTAAAAACCAAAAGAGTATTGGTTCTTGAGCTTAAAGATCTGCTATGAAAAGATAATTACCCTCCAGTCTGTGCCCTACTAGATGCAAAATGGGCAGGCTACACTTCACATGGAATCTTAGTGTTCATGTACACATTTTACATGCATAGAAATTACAGATGAGACTATGGTTGCCAATGCCAGCCCAAGGCTGGCAACTAGCAAGTAATTTGGCGAGGTGGGAATTTACCAGCCATGGTGTTTCTGGCATTACAACATCATGACCTGGAAGTGACATCAATGTGGCAGGATGATGCTCTAGCATGAGCCCAAAATCTATGCTTTTACCATAGAATCTGAGGTGCACACTAGAGCATCACCCTGGTGAGTTGACTTCACTTCCTGTTTACACCAGAAGTGCCAGTGCAACATGGAGGAAGTACCAATCCCCCCCTCGGTTTCCCCTGCTGGCCTGTTGAGTGGTGGCAGGGAATGGGGTGGAGAGGTCCCAGGCCAGGGTGTCCCCTGCCTGGTCCCCCTAGATGAAACACATCCATGCCCCCACTAAGAGATTTATTTATTCGTTTGTTTATTGTACTTATATCCCACCCTATCCCACATTTAACTTCTAGCCACCCTGAGCCTGCTTTGGTGGGGAGGGCGGGGTACACATTTGATAAATAAATAGAAGGAGGAGATGAACCATGAAGAATGGCCATTCTCACAATATTGGCTACCAAACTATAAGACATTCCCCTGGAGGCAAAAACAGGGACAGAGATCTACCAGAGAGAGGGACTTGGAAAATTGGGATTGCTTCTAGTAAACAGGATCAGTTAGAAAAGAGGATCCAAGTTGCTCTGAGTTCTTTGGAGGATGAGTAGGGGTATCTGCCACATAAATAAATTTAAAAATATGGATTGGTGCAATAAAGCAGAGGGTGTCATTTTTCATCCAGGATCACAAAACAGCAGGGTTTCCGTAAAGGCACCTCCACTTACATGGCTCTTCTGGATTTTTTTTTAAAAAAAGGAAGAAAAAAGTTCCATCCCCACCCTTGCTCCCCCTTTTTTGCTTTCTACATCTGTACTTTATTCAATGAACACATCTGCATTCTTTCTTTCTGTTTTCAGCCAGAAACTCTATCCAACCCTTATCACTGACACCTCTCTGCAGTTTCAAATTCCGACCTTGTGCCAAATCCCCATTTCCTGCTGCTTAATTTCCATTCATTTACTCTTGTTTTTGCTTCTACTGCCATTCCCAGCATGGGCCAGCTCCAACCCAGCTTCTTCTAATTTTTTAAGGAAGGCTCCCTATTGAGTGCTATTGGAATCCGATCCTCTGCTCCGTGCCAATGGCAGGCTATTGTTTATACTACCTAACAACAGTTGCCAATATTACGGCTTTTTTTCCTTCTCTTTGTTTCACTCTTTAAGTGTATATGCTAAGGCCCAGGAGGATGGTTCTCCACATATGGTGACCCATTAGGTCTGGCTTTATTATTACTTCTGCAGAATCTGAAGTAGCCCCTTTCTAAAATAAAAAAATAGAAGGACAAAAGTCTGAGGAGTCTTTTTCACACAGGCCTTGTGGATCTGGCTTGGATCCCTTCCCTTCGACTCGCCAGATTAAAAATAGAGGGAAATTAGAAATCTTTTCAGTGTTCCAATAAAAGATCTTCCATATAAAGAAAGCCCCAAGTAAAGACTCATTAAAACGTTCACTATATCTGTAAAAGATGGATCGAGTAGGGATATTTCATCACGTTTAAGAAACTCTTCCCCATCTTTAATATATAATGTTTGAACAGTTCACAAACATTATTTTCCATTCCTCACCCATCACTTGCATGAAGAAAATTAGATCAAAATGTTACTGTAACTGCTGTATGCAGGATGAGACACTAAACAGGTAGAGAATGAACATTCTATGGAAAAGAATAGAAAACAAAATGGCTGCCCAGTGAAAACATTTTCCCTCCAATAAAGCTGTAACTTCTAAAGCCTGGAACAGCCCTGTGTCTGGGAGCCAGACAGTGGCAGGATCACACAAGCTACAGAAAAGGACTCAAGGGCTGAATTTGGCCAACAGACCTTCCTTTGTCTACCTTTATGTATAATGGGCCAAGTTAGTGTAGTGACTGAAAGCTCAGCTAGACATGACAGTGTCCTTGTGTCTGCCACAGGAAGTCACTGCCATTTTAAGGCTGGGACTTTTTTCTTTCAAAAGCTCCATGGAGTCCCAATCCTGAAAGCCAACCTGACAGAAAGGGTGAAGGGTGGTACTTTCCAGCTGATGAAGACTCCTGTGTCTCCACCCTGACTCCTCCTGGGAAGCACCACCCCTCACCTCCACTGCTGCCGGGGCTGCAGTCTTCTCCTACAGTGCCATTTTCAAGACTTTCAAGCCAAGGCATCATCTATTTTGCTTTCAGGTGCCCTCCTGGTGGCATTTTTGAAAGAAGAAAATTCCAGCCTTAAACTGGCAGCCCATCCCTGTGATAGACATCTTGCTGAGCCCTGAGGTTGTGCTTCAATGTAAAGATAAATATACCACCCTCTAGGGATGCCAGTCTCCACGTGGGACCTAGGGGTCCCTTGGAATTACAGTTTATCTCTAGACTACAAAGATCAGTTCCTCTGGAGACAATGGATGCTTTCGAGTTTGGACCCTATGGCATTGCACCCCACTGAGGTCTCTGTCCTCCCCAGGCTCCATCCCCAAATTTCCAGAAGTTTCCCAATCTGGATCTGGCCAGCCTACTACCTCCATCCCCCACCACTGGCCAGTGGGGATCTGGCAACCCTACCTCTCTCACAACATTATGGTACCTGGTTTTCCCTCCTCAGGTCAAATTGGGAAAGAATTTAGATCAGGAATATAGAATAGTGAAAAAGATTAAAATTGTTTATCTGGTCTGATTTATTCATTCTCCCCTTCCAAAGCTGGTTCCAACTTTCAGAAAGAACCTCTGCCATTCTATGTCGTGTATCCTAACTACAGGGCTTTAGTAAGTTGTGGATTTCTGTACAGGCAGCACCATCATGCAAGTGTATTAAAATATATGCAGACCACATTTTGATTTATTTGTTTACTAGGAATAAGGCCCATTGTGGAAATACATACAACGAACTCTAGAAAGAGGTTCTGGGTGAGTGCCCTGGTCTTTGGCACTCAACATCAATTCACTGTGGTGACCTCAGGGTACAATGAAACAGAGCTTACCGTTTTCTTCAGGGGAACTGATCTCTGCCATCTGAAGAGCAGTTGTAATTCTAAGTGATATCCAGCCCACACTCGGAGATTGGCAACAATGGTTCCCCAGGAGGAAATGGCTGGTTTGGAGGGTGGAGTCTATGGCATTGTACCTGTCTGAGGTCCCACCCCTCCTCAAACCCCAACCTCTCCAGGTCTCACCCCTCAAATCTCCAGGAATTTCCCAGCCTGGAGTTGGCAACTCTATCTCCTTCCCAGCCAACCATCAACGTACCTTTATCTGCTCCTCTGACTTCAGTTTTCCATCTCCTCCCTCCCTCCCAGATAGCAGTTGTATTTCTGAGTGATCTCCAGCCCTCCCCTGCAGATTGGCAACAATGGTTCCCCAGGAGGAAATAGCTGGTTTGGAGGATGGAGTCTATGGCACTGTATCTGTCTGAGGTTCCACCCCTCCTTGAATCTCACCCTGTCCATGCTCCACCCCTCAAATCTCAAGGAATTTCCATACCTAAAGTTGGCAACTTTATCTCCTCCCCTCTCAGCAGCCTCTTCCTAGGCAAAGTTCTGTCTTTCTCGTTAGTGGTGAGCAAAACAGCTTACTTCATTCTTCTCTTCCACTTTGTGATCTGTACAGCAACCCTGCAAGGTAGGTTAGGCAGAAAGTCTGTGGCTGGTCCAAAATTACCCAGGCAGCTTCCATAGGGAGGCTCCTGCTGAACAGGAGCAAGCAGTCAGGGCTAGTGAAGTAATGCCACTCAGGAGGCATGAAGTCACCTTGAGAGTGCTGGCAGGCCTAGGGTTGCCAACAAAGACAGATTGATGCAAAGGAGGATGGGAAAGTCTCCATATCTCTATTTTGCCTTAAATTGGTTTTGATGCCAGCAGAGTGAGAAAATGCCAGAGGTGCCCCATGGTAAATGGACAATTCCTAAAGATTTTCCAAAACACTACTCTGTCCACATTCATTTTCTACAATCACAGCGTCCCCTGCCAGAACGCAACACATCCCTAGCACTTTGAATTACCACCAGAGCTTTAAGAGCTTTCCTGCTATCACCTGGAGATTGGCAACAGCTTGTTTGGAGGGTGGGGTCTATGGCATTGTATCTGTCTGAGGTCCCCCTCTTCCTCCTCCTCAGACCCTACCCTCAGCAGGCTTCATCCCTAAAATATCTTGGAAGTTTCCAACCTGGAGCTGGCAACCCTATGTCCTTTCCAGGAAATCATCAACCTACATTTATCTTCCTGTCTGTCTTCAGGTCTACATCTCCCCTGCCCAGCCTCTGCCTAGGGAAAGGGCAGTCTTTCCCTATAGTGGGAACCAAAGCAGCCGATATAATTCTCCTCTCCCCTGTATGATCCGCACAACAGCCCTGTGAGGTATGTTAAGGTAGAAAGTCTGTGAATGGTCCATAATCCCCCAGGCAGCTTTTATAACTTGAACCTGGGACCTGCACACCATCCTCTGAAGCACTCTCAGGTACATATCTGTGGCAGTAATGGGGTGACTGCTGGCTCCTTTTCCTATAATTTTTTTGCCTTGTGGTATTCTGCTTGTGGTGTGATCTGTCTTTTTTGTGGTGTGGCATGGTTATGTTATTGGGTTTGTTTCTTTTGAAGGGGAAGTGATGTGTTGTGGGTGAGGACATATTTTACCTCAGAATACACCAGGTCACATATGCAAATGGGTGTGTGTGGAATGGAGTGAAGTCCAATCAGCTTCCAGAGGCAACTGACCTTGAAATGCTGGCCCAATCAGAGAAGAGTGGTCTAGGCTGCAGTGGGTAGGAGAGAACTCAGGCAACACAGCCAGTGGATAGAGACACCTTGTGATTGGCATATCACAGAGCCAACTGATTTTGGCAGGCATAGAACTTTGCCACCCCAAATGGCTTTTATATATAAGGGCAGGATTGGTTTCACTTATGCATTGTCTGTGCCTGCAGGGTATTAATTAGGAGTATCAGATTCAGGTGGGTAGCAGTGTTGGTCTGAAGCAGGAGAACAAAGTTCGGGTCCAGTGGCACCTTTAAGACCAACAAAGCTTATACCTTGAATAAAACTTTGTTGGTCTTAAAAGGTGTGACTGGACTTGAACTTTGTTCTTTGAGGAGTATCAGAAACTCTCTAGAGAAATTTTTCTGGCTTGGCCTCAGAGCTCCTGAGCTGTTTACCTGATTCAGAGGCTACATTCTCCCCACCCAATTTCAGTTTAATTGCAATCTGGGAGGATGACAGAAGGGTGTGTGGATCCCAGAGAAATTTTGCTAATCTTGTCAAACCAATTTGGCCTTCACGCGAAGCTGCTGTTTTACTTGGAAGTTAAATAGCTGAGATTGCTTCAAATTTCACGTTTGAGATTGGACTTTTGTTTAGTCTACCGTTATCAGTTTAACAGTTGCTGAAAAGAAGACATGACATCAGAATGTCCTAAACCTGTTATTAGGATATATAGATAGGAAATGCCATAGCAAGTATGCTGTGTCCATGAGATTTTCTAAAAACATCAGCAGCTATGATTTCCAGTTATATCTTATTTCTCATGGGCAGGTTCTTTCAGAATGATTGTAGAACCAGTATTTCAGTGCAGAGTGTTTATTTCATTGTACTTTCTTTGTTGTTATTTAAAAAGAAATAAACCAATTCTAAAACTAAGAAGTACGGGAGGGATCAAGAAAGTAGGAGGATATGATCATTAGCCTGGGATAATCTGTTCAACATGTTTTTGTGTTTATGCTGAATGCCTTTCTTCCCTGGTTACGAAAACTAAAAATCTTTGACTAGGATTATCAGGATTCTTAATATTGGCTAGCTATATCAGCGAGAGCCAGCGTGGTATAATGTTTATAGTGACAGACTAGGAGACCCAAGACGGAGTCCCTGCTCTGCCATGGAATCTTGCTGTGTGGCCTTGGTCTGGTTATTCACTTTCAGCCTAAACTACCTTACAGGGTTGTTGTGAGGATAACATGGAGACAAGAATACTGTAAGCCTCCCTGAGTCCCCACTGGGAAGGAAAACAGGCTATAATTGAAGTAAATAAAAATAAATAAATATCATATAATGGATGCATTACGCCATCATGCAAGTCTCCAGTCTTCTCCATGCTACATAATATCCTCCTTGAAACACTAAATCAAAGGACTAGTTAGGCTTGCCAGCCCCCAAGTTGGGGCGGGGGATCCCCGGCTTTTGAGGGCTCAGCCCCGGCTAGCTGGCTGTTGGGGGAAACCCCACCCCAAGGGAGTGTCAGGGGCAATGCTCTACTTTTTGGGCAAAATGCTGTGGTTTGTAGCACGACTCTTTTTGTAGCAGGAACTCCTTTGCATATTAGGCGACACACCCCTAATGTAGCCAATCCTCCAAGAGCTTACAGAGCTCTTCTTACAGGGGCTACTGCAAGCTCTTGTAGGATTGGCTACATTAGGGGTGTGTCGCCTAATATGCAAAGGAGTTCCTGCTACAAAAAGAGCCCTGGTTTGTAGCCATTTTTAGCATAGAGTTTTGCCCCAAAAGTACAACATCATCCCGATGGCGCCAACACGGTGACATCACTTCCAGAAGTGATGTAATTGCATCGATGGCATCCCCACCCACCCCCAGAAGGCCCCCCAAATCCCCCTACTGGCATCAGGTAAGGACTTGGCAACCCTAGGCCTAGTTTCCATGGTTATCTAGGCAGTAACAGATTTCATGCACTGGAAGAACTTGTGAACACCTCTACTCCAGAAAACATGCATAACATAGACATACTATGTAGACGTAGGACTGCTGACTCCAGGTTGAGAAATTCCTGGAGATTTGGGGGCAGAGCCTGATGAGGGGCATTGGGGAGGTGAGGGACCTTAGCAGGGGCATAGTACCACAGAGCCCACCCTTCAAAGCAGCTTTTTTTCTCATGGGGAACCGATCACTGTAGTCTAGAGATCACTTGTAATGGCAGGAGATCTCCATTCCCCACTTGGGGTTGGCAGCTATATGTGGGAACCCACACTCATGGATGCCCAATTATTTCCCACATATGAAAGAAGATTACACAGGTTAGGACTTTGCATGTTTCAACCTCCATGTCATGTATTAAGTATTTGGGAAGGGAATGGTATTTACCCAATTTGTCCTCCAAATGAAAAATACTGCTGCCCTGGTAAACGATTGAACCAGGACTCAGTATAAAATCAAAAGCTGAAACCCTTCTTTGAGTTCTAATCATATATTTATATAAAATTCACATCCTACCTTTGTTAATAGTGCCTAAGGATATTTATAAGAAAACAATCATCATAAAAGCAAACTATAAAATCATATTTTTATCAGCTGTGAAGCCTCCATGAATTCAGTATCTGGTAGAGAAACTAACAGAGTCATAGGAGATTTCTAGTTCTTATAGCAACAGAAAGGTTCCTGGAAATATGTTACTTATTTTGAAAAAGAATAATGAAGTCAGTAAAAGGAAATTAAGAAGTAGAGGACTAGAATCTTTGCACAGATTATCGTGAAAGAGAAATCAAAATCAACCAATCAGGTTTGTTGTCATCCTAGGAAGAAAGTAACTGCAGTGAATAAGATGAGAACAAGTCAGACCATGGGGGGGGAGGGTGTGTGGATTTCAGAAGAGTGATATCACCAAGCCCCACCCAGTATGTCTCAGGATTTAGGATGATGGGGATTTGCACCCTTTTCAGTGTACTCATCGCCTACCACTGGCTTACATACAAATGGGAAACAAGTCGGGCACGTGCAGGGCTAGGCTAGAATATTTCTCCCCAATGGACTTTTTTCTTTTAATTTGCAGAGTGTTTTTATATGGAGGACTATTCAGAGAATAGTCTGAATAGTCACTCACTGGAGAAGTCCCTGATGCTGGGAAAGATTGAAGGTCAAAGAAGAAGGGGATGGCAAAGGATGAGATGGTTAGACAGTGTCATCGATGCAACAAACATGAAATTGAGAAAACTTCAGAGGACAGCGGAAGACAGGAGGGCCTGGCGTGATCATGGGGTCACGAAGAGTCGGATTCGACTGTGCGACTGAACAACAACAACAATTCAGAATACGACCCTCTCCCTTCCACAGTCTAATGTGGTACAGCACATTATACCTCTCTGGAATTCTATCACCTCATTTTCCTGCATGTGTAGGACAGGTCTTTGGAAAGAAGGGCAGGAGCAGACCTGGGAATCGAACATGTTAGGTCTGAAGATGGCAGCAAGAAAGCAGAAACCAGAAGTGGAAGAACTATTCAACAGCCAGCCCAAGTGACAGCAAGAGGGGTTGCTTATTCCCATCTATGGGGTGGGAGCTTAACATCAACAGTGGCTTTCTGTCAATCAAGCTCCAGGTCTAATCTTGGGCCAAACAAGAAGATACTGAACAGTGGGGCCTGCATGAGAGAACTGCTTAAACCCTTACTCTTGATGCAATAAACCTATTCAGATATATTCCACCTTGGAAACTCCAGGGCTATCTTGGAATACAACATCCATGATTTTTCAGGAAAAATGAGTAAATTAATCCAGGACTTGGAAGATTAAGAATGTTATTCTCGTTTTTCAAAAAAATATTTTCTATTTGGTGCACAACTAAACATCACTGTAGCAGGATGCGACCCAAGTCTTGCCAATTCCCTGTAAACCAGGAGTAATGTAAAGTCCCTGGAGGACTAACTTTCCTCCTTTAAACTCATGTGGCCCTCACAGCCACCTCTTCTGGTGGTGCTCTCCATGTGTTTGGTACACACTTAGTTACACCTTTGCTATTGTGGCACTACTCCTGGGGAATTCACTTGTGGAAATCCAGTGGGCACCACACAGAGATCAATTCACATTTCACAAAGTCCTCATGGCCATGAGGTCTTTGGACCACAAATGTGCTGGGAGTGCTGTGCTTTCCAGGCATGTGCAAAGCTGCTTCAGATAAAGATTATGGCATGTGTAGAGAAGGGGTTTCTTCCCCCCCGTACACACACTGTGCCATCTTCCTGACATGAATTGGCACCAGGGAGTTGAAATATACCTATTTGAGTAACTCTGAGCATGTCTCAGAAAAAAATCCTTATGATGGTAAAGAAGATTCTTTAATGTACAAATCAACACTCAGCCTTCTAGGGGGCTCATGTTATCATTAGGGGTGGAAAGTGCTTGTCAAATTACTGCCAACATGGTAACCCCAAAGAGTTGTCAAGGCAAGAGATGAATAGAGGTGGTTTGTCATTGACTGCCTCTGTGTAGTGACCCTGGACTTCCTTGGGGGTCTCCCATCCAAAAATTAATCAGGGCCAAGCCCAGCTTTGCGTCCAATATCTGGCAAGATGGGGCTAACTTGGGTAATCCAAGTGAGGGCCATATTATCATTAGCAGTATTAAATGTAATTTTATTTATTATTTACTTAATACTTAGAATATAATGGAAAATATACTAGCTTTTTTAACAACAGTTGATATAGGTACAAAAGTTTGTTAGAAGTCAATAAATTTTTTGGGAGAGGATGCTGAGACAGGATAAATGTATGGGAAATTAATCTTAACATCAGCAATTCTACTAGTTGTATCTATGCTATTACCAGCGGGCAGTGGAATTTCTCATGGCTCTTTAAACATTTGGTGGGTTTTTGTTGTTGTTGTTTCATTTTCATAAGATAACCATTTCATTTTGCAAGTGATTAGTGCAAGCCCCCTTGAGTACAGGAGAGTATATATTTTCAAATAATAACTAAAATGTGCAAGATGGGGGACACAAGCATTTTTCTCCCTCAAAATGTTTTTTAAATCCATTTTCCCTTCCAGGAAGTGTTTATCTTCCTGCCCCAAACAAAAGGCATCAGAAATGTGGTTTGGGGAGGAGGGTTCAACTTTCCCCTCCTGCCCACCCATGCTGCATTGGCAGATCCAGTTCTGTACACAGGACTGCCACTGTCACATTTACTGTGGCTCCGAGCTGATGTTTTCTATATGTACTCCTCCATGGGAATAATTTCCAAAGTACTTCCAATGTAATGTTGGAAGAAGCCCAATATCAATATTCATTTTTATCCAGTTCTCTGACCTACAGTATTTTTTCTCTCAGTCTGTATCACACACACCCCAGCTACGAATTCCATTCCCCCCACCTCCAAGCCAAAGTCCAAGAGGAAATTTCAATCCCACAAAGTCCAAGTGATTTTCCAATGTGCCGAAGCACATTCTCTTGTTCCTGGCCTGCATAGCAATGATGTAACATCTCAATGTATCAAAAGGAAATGCACCTCCTTGTAAGCTTTTATGGTCCAGCTGTGTTGCACATTCTCCAGTTATGTATTTTTTTTTTTGCTTTTTTAAAAAAGGGAATAATAAAGAAAGTGGAACACGACGCGGCTTTCACTCATAGCTTGGGGCTGAGCTTCCACATTTTCCACAGTACCCAGCTCTTTCCCACTTCCAGCCCAGGAACAAAATTAAAACAAACAGTTATTCGAACACAGCAACTGAGATTCCACCTGTTGTGGTGAAACCAAAAGACACACGTGGGATGGAACCTGCAAACAGAACTGCAACCAGGGTGAGGCCACCAGATGTACCACTCAATCTGGAATACTTCCTAAGATTTTTTTAAAAGACTCCCCCCCCCATTTGCGACATTTCCTTTTGAAGGATATCTTTTAAGAATAGGATCATTTCAGATTAAAGAATAGCAATATTTACAGTTCTGGAAAAATTGCACCCTAACAATCTAAATTTCACCCATCTGGCCCACCATGGTTATCTACCTGAGATGTCCCCAGTAAAATTTCAGCCTGCAGCTGGTAGAGTCCAGTATGTTATGTTTCATTACATTCAGGAAAAAAAATCATTCCCAGAAAGAGAGAATGAGCACAACAGGAAGAAGTGTTCTACTCCCATTCTTCACTTGCTATGCTGGTTTTCTATGGGCAAGAAGTATTTTTTTAAAACATAGAGGAGCATTCCATAAAGCAATCCTCCACTGCAGTGCAGAGCAGAACAGGCCATTGTATCAACTTAGCATTCCGCCATCTCATTCTCCTGCAGGGACATACCCTGAGACCCAGGCCCAACGACCTATCAACTGTATCAGGCATTGCATCTGATTTTTTTTAAAATCATATTTGTTCCATCAGTATAGACATGATTCTAAGAACTCCACCCTGGAGGCAGCTTCATTTCAGTATGCCTTAGAGGCACTGTGTTTTTGAAGGACTTCAGTGTGAATACAAATATTTCCACCACTGCTACCTTTCTATGCTGCTGGCTGCCAAATTGTAAACGACACAGACAGATGAACAAGACTAATGATTGATGTCAAGCTAGAACAATAGTTTGATAGTATTTTTTAAAGCCTTACATGAAGCACATTAAAATGATCTAAGTCCACAGATCAAAATCAGATGTAGGCTGGTGCCTTACTGGATATAAGCCGGCATCATTCAGCAGAAGTTCACTGCAACAAGTTCAGTCACTAACCAGAATCTGTCCATCACCAAGACATTTCTCGCTTTCCTCACTCTATTTGAGCGAGGCTAATGTCTTCCATAGTCAAATCAGAAAGATGTAGAGATATGTTCTGTCTCGAAATCCATGTCAAATGTAATCACTTCCTCGCTGGGTCAGGGGAAAGGCCCCTGTAGGTGAGTACTCTGTCTGTAATGGTGCCCAGTCTGGGGAGCTCACAGAAAGAACATCAGAGAGGTAACTGTCTTTATCATCTGATAAACTGTGTCTGAAAACAGAGGTTGTGTTTTCCACTACCCACAGCTAACAGCAGGAATTCTAGACCAGGGATAATGTCTGACTGAAGAGGAATGGCACAACTCAAGAAACTGTGTCAAACACACTTTTAAAAGCAAGCTTTGACTGTAGAGTTCCCACCTCTGGGTTGGGGAATTCCTAAAGATTCAGTGGGTGGTGAAGCCTGGGGAGGGTGGAATTTTGTGAGGGGAAGAACCTCAATGGGGCATAATGCCATAGAGTCTACTCTCCAAAGCAGCCATTTTCTCCCTGAGAACTGATCTTGGTCATCTAGAGATCAACTGTAACAGAGAGAGATCTTCAGGTGCCACCGGGAGGCTGGCAACCTTATTCCTTTCCCCTAGAGCCGCAGTAGAGGCTTGATTCAGACATATTACAAAATCATCATTAGTGATGCAATCATCTGAATGCAAGCCACTCTACTACCTATGGTTACCTAGGGATGGTTAGCCCAGGATCTGAAACCATGATTTGAAGCTGGTTCACTACCCATGATTAACTATATAATTAATTAAATGCAAATATCCTAGTTTAATCCTGGCTTGTTCTCCAGAACTGCCCCTGCTACAGAAATGCCTGGCCAGAACAAAGGCAACAATACCAATATTCATGAAGACCAAGAGAATTTGAGTGGTCTGCAAGACATATTGTGGTTTCATAGGCTGAATTCAGACTGGCAATTTGCCCCACTATAGCCACGTTTCAGCCATGTTTCCCAAGCAGATTAAAGGGGGCGTTCACACAGGCATATCTGCCTGGTGTTCCCCACCCCTAGGCAACCCATGCTGTTCCGCTTCGCTCCTGGGATTAAAAAATACCCATTGAAAGTGGTAGCAAATCCCAGAGAGTGCCTTTATCCCGCTGCATTCCGCTTCTGGGAAGCATGAATGCTCAGCCGAAAAGCTGGGAGCAACCCACGTTCCACATAAGGCAGCAGCAATATGATTGGCTGTGCTCTGCTCTACCGCCCAATGCGGTGCCAAATCAGCTATGTGTGCATGTGTGTAGCCGATTTGCCAGGGAAAAGCCGTTTACAGCTGCGCGTCTGGGCCAGCAGTCTGAACGCTCCCGCACGCCTCCTCCCGGTATGCTCCTGCATCAGTCGGCGCAGTGTGACCAGGGAAACCCGGAACAGTTTGTTCCAGGGCTTTTTTGCCATGACTGGCTCCCACTTCAAACTGCCAGTCTGAACTCAGCCATAGCATAACCACAGTTAAAACACCCTGTGGCTAAAATAAACTAGGCATTACATGCGGACCAAGCAGTAACTCTTGAAGATAGCAACCTGTTAACTGAAACAATCCCTGCTATAGTCAGCCTAAACATTAAGAATGCAATGGATTATATACATTTTTTTTTAAAGATAGACTGCAAACAGTCCACTTGAGTTCCAGTCCTTTTGGCTCAACCATTACAATGCTGAACAAATTGTTTTATGTTTCAGCACTTTGTTTTATTTTTTTTAAACCCTGCATACTCTACCAAGAAGGCTTCCAAAAAAGTTTACAGAAAATATCTACATTAGTATAAGGGCATCCTATACATCAACAAAACACCTCAGTGAAGAGAAGAAAATGTCACTCCATGTCTAAAGGCAGAAAGGCTAGATAACAAGCGAGAGGCTGTGGTAAGGGAGTTCCAAAAACTAGGTGTTTCTGCAGAGAAATCCATTCCCATGGTGAACACCACCTTACCAGTGAAGGTGGGCACATGGACTCCATATTTAAATATCATACATAATGTGACCATAAGACTGCCAGCTTAGTAGAACAAAAATAGCCTGGCCTATGTCTGTGCTTGTAAGAGCAGTGTGCTCTGCAGAAATACTAGGGTGATGCTTTCTTGCAAACACAAGTAAACATTAACAGCTGCTAATAACGGCAGATCAAATTAACTTTCAAAGGCAGAAGAGCAGGAATTAGTCTAAAATGTTAGCAACATGAAGGACATCAGTCAGTGAGCTGCTTACTGATACATGCTCCTTTTCTTGCAGTGAGGGGGAATATGTAATGGTGGAATTTATAATTTAGAGATATTCCCTTACAGGTAGCTTGCGAACTTGTCCTAAGATCATATGACCTTAGTTTGTTCTGGAACAAGACTTGGAGACTATCATACAAGGCATTTTGCTTGTTACTTACATTAAAGTTGCTTAAAGCCGTTATTTGTTGTAATAGTGTTTATATGTGGATCAGAAATAGCACACCAATACACAGAAAGTGGTGTGCCTGAGAAAAATTGTCTGATAAGCCTGGAAAAATATATAAAGCTGCCTAGCAGACTCTACCCAGATACCTCATAGGCAAGGTTATTAACTTCAAGGTGGTGCATGGGGGGTCTCCCAGAAAGAACCAGTCCCAACTACAGAGATCAGATCTGCTGGAAGAAATGGCCGCTTCAGAGAATGTTCTCTATGGAATCACATCCCTCTGAGCTCTCTCCCCTCCCTAAACTCCACCCTCCCCAGACACCACCCCTCAGAACTCCAAAAATTTCCCAAGCTGCAGTTGACCACAGTGGGATCTGATAGACATTAAAATGGTGTGTTAGGAGAATGGTTGATGGAATATTTTAAAGGTTTTCTCTAGAAATTCAAGTGTAAGAAGTTCCTTTTTAAATCAATGTTCTTACATTCTATAGAAAAATAAAGTTTGTATTAAATTTGTATCAAGGTGCTATCTGATGGTTTAAATTACCTTGTTCTTTTGTTCTATGACTCGATTGTAAGCTGTCCTGAAAGTCTAGTTTGAAAAGAAAATGAAAGTGGAGGGTGGAAAGTAGTGAACAGGGTTTTGTGCATGCGTGTGTGTGTGTGAGTAAAACAAGGTTTTTTTTAATTTCTAGTGAGAACTACCATTAGCTGAGCACTGACAGCACTCTTGTAAATTACCAAAATATGTGTAAACAGGAAGTGTGAAACTCATGCAGAGAATTATGATTGCTTCATTAAGAACCTTTAAATGTCAAGTATTTTCACGCTAGTTAGTATCTTGAATTTAAGGAAAGGTTTCTTGGATTTTTTTGTTCTTTTTGTTTAAGAAGAATCCTAATTTTTTGTTGACTTTAAAGGCAATACAATTAAACACAAATTGCCATATTAGATATTTTCACACTGTGTTCCTAGTACCCATAAATCTGCCAGATTCAGTCACTGGAAAACGCTGAGAAGAAAAACTGAATTACAATAGGCCTGTACCTACTCATAAGCAAATCTGAGAAACCAAAATTAACTTAAAATTAATAGTTGACAGTAATAATCTTTTTAATGGGTTAAATTCAGACTACACTGGTAATTTCTGCTGATTCCCCCTTCCTGCTGCAGCCCGCCCCCATCATTCCTCCAGGTCCCCTCTCCCCCAGAGCAGCATTCCATGGAGATCAGTGGATTCCAGCAGAAGGAAGGAGGCAGGAAAGAATTTGGTCTGGGCCCTCCAACCCTGTTTACGCACACACACCCCAAGAAAGCAATACAATTCCAAGGGTTTTGTTTGTTTGTTTGCTTGTTTTAAGAAATCTTTCTGATGTTGCTAGTTTCAGATATTACTTTTGGCTAATCACTTGGATGTTCCCCAGAGAACTGAATGTGAGGTGCACCAAGAGTATCGGAGTTCCATTTATTTAAACACAGTGCTGGCCACAGCTTTGCATAATGGCAGAAATATGCAGTAAGAACTAAGTTTCTGGGCAGCTGGGCATGTGAGCTTTAATAAGGAGCTAGGCTGTTAATAATAACGGTAAAATAAAAACCACCACAGAAAGTAAGGATTAATACAATGGGGCTCTCATTTTCCTTTCTTTTCTTTTTTTAGCATGGAAACATGTTTTTAGTGCAATGGGGGGATATAGGCTTTTTAAAAATCAGGAGGAGTGCGAAAACCGCCTTGTGCTGCCCAGTCATTTCAATGGGCCTCATGCAAGAGGGCTGTGCTCCCTGTTTATAGCTTCTTGCGCTCTTGCATCTTCACTGTTCTTGCCCATTCCCTGTCCCATGCTTCTCTCAGGAGCCCTGCACCAATAACAAATTGCAAACTTCATAGAGGCTCCCAGAGTGCACTCCCAGAGACGCTGGTTTCAACACCCGCCCCCTGCATTTTTGCTCTTCCAATGCCTAAGGGAAGAGGGGGGAAAACATTACCGGCTCACTACAGAACACACAAATGAAACACAGGCTACTTTTCCACCTCACTGGTATTTCATAAATACCATTTGTTGTTGTGTGGTTAAATTAAAAACTCAAGCTATCAAACATCAAACAGTATGTTAATGTCAAGTATGCTTGAATAAATACTAAAGAGTTCAGCTGACTGAAGTGTGTGGATAACTTGCTAATTAGCAAGAGGCAGGTGTGGAAAAAAACCCCTTAATTTAAGCAATTTTTATAATTAATAATGTTTACTTGTAGTATCCTTTATAATAAGGCTGTGGTTTTAACCTCCTGTGAATTGTTCACTGTAATCCAGCATTTAAAAAAATAATAATCCAACAGGGGCATTTTTTTTTTAAGGAGATCAGTTTTCAGAACAAAATAACCTGCTGGGTTCATCTTCAGAGGATTTTGTATCATTCGGATCAATCACCAATCTAGTTTTTCAACAAATTAAAGAAAACACAAAAGGTAGCATTCCTCAAATATTGAAGAAGTGTCACAAAGGCTTCCATTGCAACAGCTTTAGAGTTTCTCTCAATAATTCCAGATTTATTTAAATTTCTCATATGGGTCACGGATCGGTCATGCTGGCATGAACGGTCTCATAGCCTGCTAGCAGTGCAATCCAAGGCAAAGTTACTCCAATTTAAGCCCACTGGTTTCATTGGGTTTTGGCAAGAGTAACTCCGCATAGAACTGCACTTAAATACTTCCTGTCCACCACTACCACCACCTCCTCAGCTATGAGGTAAATAAACACCACTGTTTTTCAGATGCAACCTTCTCACACATTTTATTCATTTCAATTTTTGACAGTCCTATTGTACTGTAACCTTCAGCATAACAACGTCCAAGTAACATCCATTAACCACAATCCTATTTAATTACCACGTGCCCAGTGTGTGGGGAGGGCAGAGGTGCTACCATATTTGAAGAGCATGGGGCTTCAAAGAAATGAATGGACAACCAATGGTTTCTTCTAACAATGGTCTCTCTAAACCCAGCTGTCTGCATATTTTACTGTCTCTAAATTGTTAGGATCCCAAACACATAAAGCGATTGAGAGCATTTTTTTTAACTTTATTAAGATATTATATACATTACATAGTGTTTTGTCTTCTACATATAAAACAATTTGAGCATTACAATAAAACAGCGTACATCTTATAATAGTTGTTACGGATTAAGATACATACAACATATTACTAAAAGTGTATATCAATAAGAGTACAAATTATACTGTAATTCCCTCTATGGTAGTAAATATTTAATTTTAATTCTTTGTGAATTTCTGAGTTTTTTTATTATGTGTTTAGCTTGTTTTAGTGATTGTTCCTGTAAGTATTATACTTCTCTTTATAATGACATGGAGATATCTGTACTTGTTTCGCAGTCTTCTATGACTGTTATATTTCAGAGGTATAACCAACTGTGATATGTTTCTTTTAGAAGAAGAAGAAGAGATTGGATTTATACCCCGCCCTTCACTGCCCAAAGACGTCTCAGAGTGGCTTACAAACTCCTTTCCCTTCCCCTCCCCACAACAGACACCCTGTGAGGTAGGTGGGGCTGAGAGAACTTCTGACAGAAACTGTCCTTGAGAGAACAGCTGTGCCAGAGCTTGTGACTGACCCAAGGTCACATCAGCAGGTGCAAGTGGAGGAGTGGGGAATCAAACCCGGTTCTCCCAGATAAGAGTCCACACACTTAACCACTACACTAAACTGGCTCTTTAGTGGAAGTAAGTCCTGTATTGTCATGTATTCTAGTACCGGTGCCCATATGCATATAAATTTAGAGTAGGCTGGTGCAGAGGGGTTGTGTGATCTATGAATGGAGTCTGTCATTTTGGCCATTATAAATTGGTCCCATATCTTTTCTTGTCATGTTGTTATTGTAGGTGGTGAGGTAGATTTCCAAGCTGATACTATCGTTAATCTTGCCATTGCAAGTAGTATTGCTACTAGTTCCTTGTTATCACCTGTTAATGAGAGCAATTTTTAAAGTCCAGAATCCTTTACCTTCTAGCAGCAAACACTAACCTCAAAAAGATAAAGGACTCGGCAGTCTCCATTTCTACTGTATCTGACGAAGGGAGAGCTTTGACTCTCGAAAGCTCATGCCCTGAAAATCTTGTTGGTCTCTAAGGCGCTACTGAACTCGAATCCAGCTCTTCTTCTGCAGATCAACACAGCTACCCTCTGACACTATCTTCAAAAAGATAAAAATTCCCTTCAATTGCACCCTTACCTTCCCCACCCCACTTTGATGGTCTAACCCTGATCACAGACATGGAAGCTAAACAGATAAATCCCCCCCCAATCACTTTAAGAGTTCAATTGATGAAGACCTTGAAATATCATCCTAGGAGAATGCAGGGTGGTTGGGACTTGGTAGGTGGAGTTTGGACATTACCACTTTTGGACAGCACCAACTGCCATATTTTCATTAATCAGAAATGTCACAAATTAAAAAGTCTTATGGGTGGGGGGGATCTTTGGTGTGATAGAGCAGTGTTCCAGGTTGAATGGCACACCCTTCAACCCCACTCTGGATACAGCCCTGACAAGCAGCCCATAGTTGGGATAATTCATTAATTTATCTGCTTGAGAAGCTTTAGCTTATTCAGATCCCTAAAATACCAATCGCCTCCCAAACTGGCACAATAGAAACCAATTAGAAATAACAACATCACAGAACAATTAAAATAGATCTAGCAATACCAATAGAATCCAAACAGGAAGAAATCCAAGCCCCCCTCCCCCCAAAAAAGAAACAAAAGAAATCAGCAACAATTAAATACCACAAGTGCAACTCAAAAAGAGATTTGTGGTGTCATTTTTAGAGCACTGGACCAAGGTCTTGGAGAACTGGGCTCAATCCCCATTCTGCCAGGAAGCTTGCTGAGTGGCCTTGCCCCTGACACATGGTCTCAGGGCTTTTCTGCATGCTCAAGATAGTCCTGATTTTCTTTTCTTTTTTTAAAGAACATGTTGGGTGAGTATTTTGTGTGTGTGCCTAGAAATCATGGTTGACCTCTGGCAACCCCTACTGGCTTTGATATTACTTGCTTCTGTGTCCTGGCCCTGGTATTCCCTTGGGGTCTCCCATCCAAATATCTGTCAGGGTCGGCCCTGCTTAGCTTCTGAGATCTGACAAGATCGGGCTTGCCTGGGCTCTCCAGGTCAGGGCTATACTCAGTCAATCCACAAGTACTGGAATTGATTTGGGCATGGTTCTTCTGCATATCTTCCCTCCCTTCACATTTTCACAGTTGTGGAGTCAGTTTATTTTCTTCCACATGTGCCTTAAATAACCAGGATTTTCAAGGGAAGGAGCTGTTGTCATCAGTGACATGACTGGTGGCATCACAGCACCCCCTCTTTTTATGTTTCGCACATGCTTATATCTACCTTGTAATAAAACCGGGGTACTCAGTGCTGTAGTTCTTTCATTTCCTTCTTTATCTAATGGGGAAACGATGCAGGACAGATGTGGCAGGTGTCGGGAAATGGTTTCACTGTTCCCCTATTATGACATTAAAACTTCCTTTGGTGGGGTTGCCAACCTCTAGGTGGGGCCAGTTCTCTTAGAATTACAACTGACCTCCAAACTATAGAGATCTGTTTCTTTGAAGGGACTGGCAGCTTTGGAGGGTGGACTCTATGGCACCTCATCTTCACTGAACTCACTGCCCTCCCTAAACTCTGCCCTCCTCAGGCAAGATCCCCACTGTCCTCGGCCTGAGGCAAAGACGTAAAGTCTACCTGTGGAAGAGAACAGGTTGGTGGGGCTTTTGTGCAGTAGAACTGGTAGGGGCAAGAAGGGCTGTTTGCCAGTTTAATATGCAGCAATAGCACCATGTCTTCCTACACAGATGCAAATGTATCTCTCAGTCTCTGGGAAACAAAACAGGGAATGTACTCTTTACCAACCTTGGGGTTATACACACACACACACACAACACACATACAGAAATCCCAAATCCCCAACATTAAGATTTTTATGTGAGCTGTTTTGGCAGCACATCCCGAGCCAATCATCTAATCCAAGGCTGCATTTAATGTCGACTCTCTTCCCAAGAAGCCAAATGGAAGGAGAGGAGAAGAAAACAGCTACAGATGTAAAAACAGACCTGGAATATTTCACTGACATGACATATCTACTGCATTTAATTAAAAGAAGAATGTATGGGAACAATGCATCCTTCTCAATCCAGGTCGAAGGAACAAAATAGGCCTGGATTAGATAGGACAAGTCAAATTTCCCCCAGAGACTTTCAAATTTAATGGGAGCTCCACATGTTTGATATGTAGGGAAGCAAGTGGGTGTTCTTGGACGCAGTCCACTATTCATCATAATACCGCAGCCTTGTTCATTCCCAGTGTGGAGGCTTAAAACCATGAAACCATATGTAGAATATTAAAAATCATTTAACGTTAAAATGAACATTATGAAACCATGTGCCCTGGCCGGGACTCCAGGCCAAAAGCCTTTTGCATCCCCACCGTTCACGTTAATCCTCATGACCAGAAGACTAAACAGGATGATGCATAAATCTTAACACACACACAAGTTTCTCGGTGTGATATTGCAACAGGACGACTTACCAACAGGTAGGGGTGCCAACCTCCAGGTGGAGCCTGTAGATCTCCTGCTATTACAATTGATCTCCAGACAACAAGCATCAGTTCCCCTGGAGAAAATGGCTACTTTGGAAAGTGGACTCTATGTCATTGTTACCTGCCCACAAATCCCTAACACATTCATGGTTGAAACAACAACCAAAATTATTTGTATTCAATACTTGTGCGAAATTTGCAATGTACTTATTATTCGTTTCAAAGGGGGCTCATAACATCCATCCCGAATGATCTCACACCATAAAACAAAGTGGTGGGCATTACAACCTAAAATGGCAACATCGATGAAACCTGAAGTATATTCCTCCTTCCCTTGTCTAGAACAGATTTAGAGAAGGGATGGGCAATCCAGAACCAAGAAGATCCTTTGTTGGGTTGGCCTTTATGGGAATAGAGCGGTAGAAGATATAATCTGTTGTATGTTGGAATGCCCCATCAATTAAAAATGTTTAAACCAAAATCAAAACATACCTTGTGAAGCACATTATGGTTGAGAAGTGACTGTAGCCTTGAAAAACTGATACACTGACGGTGTTTCCACATGCTAGGCTGAAAAATGCTTTGTAGCATATGTAAATATGCCTTAGATCGTTTTATACCATTTTGAGGAATTACACAAACTGACCCTGTCAACAGGAACTAGAATGGTTGCTTAGCAAATGGTATTTATTTATTTACTGCATTTCTATCCCCCCCCCTTTCTTCCAGCTGTTGTCTGTACTCTACTTGCATATGACCTGGCTATGAAATGGCCACAAGAATGCAAAGATGAGAAAAGTGGTTTCATCCAGCATGGTGGACAACTGGTTCTTCTGCTCCTGATTAGCTCTGTTTTATCTGTATAATTTCCTTTCATTTCAGTTTTGCATGGTGATTGGATACAAGCTTATTCTGTAGATGCTGTGAATATGTATAACTGGAGATTTATTTATTTACTGACCAGTTATATACCCCACCTTTTTCACCTATGGGGACCCCAAGTGGTTTGTGACATTCCACGTTAGCAGAACCCTAAGAACATAAGAGAAGCTAATGTTGGATCAGGCCAATGGCCCATCCAGTCCAACACTCTGTCACACAGTGGCCAAAAATACCAGGTACCATCAGGAGGTCCACCAGTGGAGCCAGGACAATAGAAGCCCTCCCACTGTTGACCACCCCCCCCCCAGGCACCAAGAATACAGATCATCACTTGCCCTTGAGTCCCTATCTATACCTTGGGGCTAATAGCCACTGATTGACCTCTGCTCCATATTTATATATTTATCCCACTTTTGCACAGCAGTTCAAAGCAGCTGGTGACATCAGCCGAAAACAACTGCTCACAAGAAAAACAAACAAAGTCCACATGAAATGGTGAATATCTCCAAGCTGAAAAGCACATTCCTTCCTCCATGTAACCAAAGGCCTTCTGGAACAGATCTCAGGGAGAGAGAGTCTGGTATCAAAAAAAAGAATCCTAGCTGGCATTTTTTAAGTTTTATAGATAAAAGTTTGAATAAGAAAGTAGAAGCACCTGATGAAACCTCAGAAGCCAGAGGGGTCATGAGCTTCCTGAGAGGAGTGATGCTTCAACCACATTCCCTCTTTGTACCTCCTCCCCAGCTATTTAGGTTGTGCAACCGCTGGCAACTTGCATGAACTGCATATTTAATTTCAACTGCTTTTTGGGGAGTGGAATTTGGAAAAACGGTTCAATTTGAAAGGTGAAGGGGGAAGTGTGTGTGTGTGTGTGTGTGTGTGTGTGTGTGTCCCATATGATGCCCAATAATTGCCCACATTTCTCACACCTAATGGGGTTTTTTTGCTTCTCATCCAGCTGTTAAAGGAATAGAACATCTGGCTATAAACCATTGGCAGCCTTCCACAGCCTGGCCCCTTCTACCCACACTGCTTCTCTTTCCACATAAAAATCAATGCTTCTTCCATGCTATTCAACCCCCTGCTGGTCCAGGATGCATCATCAGGCTCATCCTGCCTTCCATTGGCACACTTTGCCATTTTACCACATCCAAGAGAGTGCAACCCATTATTGCTACGTATGAAGAGTCTATGTCATAGCATAGCAACTGTGGAACATTCTTTCCTCAACTCGGCCAAAGAGTGAAAGGAGCACTGATAGGGACACTAGACCAATGGGCAGTTGAACCTCAAGGTAGAGTACATCTGGGGCCACAGGAGCAACTGCTGATTGGTACATTTGACTGAGATGTAGTTATCACATTTTATTCCACCCTTCAAGAAGCTCAGAGTGGCCTCCATGGGTCTCTCCTCCCGCTTGTCTTAACAACCAACTAAGAACAATGCACCCAAATTATAATAAATTATCAATATAAAAACAAGCCATAGGTTTAAAAACAGCATACAAGTATGCTGTTTTAATGCATTAAATGTTACCAAATTCAGAGGATTTCTTTACTATATTCATAAGGACTAGAAAACTCACATAAAAGTCCAAGAGATCTCTGAGAAGTGGCTGAGCATTGCAGCGAAAAGTTAGTGGCTTAAAGTAGCCCAGTCACTGCTATAGGCATATGTGATAGCACAAAACTTATCAATAACAGAGGTGTCTTTGAACCCTTTGGCACTGAGGCTTTCAATGATTCAAAACCTGACATTTCCCACCCTTGATTGTTTAGTGCCAAACATTTCTCCCTATTCCTTTTTGTTTTGTTTTGTTCCTGCCATCAAATTGTTTCTCAGATGCAGTGAATGAACTTACTCTGTTTCCATTGTCGCTGAATTAATCACAGTCCTGCCCTAACCACATGGAATGTAATTTCCCATAAGAGAAATGTTTACTTTAGTTTAACTTTGTTGGAACTGGTCGTACTCAAGCAGTCTATAAAGATTTACTGTAACATATTTTGCTAAGCAATATTAAAGCCTATGCTGACAGATCTCGTTTTATGTTACCTTCCTCGAACACAAAGTCTTAAATGCCTTTCCTACAGACCATTATGCCAATAAAGCAACACACAAATGATATTTGCCTTGATGCCATAACAGCTCACAGGCTGAGAAAGCCAGATTCTGCAACAACTCACTGGGTTGCTAGGGCTGCCAACTCTGGATTGACAAATGCCTGGAGATTTGGGAATTAGGGATCTCAGACCGCCCCGCCCTGGGGAGGGGGGGCGCTGCCAGGCCCCCATCTCTCCACCATGGATCAGCTGGTTGGGAGGAGGGTTACCTCAAAAATGAGAGAGGAACACCTGACATTTCTGTGACACGCCTAAGTTACTTCAGTGTGACCCAGAAGTGACATAGGCACATTGGGGACATCAGGGCGACACTCTGGCTTTTGGGCAAAAACTCTAAAACATAGAGTTTTTGCCCAAAAACCAGAGCATCACCCTGACATCCCCAACATGCCTACGTTGCTTCCAATGCTTAAATGGGAAAATAAACTCCCAGCTCCCAGGAAGCTCATCACCCGTGCCCCGCCAGCTGCCTGGAGGGACCTGGCAACCCCACTGGGGATGGTGCCTGGGGAGGGCAGAGTTTGGGAAGGGAAGGGAAGGGAGCTCAGCAGAAATCCAACTCCATGCAGTCCACCCTATGAAGCTGCCATTCCCTCCAGGGAAACTGATCTCTGCAGTCTGGAGATCAGTTGTAATTCCAGGAGATCTCCAGGCCCAGCATGGAGGTTGGCAGCTCTCGTTCTATAAAGAAAGACAGTGTAGGTCAATAGGGAATGAACTTGACCTTTGACCAAGGAAGATCTGGGTTAAAATCCTTTCCATAATTTCAACATGCAGCACATGACAAGGTTTAGGACAGAACTAAATGTAATGCTTGGAAAGGAAACGTGGTATAGCTTGATCTTGTCAGATCTTAGAGGTTATGCAGGTTTGGTTACTTGGATCAGAGACCACGAGGAAGACTCCACAGAGAAAGGCAATGGCAAATCACCTTTGCTTCTCAGTTGCCTTGCTGGGGTCACCATACCTGGGTTGCAACTTGACAGCATGTCCATACATTATACATGTAATGCTGAGTTATGTGATTCGTTCTCCTGATGGTTTGTTTTTTTGTATCACAAACCTGGAGGGTCAGTGAGCAGCGAGTAGATAAGTGCTTGCTAAGCCAGTGGTTGGTTTGTTCAAAATCCCCTCCTGCAGCTCCTTTCCCACTACAGGCAGAAAGGAAAGGCTGCCAAGAGCCACCATGGGCCCCAGAGAGAGATGTCCTCCTTCACACCACCCAGAACCAACCTAAGCATCATATGAAAACAAATCAGTCCGCTGTATTTTTATCCTGCCTTTCCTGCAAGGAGCTCAGGGCAGTTTATCTGGTTCTTCCTTCCTCCATCTATCTTCACAACAACTCTATGAGGTGGGTTAGGCTGAGTGTTGCTGGCCTAAAGTCACACTTCACTTTAATACAGCAGCCACTAGTTTTACATGGAGAGCTGGTGTGGTATAGTTGTTAGAGTGATGGACCCTGCTTCAAGTCACTGCACCCCACAAAACTTCCTGGGTGACCTTGGACTAAGGTTGCCTGGCAACTGACAGAAGCTTTGGGGGCACGGAAATGGGGGGAGGGCACCGGTATTGTGCACCATGATGCCACTTCTGGATTGAAACTGGAAGTGGTGTCACGTTGCTCTATGAAGCCCTGTGAAACTCTATGGTAAAATTGCTTAAAGGCAACCTCACTTATTAGTTTTTCTTCTCTGCTCAGAGCAGTGAAAGGCGACAAAGGTTGCTGGCAGGAGGTCTCTCACAACAGTGGAAGACCCAGCAACCCTCCCTTGGACCTTAGTCTGACCTACCTCACAGGGCTGTTTTAAGGATAAAATGCAGGTAGGAGGAATGATGTACATTGACCCGAGCTTCTTAGAAGAAGAGTGGGATAAAAATAAATCAAATAAATAATTATAAACTAGTAGTACTAACCATTTTCCCTGGACACCTGGAATTTTGTCCCCTCCACACCATTCTGAGTAAAGATACATGGGTAAAGGGAGAGGGACGTGATAAAGGGTGGCAGAGAAAAGACTGAGTACATATCCACCAGCTGTCCATGATGGCATCCATTTGGTTAAAACCCACCCAACCAGCTACTGAGAGAAAGAACCCCACAACTGCATACCGCATGGAATTTGGCTTTAAATCAGACCTCAAACATGTTTTCATTACCAGTCTCAATACTTCACTATTGCTGCAGAACAAAGACTACCTTCACACAGCTAAAAATGTGTTTGTCTGTGACTGACGACTGGGGCACACCCCAAGGAACAGGCCTGAAGAATGGTGGACAGGCCATCTCCCCATCCCATGAGCATGCTTGCAGATGCATTCATTCCTCACGACAGATGCATTCTTTAAAAACAACGACCGTCAGACATCTGATCACTGACTTCTGATGTTCTGGAAGCAATTCGGCACCCTTCCCCCTGCCTCAAAAACACAAGTAGGTATTGGGCCAGTATAGCTTCCTGTACTCCTACACGGCTTCCTACAGGAATCCCTTTGGGGGAACAGTCCATCCCGCCTCTTCAGTGCTCAAGCAAGTGATGACATTCTTTCACAGCTGCATGGCTGGGAAGCTACCATCCAATCTGCTTCCAGACAATGGCCACAATCCAACACCGAAGTTCAGTGAACAATCCAACCCATTCAGACTCAGAGGACTCAAGTGCACTTAACTCTTTGTTGAATTGTGGCTAGTTTGCAGCACTATAAATAAACAGTTGTTTTTCTTTGGTTACCCACCATCCAGACTCTTTCCCTCAAGCAAGAATTTCTATGGAAAATAAATTCCCAGCAACTCAAATGTAGAGGTTTTTTTTTTTAAGTGTATCATTTGTGGTTGCTAGTGCTTGGTGACACGGCATCATGCCCAGGGTACCGATTGGTCAGTGCTTGTCACATCCTGAGCAATAAGCAAAGCTCTCCTCCTCCATGGCTGGACCGTAGAGTGAATTTTTTAAAAGCGTTTTAATTATTTAGAGGATGAAGATGCCCTCCACCTGCACCTCTCTCTCTCTCTCTCTCTCTCTCTCTCTCTCTCTCTCTCTCTCTCTCTCTCTCTCTCTCTCTCTCTCTCTCCGCTCTCAGGAGTGATCAGGTAGTTCTTTGTTTAAAAATCTGGTGATGTCTTTTTAAAAGCTCCCCCTCCCACCCGCAATAGCTGTTTACATCTTGTTGATTTTATAATTATGGCTTTGTATGGTTTTTATTGTTGTTTCCTGGTTTGGTTGCCGGCTATCTGGGAGAGAGAGAGAGAGACTTTTCAACACAGAAAGTCCCATGATCTCATCAGTCTCTTGCTTCTTAAAAAAATGTGTTCTTTCAAAGTTCTGTAGTTTCCCCCTTCTTAGCTCTGAAGCACAGACTTGCCTCAGTTTTATTTATTTATTTTTAATTCTCTCTGTAAAATGCTTGGGGAGTAATCTTACCAAAGTTAAGCACGGTTTGTTTTTTTTCATATGTGCATGTGCGTGTATGTGTGCACCTAGAAGTCATGGCAGCCTCTGGTGACTGACCCTTATGGGGGGCCCTGGAGGGTATTCAGAGAGGTGGCTGTCCTCCATCCAAGTACTTGCAAAAGTTGACCCTGTTTAGCTCCCGAGATCTGGCAAGATCAGGCTTGTCTGGGCTATCCAGGTCAGGGCCAAAGAGTTTTGAGCCCCACTGATATCAGAGGGAGAGTAAACATGTATAAGTCTCTCCCCCTTTAGCCACTGACAATGACAACACTGAAAACTCTGTTTAACTTTCATGAAATTACAAAGGTGTTTAAACAAAAAATATTTGGTCCTTTTTTAAAACTCTGCCCTCCTTCCACGCTCAGGGTACCATACGTGGTTCTCTCCTTCATTTTATCCTCACACCAATGTAGGGAAGGTGGGTTAAGCTGAGGGAGAATGACTGACTCAGTAAATTCCACAGCAAGAGGGGATTTGAACTCAGGTCCCTCTAGTCTAACCATTACCCTATAACTGACTAAAAAAAAACACATAGTAATGGACTGGAGCCATGTTCCCATGAAGTTCATAGGAGCAGATCTTTCCCTGCCATCTCCCCCCCCCACACACATACCCTCTGAAAAGAAGTGTGCACACCAAACAACCTGCCATGCAGTCCAGGGGGTTGGGCCAAGAAGGGGAGAAAGTTGTTCGCCCCCTTGGTCTTGCATGATCTTGCCCAAAAGTGGGTGGGATACTGGCTGATCCCCATTCTTGCTGCAGTGCATAGACCTCAGCAGTTTCAGTGAAGGGGGAAGACCGCATAAAGGAGAAGGAAAGGTGAATTTACTCCATTCACAGAAACCTGGATCCAACCTCACTGCCACTAATAATAACAATTACTAGTAATTACAAAGCAAAGAAAGGTACACCTGATTCCTGCAATAAGATTATACCTTTGCTGCAAGGCATCAGGTGGTGCTGGGATCTCACACTACTAGTCCTGAATACCAGCTGCAGCAATTGTAGCACTAAGACAGAAATCTTGCGTTTGTAAATCCCATTTAAATGCTGAATGGCTAAAGCAAGTACAGTGTAATGTAGACTTAGTTGCAAAACAGCTCTTTTCTCTTTTTAACCTGTTTTTTTTATGCACAAGTTGAAAATTCAGGACTAAAAAATAATAATTCGAAGACCCAGTTTAAGTCTCATTTTCAGGACATACCTGAATAATTCTCCATTCGCACAGTCTACACAGGTACCCTTGACAACTGGAGGGGGATGGGGGGATTTCCAGATATTGGGGGCCATACAGTTTTGCCCAAATGCCAGAGCATCTCTGGTGTCCCTCAGTGACATGCTGACATCACTTCGGGGGGCACAGGAAATAATGCCAGTGCATTAGGAGGCTGCTGGCACCCCCCCATTTGGCGCCACCCTCCCCCTTGCTGGCCAGCTGAACAGCAGTTGGCAGCACCTGCTGGAGGAAGGGATCCACTACCCCCATCAGGGGCCTGGCAATCTTTTGCATTTTATGAGACACACCCCTAATGTAACCAATCCTCCAAGAGCTTACAGAGCTCTTCTTGCAGGGGCTACTGTAAGCTCTTGGCTGCATTAGGGGTGTGTAGCCTAATATGCAAAGGAGTTCCCGCTACAAAAAGAGCCCTGCTTGTATGTATGTTACTGGAAGCCGCCCTGAGCCTGCTTTGCGGGGAGGGTGGGGTATAAATCTGACAATAAATAAATAAATAAAATGCCTGACAATCTGAACCCCCAACCTCCTAGAACGCAATTTAGCTCCTAGCTGACCCAACAAGTCCGCCAAATCCTGGAGGTGAAACGAAATGAAGTCAATCATATTTTGTCCAGCTCAAGAAGGAGGATTTGTAGCTCATAAACCATTCATAGTTTTATACACAAGGTGCCAAAAATGGAACTGCTACCCAAGTCCAAGTAAAAGGAAGTAATGAAAAAGCCTGACAATGTGGGAGTTAATGAGAAAAAGGCTTGATGTCTTTAAGGTAAGCTGAAATCACAGTTACCCCTGCATCTGTATGTGAGCACAAAACATGTGTGTATGCACTGTGCACACAGATGGCAATGGAGTCTGAAGTTGGGTGAAGAACAGCTGGGGGGAGAGAGTGAGTTTTGACACATATTGACTAGTTCTTCAGGATGGAGGAGGAATAAGCCTGAGAATTTTGATGTTGAGAAACAGGGGCAGGACGGAAGGAAGCTTGCAATGTGCTACTAATTGAAAAGGGATGGAACATTTCTGCAGCAGAGCCTAACCATTTCAAAGGCGGCCAGTTGTCTGGCTGAAAAAGGTATATACACTGTGAAGAAGAGATCTGGATCCTGCTATTATTATGCAGCCCCAAATTTTAATGCAAGCGGGCACTTTATTTTGCCGATGTGGTTGGGAAAACAGTATTGAATTTCATCTGACAGAGCTGGTTCCAAGCTTGGGATGGGGCAAGGTGGTCAGAGGAAGAGTCTCACACACAGCTCAGGCCAGTGTATGTGGCATGGGAGTGGTCTCATATCCACCAGTCCCCACCCTCAGCATTTCCATGTTCAGCTGAATATCTGCAAACAGCCTGATCTGTGTGCAAGTGTATATGCACACATTTCTGCATGGACACTCATTTCTACACAGTTCTCAGACACATAGAAGACCCTACATGCATACATTTGTGCAACTTTTCCTGGTCAGGAAAGTTCTAGCTACTGTGGAATACATGCCTTGGTTACACCTTAATTAGATTACTGCAATGTGCTTTACATGGGGCTGCCCTTGACAAGTGTTCAGAAATGTCAATTAGTGCAGACTGCAGAATGCTGCATCCAGGATGCTGACTGGAGTGGGTTGTAGGGACTGTATTGCTCCAGTCTCCTTCCATCTTCACTGGCTCCCAATTTCTGGGCACAATTCGAGGTGCTGATGCTGACACTTAAAGCCCTGTATGATTTGGGGCCAACTTACCAGAAGGACCACCTACTCTCTCAGGAACCTACCTAACCACTGTGGTTGTCTTCGGAGGGTCTACTTCAGGTGCCTGGGCCTTTTGAGAATACATGGCTGGCAATCTGGAAGAGGGCCTTCTCAGTTGTGGCATCAAGACTCTGGAACTCTCCCAAGGAAGATTTGCTTGTCCCCTTCTGTTGCCTGTCTTCCTAACCACAGCGATCCTTCCTTCTTTGTGTGAACACTTTCCAATGCCTGCACAGTGTGAGGCACAGCCAGCTCTTCCTATAACCTTCCAAGGGGCCATTGCCCGTCACCCCCATGCAGCACTAGGCCCTTCCCCCCTCACCAGGCTCCACCCCCTGCATCTCAAGGCCACCACTGTCTCTCTCTCTCTGTTCCCCTGCAGCTCAAGGCATGATCCTCAGATGACCTAGCAGCTCCATCTAGAGGCTGCTTTGCAGGTGGAACATTTTGCTTGCATTCAATTGCCCCCTCCTTCTTTTTCAGGTTTGCATTAAGATGGATGGGATGCAAAGCCAATTTCACAAAAAGATATTTGATGATTTCTTAAAGCTGAGCTCGTTACTTGATTAATGAGATCAGTCTGATTAATTGCTTAATCCTTGTAAATTGGATTTTAGTTGGATTATAATTGTGGCTTGGAGCCTCTCAGAGGGTATTTGATGTTGGAGGGATTGTTGCAAATCATTGCTGGATCCACAGAAAGAACATCTGCAACAAATCTCCCTTCAGCTTTTGTGGCAACTTAAATAGAAGAAGCAGTAACTTAGAGGTATGTAACTTAAAGTTTGGAAGTGCAACTGGACACACTGGTCCCCTTAGAAAACCAGATAGCTGTGGTGGGTCAAAGTGCTTTTGCCCGGCTTCTGCAGATGCATCAGCCGCAGCCATTCCTGGTTCAGTCAGATCTAGCCATGGTGATCCATACCTTAGTTACATTTAATCTAGACTACTGCATTCTACTTGGGGCTACCCCTAAAGAGTGTTCAGAAGTTGCAGCGAAATGCAGAATGCCATGGCTAGACCACTGGTTGGGGCCTGTTACTGGGAGCATGTGACCCTGGCACTACAGCTATTACACTGGCTACCAATCAACTTCTGAGCCCAATATAAGGTGTTGTTTTGGTCTTTTAAAGACCTATATGGCTTTGGACTAAGGTATCTGAAGAATGGTCTTCTCCCACATGTTCCCACCTGGGAATTAAGATCACAAGGAGACACCCTCCTGTCTGTCACACCAATTGAAGAAGGAGGAGGAGGAGGAAGAAGAAAAAGAAGGTTGGATTTATACCCCACCCCTCCCTCAGAGTCTCAGAGCAGCTTACAATCTCCTTCCCTTCCTCTCCCCACAACAGACACCCTGTGAGGTAGGTGGGGCTGAGAGAACTGCTCGTGAGAGAACAGCTCTGAGAGAACTGTGACTGGTGGGTTCCAGGGAGGTGTGCCTGGCCCCATCAGTGGCAGTCTTCAGGAGGCGGTTGCAGATAGTTTTATTGAAGACTACATTTGACTGATTCAGCTTTTATTTATTGGCAGCCCTAATTGGAATTTTTAAATTGTGACTTTTTATGAGTTGTTTTAATGGTTGTTTAATTTCATATTTTTATGTTTTTTATCATTGTTTTATCTTATCACCTGAGGAGAAAGGTAGGTAATAAGTGTTTTAAATAAATAAAAATAAAGAAATGTTTATTAGAGGAAGATGCCCCTTATAAGCAGATTCAAGTATCTTTGTTTAAAACAACTGTATGTTTCCGATGCTAACAATTCATTCAGCTAGGGCTACCAGGTTACCTCCTGCTTCTGCACTCCAGGAGGGTGGATGACAGCATCCTTGATGCCCTAGGAAGTCTCTTACTCTCTATGGTTTTTACCAAAGAGATTGGGGAAATTCCTAGAGTGTTGCTGAGCGTTGCTCCCAGGAGAATATCTGGAAATAAAGTCAAAGTGTTGCATGCCATCATTTCCTGTGCCATCTGCCCCTCCAAGTGCTCCCTGCTGACAAACCAATGTTAGACTCAAACATACATTAGCAATAAGGTTACAGAAGTTTCTGTATTTCTCTCCACACTCCAGCTCCCATCCCACATGACTTTTGTACTTGCAGGTCCCATGAGTCTCAGAACAGCCTTTTTGAACTGTCAAAGAGGGCGCCTCTTTCCTTTTTCACCCACAGAATAGCCAGTTGGTTCCAACACTATGTTTTTTACAGTATATTAATTTTATTGCTGTTATCCACCCTGTATCCCTCTTGTCTTGAAGACATGAAGGATTTAAATAAATCTTGGATTCTGCACTAATTTCTTGGAAGTGTCACTTAGCAAGGAATGGTGTCTTTAACCATGGGTCACCCTTATATAGGGATGCCAGCCTACAGGTGGGGCCTGGGGTGCTCCTGGAATTACAGCTCATCTCCAGATGACAGAGATCACTTTCCCTGGAGAAAATTAATGCTTTGTAGGGTGAAGTCTCTGGCATTGTACCCCCACTGAGGTCCCTGTCCTCCTCAGGCTCCATCCCCAAATCTCCAGGAATTTCCAGATCTGGAGCAGGCAATCCTACCTCCCCTGCCCCCCCGTCAGTGGCTTGGGGGACCTGGGAAACCTACCCTCATGCAAAGTGGTAGCTCAGAGAAGGTTCTTGATTTTCCTCCTGTATGGCAAATAGCAGAGGTCTGCATGTGAGTAAGGCCACAAGAATAGTAGAAGAGAAACAGTTAAAATATATCTCCCCTTGTGTCATGGCCCCAATCTGAGTTGGGGTTTTGAACATCTGGCATTTAAAGTTTAAAAGTCTGTGGGAGAACCATTCGTGGAGTTAACGTTATCACACCTCATTTGGCCCTATCCTCAAAGTGGCATGTTTAATCAGATCATCTCAGCTGCATTTTAAATAACAAATCAAATCTTTAAAACTATCAATCGACAAGGCCATTACTACTTTTCATAACCATCTGAACACAGAAATAACAATTCCAATGAGAGCTGTAAATCTGTAGTATTTTGAGTATTTCAGAGAGGGAAAATATGTGGACAATGGAATACAGAAATTAAAAAGGATGAAAAGAAACAGAAACACAGAGAGTCCCATTATGAAATAACTGTTTGACTAATGAAAGGTTGAAATCCGACTGATGAAGATATGACTTGCAGCTTCAGCGGGAACAAAAACAGCCACGTTGTCCCTGCGTTCCTTCCCCCACCAGTCTGGTCTTAAGGGACCAAGAGCCTCTCAGAGCCCCACAGAAGCAGGTGTGGGGATATTTTAAGTCACAGCAAATCAGCTTAATTAAGTATGCCTCCAACTCACAAACCTTTCCTTTTAACTAATAAAAGAAAACCAAAACAACTGCTGCTTCTCTTGGGTGAACAAAGGCTACAGAAAGACAAGGAAAACTTCATCTCACTTCAGAGGGAAGACAAACTGACCAGCACTTCTTTATATGGCTCAAATATCCTTAAAATGGCTAGGGTGCCTTATGGATTACTGGAAATAATGGCAAAAGTAATGAGAGTTTTACAGGAGGCACCCAACACCGAGTGTGCCTTTTTTGCTTAGAATTGTCTCTCCAGGTTTATTTTTGGCTCTTCTAGGTGGCCGCACTCAGCCAAGCACAATGAATAATACTTGGTCAAGGCAATGAGAAGTTACAGTTTTTAATCTGTCATCCTGGTCCTTATCAACGTCCAAACCATCCATCTGGATCTTTGCTTCTCCCTCATACACACTGAATTTGAAATACTTTATTTCTGCGCCATTTTCTGTTTCCTCACATTGAATGTTCCCCACAAAATATACACATTTTCCAACATGATTGGTGAGTCAGTACAGCAGCATGTACACGGTTCTGTTTTCCCCCATTTTATTCTCACACAGCCACTTATGAGGTAGTGAAGTAGGCTGGTAGAAGATGACTGGCCCAAGGTGACCCGGAGAGTTTCATGGTGATCGGGAATCTGAACCACAGGACACTCCATTTATTTTCATTTCGATATTTATACTCTACTTTTCTTCTCCCCACTGGGGACTTACACTGGCTTACAACAATTTATTTATTTTCCAAAATTTACATCCTACCCTTCTGCCCTCACAAGGGCCACCAGTGCAGCAGCTAACAATTTAAAACATACATGATAAAATCACATTTTAAAACTGTTAAAATTGTCCCCGACACATATCATTAAAAACAATTAAAGAGTTAAACTATGTATATAGACATCCCCTCCTCCATTTTCACCTCACAACAACTTCTCTGTGAGGTAGGTTGAGTTGAGAGAAAGAGTGATGGGTCCAAGGTCAACCAGCGAGCTTCCATGGCAGAACAAGGATTTGAACTACAGTTGCCAGCCCACCCACACCGATCCAGGCAGTGGGTTCCCTGCTTTTGCAGGCTCCTCCCCACCCACAAATGCCCCCCAACATAGTGTGATGACATCACCCAAAGGTGACATCATCATGCCACCAACATTGCACAGCGACACTCTAGGTACTGGGCAAAACTCTATGGTAAATTTGGGCTCAAAACCATAGAGTTTTGCCCAAAACCTAGAGCATTGCTGCTGATGTCACTTCTGGGTGATGTCATCATGCCCCGTGCGCATTGCACACATGGCAGAAGCTTCTGGAAAGGAGCAAAGATCCCTCCACCAGCAGCAAGGTAAGACAACCCTAATTTGAATCTGAATCTCCCAGACCCTAGTTCACTTCTCTATCACTTTTATATGCATTTTAATTAACTACTCTGTTATAATTCTATATCTGTTCATCTAGTTGGAGTGTTTTAACTCAAAAATTATTTACCGGGTGAACTTGTTATCTGGTCATGGACCACAATAAATTATTCATTCATTCACCTTCTAAAATGCACAACAGACCGACCATTTAACTTACAGGGAAGTTTTCGGGTGGGCCACAGGCTGCCAGGAACAAGAAGAACCAAGTCCTAGTAGCTCTGCCAGTCTGTCACTGGTGCCACTGGTTGGGTCTCAGCTGAGTGGCCTATAGCACCACAAGGGTTACTAAGTAGTGTTGCCTACTGCAGCTTGGCAAATCCCCGGAGATCTGGGGGTGGTGTTTGGGGAAGGAAGGGAGATCCACAGGAATGTAATGCCATAGGGTGCTCTCTCCAAAGCTGCCATTTTCTTCAGGTGAACTGATCTTTGTGGTCTGGAGTAGAAATTATGGGTAAACTGAAGCAATACTCACTCTATGCTGTGGAGCCTTGTGAGCAAAAATTCTGCTGTGTGAGCTACTGGCATTAAAGTTGTGAGCAAGCGATTTGGCTACTGCATAAATTAGTTTGCTCTGGAGCCATCCTTCCTGAGCTAAGACAGAAATGTGTGAACCGGAGGCTAAAAAACTGTGAGCTAGCTCACACTAACTCAGCTTAGAGGGAACACTGATCTGAAAACCCCTCTTGGAGGCTGGCAGCCCACTAAGGCTAACACATTCTTGCACGTTTTTAACTTCCCAGTCCACCCTGTTTAAACAGTTGCCTTCAGGATCAGGTGAGATATATTCCCTAAGAACTGATGGTTTATTTGTCTACACAGCAAGATTATGGTAAATAACTAGTAACAAGAATTTCAAAACGAGGAGTTGCTTGCGGTCTTGTTTTTTAAATCATCCCATATGAAAATGGTGGAGGAGACCACAGCTCCAATGAATTCCAGATTCCCTCCCCAAAAAAGTCTTCAGTAAAAGCCTGGAGCAAGACAGAAGCAACACACAGTGGATTCTAATTTATGATCTCTGAATTATATGGTGGGAGGATCCAGGAGGAGTCGTTTACAACAGGAATTATTGCAGGCAAATGTCAGTTGGTATTTCTAAATCACTCACTAATAGCTTAGTGTATGTCACACTCATTTCTCACGTACAGACAGACAAAACATCTTCTGCTTATTACTTGATCTTTAATATGACTTCTTTTTTTGTTCAGAAGAACATGCTGGATTATTTATAGTTCTCTGAGTCACTGATTTTAAATCAAGTGCTTATTTTTAGGGTGTTTTTTTAAAAAAAAAACAAAACATGTCTTTGGGGGAGGCAGAGAGAAAGAATTCCAGCATTTTCCAAAGCAGTTAAGAAGTTTGGAGATCTGATATTTGAACTTTATAGGTATTTCAACAAATTGGCAGCTTTATTTGGTTTTGTATTACACACATGTCCTCCCAAAAGTCAGGGAAATGTAGTTGTTTTAAAAACAGGAAAGGGACCAGTCCCTGGCCACAGCCTTCTACCCGCCCCATTCTCTCTCTGCCCCTCCTTCCATCCTGGTCCACTTTACCGCTTGCATCTGGAGTGTGGTGCATAGAAGGTTGGCTACAGAGAGGGGACCAACTTGATTGTCCCCTAACAGTACAGTGTAATCCTTGGCATATGTGCTCTGATGTATTCACGGCTAAGTTGAATGGGGCCTGATAAATATGTTTAGGAAGACTGCAACATTACCATGACAAAATCCAGGTATTCCTCACTGAAGTGAGGGCCAGTGTGGTGTAGTGGTTCGAGCGTCACACCAGAATCTCGGGGAAACAGGTTTGAATCCCCACTCTGCCACAGAGGCTTGCTGGGTAACCTTGGGTCAGTCACACACTGTCAGCATAGCCCACCTCAGAAGATTGCTGTAAGAATCAAAAGGAGGAGAGGAGAATGATAGAAGCCATTTTGAGGAGAAAGGCGGGGTATAAATGAAGTCAATAAAAATAAACTAACATTGAAACTAGCAGGGCTATTTTTGGGCAGGAACGCACAGGAATGGAGTTCCGGCTAGCTCCCGAGTTGGCCACACCCAGCAGGAACCTATTAGCATAGTAGGCCACACCCAACAGCAGGAACTCATTTGGATGGGCTATACTAGGGGTGTGTGGCTTAACATGCAAAGGAGTTCCTGCTGCAAAAAAACCCTTGGGTTTTGACAACAAACAAGGTAAACAGAATAAGAAGTAAAAGGTGAGTGTGGCTGGATGACCAAACTTCTGGTAACATGGGGATGTGGCCTAATATGCTAATGAGTTTCTGCTGTTGGGTGTGGTCTATTATGCTAATGAGTTCATGCTGGGCTCTTTCTACAAAAAAAGCCCTGGAAACAAGCATGCCTTATCTCCCAAGAGAAACATGCTAGAGCAGATGCAACATCATTTTAATCTGCTAAGCATTGTTTTTATGTCCTGGCTTGTTTTTATGCTGTGGCTTGTTGTTGTTTTTACTCGTGAGCCATTCTGATGAGGTCTCTGGAGAGGCAGCAGATAACATTTTCTAAATACATAACATTCTTCACCTTCTAACCATGACTAGATTAGGGCTAAACAGACCTTCACTCTGACCTGGATGGTCCAGGCTACCCTGAGGTCATCAGATCTCAGAGGGTTGGCCTTGGTTGGTGCTTGGATGGGAGACCACCAAGGAAGTCCAGAGCTGTTCTGCAGAGAAAGGAAATGGCAATCTATATCTGAACATCTCTTGCCTGGAAAACCCTGGGGGGAAGCCCGAAGCGGACTGCAATGGAATGGCACTTCACACATACGACCAGGATCCCCCTGCAGCTAGAGCATGAAACACACTTCAAACCCTGACTTTAATTTTTTCCCATGGTTTGCTGTAATTAGGGTTTCCAGCTGTAGGGTGGGAAATACCTGGAGATTTTGGTGGTGGAGCCTGGAAAGGGCAAAGTTTGGGGAAGGGAGGGACCTCAGCAGGGTACAGTGCCATAGAATCCACCCTCCAAAGCAGTTATTTTCTCCAGGGGGACTGATTTTGTTCATCTGAAGATTAATTATAATAGTAGGAGATCTTCAGGAGCTACCTAGAGGTTGGCAACCCTAGCTGTAATCATGGCATGACATTCCGTGTGCTTTGGTGCTAGCCATTGTTACTGCTATGCAGGTCCCCTTGTGATCCATGGTTTGCAAACACATACAAGCTCCAATTTCAAATTCTGGTTGAATAAACAAACCTTGGTTAGGTTAGCACTAACCACAATTTATGCAGATGTGGCTGGTATGCTATGCCATGGTTACAGAAAACCTTGGCAGTGAGGGAGGAATTTATATGTCACTCCTGACACCCACAGCTCAAAGTCTGGAAAAACTGCAAAAAACAAACATGCAGAATGATTTGAATTAAAATAGCATACACTAGAACGTCACATCTTTGACTCTAAACACACTCACGTGGAAAGAAATCCCATTGTTTTTAGTGGAACTTACTTCCAAGTAAGGAGTTTTTAAAGTGGGATCAAAGATTAACATGTGCAAGAAACGAAAAGACTTTATTATCTCCCCCTGCAGTTAGACATAGTTGTGTGCATCTTATTTTTCATCTGGTTTATAAACATACGTTCTGTACTCCAGGGACTGAGACTGTATCAAGGATAAAAGGATATAATTAGGTGGTTTTGTAAAATGCTCATTATTTCCCTGAAAGAACAATGAAGCAACTTTGTTTCATAGGCCAGGCAAATATAAAGTTGAGAAGCTGTTTTAAAAATTCTTTGTAAACAATTACATTTAAATATTCACTTTATTTTAAAATTCGGAAGTCCCTGTTAGGTTTTGCTGCTACCATTTGTTTATGCTAGTGGCATCAAAGGTGCCTTAAATAATGCTGCCCTATTTATTATCTTTTTCACAACAAGGGTGTGTGTGTAAATATGCATTTTTAGAAGAGTTGGTTTTGATACCCACTTTTCTCTATCTTAAGGAGCCTTAAAGAGGCTTACAATCTCCTTCCCTTCCTCTCTCCACAACAGGTGCCCTGTGAGGTAGGTGGGGCTGAGACATTAAAAGTAGCACAACAACCATAAGAACATAAGAACATAAGAAAAGCCAATGTTGAATGAGGCCAATGGCCCATCTAGTCCAACACTCTGTCACACAGTGGCCAAAAATACCAGGTGCCATCAGGAGGTCCAACAGTGGGGCCAGGACCAGGCCTGTAGCTACAGTGGGGCTAGGCCCCCTGACTTACTAGCAAGGCCCCCCGACTTCCCATACAGCCCAGGGTCCCCAAGCAGCAGCAGGTGTGGGGAAGGAGCCAGGTATTCCTTTAATTTGATTAGCTAGTGCCCTTTAAGAAATTTAAATGCCCCCTGACTTAAAAAATCCTGGCGATAGGCCTGGTCAGGACACTAGAAGCCCTCCCACTGCTGCCCCCCCCCCCCAGCACCACGAATAGAGTGCATCACCTGCCCCAGACTGAGAGTTCCTACCTATACCTTGTGGCTAATAGCCACTGATGGACTTCTGCTCCACATGTTTATCTAATTCCCTCTTGAAACTGTCCATGCTTGTAGCTGCCACCACCTCCTGTGGCAGTAAACTCCATGTGTTAATCACTCTTTGGGTGAAGAAGTACTTCCTTTTATCTGTTCTAACCCGACTGCTCAGCAATTTCATTGAGTGTCCACAAGTTCTTGTATTGTGAGAAAGGGAGAAAAGTACTTATTTCTCAACCTCCTCTATCCCATGCATAATCTTATAAACCTCGATCATGTGCCATAAATACCTTGATTGAAATAAACCAGATAGAGCCTGCTCATGGATCAGCAGGTAAAGAATAAAAAAGACAACCAAAGACAACTTGCCTTTTTGCAAATGTACAGGGGGGGGGAAATATAGAAGCTTTTTTACCTGGCACTTAGAACTCCAAAGGGTAGCTGCCAGGTGAACAGATGCAGGGAGGAAATTGGGCACCACAACAGAAAAGCCCCTTCCACTGGTAGCTGCCCGCCGGAAAGCAGAGGGCATGCAGAGCCTAAGTTTAAGATCTTAGCTGTCGAGCAAATTCATGTTCTTATAGCGGCCCTGAGTCGTGTTGTAGGTTTTCATCTCGCTTCTGCTTTAGATTGGTCTGCTGCCCCAAAGTGATTGTGAAAATATTTTAGGCTGCTTGCATATTTCTGCTGCTTATTCACATTTTAAATTGGTGTGTGCCACCAAACAGGTCTGTAGTTTTTGTGCTGCTAGGTTGATTTATTTCACTGTTATGAGTTCATCCATTAACGTTTCCATTGCTTATTCTTTTATAGCCATTTAACTGGCATTGCAGGATCCATTTCCTTGTTAGCTGCTTTGGGACTCTATGGATCGCCAATGCTGCCTCCGTTAACTTAGTCAAACAAACAGTAAATGGGAGCAAAAGATCCTTCTGGGACTTCACCTGGAATCTGATCTGTGGAAATCTCATTGAAATGAAAGAGCTCTTGGGCAACTCCCATGCTCAGGAGAAATCTCCTGGGTCCTGCTGTGTAAGAATAACCCCACCTATTCTTAAGAGTGTTCCCCATCTATCATGCTGGTGGGTATCAACTCCCTGGTGCACTGCCAGCCCTCTTTTTCTGTATTGGCAATGTTTACCTTTTTATTTACAGAGGTATCTTTTCTGAAGCTTATGAAATACAAATGTCTCTTCTGCCCAAGACTGTTAAGACATCCTTTGGCTATCATGTTTGGTCCTTGGCACCACAGATCAAGAAGGATGCCAACAGCTTGGAAACCATTCAGAGGCCAACTTGTAAAGGTGATAAAGGCCCTAGGAAGAAAAAGCCATGGGTACGTTCAGACAGGCCGTTTAGTCCGCTTTCGGCACACTTCAGTAACGGATTTTATATCCGCGTTCACACACCCAGCATCTGCACACCGACCCCAGCTGTCGCTTTCTGGATCAAACCCCTTTTAAAACGGAGTATTTTGATACCACTTACCCAAGTGGTGTTTTCCTGATTCTCCGGTTTCGAGCCGCAGTTTCCAATGTCTGATAGCTCCTGCGGTGTGCCTCAACCCCCTCCCCTCTGGAAAGCTTCCATGGAAGCCTCAGGCTTCCACTTTTCATCCACCATTTTTTTATGCCTTGGCAGTATGTGCATGGGCAGAGCTCCACTCCTAAGTTAATAAAAGCAAAGTTTAAATGGTGCCTAGTTTTAGCACTTAGACGAGTTCGGGATCTCCCGGAGGAGTTCGGGATCTCAGGGGTAAAAGTTTCATTTAAAGTGTTCATTTAAAGTTGAAAGGGAAGTGTGGAAATCGCTGTTCTGTGCACACACAAAAAATTTACTTCTAAAGATGGCCGCCTGTGCACATGCTCAAACTGAGAGGAAAAAAACCACTGATGCACACTCCCAGCGGGAAGCGATGTGGCTGCTCAGCAATCCGGAACAAGAAGGTCAGTGTGATTGCAATTCTCCGAGTTAAAAAAAAAAAATGAATCGGACCGGAGCAATTTACACCACTCCCAGAACACTGTCTGAATGCACCCCATGTTCGTCTGCTGTAGCAAAACAATACAGAAGTCCACTGGTTCCTTTAAAACGAACAACATCTAGTCCAGTATGAGCTATCATGAGACAGAGCTCACCTCTTCATACACAATGGGAAGAAAGAAGACAAAACACATTAGAGAGATCCAGCTGAGTATTTTTAACCCAAGAACAACATGGTTAAAGGGGGCAGATCAAGATGGGTAGCCGTGTTAGTCCATCTATAGCGCTGGAAAAGGTCAAGAGTTTGCTAGCACCTTAAAGACTAACAAAGTTTGTGGCAGGATATGAGCTTTCGTGAGTCACAGATATCTGAAGATAACTTACCATAAATTTTGTTAGTCTTTAAGGTGCATCTTGTTTTATTGCCTGGATGTTGTTTATATGTTTTCTGGTTTTATATTGTTGAACTTATTTAAAGTTGGCATGCGTGCCTTGCTGTTAGCCGCCCTGAGCCTTCAGGGAGGGCGGGATACAAATCCAAATAAATAATAATAATAATAATAATAATAATAAATAATACTGGACTCTTACTCTTTTCTATGGTTAAAGGGTGTTATCGATGGTTCTCAAAGGCTGTAGAGTAATGTACACCTCTGCCTCCGTTCCCCTGAAACAAAAGGAGTTCATGGGGTGCAGGGCAGAACAGACTTCATCTATTTCATGCTGTTGAGTCAGATGAAACCTCTCCCCAACCCCCAATTGGCTCACAAGCTGCAGTATTAACTAGCAGAAGTTTGATTCGTAATGAAACATTTATGTCAGTTGCATAGATGTCTGGAGGATGGCCTATGAGTGGGAAGTGCTTTCAAATCTTTAATTGCAATAGCATTACCAGATACCTAGTCAACAAACAGATTTGGGACGTGTACATGGTAATGTTGCATTTTATCTGCTCCACTCAGAGCCAATCCATAGGCTTGTTTGCTTCCAAATTCAACTGTTGTCAGGGGAGTGCCGTCATTTCAACATTCAAATGCAATTCAAGCTCTAAGGGTTGCAAGAAATGTTATTCAAAGTTCAGCAATATTATGTATATGTGCGTATATACACACAGGCTAACTTGGAAAGTCTAGATCAATAAAATAAAGTCCTGGATCATACCAGATGACTTGTTCTGAAGAACAAGATGTAATGTTGCCTCATTAGAAGAGGAAAGCAAAAGAAAAGAAAATAAATCAATTTTCCACCATGCCATTTGTGTTTTGTAAAACCACAACACACAAGGAACAAACCCTCCACCCTAAATGGGAAAGGAATGCTGAAAGGTTCAAGCAGAAAAAAAATGCATGGGATTTTTGTTTTTTTTTAAGGATGTGAATTAAAATTTGTAATGTTAGCACAATGATGCAACTTTCTTCTTCTTTTTTTTAAAAAAAGTAGTTTTCCAAGACCTGCATTTTTCTGACATCTTGTGCCTACCGAGGTCTGCAGAGATTTCATGTTTTGCCACACTCAGCACTGTGAAGGTCAACGGGGTCAAGGTACCAGCATTCCCAATAGACATCTGATAGTTCATCCAGAACAATCAAGCTCCTGGCTGCCCCACCCTGCTCATTATCAAGCTGACACTGGGATAAGAGAATTAGCCCTTGTGTCTTTAAAGTAGAGATTCAAAGGCAGAAAGATTAATTAGAGAGATTAGCTGGCTTTAATAGTTCGCTGTTCTAAATCTTTTAAACTGTGGCCTTCTCCTTGTAGCAAAAGAATAATATATTTTTTTAAAAAAAAATACCCTTCCATAAGCATGCTTCCATTTTCAATTAGGCAATTTCTATGGTACGTGAGTTTCGCCTCCTTGCTTACTAAATTAATCATTTCTGTGGCATTTTCAAGCATGATTTACAGTCCTCTGCTGGATTGTCTGGTGAGGTAGGCCGTTGTATGGGTGAGGTAGGAAGAGATCCTGAGCCAGCCCAACAACTCACAGCTGAGTCAGGAATTCCTAAGTAGTTTAGGCCTAAACCTGTCTAGATTTTCTGAGGCTCTGAAAAGGTGACATTGGAATTCCACAGTGGAAACGTGAGAATGGGAGGAGGGGGACAACTCTGGCTTGGGAGATTCCTGAAAAGGTGGAGGTGGCAGTTAGGGAAAGTAGAGGGTGGGGTTTTTTGCGGGTGGGGGGAATCAGCAAGGAAGTGATGCCACAAAGTCTGCCTTCCACAGCCCTGCCACCAGCCCTGACTCCGGAGCATGTCTCTTGAGCCTAGCATGTGGGGATGGACGGGCTGCCAGAGGATGAGCGGGGAGCCCAGGAGGGAGGGAACCCTACCTTCGTGGAGAAGGGAAAGCAGCAGACCTGAGAGGAGGAGCAGCAGGCTGGCCATTGTCCTCCCTGGGCAGCCAACCACAGTGTCCTCCCTCGCCCCTTTTTGGTGCAAGAAGCCCCTATAGCCCTCATCGTGCCAGATGCTCTGTCTGGGCACCTACCAGCAGCAAGGAGCGCCTCTCTGGTTGGCCTGGCGGAAGTGGGTCCCTGCCTCGTCCAGGGGCCAGGATCAAGAGGGGTGGGCTACCGTTAGTCTCTGCTGCTCTCTGTCCTCCAAAGGAAACCAACCCGAGAAAGTGCTCTGCTGAGAGCTCAGCTGCCCACAACCCTGCTGCCCTCTTCAAAGGAGATGTGGGTGGCAAGCAAGACTTCTCCCACAGACCAATTGTGAGTTAATTAAATTACCTTTAATTGATTTAGCCAGTGCCCCCTGAGGAATTACAATGCCCCCCCAACTTAGAAATTCCTGGCTACGGGCCTGTAAGAGAGTCACCCTCCAAGTGCCACCAGTTGACCTCCAAACAACCAAGATCAGTTTGCCTGGAGAAAATGGCTGCTTTGGAGGGTAGGCTGTGGCATTATACCCTGCTGAGGTCCATCCCCTCCTCAAAACCTGCCCTCCCCAGGCTTCATCCCCAAAATCAGGCATTTTCCAACCCGGAGCTGGCAACCCTATGAGGGCAGGTTAACCACCCTCCCCGCCGCCGACACACATCCACAGCATTTAGGGCCAAACTGGTTAGCATTCTAGTCATGGAATTTGCATCATCTTGTGTAGTTTAGCCTTTAGAACTTGCGACTGCAAAAGAGTTTGCGCGTAAGGGGTGGTGCCTGGCAGGTTTGGCATTAGAGGCCCCTGGGGTTAAAATTGAATACGGTACTTGGTGGAGATGGATGATGGCCCCTGTTGCCTAGTGCCTAAGAAGTGAAAGTTGCCTAGCCCTTCATTCTGGCCCCACCAGTGAGAAAGGAAACCCCAAGAAGGAAACTGAAACCCCGAAGAGTTCAAACCCAAAGCTCTGGCAATTCTACTTAGATGCAAGATGCCAAACAAGTCACCTCATTCTTAGCAACCATGTGTCCTTCACAAACTCTGAGGTTTACTGGGAGCATTCTTCAAAAAAGGCCAGCACTCCTCTGCAGCAAAGGCAAAAAAGAGAGTTCTCACTGGCCATCTCCTCCTCCTGCCCCATTCCCAGTACAGAATTCATACCTGCTGCAAACTTGCCAAGGCAAGAGCTAGGATCGGTATTTGATTGGAGCAGCAGCATTACAAAATTTTCCCCTTGGGGCCAATCATGGGACTTCAGGGGTAAGTCAAGAAATGAGGTTGCCAGTTTGCCTCTGGCCAACAGTGGGGGAGGGGGAGTTGGATTGCTAGATCCTGGTTGGGAAACTCCTGGAAATTAGGGGATGGAGCCTGGGGGGACAGGGACCTCAATGGGGTACGTTGCCTTAAAGTCTACCCTCCAAAGCATCCATTTTTTCCAAGGGAACTGATCTCTGTAGTCTGGAGATGAACTGTAATTCTGGGGGATCCCCAAGTGCCACCTGGAAGTTGGCATCCCTATCAGGAAAACAGGAGGAAATTTCAATAAAAATCCATTTTTATTCTGGTTTGCTGCTTAAAGGCTCCCCACCCCCCGCCCCGCCTTTGCTTTTGTTAATGGTGTTAAGCCTTCAGGGAGTGAAAGGGAGGATGTCTTGGATTAAAGGCTCTTGGATGATAGATTTCTCGCCATTTTTAAGGCAGTTACAGAGGGCTCTAAATTTGATCAGAAAAGTAGAATTGGAGGACTATCCCCCACACCCATATTGATCTAATGATCTAAATCATATCCCCAAAACCTACTGTTAGCCTCATGGAAGACAGCCAGTTTGGTATAGTGGTTAAGAGCAGCAGGACTCTAATCCAGAGAAGTGGGTTTGATTCCCCACTCCTCTACATGAAGCCAGCTGGGTGGCCTTGAGTCAGTCACAGCTCTCAAAGCTCTCTCAGTCTAGCTCACCACTTAGTGGTGCATAGTGCTTAACAGTTAGAACTTCGGCTGCCAGAGAATCCTTGGATCTCCTATCTGTACAACACACTACATGAGGAGGAGGAGGAGGATAAGCCTCTTGGGGGGAATACAAAGTAAAAGCAGCTTCTAGTGGGAGGGTGATATAGATCAGGAAGAAGATGCAACACTCCCTCCCAATGTTGCTGCTCCAATCAAATACAATATCCCCCTCGACACCCCCAAAGCTGCATTACTGTAAATATGAAAACATTTAAAAGATCAGTTGGTGTTTTCCCATGCAACATGGAGTTTAGTCTAAGATGTTCTCCGAACCAAAGCATCAACCTGTCTGCAGGACTACAGGTATATCCAATATTTCTCAAGTTAATTTTCTTTGAAAGGGAACTATGAAATTGTTGCTTAAACTTTATGGCTATTCTATGTCTTCCGAAACATACATGATATTTTGGGCACTAGCCATAGGAAAATGATGTAAAGGGGAAGGGAGCTGCCAAATTACAATGTATTTCGATCCCAACTGCTAATTTTGGACCGGGAGCCAAAGATCTGTTCAACTAATTCCGTACGCCCAAGGGTGCTTTGGACTTGTGAACAGGAACCCTCTGTGTTGCATGCCTCAAGAATCTTGAACCAGAGGGGAGTCACAGAAAGAGCCTGATGTAATATGACACAGGGCCTTGAAGTTCAAACATCCATCCATTGAGTGCAAACTCTTGAGCTTTGGATTCTTGCCTCTGTTGGGTGTGTGTGCGTGCACAAGTCCTTATACTTCTCTTTACCTTTGTTGGTTTTATGCATACTCCAGAATGCAGACTTTTAATGTGCTATTTGAAATTTTACACAGGGGGAAAAATGCATCCAAATCACCTAACACAAGCCTGTATTCATTATATCATTGGCAGCCCAACAGTATGCATGTTTACTTAGAGGCAAGCCCTACACATGGACACATGAAGCTGCTTTATACTGAGTCAGGCCATTGGCCTTCCATGGGTCTGTACAGTCTACTCCAGAAATCCCCAGCATGGTGCCCACCAGCTCCTTTCCTGGTGCCTGTCAAGTGCCTTAGAAAGTGGGCAGGGCCAGGTTGGACTTTTGCCATGCCAGGCTTCTGCTTGGCCACTGGAGAATTGATTGGCTGTGCAGGTTTTTTAAAACATTGCCTCGACAGCAGCTGACACCACAACACAAGGATCTTCACTGAGTGACTGAAGGTAAGCTGTGGCAGCCATATTGTGGCTGGCTCCACCTCCTGCAGCAGCCATTTTGTGGCTATACCTGCCATACTATGTCAGAATTCCAAACATGCCCACCAGCACAAAAAGGCTGGAGGTGCCTGGTCTACTCTGACTGGACACAATTATCCTGGATCTTAGGTTCTTTCACATCACCTGTTCTGACTACTTTAACTAGAGATGCCAGGAATTGAACTGGCGCCTTCTGCACACCAATCGAATACTTTGCTGCTGAGCCAGAGCCATTCATACTGTGTTCAATAGAGCTTTCTCCCAGGTAAGTCTATATAGTATGTATAGGACTGCAGCCTTAAGAACCTGATGGGCAGCTGTTATGGGAAAGACTTTATGAAGAAGGTGAATATGTGATGAGCTGACCAACCATCAAACCCTACCAAAACAGACTGGCAGAAAGGCTTGTTGCCAGAGCCATGATTTCCTCCACAGACCCTTCTGGACTGATATATCAGGAGCCAGATTTGGTCCGGTGCTGCCAGTTACTGATCTCCACTTGGGGAGTTACATTTAGCATTTAGGTCTCCTTCAAGTATTAAGACAGGAAACATGAATGCTTAGTTGAGCCCTAAATTATTAGAGGCTTTCCTTTTTTTAAGCCCTTTTAAATGACATTTTTGAAAACAGTATAAAAGAAAGAAGAGAGTGAATTCTGTAAAATAGTAATATGAAAGAACTAGGGCAGGCAGCTTATAACACAGAGACTGTTACCTCTGCGTAATTTTTGTATGGTCTGTGGAGGTAAGCAAAATCCGACGTGTATTTCAAGAACCACAAGTTTCGAAACCTCATGAGCCCCAAACATCATTTCCTTTAAAACTCAGAAACAGAAAGTACCTTCTAACTAGGAATTCATGCTTAATTGTCTGCCCCTTAACATCAATTCATAACATTGAAATACATCTCTACATATTGCTAAAATGTCAACCTTTTCCAGGTACTAAAGGATGTCTAATTTTACAGGCACAGAGCTGGTTGGGAGAAAGGTCACCCTTCATATAATGTTTTTTTAATTGTGTTACAGAAATACACCCCACCTCACCCCCCTTAAAAAGTGTGCCTTTAAATGCACACATTCAAATTTGGCCTCACTCAGACTAAAGCTTATTTGATTGAGCTACTAATTAAACCAATTAAAAACAGTAGCTCTATGAGAAGTTGAAAGGAGTTTTTATTATTAATGAATGTTAGAGCCTCAATAAAATCATGGGGCAAGGAAGGGCATACAGACTAGGAAATCCTCTGCAACCCTCCAGAATACTATAAACTGTTAGGGATGAATCAGTCAGTTTCCATGTCCTTCTCCCCAACCCTGCCATACATGACTCTCAACATTCTAAAGGCAATGAGCATGCTCAGTCCTTAATAGGCCTGTTAGAGTGGGGCATACTTCCCCCGCTCTTAACCCGTCTTGCCGTGCTCACAGTCACTAGTAGCTAAAGAGGAGGGAGGGTTTAAAACAAGAAAATTATTTATTTAAAGAAGAAACTACCATTCCTTACATAGAAAATATCATGTAACCTTGAGGGTTGGGGGGTGGAGTCATAGGAGTAAAGGAGGAACATCAGAAATCACAAAAATAGCTAAAAAACAAAACACAGCCCCCATCCGTGCTTTCCTGTTCTATCTTCACCCCTGAACAACAAAACAGCATCAAGTCTTCCAAGGCCATTCATTCTCTAGGCCTAAAATCACATGTGGATTTGAATGATCATTTGGGAATTCTTCCTGTCTTCAGTTCATGGCAACTCACTTCACTTCAGTTCAACCATTCACAAGTTATTTTTCACTGTTTAAATGTCATGCACCCCTCCAGGTAGTGCAAGAGAAGCCACTCCTGCAATTCCTTACCCCAGATGCTGACCCAAGGATGTATTCCCATAATATGGTATACTACTCCACTATTATGCTTTAGTTCTTTGCCAGCTCTTCTACGACCCCAAGAAATTACATCCCGGATCTGAGAGCCAAACTATATTTTATCCATGGTCTGATTGCTTAAAATTTACTTTAAGGTCAAAAAGCAACCATTAATGGACTGATCTGGATGAACTTCTCCCAGTATCATTTCCCCAGTTTTTTAAAAATCTACTCACCCCAACCCTGGTAGGGAAAAAGAAGTTAAACACAGGTTTTTATCAGGGAAAGTAAACAGAGGAGGAGTTAATTCCATCCTGCCCCAGCTCTAGGACCTTGATCCAAATGCCCCCCACCCCAGCTCATTTTTACCATTAAAGCCATGTATCTCCAGTCTAATTTACAGTTTGCTCCAAAGGCAAGTACCCTTGTCAGTTTCAATCCCACAATGTCAGTTTCTTTTTGTACAATGTATTATGTACTCCAGCAATGTTACACAAACTAAAAATCATTTTAAATGCACTTGGGCATGGGATACAAAGGGAGGAGGTTTCCAGCTACAAGACTACATGCCAGGAGGAAAGCAAGGTGCCAGTTTGGCCTCTAATGTATATTTTCCTTAGCTGGGGCACATCATTGGGAATGCAAAGCTAGTCTTAGGGGAGCTACTGCACACAATTTTCCTTTGCTAAACTTGTTCAACAAAGTATCTCATGTAAAAGGTGGGTTTTGGTTTTTGGCTGTATGAGGAACGAGGAGGGAGTCAGGGGAGGAAGGAGTACCCCTTGAGATGGTCTCATTTTCATATGCCTGTGGACTTGGACACATAAAGCAAGATCATCTTTTAAAACAGTGTTTTCTGACCCATCGCCCACTCCCTCATGCCCTCATTTCCTTCATCATTCGTACTACCTTCCACAAAAAGTTCACGCTGCTCATTCCTTCTCCAAGCCCAGGAAATGGGAGCTGCTGCTCAGAACTCAACATGGAAGAAAATACAACTTTTATGTTGTATGTTGTATTATGTGTACATCTTTATGTTGGAAAATGGTGGATGGAGTTCTGGAGGACTAAACCTAAGCTTTAGTCAGAGCACATCTGTTCATGGTGATGTGGCGGGGGGAAACCCCACAGGAAGCCTGAAAAATTCCAAGCCTCCCTTCCCACATGACTATTAACTGATCTGCAAACCTGATCCTATAACATTTAAAACTGTGTTTATATCATGCATGTAGAGCAACAGCATGAGAGAGACTCAAAAGTGTTTTGAAAGGCATTTGTGAGATCAATCCAAAAGTCCTAGTGCAAGAAACTATCTGAAGAAAATCAGATGAGATGCTACGAAAACCTCTGAATGGAATTCCAGTGCATTTCCATTACTAAATAACAGCCTGACCCCCTGCTTGCTATGGGATATAGGGGTGGAGTTATTTCAGCCATACTGTTTCCCTGTCCTCCAATGGCTCCATGAAGTTGATACTTATCTTGTTGAGAGAAACATTCAGATGTGCTTGTGTGCACACATGTGTGTATTTCCCTCAAACAGCAGTTTGAAAAGGCTGCAGAGGAGGGGGAGTTTGCCCCACTCTTCCATGCTGTACCTCTTACTTGGGGGGGGGGCGGTTACTACTATTTCTCAAATTAAAGAAAAATATTCTAGAGATCTAGCATCATGTCTATTGACCATTGTAAGAACTGCTGAAAGAATGAAGGCGAATATCCGAAAATATTCAAAAAATATTCAAAATAATAATGAAACATTCTACATTATGGATCAAGGTGTGTAGCCATGGGATAAAGCCACTGAACTCTAATTTTGTTCCATTCTAAATTATATATGTGTGTGCCCACCACCTATTCTTAATATTACTCAAAAAAATATCTGAACATACAGTTCTAAGCAATTTCTAATGCAGCAGCTCAAGGACCCTCCCCTGCCAAACTCCAGCACCAAAGGAAGAAGAGACATCATCAGCTCTCCTTCCTCCCCCCCACTGTTATGAAAGAATATTTATTATCTTCTAAAGAAGCCCGATGCATTTTATGATAAATCTCTTCCTTTGGGAATGCTCTATTAAAAGAGCGTTTAGATACATGGTTCTCTGTGAACCCACAAGTCATTTTGAGACCTTCCGCTTTGGTTTGTTGGTTTCCCTCAATGTAACTAGGCAGAAACCCGGATAATCTCCATCCCATGGTGAGAAACTCAGGCCAGGGCGAAAAATGCTCAGGTCAAAACCTCACATCTGGCAATCCTGCTGGCGCATTGTGTATTCTCAAACATCTGAAAAACTTCAAGAGGCCAGGGATGGTGACTGCTACCCCTTTTGCAAAAATGCTGGAAAGAAAGCAACCTCTCCCCCTCTTCTCATTTTTCAGCTAGTTCCCTGTCACTTTAGAAGCCAGGGTGGGGGTGGGGGGAATGACCCATTGTCACTTTTTCTGAAGAGGAAGGTAAAGCATCATGAACCCCGTCTATCCGGCAGAAAGTCGCTCGTCACAGGCTGGTGGGCAGGTTGGTCTCAGGCCCAGAGCCCATCAGAGGTGTCTGTCATGGAGCTCTTGTCACATTGTGCAAATGGGAGAAACCGTTACACATGCACGGGTTATCCTTCTCCCCCCACCCACCCACCCAGCAAAGGAAAGATGGAAAGAAGGAGATGAAGATCAGCAACACTGTCGGCACTCCAAGGTGAATTCATAGACGTTCACACTTTCACAATCTCATGCAAAACTAAGTTTTAAAATATCCAAAATAATATCTGGCTGTGAGACCGTAAAGATTTTTTTCCCCCCTGTACTAGATTTCTCTCTTTTCAAGGAAGGGGGGGAAAGACATTATTTCTCAGTAGCAGCTGACTCTTGCTTTTCAAACACATTACATGCCCCACTCTGGCCCTTTATGCTAGTTGCTAAGCAAAACATACATCAAACTGGCAGATGGGCACTGCAAAGTTTCAAGTGACACAAATTGTTCATTAGAAGTGGAGGACTGTGCAATGTTCCTCTGTGCAGAGTACCTGACTACTTCAGAGTGGGATAGTAGAGCTAGCAAGGCTGGATAAGCAACTTCCTGTATCCTTCCTTTAATCCACTCAACAGCTTTTTCTTTGTTTACCCAGAATGCAACACTTAGGAATTCATTTCTTCAGGCTAATTCCTTCCGTTTCCTGTTCTCTCTGTAACCAACACAAGGGCAAGACATGGTGCTCTCTACAGTCTTTCTCCGTCCTTGATTAGAGAGATAGATCCTTTCCCTCTCTCTTTCTAATTAGCATGAAGTTCTTTCACAATAAAGGATTTCTGTTTCTTTTCTAAAGCAGCTAGCCTGATGTAGACTTGATTCCATAAGCAGCAGCATCCTTTCTTAGCACAACTGAAGTGCTAAGCTAACACTCTTACCGTCAGATACCTGTGGTATGTGCCTGGGTAATTCTGGAAGGTGTGTGTGCATCAGTAAAACACTATACCAAAAAGAATTTTGAGGCAGTCGTGTACCATGTCATTCAGATTGCTTTTGTGTGGTGTTTTATTAAAGGGCACATCAGTAAGTGAGGTGAGGGGATATAGATGAATGGAAAGTTACAGGACATTGTCCATTATCTAATCCTAGAATTAGTTACAGAAATCCTCCTAACTAAACCAGAATTAAGGTGGAGTGGAACACAGTGCAGACTGAATTTTCAAGATAAAAAGATGGAACTGGGAAAGATGCTCATCCCCAACACTATTACTTATGACCTTTCTTGTAAGGTTGTAATTAAAATAGAGATAATAAAGCCACCTTACAAACCAAATGATAAGGGCACTTCGAGAAAACAGAAGGTGGGGAGGTAAAAATACCGAAGGGTTAAGTGCCTCACTCAAGGTTAAGCAGACTGCATAGCATCCATGCTCTGTCCACATCACAGCTCATATTTCCACTTCCTGAAGCCACAATTCCCCGAAGTCACCTTCCAAGCCTTCAAGGTTCTCCTCATTTTCTGACAGATGAAAACTCAGGTACATATTGTCCCTTTCAACCCCTGACTGACGTTCTCTGCTGGGCAAATTAAAGCTCAATGGTTCATCTTGTTTTATGATACGTATGATGGGCCATATGGTGCAAAAATAAACTCTGGAGTGTTGAGTGGCAGGGAGGAGAAATAGGAGAAGAGATTTCCTTCAGAGATGCCGTCATGAAAGCCATTTCAGGGGCAAGCAATGACTTCAGCGGGCAGAGAACGCTTAATAAATAACGTTAAACATTTATACAGCACTTCAGACCATTCTCAGCGCTTCGCTTCCATTACAGTGAGCAACTGATGAGTCTGAATTCAGATGCAGATTTGACTGGGTTAAACTGGAGCTCAATAAAGACTGGAGCAGTATTTGCCACCTTTTAAAGATCTTAATATCCTATTCAGTTTATTTTGCCTAATTATTAACACAACCACTCTTGATTATTTGAATCATTTGACTGGATCTGCTTTTCTTCTGTGCTCTGTGCACACTGGTGCCTTAGGGTCCTAAGCCATCTACCCTCTCTTTGAAATAATTCCCCTAACCTTCCTTTGTGGGGTGGGAGGTTTCCCCACAAAATCTGCACCCTTGAGGTGATAACCTCTGGTCCTGTCGTCATAGCGCTGGCCCATTTGTACCACTAAATATTTCCACATCCCCAAAAGAAAAGACTATGAAGGTAATTTATAATCGTAGGAGAAATTAGGGATGAGTAAAATATTCTCTATCATTATTTTATATTTTTGTCAATAATTTCAGTTCTCTGCCTTTTATTGTTGAAATGGTGATTTAGTTGCATATGCAAGTTATTCAGTTTTATATGCAATTTCTACATATGATTTTGTCATTTAAGCTTACGGTGCACATATGACGCTTAACAATGATTTATTGATATACAGACATTGAAAAAAATGTACCTATTCCCACAAATAAGCAGTGTGAGGAAACAGAAAATGGTGCAAAAATAAAGTTCATGGGTTTGATTCGTACAAGGAAGCAGCAAAATCAAAACAGTAGGGATGACAATTTCATAGTCAACTCTAGTAAACAGCAAAACTAATTATCCCACTGGGAGTTAAGAAAGCAGTAACTTATTTCTTAAATGTAAGAGGGGGGACGACAATCCCTCTCTCTACCCGTCTTCCTAGGCCTCCTCCCAGGATCTCAGGATTCTGTACTTCAGACATACATAATAAATACATCTAATTCTCAACATGACCCTATCTGTGGATCCTTAAATCTGGAGATTGGGGCCACGATCAGACAAGACAGATCTTTCTGCAAATCTGAGAAAAGCCTCAGGTTTGCAGAAAAACCTGAAACCTTTAAAAAATGCATTGAGTTTTTTAAAAACAAACAAACAACAACACACAAAATAAGAGAAACAGAAGAAGAAGAGATTGGATTTATACCCTGCCCTTCACTACCCAAAGGTATCTCAGAGCGGCTTACAAACTCCTTTCTCTTCCCCTCCCCACAACAGACACCCTGTGAGGTAGGTGGGGCTGAGAGAGCTCCTGACAGAAACTGCTCTTTTTCAAAATTCCCTCTCAGTGGCTGTTGCTAGGCAACCAGAACAGATTGCCAGCCTTCAAGACTTGGTTTCTGTCAGTAAAAGGAGATATGGGGAGGAGTCAGGGACCTTTGCCGGGTTATTTTGGCCTTTGAGGAAGGACTTAGTCAGGCCAGGATCTGCAGCAGCTGCTGGGCAACTTGATACTACTCAACTGTATGACGTACCCAGTCCTAGCTGCTTGTTACTATTCAGCAGCAGCCACTCCATGAAAGTTAGTGAGGTGTAGTGGTTAGAGTTTCAGACTAGGATCTGGGAGACCCACGTCTGAGACCCAGTTCTGCCATGGTGCTTATTAGGTGATCTAGGGCCAGTCATATACTGTCAGCCTAGCCTACCTCACAAGATTGCTGTAAGGATAAAATGGAGGAAGGGAGAATGATGTAAGGTGCTTTGGGTGCTCATCATGGAGAAAGATGGTGTAGAAAAGAAGTAAATAGATAACAAAACAACTGGGGCAGAAAGTGAAATGCCCTCTGCAAGTCCTTGCAGGTCCCCAATTTGTACAAATCTAATATTTATGCTGCAGAAGTTTATGAGACAAGTTTGGTTTGGATCAAAACTGAAATGTTATGCAAAGTAATAATTCAGCAAAATATGAATTTCTGAATTTAAAAAAGGTATTTTTTTTAATGTAGGATGCATTAAAGAAAAGGAAAAACACAGTTTTTCTTGATTCAGGCAATATTCTTAAGCAACTATAAAATGACTGGTAATAAGCATGAATTCATATTAAGCAAATCGTTCAGTCCAATAGCATCCACAAATAGAAACATGACACAAATTTTAGATTCCACTCCCAACCAAATTCACCTCAGTGCTAGTGGAATAGGATCCTGAGAATATGTACAGCACAGATGTTACATACATTGAGGTAAGTGCTAAAACATACTGTAATTGTTAAGCGAAGTTAGAATCTAATGTAAATACAATATTTTTAAAGGAACTTGGCACACAGAATTCTCAAAGTATACAAATGGGATACAGCTCTGGGTAGATTTTAGAGATTATGAGAAGACACGGAGAGGGATGCAATGGTTTAGGAATCCTTGAGATGCTGACGTTCCACGACTCAACTCTAGTAAGTCCTTTCACAAAGACAAACCCGTAAGAATGACAGCCCTGAAATTTCTAGACCCATGATGCAAACCCAGGATGGTGTATTTCATTTCTGCCTTGTTCAAAGTGGGACTGTACAGCCAATTCCATGCACTTCCGGTGGTCAGCAGCCCTATTGAAATATGAAGCTGCTCTAACATATTGCTCATCATTCCCACATTTGGGGGAGAGTGAGGTTAGAGATAAGGAAGGAGGCAAAGAGAACTTCATACTGGGAAAGATCTTTAGTTTTTAGAGCAAAAAAAAGTGTAGAACAGAAATTATCATTTCACTAGCTCTCCCTTGCATGCCATGATGCTCCTCCTTCCCCATCAAAAATTCATAAGGGGAATCGGCATTCTTTGCCAAATGGGTCCCCGAGGTGTCATAGACCTTGTCGGAAAGAGAGGCTATAAATATCGAATCGTACACCTCATGGGAAGAAACGACTGGAGACTCAGCTTCAAAACCACAGCCTGGCCCCAAGGGAGCTTCACTTCAGACTAAGGTCCAGTGTGGCAAGGAAATGGGTCAAGTGTGTCGATTTCTAGACAGCTGACCTCTGACCCCTTTAATGATGGCTGGGCTCCACTTCTTTGACACTCACACTGCCCTGCCTGGCACCAACTTTGCAAGCTCCTTAAAAGTGTGGGAGGGGAGAGGAGAGAAAATCTGCCAAAGTTTTTCCTGCAATATTGCCACTAGAAAGGTGTTTGGGCTGTTCATGAGACCCCTTGCCTGGTATATTATTGCTGTATGTATCTGTGAGATTTAATCATTAAACCCTTCCCCCCAATCACCATGAATAATTCTGGTATATCCTAGCTGCAATATATTTATTTTTAAATCCAGTCGTTGAGCCACATAATTAACAGCCAAAAAAATCCAAAATATTTTGCATGCAACTTGTTTCCACTCCACTGATTTAAGGAAATTTCCAAGATGTTCCAAAGCCATTTCAATAATAAAAATGTTGCCCGTCTGGCTGACCTAACAAATGCTGGAGTCAGAAAGCAGCGGGTTTACTTACACAAGTGCTGCATTATAAACAAGAACAATGTGGGTTCCAGTAGTATTAACAGAAGCTTTTTAATTTATTTATTTATTGCCAAAGGTAGACAATCACAGGGTGCTGTAACTACAACCCACTTTTTCAAAACCAGACAAAATGCATGGCACTCCAACGTCGTTTGGTTTCTTTTAAAAAGCCAGCACACTAGACCCAAATTCTAACCAGGACTTTATGCAAGGGGTTTTGAAAGCCTTTCCCCCAGGCTGTTTTCCTGACCAAAAATGACCCCACAGGGCTATTTGCCCAATTATGGCAACCATACCAGTCCTTTATTATGACCTGTATATTTGTCTAGTGGAGGAAATCAAATCGGTGCACACATGGTGAACTCCAAAATCTGCCTTCCTTTCCATATTCAGCTTCATTTTACTATCTATTATACAGGAATTAAATTGTGATGAACACGGGCAAGACAAGAGTCCCAAATTAACTAGGGGATCTTCTTCCCACTTGTATAAACACAGAGTGAAGTGAGTTGGGAGAGGGATATTTCAAGCTGTCTTTCAGGTTTTAGGCCATATGGGATCTAGTGGCTGGGGTGAGGGACCCCACAATAGCAACAAACATTTTAAAATTGCATGTAGCACACTAAGGGTTGGATCCAACCAGCTTTTTCATTCAGCCTTACCCATTCAGCCTTCCTCTCCAGACCCCATCCTAAAGGTTTTTGTACATGCAGGGTCCATGATTCTCAGTATCATTCCTGGGTTCAGTTGGTGTTCGCTCTTACCTTTAAAGCCCTGCTCATCTTCAGATCCATATAATTTAAAGACTGGATTTTCTGCATGAACCCATGGGGAAACTCTGGTCAACCAATCATTGTCTTTTCTCCATCCCCTCATGAAGATGTGTCTGGACTGTCACTGCTCAGTCTTGGGTATTTACAGTGGTGGCCTTTCAGATATCAGGAACACATCTACCCATCTGTCTTAAGACTTTATAAGGCTTTATAAGGCTGAACTGCCCAGGAAGGCATTCAAAGATGGTTTAATAGTGATAGCGGTCCCCTGTCTGTTCCAGTTTCCAGTTTTCCTGATTTATTGTTATTGCTAATAGAAGGTTTTTAATGTTTTTAATGAATAAATATGCATAAATAAAATTACCAGACCAAGCTTATGTAGCTTTAACAGGACATGGGAGACCAAAAAAGCTGCCTAGATAGATAGAGTCACTCTCATGTTTGGGACAATAACACCATCCTAGGAACTCTCTGATCAAAACTCAGATTCATGATGATAGTCTCAGTCAGTCCCAGTTTATGCTTAATGTAAAAGTATGGTTTCAGAAATGTTCTGTGTGCAAAGTTTGGTTCTCCAGGAAGCATTGAATTTGCCATCACTGTTCTGTAAAATAATAATTGAGACAATAGACTATCCTCAAAGACAGATTACATGGAAGAAACTACACAAGGAATTATTAGATAGCCACGATGGAATTACCATATTCTCTGGCTGAAGCCTGTCTAGGGCATGGAGTCAAAAAATCCCTCTTACACATAACCGTCTCGGGATCTTTAATACTACTAAATAGGTTTTGCAGCATTTTCCCTTTGCAAAGTAAAGCATCGAGGTTCTCTTTGTGACCACTGAAAATCCCAGTGTGCTTTGCCCTACTTTCTCTCCCACCCCTGAGCTCAGACACCTGGGTGTGAACTGACATTTTCCACACACATAAAAAAATATATATTCCACTAGTGACGGAGCGTCTCAGGCTACCAGCTTCTGTTCCCTGATTTTAAATTTACTGTGGGTGGAGCTGCAAGTTGGTGACATACGTCTCTGTATAAACTGGCACAAGCTGGCAATAACTTGCCTCGCAGTTGCCACACTGACGGTGGAAGAACTCAGACATAAGACACTGACTTACAGCAAGTCAGGCTGCTGGTCCATCCAGGTCAGTATAGCCTGCTTGGCCAGCAGCTCTCAAGGATCACAAGCAGAAATGGTCTTTCCAAATACCTGCCACTTGAGATTCTTCAACTGGAGACGTCTACCTGTGTGCTGTGTGCCCTCTGGCACAGCCACAGCCCCTCACCAGGATGAGTCTTATAGGAAATTATGAACCTTTATATATAGGGTTGCCAGCTCCAAATTAGGAAATACCTGGAGATTTTGGGGGTGGAGCCTGGGGGTGGTGGGGCTTGGGGAGGGGAGGGACCTCAGCAGGGTATAATGCCATCAAGTCCACCCTCCAAAGCAGCCATTTTCTCCAGGGAATCTGATCTCTGTTGCCTGGAGATCAGTTGTAATAGCAGGAGATCTCCAGGCCTCACCTGGAGTTTGGCAACCCTATTTGTATACCAAGTCAAACTATTGTTCCACCTAGAGCAGTACTGTATGCTCCATCTGTCAGCAGCTCTCAGTTTGGGGGACTTTATCATTACAATTCCCAATCCTTTTAACTGAACATGAGAATTTCTGCAAGCTAAGTATCTGCTCCATTCTGGCCCATTAAAACGTGGCTCTCCAGAAACCCAGGCAGAGAAAGGTTTTCCCCAGCACCTGTTACTTGAGGTCCTTTAACTGGAGATACCAAAGAGTGAGCCTGGAACCTTCTGCTACATGGTATGGCTCCCCCACTGAACAATGGCCTTGCACATGCAGATTGCCTGCATAACATGCTGTTAATTATATAATCAGGCATTAGAACCACCATTGCTATATCAAGAAGGGGTTTCTTAGACAGAAATGTTAATAGTTTGGATCATGTGAACCACAAATGCAGGGATCACAGCTGTTTCCCTGTTTCCCCCCACATACACATTGCAGTTCTTTCTCACCCTGAGAAAGTTTATTTATGGGGTCATGGGCCCTGTGTGGTTTAATAGCTAGGGGGGCTACAGTGTGAAGCGGTAAAATCACCCTCTTCTCTCCCTTCCTTCAACAGAGCTGTGCTGATGGTTGGGCACATTTATCTCATTCTCCCTCTGCATGGCAGCCTACTAATCTGTGAACCTGGGAATAAAATGATCACAAATTAGAAAGGACCGCTAGTAGGAGTGGAATCTGGGAAAGATCCATGATAGTCAGTAATTTCTACTGATGGATGGCAGGATTCAACTCAATGTGTTACTTTGGCAGCCAGGATATCAAGATTCCATGACCATTCCAGTGCAGAGTCCTGAAAGACTCGCTTCCCCATATGTTCGAGGCACTGCAGTTTCCATTCTCCCATCATTCCTTTGCACTGTGCATTTAGACAGGACTGGAGGCTGACTATTCCAGGATTTGAGACATCTCTCTGGTTTAGTAGCCCCCTTCCACTGAAAAGTTCCCCAGCTACAGTAGGCCTATTTTACAGAACTGTTTTTATAATTATTGAAATTCTACCCCAGGTGACATTAATTCATAACAAAAAACATTGACAAAATGAATTTTTCACACCACTGAGCTACTACCCCATGTAAAGTTAGTTTTATAGATAAGGGCTTCAGGCCAAAAGATAAGGCTTCCTATTAGGCTCAAGTTCCTGCACCTCTTGGTTTTCAAATTACATACTGGATAAGCAGACTATGTTCCCTTCCTCTGTTATCAGCTGTCAGTTCCCCGTTTGTCCTGATTTACCATTAAATGTATGAGTTTAAATAAAAACAGCTGGAGCTGGGGTTGGCTGACTTCATGCTTGCAGGATCTACTTTTAAAATTAGTGGTAGAATCTTCATGGCTCACTGATAAGTTTTAAATTTATGAAGCAAGAGTATATATTTAGCCTCTCCTAAGTCCAGAGCGAACACATTCTCTTAAGAGCATTAAAAAAGGATTTGCTGAACCAGACCAAGGACTACCTAGCCCACTGTTCTTGGCAACATCTCAGCAACCATCACTCATGAAAGGGTCCACCAGAAATGGGTCATAATCAGGGCTTTCTTTTCTTTTTGAATAAGAGGTGCTGGAACCAACACTCCCTCTAAGCTGTGGAGTCTTGTGAGCAAAAATTCTACTTTGTGAGCTACTGCCATTAAAGTTGTGAGCGAATGATTTGGCTACTGCATAAATTAGTTTCCTGTGGAGCCCTCCTTCCTGAGCTAAGACAAAACTGTGTGAGCCAGAGGCTAAAAAATTATGAGCTAGCTCACACTAACTCAGCTTAGAGGGAACACTGGCTGGAACTCTCAAGAGGGAAATGAAGTTTTGTTTCTGTATACTAAAAACTCGTGAACTTTTAAACATTTTTAAAAGAATTTTTGTTGAAGAGGTTCCAAAACTCTGTTCCAGTGCATTCCCCCAGGAAAAAAAAAACCCTGGCCATAGTTCCACCAAATGGCCCATGAACTACCTTCTGACAACCACTGGATTTACTTACAGTTTCTAGACCCCAATGGTGGGTGGGGAATCCCCACCCACAACTCTCATTTCCTGCTACTGCTCAGAGTGGAGCCTGAAAAAAATTTAAAACAATGTGGAGGTTTTTTCTGGAAGTGACATCATTTGTCTCTAGGAATCTCCAGAAATGCCATAGTTTTACCATACAGTTTCTGGTGATTCCTAGAGAGGTGTGATGCCATTTCCAGATCTCCTGAAAGTGATTTCACTCCATTGCCAGCAGTCACCTCCTATGTCCCCCTTCCAGTCTCCTGCTGGGTTGGACTACAGCAAAAGTCTAGCTGGTTATTCTGAACCAGATATGTGACTTCTTTCTGCAGAAACTCCTGGTCATCTGTAGCTGAGCTCTCTGGTGACTCTCTTGCCTCAAAGCTCCCTTTTCCGTCTTTCTCCTCTCCCAGGACCTCAGACCTCCCAACCTGCCACTCCAAACACACCCTTTGGTTCTTCTGCTTCTCCAGGCTTTTCTGCCTGACTTGCCTTTTTCTGGGATGAGAAAAGCTCAACCAGTGGACAGCCAGAGCCCTTCTGTGACATTCCAGCTGTTCAGCCAATCACTGACAAAAGGCTGACCATCAACAAATTTTCCACTGCATTAGACTGAACAACACCAACAAAATCAGGAATGATACTCAAAAATGTGCAATCATTTCCATTGCCTGTCTCACCACACACAGAGAAAGCCAGAGGAGAAAGAAATTCTCTGTGGTTTCAGTTCTCACAAATAAAGAAAAAGAGGCAGCAAGACATCAGCAGTGAAAGTGCCATATTCCAAACATATGAACGATACTGGGACTGACTAACCCAAATCAGCTGTGTTTGATAAAGGTTAGCAAATTTAGTTTACAAAACCAGAGCTGAACAGCATCACAACTCCAGCAGAAAATGCCCCTTGAATCGTTCCCCCTTGGTTGGTTCAGTGCTATGAGACGAGTTGGGAGCCAGGGCCGACTCGTATAAACACACGTGTTCGTTTGGCTCTCAACAAGCATCATGGAAAAATGCCACTCAAATTAGCACTTCCTGACTGGAAAGGATGCCAAATGTGGAATCATACATGGAGAATTACAGCAGAATTAATTAAATCGAAAGAGCTGGGCTGGGATCAAAATCACAAATCCAAATGCCCCAGAAACATTCACGCTTGCTTCAGAACTCCACAACTCACAGCCATCCACAACTTGGAAAGAAACCAGCTATGAGAACATTTTTTTCAGACAATATTCAGAACGCTTTGTAGTGTAAATATTATGGTGGCAGGCAGGCAGAGATCTGGCAATATGAAGAGTATGTTTGGAAAGAGTGGGACCATTGGCAGAAGCAGAAGAAGGAAAAGGGCAATTCTGCACCCTTTGCTGTTTTTCAAGCCTGATTTAATTGTCATGACTTTAAGGGAATGCTGGGAGTTGTAGTTTTCTGAAGGGCTTGGGGCAGAGTCAAATAGACACTAAGCTTCTTCCATCTCTATGATGGACAGGTTAGATTCTGCCTCTCTCTAAGAGCAATGAATGAGAGCTAACGAAATGTTAGTTAGAAAATGGCAATTAGGAGAAAGTTGGGAGTTAGCAGCTGGGGAGTTGAGAGGGAAAAGAAGGCTATCTGACTGAGTGAAACTGTGGAGAACAGCTGCTTATAGTGAGCTGGAAAATAATCAATTTGTAACCAAAGGATCCCAGTTGTAGGAATATGACAGTTCAAAAGTTCAATAGAAGTGAAATATTGTAACTTCTACCTTATTTTTTTCAGTGTTATGTTAACACCATAAGTAAAAGTTAGCTTCTTGTTTAAAAGGAGCTGGGCTACCCTGATGTCTCTGGGGAGTGAGAGAGATGACCAGAGAGGGAGATGGTCAAGGCTTTCTTTATTTTTAAAAAGAGACAAGAAGGGTGGCGAGTGTGATATGCTGACCTACTTGTAACCCAGAACCTGAGAGAGAGAGAGGTTTTAGAGGGTGGTAGCCTAGGCACTCTGTGTGAGTGGAGAAGGGCTGTCAAAGTCTCAGTCTTTGAGGATTATAATGAGGATGGCAGGTTTCCCACCCTTGCTGGCTATTCCTGCCACCATTCAGCTAGGTGGTGAGAAAATGGGGAGGGGCAGTGGGGGGCAACTGCTGGTACCAGAACCATGATGATAATGTAAGCTCTGGCCAAGCTGAAAGTGACCTTATCATGTCCAGCAATGTTGGTATTGTGTCCAGCAATGTCAATGAAGGGGGTGCCCCCCACCGCAGAGTCTGCCACATTTTGCCTGTCGCATGCTGGTAACCAGAGCTTATTCTCAGGGCTTTAGTGGAGAAAGCTGAAATCACAGGGCTGTCAGCCCACATACTGATGGCCCCTAAGATTTTTATGCATATCTGCTTGTGGTACACATGCAAATTGGAGGAAACAGGCAATAATCTGGCAATGACTGTTCAACTACATTTAGGTTTAGCACATGGCTAATCACCATGTTATTTTTGTGTTATTTTATATTTGTGTTATTTTTTTGTGCATCCATCTATCCAAAGCCGTATGATTGTGACTGCATTCATTTAAAGTTTCTTGTGCTGTGCGGAAGCATGGTCATTAATAATGATATTCAGCCTCTACACCTTGAGTCTGAGGTTTGGGTTACTCCCGGCAGAACCATTTAGTTTTTCTGTACTTGGTGACTGTACTGTTAGTGATTTGCAGTTCAGCATGTGGATTAATTGTTGGAATGCACTGCATCTCAAAAAATGAATGGAAAATTAGAAATTTCCTTTTAACCATCTGTAAGCTCTTGTCAAGCCTTGGTGTTTAAGCATCCATGATTTTTTAGTGTCAAATGTATTATCTTGAACAAGAGCCATTAATTCAAAGTTCAGAAGTATTGGCTGGCTTATATAAGCAGTACCTTCCTTAAGTTCCAGTTTTCTCACTTTTCGGAGTGTTGTGATTTTTTTTCCAGGATCACTTAAATGATTATGATGAATGTGCTATCAGTCTTAAAAGACCATCCTGAGCTAAGGGAAACCGTAGGACACATAGGTGAAGTTTGAGACATCATGAGGTTTTTTATCAGTGGTGGTTACCAGACACCACTGCCTTGGCCAAGGTGCCAGGCAGGGATATGCTGCCTGCCACCACCACCTCCTCCTCCTCTGGCCAGAGCATTTTGGGCTCCTGAAGCTGCCGCCTGGGCTGCTGAAAAGTTGGGTGGCTGTTCATGTGTGGCAGGCAGAAATTCTTTGGCCCCACCTCCCGAGCCCAGCTGAGTCGCTTCCCACTTGCAGACAGCCCTGGGAAGGCACCATGGCACAGGAGCCATGAGAGTCTCTGGTTGTGGCACCTTGATCGTCAGGCAAAACTTCTTGCACATATCAAGCATCGGGTGGTTAGTTAGGTGCTGAGGAAGGGTGTGGGTCATGCTATCCGGTACCTGGCATTAAATTTTATGGCACACATGGCCTTGCTCAACAAAGTGACATTTATGTCAGATCCAGCTCTTGTAACAGATGAGTCTGACAACTCTGCTCTAATTCCTGAAGCAGTAGAGACTTTATGTTTGGCTTCTAGAATCCAGCTAATACATTGTGAAGACCTTGGGTTCTGTTATTAGAGAGTCAACATGGAATGTTTCGTTCAAGAGTTGATAAGTAGAAATGTAAGTGACAGTTTTGAGTGTACTAATTCTTGAAGCTGGCAGGTTACAAAACAGCCTTTTTTGTTCAATGCCCCCCCCACAGCCTGTTTTTCAGCCCACCTTGCAGGGTGGTTGTTGTGTGCGAGGGGGAAAAACCTATTGTACAGCTCTGAGCTCCTTGGAGGAAAGAAAAAGGTAATGAAAATCAAGACTCTCAAAGTGTATTAAACATGCCATATAAATGATTACCAATAAAGTCTTCCCTTGAAGCCAAGGGGGTAAAGGAATACTAAATTACTCTCCCTTCAATTAAAATAAGTCTTCCTATAACCATGGATCCAGGATTTAAACACATTTCAGACTGGTGGAATCCAGAAACATGAACCATACTCTGCTTACCCTGTTAGAACAAGTCCCAGTAGAATACAGTCCTCCATGTGATTTAAGGTTTTGTGCCAGGAGAAAGAGAAGAAGGATTAGATGATAGCCAAGACCAGTCTGGAGGTTACTGGTCAGATACTGAATCAATGTTTAAATTTCTGTGCTGAAACCCAGCTACAAATATCACATGTCAGATCCCTAAGGCTGATTGGACAAATAGACTGTGTAACCAAATGAGGGACAGTCAACCACTTAGAAAGAAGAGTGATAAGCGTATAGTAATATTACCTCTGTGCAAATATTTTCACTAGAGCTAGAGACTTCTGTTTAGACAACTTGACTGAACAACTTGAGTTCCAAAGCAATGTTTCCTCAGTCACAGGCATCCATACACTCTCAGAACCAGTTTGCTCTGCTAAATTCTTTCATGGGTGTATAACTGTGTGGAGAAAGCTTAGTGAAAAGGGGGCTTCCCACACTGAGAAGCAGCAGCCATTTCTTTGCTTGGGGCTGCTGGGAAAATGTTAGCAGCAGTCAAGGGGGCCATTTTGGAAATGCAAGAGATCTCTCCCTACATATGAAGCTGCCTTAATGCTATCAGATCACTGCTCCATCTAGTTCAGTATTGTCTAGACTGACTGGAAGTGAGAAACATTTTTTTCTTGAGATTCTTTAACTGGAGTTGCCTGAGTGACTGAGCCTTGAATAGTCTACACACCAAACAGGTGATAAGTCACTGACGTATGTTCCCTTCCCAAAGGATAGTGTACGTGTTTTGTGTAACCATGTCAGGTTTGCCAGCCTGAAACTGGCAAGAGACTTATTGAGTGGTGGGGGCCTTCATTGACTAGGTGATGGGATGATATCACTTCCAACATGACTCTGTAGTGACATCACCATATCTCGGCAACCAGGGCTTTTTTTGTAGGAAGAGCCCAGCAGGAACTCATTAGCATAACAGGCAACACCCATCAGCAGAAACTCATTAGCATATTAGGCCACACCCATGACAGCACATCTCATTAGCATATTAGGCTATGCCCCCATGTTACCAGAAGTGTGGTCATCTAGCCACACCCACCTTTTGCTTCTTATTCTGTTTACCTTGTTTGTTGTCAAAACCCAGGGCTTTTGTTGTAGCAGGAACTCCTTTGCATGTTAGGCCACACATCCCTCATGTAGCCTAATGAGTTTCTGTTGTTGGGTGTGGCCTATTATGCTAATGAGTTCCTGCTGGGTGTGGCCAACTTGGGAGCCAGCCGGAACTCCATTCCTGTGTGTTCCTGCCCAAAAATAGACCTGCGGGCAACTCTCTACCATTTGCCCCAAGCTTGGGTGAATGCTTGAACATCACTGTACATGATGACATCACTTCTGGGTTGCACTGGAAGTGACATCATTGGTGAGGGCCCCTGATTGCCCCCCATTTCCTGTTATTTCCTCCACTGCTCAGCTGAGCGGCAGCAGGCAAAGCCAGCAGGAGTGGGAAGTTTCCCAACAAAGTGGGAGACCTGGCCTCCGTAAACCACATACCTAATTGTATGGGCAAATTTTGTAATGACCAGCCAGCAATTAGAAACTGAGACTACAAATGAAAGCATTTAATAATGAAAACATTACCCATTTAAGTGTCCCTTTTCCCACAGGTTTGTTCCTTCCTAGAGCTTTCTGAGCTATCTTTCAGTGCCATTAAATATCATTTTATTGCTCCCTTGCTGGAAGCGCCCAAGTACAAACCAGGACCTGGAGATTTACAACCAGTTTTAAACTCAGGTAATGATGTTTAATTTGTTATTGGCTGTGTAAAGGTTAACAAAGAAATAACTCAAACCATTAGTGCAGGGATAACACGTTATTACAGTGGGGCAATTAAGGGCTGCAATCGGCACCACAAAATGAGATTGATTTCTTATTACAAGAGGAGTGCTGCAAAAAGTCCGACTTTGCCAAAGATTAAGTTCACACACAGCTCTCAGATTTGCAGTGCCTTTCAGCACAGTGGTGAGGCAGGGGTGACTGTTTCCAGTGGTTTGTACAGCAAATCCGTCCAATTAGAAATCTCTGCCTCTTAGACCATATAACAGTCTAGATGCAGTTCAATCTAAAATGGCCCTGATAATCTGTAAGGCTCAGGTCTCTACTTCTACTTACTGCCCAACATTCCGATTCCTTTTTTTCCTTTGCTGCAGCCCTGTACAGTCTTGTACATTTAAGAAACTGGGAGACCAGGGGAGGGGGATTGCTTTCAATGGGAGAATATATGTCTTGGATGCAAAAGGTCCTAGGTTCAATTTCTGATGTCTCTGGTCAATAAGGCTTGCAAGGCTTGGGAAAACCCCAAGAGCCATGGAGGAAATAATTATGGGCAAGCTGGACCAGTGTTCCAGTTCAGCACAATGGAACCTCAGATGGTCCTAGGGCTGTGAAAAGAGAAAAATCTAGGGCTTCGTTTGGTTTATCACTGGCATAGCCTCAACTTGTTTTCAGTACAAAGCCTTGGGATCTGTGAACTCATATTCAACAAAATAAAACCCAGAGCATGTACAGAATCAATTTTTCAGATTAGCTGCTGAAATTCACAAAAATATTTGATCCCAGAACCTCTTATATTAAGAATCTTAAGAGGGGGCAGCTTCTGGCCCATAAACGTTTACTTTAGAACCAGTTCATCCACTCAATTTATACAAAATCCTACACAGAAGCAGATTTACCCCATCATCCTTTGGCTCGTCGCTTCCCACTGTCCCTTTGACTCTTAATAAATTCTTCTTCCTAATTTTTTCCACATGTCTTCCCCAGACCCTGGTCTGCCCTCCCCCCAGCAGCAGCCTGGATGCCCCACATCCACAGTAGAGGTCTCTCCCAAGCTGCCTGTTCCCCACCATTCTATGGACACATGCCATCAGGCCCACAGGCTGGCAGCAGCACAGATGCACCCATAAACAATGGTCCTGCCAAGAGGCAGAAAATTGAAAAGCAGAAGAAACTCATAAAAGCAGTATGAAAATTGTGGAATCCACTCTTTTATTGCCCAGTAAATTTCCAGTGGGTCAGAGCTTGCTAAATGACAATCCAGCCATTCTTGGCCATCCTCAGATCAATGCCATTATTGGCTAGAGGGGTGATGTAGTGGGCTTCTGTTGAATTCTAATCTTCTTACTCAGTCGTTCATTTTGGGCACAATCCTTGGCTGTTACGAAGCTAATAATTAATTTGCAGATTTTAGACTGGCAAGCCCCTGCTTGCTTATCCACAAAGAGACTATTTAATGCAGTGGCTGGCATGAAAAATTGGACTTGAATGCATTCAATCAACAGCTCATTTGCGGTGACTGACTAGACACATTACTTATGGGGGAAGGGGTGAAGGGGTACAGTTCAAATGATTTAAAAGTAAAATTGAAACGACAATGTGTAAATGTGACCAACAGATGAAACATAAGAACATAAGAGAAGCCAATGTTGAATCAGGCCAATGGCCCATCTAGTCCAACACTCTGCCACACAGCGGCCAAAATATACCAGGTGCCATCAGGAGGTCCAGCAGTGGGGCCAGGACACTAGAAGTCCTCCCACTGCTGCCCCCTCCAGCACCAAGAATAGAGTGCATCACCTGCCCCAGACTGAGAGTTCCCATCTATACCCTGTGGCTAATAGCCACTGATGGACTTCTGCTCCATATGTTTATCTAATTCCCTCTTGAAACTGTTCATGCTTGTAGCTGCCACCACCTCCTGTGGCAGTGAATTCCATATGTTAATCACTCTCTGGGTGAAGAAGTACTTCCTTTTATCTGTTCTAACCCGACTGCTCAGCAATTTCATGGAGTGCTCACAAGTTCTTGTATTGTGAGAAAGGGAGAAAAGTACTTCTTTCTCAACCTGCTCAATCCCATTCATAATCTTATAAACCTCGATCATGTCACCCCTCAGCCGTCGTTTCTCCAAGCTAAAGAGCCCCAAGCGTTTTAACCTTTCTTCATAGAGAAGGTGTTCTAACCCTTTTATCATTCTAGTTGCCCTTCTCTGCACTTTTTCCAATGCTATAATATCCTTTTTGAGATGTGGCGACCAGAACTGTACACAGTATTCCAAATGAGGTCTCACCAATGATTTATACAGGGGCATTATGATACTGGCTGATTTGTTTTCAATTCCCTTCCTAATAATCCCCAGCATAGCGTTGGCCTTCTTTATTGCAGCTACACAATGTCTAGACATTTTCATTGAGTTATCTACTACGACTCCAAGATCTCTCTCTTGGTCCGTCTCTGCCAGTTCAGACCCCATCAACGTGTATTTATATTTAGGATTTTTCGCTCCAATGTGCATCACTTTGCACTTGGCCACATTGAACCCCATTTGCCATGCTGACGCCCACTCACCCATCCTCGACAGATCCCTTTGGAGTGCCTCACAATCCTCCCTGGTTTTCACCACCCTGAACAACTTTGTGTCATCTGCAAATTTATCCACTTCACTGCTTACTCCCAATTCCAAATCGTTAATAAACAAGTTAAAAAGCATCGGACCGAGTACTGATCCCTGTGGTACCCCACTGCTTACCACCCTCCACTGAGAAAGTTTCCCATTTATACTCATTCTCTGTTTCCTATTTATAAGCCAGTTTTTGATCCACAAGAGGACTTGCCCTTTTATCCCATGACTATTGAGCTTACTTAGGAGCCTTTGATGAGGAACTGTATCAAAAGCTTTCTGGAAGTCAAGGTAAATAATATCTTTTGGGTCCCCCTTGTCCACATGTTTGTTCACTCCCTCAAAAAACACTAACAGGTTAGTGAGACAAGACCTTCCCTTACAGAACCCATGCTGAGTCTGCCTCAATAGTTTTTGTTCAACAATGTGCCTACTAATTCTTTCCTTAATAACAGTTTCCACCAACTTACCCGGTATCGATGTCAGACTGACTGGCCTGTAATTTCCTGGATCTCCCCTGGATCCCTTTTTAAAGATGGGAGTGACATTAGCTACCTTCCAGTCCTCAGGAATGGAGGCAGATTTTAAAAAAAGATTACATGTTTTTGTCAGGAGATCCACAAGTTCACATTTGAGTTTCAAATATATACAAGGCCTTTTCAGATATTACATCTGTATGTAACAGAACAGGAGCAGTGTACATATTTTACATGGGGTTGCCAACCTCCAGGTGGTGGCCAGAGATCTCCTGGGATTACAACTGTTCTCCAGGTGATAGAGATCAGTTCCCCTGGAGAAGATGGCCACTTTGGAAGGTGAACTTTATGGCATCATACTTCACTGAAGTCCTTCTGCTCCTCAATCCCCACTTTTTTCAGGCTCCACCCCCAAAATCTCCAGGTATTTCCTGATCTGGAGCTGGCAACCCTAAGCATTCATGTATTGCTTAGGTATGCACAAATAGACCACAGCACTTTTCAGAGTTCTGGTTCAAAAGTACCACAATTGTGTGCACATGCCACCTTTTGCCCTTGTCCAAACGACATGGTGACATGTATTTGGAGCATCACTGGTAGCACATGCTTCCCATACACGGGGTTGCTGGGCTTTCAGACTTGTGGATGCAATGAGTCTACTACTTGAATCAGAAGACTGGGATCAGCCATGGCTTCCTGCTTACTGTACTGAAAACAATAATAACTGGCCTCCGTGAAGCAACCTCCGGGTGGGGCCTGGCATTCTCCCAGGATTACAGCTGATCTTTAGGCTACAGAGAACTCAGATCATCTGTTCCCCTGGAGGAAATGGCAGCTTCAGAGGAAAGACTCTATGGAATTACATCCCTGCTGAGCTCCATAGCCTCTCAGACTTCACCCTCCCAAGGCACTGCCTTTAAATCTCCAGGAATTTCCCAGGTCAGAACTGGCAATCCTAAGGTACAGGACAGCATTCATTACTTAAAGCAGAAAGTAAGAAAGACCATCTCATGTTACTTCAGGCATAAGGGAAAAGGCCTCTTTATAATGGTCTCTCTCAGTCTTTGGCACTCGCTGCCCTAAGAAGCCCACCTTGGTCCCCCGCCCCTTAGGGCCAAAGTAGATGACACATCTGCCATGAGGAGGGGGTCAGGGATTCCTTGACCCGACTTGTGGGCAGATGTTACATTGGAAAACCAATGTTCTCAAATATGTCAGGGACCCATTTGGCTTGGGAGCGTGGTGCAAGGGAAGGAGATAGAGTTGCTATTTCCGGGGGGGGGGGACTCCTACCCACTGCCCCCCATTGCCTCCCCTCAGTCCAGTGAGTTGGGAGGGGGGAATACAGAAACCAGTATGATATTCAGGAACATGATGCCATTTCCAGCTGCATAATCAGAAACGACACCACCAGAAATGACATCATGGGTCAGTACTAGAGTGTTTGCTGACACAGTGATATTATTTCAGTTACACAGCCAGAAATGCCATCATCACATTGCCAATCACACACACTCAATTCTCCTTATAAGGAATGGCCTGATCTTTCCTACCTGTGCTGTTTTCAAGAGCCAAAACAGCCTCGGGGGGTACTATTTGACCAGCAGCAGAGCTCCATGTTGTGCATTCAGGGCAGGGGAACCCCAACCCAACTCATGGCAAATCAATTTGGCCCTTAGCCTCCTAGAGACCTGGGCAGATCATACTTCTCTGGAGAGATGAATCCATACAGACATTTCCAGTTGCTTGTGACTTCTGTCACTGATTCTTTTTACCCCATTTTTTAAACTTTATATTTTATTAATTTTATTGAAAGCATTACAAACATAAACAAACAAGCTATGAGGTGGTCTTGCCCAAAGATAAAAGCTTTTGGGGACATACCTGTACCAAAAATGGAAAGTATCATTGGACTACCAAGTCCGAACACTCCTGAATCTATATTGCTCAACCATTGGGACAAAAATTTATTTTCTTCTTATACAGCTGAACTTACCTCGTTAATGCTGATAGCAGCAAAAACATTAATTGCACAATTATGGAAATCAGAAAAGATCCCAACGCTTAAACAATGGTTTTCTAAACTAGGGGACATCATAGTAATGGACAAGTTAGCATCTCAACTGCTTAGCGCAGAACACCCTTCGAAAAACTCTGGCTTTGTAGAAAAATGGTATGCCTTTTTTACATACATTACAATGGTTGAAAAAGATATGAGTGCCTTATCTGCTAGATATGCTGAATTTGTATTTTATTAAATTGTTTAAAAATTAAAAAATGTTATAAGCTTTACAGCCCATTTTGATGCCATTGAGGCAAAACTAACAGCAAAATGGTTTACCTCAATGATGCTATTGAAGCAAAGGATAAATCCAATGTAAGGAAAGAAAAGCCAGGGCAAAAATGAAAAGTCATGGGTTCCGTTCTCCAAAGACAGAAACAAAAAATGAAATGGGAATGTTCAAACTGAACTGGGCAGCTTTCAGAATTCAGTCTCGTACCTACTTTTCCTGGAGGCTTTTTAGCAGTGGGTGAGTCCAAACTGTGCTTTGTTGGTGAATACTTTGGCAAGTCCTTCCACCATTTGCTGCTTCTCCCTCTAGTTTTGTTTTGTTACCACTGATGCGAATGCTTTTAATAGGGTGGATTTTATTGCTTTTTAATGACTTGGATCATTTATTGCTTTTCTCATTTCCTTCTTTGGTCTCATGCTGCTTTTATGATTTTTTTATTTTAATGCCACATTTGTATTTTGTTCTATCTAATTTGCTTTAAGTCATCATAAGTATTGTTTTATTAGTAAGGAACAGGCCCTCCCCCAAAAAAACAATTAAATACCTGTCCCACTGATTACAATGGTACTTAGGACCAAAAAATGAAAACATCTAGTGGTAGAATCTGCCTGCACAGTCGAGATTGTGGTTCTCTCCTCAATAGTGTTAATTTGGGGCAACCACTACTTTCTGCAGGGTCAAAAACTCCAGCAAGTTTCTGTTGAGCAACACAAATTGTTTTGAGAAACTTGGGAGATTTTATTTATTTATTCAAAAAGATTCTCTACCCAGCCCCTCTATTGATCAAACAGTACTCAGTGTGCTTGATATGATACACTACTCACCCCATTTTTATTTCTTTGGGATATTACACAGAGAACAATCCTTTTAAAAAAATCAGACTACAACCTAGTTCTCAAATCAAACTAGACAAAATGCTGGAAGAACTACAAGCAGATTTCCAGCATGTTTTGTTTCACCAAATAGCAGCAAGAGGCATTTTAAACTAGGAGCAAGGAAGGGGGTTTAAGCTTTCCCCTGAATTATTTAACCTCATTTTCCCACCCAATTCTGGGGACTTGGGTCAATCTAGGAGCCCATAGAGCTGAGCAAATCACATAATTTGTATTCATATAAGGTTCGGGTTGAGTATGGTAATGATGGCGGCTCTCACAAGCCTTGGTACACTCCTCATACCACAAACCACAACCTCAGTGTAGATTATGGCTCCATGTGACCTCATAGCTGAGTGGGGATTTAAACCTGAGTGTTGCTGGTCAAAGACTGCTGCTTGTAACCATTACATCAACCTGGATCCTGCAAATAGTGGGAGGGTTTTTTGGGGTGGGGTGGGCAGAACCCTTAGGGGAGAAGTATCATGTGGATTGTGACATCACTTCCAGCAAAAACCTGGCAGTGACATCACAACCACCTCAGAATGCTCTAGGAATTCTCAAATCTCTCTGGTAAAGACCACAGAGATTTGGGGAATTCCTAGAGCATCACAGGAATGGCTGCAGCATCACTTGTGAGGTGAAAAGATACCAACCATGTCTTGTGTGCACATCACATGAAAACAGAACTGTATGTGGTATATATAATGTGTAGACTGGACCTAAGCTCTCCATAAAACAGGTCTTTCAAGTAGGTCAGTATTATTATCCCTACATAGCAGAGAGTTAGAAATAAAAGAAAGGTAGCTAGCGAATGGCCACATGAAAACTTCATAACCAGGTCAAATCTTGCATCAGCTAACATAGCATATTTTACTTAGATTTGTAGCCTTCTCTTCTTCCTAGGAGCTTGACACAGCATATGTTAATCACCCTCACCCCAATTTACCCTCACAAGTACCATGGGAGGTAGGTTAGGCAAAGGGCCAATGGCTAGAACTCCTTTGCATGTTAGGCCACACAGCCCTAATGTAGCCAGTCCTAATGAGTTTCTGCTGTTGGGTGTGGCCTATTATGCTAATGAGTTCCTGCTGATGGGTGTGGCCAACTCGGGAGCCAGCTGGAACTCTGTTCCTGTGCATTCCTGCCCAAAAATAGCCCTGGTGGAAAGTGTGATAAAAATGTTCTAGAATGAGAGTGACAGGCCCAAGGTTATCCAGTGAGCTTCAATTCTGAGTAGGGAATTTGAACCCATGACTTCAGGTGGGGCCTGGAGAGCCCCTGGATTTACAGTTGATCCCCATACTACAGAGATCAGTTCCACAAGAGAAAATGGCTGTTTTGGAGGATGGATTTCATGGGCTTGTACCCTGCTGAGTTCCCTCCTGTCCCCCAACCCTGCCCTTCACAGGCTCCACCCTCAAATCTCCAGGAATTTCCCATTCCAGAGTTGGCAACGGGTCTGCCCAGTTCTAGACTGGCACTCTAGCCACCACACCACAGAGGCTCGGTACACTAATCCCAAATTCTCGTTTCAGCATATTGCCTCAGTTTTGCAGCTGAACCAAGATAACAGCACACAAGATTTTGTTTTGTTTTGTTTTGTTTTGATTGTAGGATATTGGAGATTGGGGGGTGTGGAATATCGATGGACTACTCTGTCATTGTTAACAGCTCTGCTGACAAACTCACAGCGGGCCCACTGGGAGGCAGACAGCAACGTGCCGACGGCAGGCCCCCTTCGAGCCCAGCCATGTGCTCCGAATTAGGCAAGGTGAGTAAATTATGACAGCTAGGATTCTTCAAAAAAAACCTCAGAGAGGCCCACAAGATACAGCTCCACATTTTTATTGTCGTGCCAGCCGCCTTCTCTCCAAAGCTCTCCTCTCCAAAGGCACAGGCCTCCTTGGAGAACGCCGCTCCCGAAATGTCATCTGACATAAGAAGAAGTAGAATGCTAAAAGGAGCTACAATTTCCCTTCGTGTATGCTTTTATGCTTGCTATCCTCAGAGGAGCAACCACTGAGCTGCTACTGGGGGAAAACAGGCTCTCCAGAAAGAGAGAGAGAGAGAGGAAGATACATGTGAAATATACAGCCCAGTGAAGCGTCTTGGCTTGCCAGGGAAAGCTGGCTGCCAGGAAAAGGGTGGTAGCAAGTTAACAAGGCACATTCATTCATGCTCTGGATTGCGTCTGGGCCTCCCCAATCCAAATCCCCAACATAAGGGACTGTAGAAGTCTGCCAGCTCTTCCTTGTACTTTATTGGCAATGAAATATTGCAAAACTTGCAGCATGGCAAGGAGGATAATGTTTCGAGGGTGGGAAACAAGAAGCCACCCTTTGAAATTTATCTGGCACCTACTGATTGAAGTTGTGATTGTTGTAGCTCAAGCAGATCTGAATAGGAGAAATTCACATTAGAGGTAGGGTTGCCACTTCTGGGTTGGGAAATACCTGGAAATTTTGAGGGTGGAGCGTGGGGAGGGAGGGGTGGGACTTCAGCGCAGTATAATACCAAAGATTTGACCCTCCAAAGCAGCCATTTTCTCCAGGGGAACTTTTATTGATCGTCTGGAGATCAATTGTAATAGTGGGAGATCTCTGGGTGCCACCTGGAGGCTGGCAACTCTAACTAGAGGCTAGTGGACTCCAGAAATGAGAGTGTCACACTCAAAGAGCTAGACTCAAAAACCTACCCTGCTGTGCAGCCTGTTTGGTGACCACAGGCCTTCCACCCTCCACCAACCCCATTCACCCCACGAGGGAGTCTGGAGGGGAAAAAATCAGAGAGGGAGAACCATGCACACAGCCATGAACTCCACGGAGGAAGGGTGGGATAACAATGCATTAGATAAATAGATGGGGTAGCATGAGGGCTCTCCAAGGCCAGATACAGAGCCTAAATGGGTGCCATGCAACAGGCATTCCAAACCTACAACCCTGAATCCTCTCCTGTTCCCAGGAAAGTGCAGCTAGATGGCTTTGGGAAGAGCTGATATGGTGTGGAGAGGCGATGACAGTTACCAGCCTCAAGGTGCAGCCTGGAGTTCCAACTAAATTCCAACTGACTTCCAGACTAGAGAGATCAAGTCTCTTGGAAGAAACAGCAGTTTGGGAGGGTGGGCTCTGTGGTACACACAGAAGGAAGTCGCATTCCCCCCTGGCTCCTCTCCACTCCCCAAACGTCACTCTTCCGAGGCACCACCCCAATTACCAGGAATTTTCCAAGCTAGAGATGGCAACCCTAGGCAGTAGGAGATGCTTTTCTGCTGCAACTCTCATCCCGATCTGCTTTCATCTCCTGCTGGTGTTCGTATGTGTATTTCCAAGGGCAAATATAAGTGGAAGGGATTGGTAGGAAATATGGAGCAGAGACGGGCAAGAAAAAAAGAACCTTCACCCTATACATTTCTGCTCTGGTCCAAATTTCTCTTCCCAGAGCTGCTTTTCTTTTTGCAGAAGGGAGGGAGGGAAAAGACAAAAAAGCTCCAAGGATATGTGATTCTTATTTGCATAAATTATTTACTCTGGCCTTAACTCTGCCATTTGTTTAGATGGACCCACCTGCTATATTATAGTTATGGATGATTCACTCGACTTCAGGATGTTGTTTTGTTTTTTAATGATTTTGACCAAGGATTAAATCTACTATCTTCTATATTCTAAGTATATTTTGGGGGAGGGAAGTTGTGACTCTCTGATCAAGCACATGCTTTGCATATGGAAGATCCCAGGTTCAGTCCTTGGTGTCTACAGTTAAAGGATCTCAGACAGCAGGTAGAAGAGAGACCTGCCTGACAGCATGAAGAGTTTCTACGCGCCAGAGCTAAGTGGACCAATGGGCTGACTTGGTATAAGGCAGACTGATACATTCATTTCTCGGCCTTAACAGTTAGAAAAGCAAATAAGATTCTTTTGCAGATACAGGCCTCTCTCTGATACAACATGGAATTTCATGAGTGTCCCTCTTTGCTCCAGATCAACACCAGGTTTAAGACAGTCTCAAGGTATAAATCTTGAGCAGCCACTGTTGAAGTACTCTTGGAAGCAGTTTAGATGCAGAAAAGTTTTGTTTTGTTTAAGCCGCAGTTGAGAAATGCTGATGGGTTGAAGAAGCCAAGTTCATGAAGGAAAATAAAACCCTCCAACTGTACTTATTTAGTAGATACAGTACCTATTTGCTCACTATCAGGTCCTGAGTGTATTGAATTTGTACCTAATACAGAATTACCTGCCAACTGCACCTATTTATTTGGCATCAGCTGCAGTTGGAAGGACGGAGGATCTGGGGAGAAGCAGCTGGCACTTAGAGAAAACAAAGCAGGTAAAAATCCAGGCAATTAACTTCCTTATTCTCTCTGCCAAGGAAAAGCAAAAGTGCTGTGATTTTGATGAGTGGACAGCAGGGGCAGCAACCCTTCTCTTCCATGAAACACAGGAAAGAAGATGTAGAAAGAGTCTCTTAAGCAGCAGGAGCCAGTACAGGCACACTGAAGCTTCTGTACATACAGAGCTTCAAATATAAGCTAACGTTTGAAAGTCCAACCCCCTGCACAATGCAGGAAATTCACAAATACCCCACCACACCCCCCAGTGACCCCTGCACCATGTCCAGAAGATAGCAAAAATCCTCCAGGATCTCCAGCCAACTGGCCTGGAGAAAAAAATTCTTCCTGACTCCAAAGTGGCAATCAGCATTTCCCTGGGCATGTAAGAAAGGACCACAAGAACTAAGCACTGATGCAACCCTTCCTGCCCTTCCTCTCATGATCTGCCTAAGTTCACACAAACAGCATTGCTGTCAGATGGCCATCCAGCCTCTGTTCGAAAACCTCCAAAGGAGGAGAGCCCACCACCTCCCAAGGAAGCCAGTTCCACTGAGGAACCGCTCTCACTGTCAGGAAGTTCTCCCTAATATTTAGCCGAGAACTCTTCTGATTTAATTTCAACCCGTTGGTTCTGGTCTGACCTTCTGGGGCAACTTGTTAGCAAAGAAGTTTTATTTTAGGATTATTTGGAATTAATGAAGGTTCTGACATGCAGAACAATAGGAGACAAGAACAAAAGCCGAACACATTTTTTAAAAAGAGCACTAGGCACAGTCTAGCCACTGAGTACCCAGAAATGTTTCTGTTCTAGAACCAGACTCCTGTTCTTTAAAATGGAAGAGGTAATGTCACAAATTTAAGAAACTTTTTTAAAAAAGATGATTTTCAAGAGGATGACCCAGTGCTCCTAGTGGGGCAGAACCAGCATGATGGAGAATGGCCACAGCATAAATGGCAGACAAAATTTCACAGATGAAAATAAGGGACACTTGTGCTGGCCTTGGGTTCTGACTGTGTTGGGTAAAAGGCAGGGTCTATAAATGCTATCAGTAAATCAGTCAAATCTGCTTCCACGATCACTTTGCAATCGTTTTACAAAATGCAGAAGGCACTCCTTTACCTGCAGGATCTGTCACAGCTTGCCCTGAACTATTCTGAAAGCAAAAATGTTATTTGTTATTTTGGTTACCGATCTATTCGGGGGGGGGGCGGATTCCTACAGTGTATCATCAATCAACGGTTCATAATATACTACTTTATACAATGGCAGGCTATGCTCCATGGTGCCTCTCGTTCCTAGGAATGCATGCGTTTACATGTGTACGCACAAAGGACAAGATGCATCCAACCCACCCCACTTCCCACGAGTTTTAATTTATGCAGACATGAGAAAGGAAGACAAACCCCTGAAGAACGAAAGATGTAGCAACTCACATGGTTCCCAAGAGGCAAAAATAGGAACCAAACACAGACAGTGATTTACCAGGGACAAGTAGCAGAAAATTGGGACTCTTCCTGCTAAGCAGAGACAATTGGAGCATGTGCTTCGAAGCTCTGCAGATGCAGAAAGTACAGCTAGAGAAAAGATTGCTTTGGGTTAACTTCACACACCCAGCTCCACTTGAACTTTGAAGCACAGCACACAGTCCTGACGTCTTGCAACAGTTGCCCATCAATCCAGCACTGACGCACAACCGCACTGTGCAAAAAGCACTCATGAGGATGTGTCCTTAGGCACAGACTTTTGCTCCAGCTGTTGAGTCTTACTACATTACAGTTCTGTTGCCCATGAAGACACCACAGCACTATTTCTTGAAACAGCACTCGAGAGCTGATCGCATTGTGCATGCTCACTGCAATTGCTGTCACTGCAATTCTGCACTACCGGGATGCTCAGAAATGGTCTCGTTTTGGTACAATTAGACCTTTATTGCAGGGGAAATGAGCCAAATGAAACTTGATCAGCTGTTTAATTAATACTTGGGTTGCCAACTCGACTCGCCAGGCTTCTCAGAGCAGCAATGCTTTGCTCTTGTGCAATGATGAGAGAGACTGGAGCCCCTCTGTTAACCCAATGATAATGGCCAGAGTTACTTAGCACAGTGAAGATCAAGCCATGCATTGTCAACAGCAGTAACTGTCACCCAAACAGTTAAGGGAAAGGGACTGAACAGAACCAGGAAGTGGAGATGGAGGAGGAAACTGTTCTGGCAGTTTCCTGCTGTGTCTAAGAACTGACATCAACTTGCTGAAATTTGCCAAAGAGCTTCAGCGTGGAGAGTGTGATAATTCAGTAGCAGATCAATCTAGATGGGTAGACATGTTAACTGAAGAAGTGAGCAGTGTTATCTGACGAAATGAGCAGTGACTCACGAAAACTCATAGCCTGCCACAAATTTTAGTCTTTAAGGTGCTACTGAACTCTTGGTCTTTTCTACTTCAGTAGTAGATCGTACAGTTAGCATGCAGAAGATCTGAGGTTCCCAGGATTCCCAGGGAAATTCTTAGGGTTGCCAAGTCACTTACTGTTAATAGTGGGGAGGAGTTAGTCCCTGCCCTCGATGTCATCACATTGGGCACATTGCTGGCTGAAGCTCTAGCAATCAGCCTGGAAACTCTATGCTACCATAGAGTTTTCAGGCTGATTGTTAGAGCATCAGCTGGCGACATGCCCGGGGTGATGATGTCACCTCCAGGTGACGTAATCGCGCCAGGCATGTCGGCCCGAACTGGGCATTTTGGGGGTGGGGTTCCCCCCGCCAGTCTTTTCCGGACTGGCAGATTGGGGACCCTTTTAGCAGGGGAACCTCTGCCCTCCCAGGGGACCTGGCAGCCCTAGCGATTCTGCATCTAGTATTTGCTCCACATTTTCTCCACTGGGAGGGGAAAGTGCAACTCAAAACCACATTCAGATACCTCAGGGCAATGCTGTATCGTCTGCAAAGTAACCCCTGAATGGCCATAAAATGACCATAAATCTATGCAGAAGGTACCATAAAATCCAATGATCATAGGAAGTAAAAGTGACATTGGGTGTGGAGGCTACCATAAAATCAATGATCAAAGGAAGTGAAAGCAGCATGCAATGCACAGGGGAATTTCTGTTCCAATGTGGGTTTTATAAAACAACAGAGGGAAAAGCCAATCTAGAATTAGCTCCAGTGAATGCATCCAAGGCAGAAGAGAAACATTTCACCAAAATATCTTTAGTAAATTACTGATTAAAGAGAACTGGATTCTGAATGCTAGGTGCCCAACACTGCAATTCTGAACAGAGTTATACCTTAACTCTGTTCAGGATGCCACTGCAAATCTTCCTCTAGGACTGGGCTCTTCATCCTGCAGTGATAGTTAACTGACATTCTATTTGTGACAAAGAAGACTATCTGTCCAGTGCACCATTAGCTAGCCAAATAATTTTTGCATTTCACAGTTATCAATCATCAATTGTGCCAATGACAATGTATGCAAAGTATGCATTCTACCGTTGTGCTATAGTGCATCCCCAAACTCTTTCTGCCTACAGGCTAAGCCACAATGGGAGTCACTTCAGCAGTCACTTCAAGTAAAGCAGGGAGACCGGCCTGGGATGTGCATGTCTAATTTGATAACAAGAACCTGCGTGTAGGGGACTAGGACACTCCCTCTTCAGTCTTACCTAGCAACAGTCCAGTTCTTTAATATGAGTACTTTTCTTCCCAATCCAGATGTTGAAGCTGGGCTGCGGGGAAAGTGCTTGCAACCCCAGACAGCAAGCGGTTAAAACAGGGGGAGACTTTGGCCCCCCTCACTCATGTGTACCAAAGTAGACATACATACCCACTTTATTCATGAGTGCAATATCCCCATGTTCAATATCCCCGACGTGATGACATCACATGTAAGTGATGTCGTCACATCAGGGATGTCATGTGGTGACACTGTTTTTTTGAGCAAAACCATAGAGTTTTGCTCAAAATACCAGTGTCACTGTGTGTCATCATGTTGGGGACATCACGCTGGATCATGGCAGGCAGGAGCCCATGAAATCAGGGACTCCCCCACTCCCATGTGGGGCTGGCAACCCTAACAATGAGTCACCTTAAAGCTGTCATACAGAGACAATTCTTTTTTTAGCAATTGCCCCTACTATTTGAAATAGCCTTCTGAAGAAACTTGGGGAACTTTCATCCATGCTAAATAACACATGGAGTTTCAATCCACTTCGGCGACCATTTGCAAGTGGGTTTTACATTTCTCGCAATAAAATTCAGTTGCAAAGTGCATTGAAATTGGATTGAAAGTGCATTATTTAGTGTGTGAGAAAGCGCTGTTAGGGGGCCGTAGTTCTGACAGACTTTCACGAACAATGCAAAACTGAACTTTTAAAGAGCTGTTTGAGAGAAAGGTGGTCCTAGAATTGTTTTAATTAGTTAAATAAACAAGGTGTTTTGAATATCCCGCATAAGAAACACTAAGTGTCTGCACTGCTGACCCGCACAATGTTCCCTCTAAGCTGAGTTAGTGTGAGCTAGCTCACAGGTTTTTAGCCAACGGCTCACACATTTTTATCTTAGCTCAGGAAGGATGGCTCCAGAGCAAACTAATTCATGCGGCAGCCAAATTGCTCACTCACAACTTTAATGCCAGTAGCTCATGAAGTAGAATTTTTGCTCACAAGGCTCCACAGCTTAGAGGGAGCACTGCCCACAACACCCATAAACTACTTGCTGTCGCATGAAGTAGGCCTCGTATTGTTCTTGTCAGGGAGAAACAGATACATATCTGCTTTAGGGAGAATGTTGAGGACTAAATACGATGGTGCTATCAACAATGCAGACATAAACCAGTTCCATACCTGATTAATTGTTAATGTGTCCAGAACTGTATTCTATAAAAGGGAGGGGGAAATATCAAATTTAGAAGCATTTCTATCTACAACTAAACTACAGCTCCCATGGTTCATTGCAACAATCAATAACTAAATTGTCAGGGGATGGGGAGGTAGAGTTGCCAGATCCAGGTATGGAAATTCGTGGAGATTTGGGGATGGAGCCCGGGGAAGATGAGAAGCTCAGTGGGGGTACAATGCCATAAAGTCCACCCTCTAAAGCATCCATTTTCTCCAGGAAAAGCTGATCTCTCTTTTGTCTGGAGATGATCTATAATTCTGGAGGATCCCCAGGTCCCTCCTAGAGGTTGGCATCCCTAAACACCAGTGAGAGCCGGATTCAGATTGCTTCTCAGCCATGAAAACCCACTTTTTCACTCACAGAGTTACTGTAAGAATAAAATGGGGGAGGAGAGAATTTATTTATTTATTTACTTATTTATTTATTTGACTTTTACCCTGCCCTCCCGCCGAGGCAGCTCAGGGCAGCTTACATAAAACCATAAAAATTCACATAAAATACATAAATACAATTCCATATAAACAAAATATGCTACCCTGTTGCCTGCCTTCAAAGCATATTTATTTACTTTATTTATAGTCTGCCTTCCTCACTGAGCCTCAAGGCAACATGGATATAAATTGAGCTAGATAGATAAGGGCCAGGCTTGTACTGTTTTCTTCTGCTATCCCACTGGCTGGTGGTGAATTCCTGTAAACCATCTTGTCAATTAACACTAAGGAAGTGTACTATAAATGCCTTTTCTATGTAACACCTGTTACACCTTCCAAAGTTATTATAACACCAGAATATTATGTGTAACTTTATAATTTCAATTTTGCATCCTTCGGTTACATAATATTAATTATATTAAGAGAGTTTCAGAGGGTAGTCATGTCAGCTTGCAACAGAACAGCTCGATTTGACCCCAGCAGCACCTTAGAGGTGAACAGGATTTTGGGGGTATGGGCTTTCAAGAGACAAAGCTCCCTTCATCGGACACCATGTTATCACAGGTTATTATACATACGTAATGCATACATGCTGCATGTGCACGATACATATATATGCCATGCACATCTACATACGCAGTGAAACTTTGCAAGTGGGGTTTGAAGAGCCCGTCTGCTGGTATTGGGCTAATGAGCCAACTCTGAAATATGAGCTAAAGACAGCTCCCTAGTGGCTGCCGACTGTTCCACCGAGCGAGAGGAAACTCCTTTCAGGAGTCCATCAGTGCAAACCGTTGCTGACAGCTTGGAACTACACAACACACAGATTTATTTCACAGACAGCCACAGACAAGAATTTAGCACCCTAAGCCGGCCTCCTGCTTTGCAGAGAAGGTGTTAAAATGCAACCAAGCAGAGCTCTCTTTCTGTCTCTCTCTCTCTTTTCACTTCTCCCTTCAACAAAACGCAGTCGCAACTAATCAAGCAGTCACCTGCTCCATACGACAGAACGCCCACGGGGGGAAAAGTGTGTGTGTGTGTGTATATGTGTGTGTGTGGGAGAGAGAGAGAGAGAGAGACAGAGAGAGAGACAGAGACAGACAGAGAGACAGAGAGCCCATCCACTGCAGGCCAAGATCTGTCAAAGAAGGGGAGAGAATCTTGACAGCTGCTCCATGTGCCAAGTGGGTTCAGTTCCAGCACTTCCAAAATCTCCAAATATTTTGCATGACCTTTTCATCTTACAAATTAATTGATTTCCAAACAACATCAAACGCTGCCTGTGCTCATTGGCTTGGGATCATGTCGTCCTTCAGGGATGAGTTAAAGGGGAGGGGGCTGAAAGAGATTGCTGATATTCTATAGCTTAATATTTTTAAAAGACTCAATTAAAGCAGGATATTTCTTTTTTATCGTCTTTCATCGCTTTCTCCAAAAAATGACTTAAGATTAATTCACGATTTGCACCATTTTAATAGAATCACATGCAGATGAACCTTAAAAAAAAAAGAAAAGGAATAATGTTGATTCGCTTTGGCTAAGAAAGCAGAAGGAGAATGTTTGTTAAGGGAATCAAGAGCCTTTCTTTAATAGAGAAATTGAAGCCAAGGGAAATCTAACACAGTTGGCACCAGTTAATCATTATTAGAAGCACAAATTTTTGTCTGTTCACCCCTAGAAGTCCATTCTATTACCCTTTTTTAGAAAAATATGCACATTTCTCAGTTCTTCTGCTTTCTTCATGCCATATATTTAGAAAACGCCATTGTCTAAGGAGAGGCTGTGGTTCAGTGGCAGAGTTCACGCTTTATATGAAGTTATTTTCCCTGTTTCCCAGACCTCATATAGCCATACTGAGTTTGTTGCCTGAGACCCTGTCAAATGACTACTGGTCAGAATAGACATTAGTGAGCTAGGTTTATCAATGGGCTGGCTCAATATAAACCCAAAAGCAAACCACGGTCCACAAAATACCTTTTTATTAGGACAAATCAATGTAACACAAAGCCATGTGCAAGCTTTCAAGCTGAACAGAACTCTTCATCAGGCTGGATGTTACAAAATAAAAAGAGGTTGGGGAAGATAAACAGACGTTTTAGGCCATGACTTAAGTCTCTTCTTTTGGCATCCTTGTGCTCACTGCCAGTGGGTAAGTAGATATACATAGTTTGCTATCCTGATTTGTGGTTTCTGTGAATGGGGGAGGGGGAGTATGGGGTGGTCTCTCCACTGAAATTGACAAAGGCCAGCAATTTTCTTTGTATCTCTCTGAAACCAAACAAGATTCATAAATCCCTTGTAGGACCAGAGAGCCAGTGTGACATAGGAGTTAAGAGTTTCAGACAAGTATCTGGAAGACCCAGGTCTGAATTCAGATTCTCATCACTATGGCGTGCGGATAAAAGATCACTACTCCGGGATCCTCTCCCTCTGCCTAACTGGTCCTACTGGAATATTCTTTGCCTGCAGTATGAAACAATGATGGAATGCAGGGAGGGGGAAACAAAACCATGTTATAAGCAGATTCAAGTAAACACCCAAAGGACAGATGTGTTTGATTATATTCTGCTCACATCGTACAAGAAGCACCTTATCATCATCACATACCCCAGTGCTGTAGTATTCCCAAATCTTACATTTTATGTTTTAAAAAACCCTGCTCTTCATTTCTGCGCTGTTATGCACATTTAAAGCCTACTGACTAGAGCAGCATAAATTGTATGTAACTGAATGTCTGACTGTAGCCCAGGAGAATTGATAGAACTATGGGTAGTTAGAGGAGAGAAGCTCTAATTTCAAACTAATCATGGTGGACGTACCTCTTGTCCGTCTACAACTGGACGGCATAGGAGGGGAAAGGAGCACAACATCTCAGCATAAAGCACCTTGCGTAAATCATCCTTATCCTTTCATAGAAATTCCCCAAACATCACAAAAGGAGAGCACCATGCAGTACTCAAATGTAGGCTCACCCTGGTCCATTATTATGAGTGTGTTGTCATCCAAACACTCTAGTCCCCTGCTTGCAATCCGAGACACTATTTACACTATTCAGTTATGCTATTAAAACATTATATGAAACAGTCCATTTCTCAAGAACTGTGGAATCAAAATTTATTCCTGAGGAAAACTTTTTTTAAAAGCGTTATATATTATAAAATCATCGTACCTTCTGCTGACATACCCTGCCATCTGAGGTCAGACAGGTGGCCTTCTAGACCATGGCACCCAAAATTTGGGATTTTCTCCCCAGGGAGATTTGTGTGTTTCCCTCTATTGCTGTCTCCTGCCGGTGGGTGAAGACTTTTTGTTCTGTTTGGCATAGCCCCAAAAACTGTTGTTAACCTCCTCCCTGGTTTTTGGTGCTATGTGTGTTTATGTTTTTGTTGAATTATTGTATATATACTTTAAAAAAAATGTTTTAAATGTTTTAATGTTTGATGTTTACTACCTTAGAAACCTTATTTGGTTGGAAAGGCAGCATAGAAATGTTTTAAGTAAATAAATAAGCAACAAGCTTGTGGTGCTAGATTCTTTCTATAAGTCAGTGCCAGAAAGCTATTATTACTGTTATTATTTGGCTGGTCCCAGACTCTGGGGCAAGGATGTTGACAGGGGCATGCTGCAATGATTACATTACCCCTGTGCAGAAGGATCTTCCTTCTGTTTGCTTCTGTGTTCTGTTCAGACTGCTAGTCAGGGCTATTTTGGGGCAGGAACCCACAGGAACAGAGTTCCGGCTGGCTCCTGAGTTGGCCACACCCAGCAAGAACTCATTAGCATAGTAGAAACTCATTAGGATTGGCTACATTAGGGGTGTGTGGCCTAACATGCAAAGGAGTTCCTGCTACAAAAAAAAAAAGCCCTGCGTCTTGACAACAAACAAGGTAAACAGAGCAAGAAGCAAAAGTAAAGGTGGGTGTGGCTGCATGACCACACTTCTGGTAACATGGGAGTGTGACATTATATGGTAATGAGCTATGCTGTTGCGGGTATGGCCTAACATGCTAATGAGTTTCTGCGGATGGGTGTGGCCTATTATGCTAATGAGTTCCTTCTGGGCTTTTTCTACAAAAAAAGCCCTGCTGCTAGTGTTGTCCTTGGGACAGCCTGTGCTCAATGAATTCTCCAGTAGTCTCCTTTGTCTAAAAGCGGAAGTACACATTACATTTGAAATCAAGTAAATAAGTGAAGTTTCATTATTGTTTGAAAAGACTTTGCTGTCCCCTTTTACAGACTACAGTCATTTGGGTTGTGATGGGGAAAAGGAGCCTTTTACCAGGGCTCTTTTTATAGCAGGAACTCTTTTGCATATTAGGCAACACACCCCTAATGCAGCCAATCCTCCAAGAGCTTACAGAGCTCTTCTTACAGGGGCTACTGTAAACTCTTGGAGGATTGGCAACATTAGGGGTATGTCGCCTAGTATGCAAAGGAGTTCCTGCTACAAAAAGAGCCCTGCTTTTAACCCTTTTAACTATTTCCCTCTTGAAATTTATGGCCGCCATGCTGTTTTCAAACAATGGGCATCCTTATAGTTTCCACAGTGGAGATAAAGGCAGTCTGGAGGTGGCAGTCTTCAGGGAGGAAATGTCACAGGGAGTCCTCAAAACCACAGCTCTAGTAGCTGTGATCAGAAAAGCAAAAAGTTCTGGCCTCAGCTTAGAGGTTTTTCTCCAGATACCTTCATCTATGGAAGCAAAACAGATGACCTCTATGAAGAGGATTTTCCAGGGGGAGTAGTACCATCATTCTTATGGAATGGTCTCTTGTGAGTTTTCTCTGGCTCTTTTGGTACTTACGATTTAAGTACCAGATGAAAGGTCATCCCTCCCACCCCATTTCATTCTACTTTGGGTTGAGCTGGTGTTGCTTCATGGCCAGGTGTCCCACCCTTCACCCCCCAACTAGGATTCTATGATTTATTCATATTTGCTACTGGTTTGGTTATGCCGATATCTTAATCTGCTTCACCTAACATTTAATCTGTTGTTTGCAATGGAGTTAATCTGCCGCTCTATCTTTTTATTTAGTGCCTGTGGTCATTTGTAACCTATTCATTGTATATAATGTTTATCATGTTCATTTTTTATTGCAGTCAGCTAGTAGCAAACACAGGGCACTAAAGTAGCTTAAATATATAATTATTTAATAAAAATCAATTGATATCACATTTCAGAGAGAAGCGTAAGGGGAAAGGCAAGGGCCTTGTACCAATGGTTCTTGCAGTCTTGAATTTCTATAGTTTCCTTGCTCATATAAGGTTTACCTTTAACTATTAGTTTTTACCATCTATTTTCCCTTAGTAGGATATTAATAAGATCACATCTCTCCCGCACCCCACAAGCTAATGCTATAAAAGGGGATGTCAGAGCCCTGCCATTCTTGAGAACCCTGCCAAAATTTGCCCTAACGGTTACTAGCGACATGATATTCATCCTTTTAGGTTGATATATTTTTCCCCCTACTCTTTCACGAGCCACTGGGGGAAACAGTTTTCTCCTGATCTGAATGAAGAAGAAAAACAGTGATCCTAATCAACCATTTACCCTCAGTGGCTTCCCTAAACAAATCTGGGGGAGAGCTTAAAAGGCTTGGGAATAGCCTCGACCCTGTTTGATGCACTGTAATAACCCTACCTAATTATACTGATATAAAAACTAATTGGAAAGATAGCAAATGTCAGGGTAAGATGCAAATTGTAGGGTGTTAATTGCTGAACAGGTGCTGGAATAGAATTAAATGAGCATCCTGATTAGGAGAGTGGAAAAAACAAATGTGGACCCAGAAATCAAGTTGGCCACGTGAATTATTTAGCAGCCTCCGTGTACCAGCAAAAGGTCATGTTGATCTGACCTCTGCTTTGTGACGGGAGAGCTGAGAAAACAATAGTCAACTCCAAGAGAAAACATAGCTTAATAAGAGAGACAACTCCCCCTCCTCCAGAAAAGGGCCCATTTCCAACATTTAGAGGACCTCATTTGGGGGGAGGAATTAAGGTGAATCTGATATGGGCAAAATGTTTTGTGAGGGCGATAACTTGGAAAATCACCTCGTAGGACAGTGGTTACACAGAGAGTACAATGACCACCAGAGGAATTATTTAAAAGGATACGTTAATCATTCTGCTAACTGAGCTGGCATGGGAACATCTCAGAGCTGTAAGGAAGTCATTATCCTTTCACCGGCACTGGGGAGGGGAAGGACACTTTTGTGGGGTTTAAACATGGCTTCTGCACTTTTAAAAATCTTGCAGAAAGTACGGCCAGCTTCATCAGCAGGTTAACTAGGACCTAGCCTCGTGGATGTCCAAGGGACAAGCATACTATAGTACCACTGAAGCTAAGAGTCAAACTAGATCTCCCTCAGGAGACATAGGAAGCTACTTCCATTTTAAAAAGACTTCACTGCACTGATGTTTGATTTCCCCCATACACACACACACAAGTTGTCACTGTGAATTATTTTGATCCAGCCATTTTTGTTGCTAGTCTCTGGGACTCGTGAGTTTTTTAATGAAAATTATATGCACAATACATGTCATTTATATGGATAATTTGATTTATGGATGCAGAAATAATGGTGAAGAATACATCCATTTCATGGAAGAAACACAAAGAAACAAAAAAAACCCCACCAACATGAATATAAAGACAAATTTGACCTGCCCAAGCCAAATAAAAAAAGGGGCTTTGAGCCCAGTTAGTAGGGTGAGATATGTAACAGCATCCCTTCTTCACCACAGTCATGGAGGAGCTCCAAATCTGGTCCTCTAGTTGTTCTTCTGATCAATACTGCCCTCTCAAAATCTTTTTTCCCAACCTCAGCAGAAAAGATACTGGGTCCACATATTTTGCCCTTGTTGGGGAAAACAAAACAGTTTCAGGAATGCCATTTTTAGGAGAGAAACAACCTTTTGGGGGGAAACGCTAAACAAAATTCCCTCTGCCCCTCCCCCCACATAGCAGAAGAAAGTCACCGGATCCAAGTCATGGCACACAAAGAACTCTGAACATTGAAAACTAGGAATAATTTCACGTGTCTCATCCATATTGCTTCAGCTCAACAAAACCCATTTCAATTTTGCTTCTCCTGTGTGCAAGTCAAACCTGGGAGTTTGCCCATTTTCTGTTCCCTTGGATCAAACTTTCTGCATTAAAAATATGCACCACATTATTTTGGTCTATTTTTGTAATAATATGTATTTGTAACATATAAAGGGCAGACAAATACATTGGGAACACGAGCAATGAAAAGGGATGAGATGAAATGATGACACACAAAAACAAAAAATGAAAACAGACCTATTTCTACACCCTACTGAAAACCTGAAGAATTATTCTCAGTGAATAACCAGACAGAAGAGCTCTGTAAATCCAGAGGAGTGATAATGGTGTCAATGGGCATCTTTAATGTTCAAACTTGGTTTAGGTATGTTGTTATTAATTACATTTTTCCCTGTGCTTTCTCCAAGGAGGCATCATTCAAGGTTCTTACCTTTTCCATTTTATCCTCACAACAACCCTGGGAAGTATTTTTAATATGCTTATTGACCTAATATCACCTAGTGAGCTTCACAATAAAAGGAGAATTTGAACCCAGGTTTCCCTGCCTACTCCAACACTCTAACCATGGTAGCTCACAGGCTAGGACCCTCTTGGTCAAGCCAGAATGAAGCCATGTGATAAAGGGGAATCCATGTTCTCAAAGAAACAAATGGCCCAAGCCAGATAAATCCAATAGGTACATGGATGTTAGCCCCCTTATTTACATCCCACTTTGCTCCCCATTAGGGTCCTTAAACAGTTTACAACATCATTCTCCTTTTTTCATTTCATCTAGGGTTGTCACCCCTTAACCGGCAATCGCTGGGAGCACTGCTGGGGCGTCACTTGTGTTTCAGAATGGGATGTGATGTCATGGCACTCCATGAGTTTTCAAATCTGTATGGCAAAAACCACAGAGATTTGGAAATTCTTAGAGTGTCCAGTCCTGAAACAGAAAGTGATGTCACAATGCTCTAGGAATTTCCAAATCACTATGATTTTTTACCATGGAGATTTGAAATTCTTACAGCATCATGACATCACTACCTGTTTCAAAACAGGAAGTGAAGTCTCAAAACTGATAAACATTGTTTCCTTACCACTCCCCTCCCCTGCAATGAACACAGGTAGGAGATGTGGAGTGTTGATGGAACCATGAAAGTGGCAACCCTGATTTCATCTTCACAACTACTATTCTGTGAGGTAGGTTAGGCTGAGAATGTGTGTCACTGGACAAATTTCCATCGCAGAGTGGAGAGTTGAGCCTGGGTCTCCCATTTGAGCTCCCCAGCATTGTTGATCTTGTGGTTACTTTGGAATTTTGAGAACGCTGGGTGAGTGCTACCAAATGGTTGCCATGGGTGGTGGATCCAGTTACCAAACACTGGGAAGTACCAAGCCAAGCATTCTCTTATGATAAAAATAGCTGTTTCTGTATGGGTGCTCATTTCAGATGGAAAGGTGACAGCTCCCGGACTCTTCTATTTTTATTTAAAACATTTATATGTAGCATTTCCACTGAAATAGGCTCTCCAAGGCCCTTCTTCTGAAACACCCAGTGCTCCAAACAGATGGAGCAAATTCAGGATGAGCTCTTTAGTTTTGGAAATGAGGAATTAGGCACCAGAATACACATCAGGGGGCACCATGTTGAGAATTACTAGTCCAACACTCTAAGCAGTGCAACACAGACTCCAAATAAAAGACCACTGATCTCAAGCATATTGTTTATGCTTCCATCTAGCTATTATAGCAATTTCCCATTAATGCCTATTTTTTCATGGATACACTTTGAAATGTGTGTTTGTGTTCCATCCTGTCTTTCCAATATATTGGGCCTCCAAGATGGCTAACAATTCCATTTTAAAACCATATAAAATATTACAGTAAAACAAACAAATACTGACAAAATTAGGCACCTAAACAGCAGGGATCAGCAGTGAATCAATAGCATTTTCCAGCCAAGACCTGGAAGAACAGGACAATTTAAACCTGGTATCTAAAGTATAGCAGTGCCAGATGATGTATCTGGGCAAGAGTTTCAGAATCAAGATGCTACCACAAAGTAGTCCCCATCCTTGGTAGACAATGGAGTTTGGTCATGTTTGGACCTTCCTAACTTCCCAAGGCAAGAGCATTCAGAACACCTGACAATCTCAGTTGGTGGACAGCTTCATATGGGAAAAGACTTCCCTTTACACAATCTTATCCAAGACCATAGCCCAAGGTAGAGCCCATGGGTACAGTCCTCTACCTGGAGCAGCACCGATTGACCCCACTTAAGAGTTTTCTTGGCCTGAGGCACTTCCATACATTCTGAATAATGCACTTTCAATCCACTGTCAATGCACTTTGCAACTGGACTTTACAGTGTGAAATAGCAAATTCCACTTGCAAACGATCACAAAAATGCATTGAAAGTGGGCTGAAAGTGCATTGTTCAGCCTATGGCCCAGGCTAGCCTGATGTCATTAGATTTCAGAAGCTAAGCAGAATAGGCCTTGGATGGGAAATCATGAAGGGAGCCCTGGGTTGCTACACAGATGCGGGCAATAGCAAACCACCTCCATTTGTCTCTTGCCTAGAAAATCCTACAAAGTGTTGTCATAAGTTGGCTGTGGCTTGATGGCACCTTCGACCACCGAGACTTTTTGAAAACTTGGCTGTTTGTTGCATACCATGACAGTTTCCATTCATATAACATAAACTTGCTTTTAGAGTAGAAACATTTCTGGTTTTGAAAAAGGGAAAGTAGAAGATGCTGCCCTCCAAAAACAAGGAAACTCCACCCTCCCAATCCACTCAACTCTGCCCATCCACTATGCCCCCTGGCCCTTTCACTCTCATCATGCTTATGGGGGGGGGGGGCACAGCTTCCTTTAGCTACTGAGACAGCACCTGGCAAGTTGCTACAAGGAAGTAGCCTAAGGAAGTTCTTACTTATTTATGGAAGGAGTTCATTATAAGTTGGTAAAAAGTTCTGGGATATAACAAAATATTGTTCTGGTTCAGCATATATGTTTCCTTTTCTAACAATGCAGAGATATGAAGATACACACCAACTTCTGTGGGTTGAGCAGAAACACTCGATTTCTCCATTCACCTCTTTTAAACCCTGCCTCAGGATGGCAGCAGTATTGAGTGGCAAGGGCTGCTTTGCCCCAGTTTCAAAGCATTTTAAAGTTCTATACAAAGTCTGGGGGGGGGGTTTTCCAGGAGAAGAGGAAATGGTGGGAAGATGGCTGCCAACTTGTATGGTCTAAGCTGAGTATTGGTTCCTTTCCCATTCCAGGTATTAAAACTTGTATGTAGCTAGAAAGATATGAGCTCTTCGGTGGGAGTCTAACATCTCATGGCCACCAGGTAGCACATATCTGAAATCAGACAGAGATTCCAGGCCAGGAGCTATGGCTTCTAGCCTGCCTTGCACCTTACTATCTTGCTACTTAGAAATTAACCACTGTTTGTGGTGTTAGCCTGTGCCTCCCAGTAAAGAAAACACATTTCCCCAAAGCCTATTATGCTCAAGGCCAAGCTAGATGTGACAGCATCTTCATGACCACCACAAGGATGCTGCCAACACTTTAAAGTGATTTTAACCCCATCCAAGATGAGAGAGATCTGAAGTGCCTGGTCTGTCTTTCTACTAACCCAGAGAACCAGGGATATAATGTTGTGACCTGCCCCTGAGCCTGCTTACCGTGGAGGGTGGGAAAGAAATCAAATGAAATAAATAAAATTAAGTGTTTTCAAAGTGGCTGCACCCTTTCAAGTGCCAGAACAGCTGTAGGGGGCTTTGGCTGTTTTGTCCCGGGGGGGGGAGAAGAGTGCCTCATAGAATTTTAAAATTGCTTTAAAATGGTGGCATCGTCATGGTAGCCAGGAAGATGTCATCACATCTGGTTTGGCCCTCAGTGTTACACAAGGCAGAGGTTTTCTGATTTAGTAGAAAGACCAGGGACTTCAGATCTCTCTTGTCTTGGATGGGGTTATACTCTCCCTGAAAAGCCAGGTTCACAGCTTAGGAGTGCTATCTGACACAGCAGGCACCATCAAAAAGTAGGTGGCTGTGGTGGTCCAGAGTGCTTTTGCCCAGCTCCAGCTGGTGTGTCAGCTGAATCCGTTCATAGGTCAATCAGATCTAGTCACAGTGATCCATGCCTTAGTTACTTCTAGACTGGACTACTGCAATGCACTGTACTTGGGGCTGCCCTTGAAGAGTGTTTGGAAACCACAGGTAGTGCAGATCACTGCTGCGAGAGTTGAGACTGCTGGTTGGGGCCAGCTATTGGGAGCATGTGACCCCAATATTATAGCAATTACACTGGCTACCAATCCACTCCGAAACCCAATTCAGCATGTCGGTTTTAACCTTTAAAGCCCTACATGACTTGGGACGGGGTTTTCTGAATGACCGTCTTCTCCCATATGCTCCTGCCTTGGAATTAAGATCACAGAGAGAGGCTCTCCTGACTGTCCCACCAATCAATGAAGCTCATTTGCTGGGACCTTTTCAGTGGCAGCCCCACGATTATGGAACAACCTTCCCAGAGTGGTGTGCTTGACACTACCACTTTTGATTTTTAGGAGGTTGCTGAAATTGACATTCGGCTGCCTGAAAGACTCCCGGGACACCAGCTGGGGGCGGGGCTTGGAGGGAATGGGGCAACCTGTTTGGGGGCTAATGTTCTTGAAACATGGTAGGTATCTTGGGGAGAGGCTCCATCCGCTACCCTGTGAGTTTGGAGCCTTTCCCTCAAACCCCCTCCTCTCCAGCCCCCAGAATATACCCTATGTTTTCACCATTGACTTCAATGGCCCATAGGATATAATGGGGCCGAATTGCCGCCGAATTTCTTTCATTCCCTCCTTTCCTTCTCTCTTTTTCCTCTTTCCCTCCTTCTTCTCTTCTCTCTTTCTTTCTTTCCCATCTTCTTCTCTTCTCTTTTTTCCTCCTTTCCCTCTTTCCCTCCTTCTTCCCTCTCTTTCTTTCCCTCCCCTTTCCTTCTCTTTCTTTCCCTCTTTCCTTCTCTCTGCTCTCTCTCTTTCCTTCCCTCTTTCCTCCTTCTGTGGCCCAACTCTCATGAGAAGGAGTTTAAACTTTAAACCCCTTCTCTCTTAGCTCCCCCCACCCAGACCAGCTGGGGAAGGGAAGGGGAGGCTTTTGAAGATGCCTCCCCCCCTTTTGCTTCCCCTTCTGACATCACTTCCAGTGATGTCAGGGGGCGTGGCATATGCTAATAGCCTAATAGCTCATTAGCATACTATATGCTAATGAGCTCCTGCAGCTATTTTTCTAGGAAAAGACCCCTGCATAAATAAATAGACTCATTGCAAAGCACATGCTAGGCCCCTGATCACCGATACCTTGTTGAAAGAAGATCAGTTGCAGGTACTGGAAAAGCTCTTTCTCTGCCTGGGATCTTGCATAGTCACTCCAGTAACCCTGACCCCTGGAGTAAACAGGACTGAACCAAGGCTATAGCCACACATCATTAGATACAGTTGTATCTCTGCACTACAGCTATGATTTGGAGCTGAATTTTCCCATACAGACAAGACAATCCAGGAGGGGAACAATGGCTACAGAACAATGATAGTGCAATGATAGTCCAATGTCCAACAATATGGGAAGTCAGCCCAGATTTCCTCTGTCCCAAAGCCACACAGTAGCTCCAATGCTGCTGTAATTTGCTGTAATTTTACTGTAATGTTAGGAGACCAAGCACCTTGCCCAAATTTAAGGGAACCTTGTCACGGAGCTTTAAGCGTGTGAGCTGGCACTGCAATATGCGCTAGATGTGAGGCTTCTCTCCAAGCATGGCAGCCTTCACTGGTTCACCACAGTAGTCCGAACAATGCAGAAAGAACAGCCAACAAATGCAGTTTTCCTTTCTTCTGTGGATCTTGAAACCAAAATAATACATGTAATGCACCTTTTGAAAATGAACTGAAAAAAAAACCTGAATTTTTTTTAAAAAAAACTGGGGGGGGGGAAATGAACTGAACTTGTAATTTTCCAGCCAGTATTAGGAGATGATTCAGAGACCTTGGCATATTCTTTGCTCCAAACATAGATTGCATTCTTCTCTAGAACAAAATATACTCATCAATACTTTATTTTTATTTTATTTATTTATTTAGATTTGTATCCCATCCTCCCCGGAGGCTCAGGGCGGCTAACAACGAGGCATGAATGCCAGAATTAAAACAGATTAAAAGAGCATAAAACAAAATAAAACCATATAATACAACAACAAAGAGTTTAACACAAGATGGGGTAGGTCTTAATCCACGGCAACATACCAGTAGCCTGTCATCCCTTCTCCCTCCAGGGTCACCCCGCACCCTGATGGAACCACATAATAGTGGCAGTGGTGCGACGATGCATAGATAGCGATGGTGGAATAGTGGTGGCAGCGGCTCCTACTCAAAAGCCTGGTGGAAGAGCTCCATCTTGCTGGCCCTACGGAATTGAGCAAGGTCCCGCAGGGCCTGGATCTCCTCCAGGAGCTCCTCCCACCAGGTAGGAGCCACCGCCGAAAAAGCCCTGGCTCTGGTGGCAGCAAATTTAACATCCCTAGGGCCTGGAATTTCCAGGAGATGTTGGCTCCCTGACCGAAGTGCCCTTGGGGAAACATATGGGGAAAGGCAGCCCCTTAGGTAAACTGGACCCTGGCCATACTATTTCTGACTTATAGAAAGATATATGACGAGCCCTACTGTATCAGATCAAAGGCCCATCTAGTCCTACACCTTGTCTCATTGTAACCAAACTCATTTAATTTAGGACATCCATACCCCATTTTTTTTCCATTATGAAAGTCAAGGTGGTGTACAGGGAATTCTCAGGAGGTCAGGTATGTCCCTGTCCCTCAAATCTACGGAATTTCATCAAATATGCTTTGTTTTCAGTTCTAAATACCAGATGTTTCAAGAAGCCCACCAGGAAGCCAAAAAAGGCTATCTTCCTCAGCAAATGGCATTCAGAGATGCATTGCCTCTGAAAAGGCATTACCACTTAACTATCATGGCTAATAGCCACTGAAGAAACAAAGTCTGAGTCCAGTGGCAACTTTAAGGCCAACAAAGTTTAATTCTGGGTATAAGCTTTTGTGTGCAGGCACACTTCTTCAGAAAGCTTATACCCAAAATTAAACTTTCTTGGTCTTAAAGGTGCCACTGGACTTAAACTTTGGTCTATCACTTCAGACCAACACAGCTACCCACCATCGAGAGCTGTCCTTCATGCATTTCTCCAGTCCCCTTTTAAAGCTGTTTTAGCAGTTGTCAGGGCTTTTTTTATAGAAAAAGCCCAGCAGGAACTCATTAGCAATAATAGGCCACAACCAACAGCAGAAACTCATTAGTGTATTAGGCCACACCCCTGACAGCACAGATCATTAGGTTATTAGGCCACACCCCATGTTACCAGAAGTGTGGTCATCCAGCCACATCCACCTTTTGCTTCTTATTCTGTTTACCTTGTTTGTTGACAACCTTTTTTTGTAGCATGAACTCCTTTGCATGTTAGGCCACACATCCCTAATGTAGCCAATCCTAATGAGTTTCTGCTGTTGGGTGTGGCCTATTATGCTATGAGTTCCTGCTGGGCGTGGCCAACTTGGGAGCCAGCCAGAACTCCGTTCCTGAGCGTTCCTGCCCAAAAATCGCCCTGGCGGTTGTCACTCCCATTTGAGTGAGTTCCATGAGTTATGCATTGTGTGAGGCACCTGTGTGTAGCTTTTACATACAGTACCACACACACATACATATATACACACAGAGACCGAAAGACAGCCATTTTAAATCAGAGTTCGCTCTGACTTGTGATCACTTTCAGAACATAACTACATCAGAGCCAAACCTGCCACTCCAAATGACCAACCCTCTTCTTCCCAGGATCAGCAGCCCTGAAGCCTGCTCACATGCTATGTCAGTAAACGAATAGCCTGTCCCTTTCCCACAAAAGTGAACAGAGACACATACACACAAACATTAAAAATGTATTTTCCTCCAGTGCAGGTTTCCCCTCCATGAGTATGCAAAGACAAACATCAGTAGTCTGCAAAATGATGTAGCCTGGTGTAGTGGTTGGCATCAGACATGGAATAACTGAGCTGGAATCCCCACTCTGCCATGGAAGCTCACCGGGAGACACTGGGCCCAGCACAATTGCTCAAGTTAACCTACCTCACAGGTTTATTGTTGTGAGGTTAAAGTAGAGAAGGGTAGAATAATGTGATGAGCTGTTTTGGGTCCCCATAAGGGAGAAAAGGTAAAAATGTAAAGGTAAAGGTTTCCCTTGCTCGAAAGCCAGTCAAATCTGACTCTAGGGGGTGGTGCTCATTTCCGTTTCCAAGCCGAAGAGCCAGCACTGTCCTAAGACTTCTCCGTGGACATGTGGCCAGCATGACTAAACACCAAGGTGCATGGAACACTGTTACCTTCCCACTGAAGCAGTACCTATTTATCTACTTGCAATTTCTTGCTTTCGAACTGCTATGTTAGCAGGAGCTCGGGCCAAAGATGCAGCATTAGGGTCTCGAACTGCCGAACTACAGACTTTCCGGTCTGCAGCTCATTGTCTTAACCTCTAAGCCACTGCAGCCCAAGGGAGAAAAAGCAGGACATAATTTTTTAGGGAAAAAAATGGGAAATGACATTTTAAAAATTAGCTTCATTTTAGGTTTTTTGTATTTTTTGCATGTGCCCATGCCTGGAAGTCAGGGCGACCTCTGGCGACTCCTGCTGGGGCACGGAGGACATTCAGAGAAGTGGCTTATTAGCCTGCCTCTGGCCTCCCAGCCCTGGTATTCTCTGGAGGTCTCCCATCCAAATACTTGCCAGGGTCAGCCCTGCTTAGTTTCCGAGATCTGACAAGATCAGGCTTGCCTGGGCTATCCAGGTCAGGGCAATTAGTTTCATTTGTTGAGCTAAAACGGCTTGAATTTTGTTCATGGTCATACATCATTTAAGCCAATAATTCTATATCTCATGCACTCCTGGGCCATTTCACATGTTCCTTAAAGTGACCAATTTATGTTATGTTTAGATGTTTCAAATATCTCCCCAAAGTTAGCTGAAAGTCAGCCCCTCAAACGGTACAACCTGGGAATGCAGGTATGTAACATGATGGACATGTGATTGCTTGGACGTGTCAGCTCACATACTGCTCTGTCTTAAAGATTTGCATTACCCATCAGCATATTTGCCTTTGAGAAGTGCACTGTTTTGAGTTTGTGAATGAGTCATGTTACCTAATGTTTAATCAAGGACTTGACAAAATAATATTTATTTATTATTCATTTATTAAATTAGATTTACTAGGCCACCCTTCCCTAGAGTAGGGCTTAGGGTGGCTTACAACAGAATAATTATACAAATCTCAGTTTAAAACAAAATTAAAATAACCCAATAAATACCAATACCTAATACTCCTCAATGCCTGTGAATAGTTTCTGAAAAGAGCAATTCACCTGGAGAGGTGAGATCTGAGTCCAGTACTTTGTAATGTACATGTGAGAGAGAGGGAAAGGGAGCTGACAGTCTGAAACTGAAGAAAAGAGAAGGGGGAGCTTAGCTGGAGTGATGGCGCAGCCGCGGGTGTAGGGTTGCCAGCTAGTGGTTGGGAAATACCTGCAGAGTTTTGGGGTGGAGCCTGAGGAAGGCAGGGTTTGGAGAGGGGAGGGGAGGGATTTCAATGGGGTATAATGTCATAGAGTCCGCCTTCCAAAGTGGCCATTTTCTGGTGAACTGATCTCTGTCACCCGGAGTTCAGTCATAATAGCAGGAGATCTCCTGCCACTACCTGGAGGCTGGCAACGCTAGTGGGGTAGGGTGGGCAAAGGCTGCTCTGGGAATCTGATTCCAGGTTAGCTGATTGCCTGCAGGAGTGTCTGTTTGCTTCCACCTTATTCTACTTACATATCTGGAAATAAAACAATGATTTTAAAAGATGCTAAACTCCATGTACTTTTTCTCTCTTCTGAAGGAAAGCTGTGGGTGCTCTGGAACTTCGCACTGTTCAGGAAAGTAGGAAGCATTATTTTTCCATTACCAAACAAGATTATTTGACCATGCATAATGTAGGACATTGAAAAATCACCGTAGAACTTCACTGTAGTTATTTGCAAGGCAGCCATAAACAAAACTGTATCTTTCTAAACCTATTGGCTTCAATGGATTTAAGAGGCTATAACTCTGTTTAGAATTGTGCTATGGCATTATGGTTGCCAGACCCCCCAGTGGAGGTGGAAGTCCCCCACTGCCAGGACCCTCCACCCTGCTGCCAATCAGCTGACCAGCTGGGAGGGACTGACCCAGAAAAAGAGTAAGGCCCAATCAACATTGCAGCATTGATGTGTGACCCAGAAGTGGTGTCATCATGTTGGGGCAACGCTGTGGTATCTGAACAAAAATTCTGTTGTAGAAGCTAAATTTACCAGAGTTTTTCCCTAAATGCCAGAGTGTGGCCCCAGTGGCACTGTGTGATAATCACTTCTGGGTCATGTTGGAACAGATGTAGAAGTCACTGCAATGTCAGCTGGGCCTCCCTCCTGCTGCCACCATCTCCCTCCATCCCCCACCAGTTGTCAGGAGGGACCTGGCAACCCTATATGACACACCCCAATAATTTCAGATAGACAGCATTTGTCACAGGTGAGTGAAATGCACTCTGCGTATGCACAGAAGCTCTCGTTGCTGGAAATATACATGGAAATATGTTGAAGTATTGATTATCTTACCATATTTTGACATGTCATTATTTTTTCATGTTTTATAGTCTTATATTAGGCAATGTCCTTAAAATGTGTTTAACAAATGATGTTTTATGCTTCTCACTTTCCCTTCTATCCCTTTTTATCCTGTACCCCTTTGAGTGGTAAAATAAAGAAAACAGAAAAAAGACACTCTCATTGCTCATATTCTAGAACAAATATCTGGCATTTAGCTAATACTTTCAGACAACAATTTGAGGTAATGGCTGCAACCTCATGTACAGTGAACCTGATAGTATTCAGATGTACAGCGAGATTGAAGTCCAGTAGCACCCTAGAGACCCACTGGGTTTCTGGGGTATAAACTTTCAAGAGACAAAGTTCCCTTTGTCAGATTTGTACCAGAAGAAGAGGAAGAGGAGGAGGAGATTGGATATATACCCCGTCCTTCAGCAAGAAGAACAACTCCGGAGAATGACGGAAGACAGGAGGGCCTGGCATGATGTGGTCCATGGGGTTGTGAAGAGTCAGACTCGACTGTGCAACTGAATAACAACTTCTCTTGGAGTCTCAGAGCGGCTTACAATCTCCTTTCCCTTCCCCTCCCCACAAACAGACATCCTGTGAGGTAGGTGGGGCTGAGAGAGCTCTTTCCAGAACTGTCCTTGAGAGAACAGCCCTGACAGAACTATGGCTTGCCCAAGGTCATCCAGCAGCTGCAAGTGGAGGAGTGGGGAATCAAACCCGATTCTCCCAGATTAGAGTTCGCGCACTTAACCACCACATCAGACTGGGAACTTTGACTCTTGAAAGCTCATCCCCTGGAAATCTGCTTGGTCTTTGGGGTGCTCCTGGACTCAAATCTAGCTGTTCTACTGCAGACCAACGGGGCCACCCACCCACCCACCCACCCATCAGAGGCTATCTCTGATATAAATTCCATTAGATTCAACAGGGTTTAAATGTTCATAGGATCACATTTAACTGTAATTTAAGTAGGTCAGAAATTAATTGTTCCCTCCTCCTTGGTAGACAGGGGAGGAAGACTGAGAGTTACTGGCTTGCAAACTAGAACTATTCAGTGGGGACTTGATAAAGAAAATAATGATTTTTAGAAGTTATTACCCATCATAAGTCTTTGATCAGAGGCGGTAGGTAAGTGGGGATGGACAGAAGCCTAAATAAGTAAATAAGGACACAAAAAGCCCAGATTGATAAAAATGCTTTGATTCATGTTGCCAGCTCTTAAAGCCAAATATTCTGGTGCCTGCCCTGCTCAGTGAGATTTAAGAGGCAGAGGCCAGCAACTGGGACACAGATCTAAGGGCAGAACACAGTCATATAATCTGTCTATTCACTCAAAGCATGCCCTATCTTTTTTTTTTTTAAAAAGCCTCTCCAAGTACCCCCTTCCCCAATCTCCAGGAATTTTCCAGGTTGGAATTGGCAACTCTATGAGCTGTAAGTGTGGGGGAGAGGGCTCTGAGTGGGGGACAAAGGGACTGTGAGTGCCCTAATGCCACATCAAAATTTGCAGTCGGCCAGACAGGAACGCATAGGCAAAGAGCGCAAGAAAAGGTCAAAGCCATTTTAGTGCTGTACTCTTTGGGGAGCAAATCCTATCAAACTCAGTGGGGATTTACTTTGGAGTAAACGTACTTAAGCTTGGACTGTTAAGTACCATGTGTGAAAATGCTCTAACGGTTTCCCCTCTGAAAGAAAGCAATGAGCAATCATTTGTAAATGCCAGCCCCCAAGATGGACCCTCACCAGGTCAATCACAAACATGTGTTATGCCCACACGTACACAATCACGCACCATGCACAGATGGCCCAGGTTTTGTTTTGTTTATTTTTTTTATCTCATGCTCCTGTCAAACCTCGAACACACGGTCAGGAACAAGATCAGTAATCCACTACAAATACCTCTCAAGGAAATGGATTCCGTTTCAAAGGAAGAGGGAAACGTTTCAGATATTTCTTTGGGGGAATAAAAAGTCAGTCGAACTTGCTAAGATTTATAGCACCGCAAACTGAAGCCTCTTTTGTAGCCAAGGGGGTCTGGAAGAGTGGAGGTGACAGCAGAATGGAGTGGGACTCGGCTGAAAAATATTCCCCCTCCCCACCTTCTCTGGGGATCAAGACAGCAATTCATTATGCCCTACTCTTTCCACCTTGGGGCCTCCTCTACTGGAGGAGGTGACTGCCAATCAACCTCCATTGTGCAGACTTATGTTTCGTTTTGGCCATATGTGGGTTCCAAGCAGCAGGAGATGGGAAGGCAATGTTAATTTCTCAAGTTCAGATCTATGCCTCCAGAGGTGAAAGGTCAGCTCCCAACCAACTCGTCTCACCAGCATCTTTCGCTTTAACCTCCCTGTACAGTCCCCAGTACTAATAGGAGTCACATTCGGAAAGTGTCTTGAGAAAACAGCTGTAGCCATCAGCAAGAAGAAATCTGAAAAGTGTTTCTTTTTTAAAAAACAAAACCCTGTATCCTGTTACATTCACCCACAAAGAACAAGGCAGAAGAGTGAGGGAAAAAATACTTACTTGGCTCAAAACAAAGATCCATTGATCATTAAGTTGCTCCCCTCCACACACACATATAGACACACACACAGAGAGACACACACGATAAGAACGTAAATCAAAAGGACCACAGCATACCCAGGGGGACTTTGCATACATCAGCTATGTTCAGATGTCACAATAAACCATGGTTTTAAACCCAAATTTGTGCAACAAACTCCACTTAATCCAGAGGAGAAGCAGGGAATTCTATGTGTGGAGCTCCCATGGCTATTTTTAGTAGCTGGGATGAAGTCTCAGTTTGGAATGAGACTCGGGAACGGGGAGGAGGGTCATCTCTGCATGCCCTGTTCCCAAGCCAAAATGACCACGAATGACCTCACTGGACAAACATATATGCTGTTGGCTTTTTTAAAATGCTAGGAGCGCCATACGCAGAACTTCCAGCATCTCATCTGCTTCAGCCTTTACTCCTCCAGATGTAAGTAACAAATCCCAGTTTGTGTCTTGTTATGTCCACTGACCACCACTAGGTGCCAGTGACTTATAGCAGAGCTTGACTCTCAGTGAACAATAAGGACTAGGATCCTGAAACCTCACACGGGCACCAATAGGAACCTTGGTGGGAAGTTTAAACCCTCCAATGGGACCTGTGGGTGGTCCATGGAAACTGCAGAGGAAGACCGGAACCTGAGGATCCATGAGTGCTGAAGAAGACCAAGGGGCTCACGGGGATGCTGAGGTCCCGCTTCTTCCAGAGCTCCGCACCTTCTTCACCTCCCTCTTCACCTCCTCCCACTCCATGCAGCATGATGGCACTCGCTCCAGGATTGGGACTGGTCCCTCTGTTCGACCCTACTCACCTGTAGCACTGGGAAGCCTGGGATGAGGGACTCCAGTCTATCTTGATCTTTTACGAGGTCACCAGTGAAGAAAGAAAAAGAGGTCTCCTCATCGGCTCCTGCAGTCCCACCATGGTAGAGCGAACTCACAGCCTGCTTTCCCCAACCAAGCTGGCCAATGCCTCATTCAAGGACATAATCAAGAAGCTCCAGGCCCACTTTGTTCCCTGGTCATCAGAGATCATGCGCCACGTGGCTTTCCACTCCCAGCAACAGCAACTGCGGGAGTTGGTCACCGCATACCTGGCTGAGCTCCGACAGCTCGCCTTGGACTACACCTTCAGGCCCCAACTTGACACGCCCCTCCGTGACAGACGTGTTTGCAGGCTGAGCGACGAGAAGCTCTGACAGCGGATCCTCGAGGATGAAAAATGCTCCCTCACATCCGCCCTCTCCATTGCCACCACCTGGGAGAGGAACCATCCCTCAACTGCGACTGCCGCGCACCAGGCAAACCTCAACCAGGTCGACCCAGACCGGGAGGAAGTCCACTGCACTCAGCAATCCTCCAGACACCCGGATCCAGTGCCAGCAACTCGGTCCATTCCCCTCCATGAGCTGGGTCACCAGGAATGCACAAGTTGTGGGGATAAGCACGACCAGAAAACCTGCCAGTTCTGGGATGCCAAGTGCCACAACTGTGGCCACTCGGGGCACATTGCAAGAGCCTGCCATTCCCGGGGGTCCAAAGTCCAGCCAGCACTACCACAGCCCCACTGAAAAGCAGCCACTCACTATGAGGAAGACAAATCCAAGGAAGAGCTCTACCTCCTCGCAGCCAACCCAGCCGAACAGGTACTGCAGCTTCTGAGCCAGTCTTCTGCCCCAAAGATCCAGGTCCAGGTCCAAATAGAGGGGTCCCCCTGCACCATGGAGCTCAATTCTAGCTCTGCTGCCTCCATTCTCTTGGAGGTGACCCTTAAGAGACTCTGCCTCCGGGGGGTCCCCACCTGCACCCCTCTACCCTTACCTTGACAGACTTTCAGAGGAACCACATTCCAATAAATGGTGGGGGGAGATTCTGTGTCCAGTACAAGGGCCTTGATGGCCTCTTGGACTTAATTGTGGTCATGGGGGACTTGGTCAGCCTCCTCGGCCACATGTGGTTTGCCCCTTTGGGAATATCGATAGAAGGGGTACAGCTCTGCGCCTCACAGAGGTCTGTGACAGTTTCCTGTCCCTTTTTGATGGTACCCTGGGTCATTATATGGGGTCACTGGTGTCACTGCAACTCGGCCCAAATGTGGCCCCCATCCGTATGTGCTCCAGGACGATCCCATTCACATTGTGACTGAAAATAGACATGGAACTAGATAGTCTTGTGGGGCAAGGAGTCCTGAGATAAGCCTGAGAGATAAGCCCGGTCTCTGCCATCTCCTCCAAAGCCACCATCCGGGTGCTCCGCAGAATATTTGCTATCCACGGGTTGCTACCATCATCTCAGACAATGGAACAGTGTTCATCTCAGAGGAATTCCAGGAGTTCCTTCGCAGCAACCTGATCCGCCACATATGGTTCACCCCCTTTCACCCCGCCACCAACGGCCAGGCAGAGTGGATAGTGTGCACTGCCAAGGAAGCCCTCAGCTGCCTGATGGAGGGAGACTTGGAATTCCATCTGGTGTGCTTCTTCCTGGTGCAGTGGACCACCCTGAACCCAGTCTAAAAGACTATGTTACATAGGCTGGGTTTGAACTATGGGGGGAGGGGTGTTATGTCCGCTGACCGCCACTAGGCGCCAGCAACTTATAGCAGAGCTTGACTCTCAGTGAACAATAAGGACTAGGATCCTGAAACCTCATGCAGGCACCAATAGGAACCTTGGCAGGAAGTTTAGACCCTCCAATGGGGCCTGTGTGTGGTGCACGGGGATTGTATATAGTTGGCCGCCTGGCCAGTATTCTTTGTTCTGTTGTGTGTGCTAGTAAACTATGAGCTAACAATCACGCTGTGTCCTGGTTCTTCATGTGTCGAACCCACTACACAACATGTCTAAAGCCCAGTTTGACTACTTCTTGCCTCCTGGCAAGGAAAGAATCTTCCTTATACTGCTATCTTCGCATGCAGGCAACTGAAAGTCACAGTATAATTTAAAGTCTCAGGTTTCAGAACAATCAACACTTAGTACAAACTGTAGTTAGTCTAGAATCCCAGTTAGGTGCCAACCAAGTAACCCTGTATATAGCTACATACATATACCTGTTAGCCAAATTGCCTTGATTTCTTAATTATAATGGGGGATTTGAGCTATTAAAAATAGGCAATAGGCAATAAGGGAGTGAACACCTTTATATACAGAGGTCCCACTTCTTCCAGAGGTACCAGTAATAGACATGGAGGCTGGAGTCCATATAAAATGATGTCTTTTACTGGAGAAACTTCACATCCAAACAATACACATATACACACACAAGTATACAGCTTCTAGGAAAATCAGATAGACCTAGAGACGTTCGCATGAGCAGGATATCGGTGGGCAGGGGTCTTTTCGTAGAAGAACAGCTGCAGGAGCTCATTAGCATATGGTATGCTAATGAGCTATTCGGCTATTAGCATATGCCACGCCCCCTGACATCGCTGGAAGTGATGTCAGAAGGGGAAGCAAAAGGGGGAGGCATCTTCAAAAGCCTCCCCTTCCCCAGCTGGTTTGGGTGGGGGAGCTAAGAGAGAAGGGGTTTAAAGTTTAAACTCCTTCTCATGAGAGTTGGGCCACAGAAGGAGGAAAGAGGGAAGGAAAGAGAGAGAGTAGAGAGAAGGAAAGAAGGAAGGAAAGAGGGAAAGAAAGAGAAGGAAAGGGGAGGGAAACAAAGAGAGGGAAGGAGGAGGGAAACAGGGAAAGGAGGAAAAAGAGAAGAGAAGAAGGAAGGAAGGAAGGAAGGAGGGAGGGAGGGAGGGAGGGAGGGAGGGAGGGAGGGAGGGAGGGAGGGAGGGAAGGAAGGAAGGAAGGAAGGAAGGAAGGAAGGAAGGAAGGAAGGAAGGAAGGAAGGAAGGAAGGAAGGAAGGAAGGAAGGAAAGAAAGAAAGAAAGAAAGAAAGAAAGAAAGAAAGAAAGAAAGAAAGAAAGAAAGAAAGAAAGAAAGAAAGAAGAAGAGGAATGAAGAATGAGGGAATGAGGAAAATGAAAGGAGGGAATGAAAGAAATTCAGTGGCAATTCAGCCCCATTATATCTTATGGGCCATTGAAGTCAATGGTGAAAACATAGTGTATATTCTGGGGGCTGGAGGGGAGGGGTTTGAGGGAGAGGCTCCAAACTCACAGGATAGCTGATGGAACCTCTCCCCAAGATACCCACCACGTTTCAAGAACATTGGACCAGGGGTCCAATTCTATGGGTCCCCAAACAGGTTGCTCCTATTCCCTCCATTGTTCTCTATGGTGGGAAAAAAGTAAGTTTTTTCCCCACCATAGAGAACAATGGAGGGAATAGGGGTAACCTGTTTAGGGGCCCGTAGAATTGGACCCCCTGATCCAATGTTCTTGAAACGTGATGGGTATCTTGGGGAGAGGCTCCATCAGCTATCCTGTGAGTTTGGAGCCTCTCCCTCAAACCCCTCCCCTCCAGCCCCCAGAATATACCCTATGTTTTCACCATAGACTTCAATGGCCCATAGGGTATAATGGAGCTGAAATTGACATTCGGCTGCCTGAAAGACTCTCCGGGACGCCGGCTGGGGGCGGGGCTTGGCTCCTGAGCTCCCGGAGCTGCGCTCCGGTGCGCTCCCCCCCCAAAAAGACCCCTGTCGGTGGGCAATATTTACCTGTCCATTGTAATGATGCGTTCCACTGGAAAAATTAGGGGAGACTATTAGAAAAAGGGGGATCATGCCCTGAGCCAGCAGAAGCACATGGAAAACTCTGGCTGCAGTCCAAGAGTCTTAGAGAAAAAGTGGCAAGGGAGCTAAGAGAGATAGAGGGCATGGAGGGGGTGAAGAGAGAGAAAGCACGTTGCTGGGCACCCACTTGTATTGGGAGGCATTTGGGGAAGGGCTTGCTGGCACCTCCCTTGAGTTAACCCCTTGGTGGTCCATTCCAAAAGTCATGGTCACAATGGGTGAGGGGCTTAAGGTGTTGGTCAATATTGAATGCTAATTTGGCTTGTGGCGGAGACACCTTGATGGTCACAATGACTCACTGGCTCGCACTTATTGTTCAAGGCATCAAAACCGGTTCCTGGAATGGCTTAGGAATAAGTCCTTTGTCAAACAGAAAGTGGGAAAGAGTCTTTTGTATCTCCGTTGCAGAGAAGGGGGGGGATTGCCAGCGTGCTGAAGAAGAACTCCTGTAATGGTGGCTGGAGTTCTTAGTTTAAATAGCAATGGCAGATGGCTGTTTATGGTGTGCTTTATGTGTCTAGGGCTACATCTGGAACAGGGCAGCCTCAGGAACCCTGAACACTTCATCTCAGGCGTCTGCTGGTGCGTGCTTGGTATCACATTCTGGTCAACCTACATCAGAGCCCCTTTGCACATCATACACATAGTTAATTCATGTTCAATAGAGAGCACAAAGCTCCTTGCTGAGCAACATACCGTGCCCAGACAGTCCACCCATCACCACAAAAGGATAGACAAGATCATCTACTTGTATTAGCTTCATCATGTACTATACATGGTGAACACCAAGAACCCATGAAAATGCCTTATACTGAATCAGACCATTAGTCTATCAAGCCAATATTATCTGCTCAAACTAACTGCAACTTTCCAGGATCTCATGCAGAGGTCTTTCACACCACTCACTACCTGATCCTTTTAGGTAGGGATGCAAGGGATTGAACCTGGGACCTTCTGCACTCAAAGCAGAAGTTCTCCCAAGAAGGACAGCTGTCTTTCATTTCAGCCGGGATTGTGTAGAAATTCCATGTAATGATGTTATAGCTTGATATCTTTGTATCAAGATGGCAAATTTTAACAGTTGGGAATGTCATATGCAGTAAACTCTTTTGGAGTATTATTTGTAACTTGAAGGCTTCTGCCTACCTATTTTAATTAATTTATTATATTTGTATCCCACCTTTCCTCATCGTGGTGCTCACGAGAGTATACAGGGAGTTCCCAGAATGTTCCCATTCAAGCACTGACCAGACCCAGTGCTGCTTTGCTACACCATGAAGCGTCATTCTCATTAGCTGGAAAATTATGCATTGATTTATTTTCCATTGATATATAGATATAGATATATATGGGATTTTTAAATTGTGCTTCAATTTGGCTAGAGTATGGATTGACTCCTGCACCTTCTTCGACACTCACTGCAGCCTGAAATATTGTTCCTGGAAAAACCCCACTAATAGCTGAAGAAGGGGGAGTTGGAGGTCTGCTTTGGGAGGGGAAAGTAGCAGAATTCTCCACCCCTCCCACTTTTGCATGTGCAGAAGTTTCAAACAGGATGCAACCCATCTATTAGATCTGCTCCTATGTTTCATTGGGGGGGGGGATGATTTGCCTGTATTCTAACTGTCCTTTCCTTTCATCTGCATATTCCTAAAGGGGTTTCTCAAGTTAACTTATTTTTCCGTACAAGCAAAATGTCATTCAATGGATTAAAGCATGGAAATGCCAGTATGTAATACATAACTTTAACATAACTGGATTGTGCTTTAATTCTTGCTTACAAAGCTGGGGGGGGGGAGTGAAAGAGGGGAGAGAAAGACAGAGCCCAGAATCATGTCAAACTCTAGCTGGCAAAACGGTTAAGGTCACTGCCTCTGAAGGACAACCATGTCTCAGACAAGTTAGCATGCAGGACCACCACTCCCATTACATTGCTTGGCTAAATAGTGAAGAAGAAAAAATCCACTGACAGTGACATTTTTGAAAGCACAGAAGTCAAAGAGGGAAAATGAGAGAACCAGATGTCTTGAAGGAACACTGGGAAATGTTTAAAGATAAAGGGCTTCTTCTGCCTCCTCCCCTCCTCCCCCTTTCACAAAAACGTCCCAGAGGATCATTCCGAGGCACTCTGTCAACAAGTGATGCTGACACAACATTGTAAACTGCCTTCTTGTTTAATGGAAGGCTTTCGAGGGACCAAATCAGCCAAACGAGGGACCAAATCAGCCAGATCTGACTTCTTTGGGCATTTTGCGCTAGAGGGATGTTTCGGAGGCAAGAAAGAGAGAACGACAGAGAAAAAAATGTTGTTTTGCAGTCCATGATACAAGAAGGCAGGAGAGCAGGAGGGGGATTCAGTATTTCCTCCCCATCCATCCACACTGTGTTTACAGCTGCCCTTTGACGTGACATAAGAAGGCAACCCGAGGCACTCTTCTCCAGGCGTCACATTTTGAGAGGCGGCAACGTCTCTCTCCTACCCACCATCTGCCCATCCACCAACGGCTGCCCCCCATTCAGGAGCCAGAGGAAAAAATCCTCCTTGCTCCCCTAGGCATCTTTAGTGTGTGCATGCCATTTCCCATCTCAAGCGATGCCCTTTTCTTGTGGAAAGTTGCCCACCATTGCCAGGGCAATCAAAATGGTGGCTGAACAAGAAGAAGGGATTTTGTGAGCTCCATCCTTCAGGGCATTCATAGTTTGTTGCGGTCTTTTTAAAGGGTTACCGCCTCCAGCTCCTGGGCAGAGTGCAGTGGCACCAGTGGTGAGACATGGAGGGGACCCTTCCCCTCAGGCAGTAGAACACTTTATTCTACACCTGATGCAATGCTAGTGCCTTAGAAGGCACATTTCCATGGCTTCTTCCCCCAGCAGTGGTCTAAAGGTTCAAGGCTTGCTATAATTTTGAGTGTGGTTGGAGCAGGCCCGTAGCTAACAACTTTTTACTCAGGGGGGCAATGTTTTTCTCAGGGGGCCAGTGGGGCCTGCCATTATATGTCTGTGCGGTGGTACTGCCATGTCATGCCCATACTTTTAAATAATAACTAAATAAAACTTCTGCATTTTAATGTATTTTAGTGTATTGGGAGGGGGAGAAGAAGCAAGGTGCTGCTGAAATGGCTTGGATCTCAAAGATACAAGACACTTCAGCATCCCCTTGAGCCCCTTTGTCTCATGCAGGTGGGGGGAGAAGCAAGGCACTGCTTAGTGGCTGGGATCGAGGAATGTGGCCTGGCCGAGGCAGGCAGGGACAACTAAGGCTGGGGAGGAGGGGGCGGCAGCACCCTCAGGAGATCATGGCCCAGGGAGGGGTGCGCAGAGAGGTTGGGAGGAGGAAGAGGTGCACAGGATGAACAGTTTACTGTTTCCTTCCCCCCCAGCTGTGCGTGGTTCTTCATTACTAGGTGAGTTCAGCCAGCAGCGAGTGGCCCCTCCCATTGTTGCTCCTGTTCCCCCCTGCCGGGAGAAGCACTCAGTGCCCCCCATGCAGCCTCCGCAGCCTCAGCTGGCCTTCTCCTGAGCCATCGGGGGTGCCCTGCCTGCCTCCCTCCCACCCACCTTACCCCGCTGGCCTGTCTCACCCTGCTGGCCTGCCTGTGGTGGGTGCAAATTGCCACCCAGGTTGGAGTCCTTGGCCCACCGCTCACCTGTGCAGTGCTATGAAGCGCTGGGCCAGGCCCCGTCCCGCCCAGCCCAGCCCAAGCTGACCCAGGGCCAAACTCCGCCGCCCACTCACTCGCCTGGGCTAGCTTCGCCTTTAGCCCGGCCATCTAGAGCCGGGAAGGAGAAGATCGATCAGAGGTGAGGGGGTCGGGAGGGAGGTAGAGCTGAGGATTGGGGAAGGGGCCCACAAAACCCATGGGGGGGCAGGCTCCATAGGCCCTGCGTTAGCTACAGGCCTGGGTTGGAGTATCCACTCCACTTGTGCAATTGGCCCTGCCCACATGGCCTGTTTCAGGAGTACTGTGGGATGGAAATAGTGCCTCCCTTGTCAGTTTGTGTACAGATTAACATGCACATTAGAGGGACATGTGGGGGGAGAAATTCACTTTCACCACTCTATATTGCAGACACTTAAAAAAAAAATCTTACCCTTACATTCTGTATTTGTTTTCCCAAGACTGGCTGGGTGATTAAATGAGATTAAAAGATAACTAATCCACAAAAGAGGATAAAGGGGAAAGTAATCTCCCTTAACGGATGGTGCATCCATGCAAGGCTGAGGTGGGTATCATTAATGGGCAGCTGCTGGGTCCCCCAGGACCTGCCACTGAAAAGTGGCTCCCATCTTCTGTTGCCCCTCCTTCCCTCTCTGGATGACAGCAACGCATTATCTGGGTGAGGGAACAATGGCCACAAAGAGCAGCAGCCACTATCCACTTTTCTCCCAACTTCCAATAATGGCAGCGCCATACCTGGGAGGGGGCCTTCTGGATAGCATCTTCTTGAGGAGCAGACCCTGTTTATAAGATTGTTACTTGACAGATTATGAAATTAGTAGTAACAGGTTTATATTGATATGCCTGTGCCATGTCCCAGACCATACAAAAGTACTACACTGTTTTTGTTACTGTGCAGGTACTGTATGTCCACACCACAGAAAGCTGCATTGGCCTCCAGGTCCTCAAAATCTGTACGTGCTGGGTTTATGTTCTTTTTTAAAAGGACTCATCTTTCTCACATGTTATACAGGCCAAATTAACACACAACATGAAAGTTACTGCTAAAATTTAAAGACTAAGAAAATATCTGGCATGGTATGAGCTCATACCCTGCCACATATTTTGTTAGTCTTTAAGGTGCTACTGGATTCTTGCTCTTTTCTACTGCTACAGACAGACTAACACACCTACCCACCTTAATCTTAGGCTACTGGGGGCCAATTCGGATTGGAACTCTGGCACATGGTGACAAGAGGCATAAACTCTCCCTCCCACCTGCATTTTCCAACCCAGAAATCACCCCATGGAGTTGTTATTGTCCATTAGGGATACTTAAAAGTGTACATGTACACATGTAGCTCATGGTGCACAAACTTTTCTCCAGTGGAGCAAATACTAGCTCCTTGGGGCCATTTCAGGTCAGGTAAATGTCACAGGGTGAAACCTTAAGCCCCCTCTCCCATTGGTCCTAATGCAAACCAGCCACTATGTGCCTGAGAATCTACGTTTCACCTGGAAACTCCCCAAACCCATCTGCTTGAAAGGGTCTGAGGCAGATCCAGGGATGGTCCTAGGAACAGTGAACTGTGACCTCAGAACAGACAATACTGAGCTAGATGCAGCTAGATTCAAGTCCAGTAACACTTCAGAGATGAATGTGGTAGTCATGGAGGGGGGGCACAACTGCATCTGCTCATAAAATGGTAACATCTGCACCCTAAGTGGCTGTTTGCCCAGATACCACATCAGCTATATTCTCACAAGCCTGAACGGCAAAGAAAACACTTGGAAGGCAAAACGAAACAAAACAAAAAAACTGTTTTGCTTCACTTGTGAAAACCCTCTTTAAGACCTTACACTGGGTAACGATTCCCATTTAAAGCTTTTTCTTGTTCAGGCACTTTGTTGAATCAAAGTCTAGGCATTTAAACAGCACTTATCAACGTTTTATCTGGGCTCCTTAATTGTATCCCTCTGAAAATAATTAAATGTCTCCCTCATTGCAAACATGCCAAAGCAGCCTCCAATTTCTTCAGACAACATTACATGAGCCAATCCTTAGTTTCCACTTTCTTTGAGCACCGGGAAATTTAACTCTTTAATAGGGCACCTCTTTTTTAAAAAATACTTAATTTCCCCCTTATCATTCCCTTTCTCAAAGAGAGGCATTTTTTAAAAAAATATATTAAATGGAAATCAGAGCTGTTTAGTACAGACAGAGTTGGCCCAGCGGTGCCTTTGCAATGTTGATCTCTGGCACGGAACCCAAAGAGCAAGGCAATTATTTCTTGACTCTCTCATCTATGCTTCCCACACCAAACATCCGAGCTGAAGAGAGAACCCTGGGGGAAGAGAGTGCTGGCGGGGGGAGAGGAGACTTCTGGCAACAGACAGAGCAAGGGGGCACCATATACACAGGGCAGCCTGTACAGTGAGGGGATTAGTTCTCTGAGGGGAGAACCAGAGGCCAAAGGGAAAATGGCTGTCAAACCAGCAACTTCTTCCTCCTCCAAAGCTACCCAAACCTCAACCTGAAGAAGCTTCTTGGTCATTTACATTTGGGATAGCCAACTGGTGACCTGCAGGCTAAATATGGTCCCTGAAACAACTTGATGACTTCTGATGACCGTAGCAAATCTAATCCCCCCCATCCAAAAAAGCTCACAGCTTCTGTTGGAAGCAACAGAAACAAACTCCCTGTGGTAGGCTTCCCAGAACTTCCACTGTGGTGAGAGACCTCTCTCTCAGCCTGCTGTCCTTGCCACCACCCAGAAGACAGCAAAGGGAAAATGGAGAGAGGCAGTGAAGGAGAAGTGATGTCATTTCATCAACATGACATTCAGGGTGGGGACTTCCAGTTTTGGAGGGGATCAGCAACCCTGGTGCACTGGCATCTCTTCTGTGACATCGTCACACTAGGGATGACTCTATAGCATTTTCCCCAAACCACAATACTCATATTACTTCTGGGTCAGTGGGAAGCATTTCCTCTTACCACCCAGCTGAATGGCAGTGGACAACAGGATCTGGGGGCTGGACATCCCCTGCTCCTAGTAAGAAACTAGCAGCCCTACACTCTAGGATCCCCCTAAAACTCTATGCTAAAACCCTCCATCCCAGTTTCCCTCCCTTTCCCACTGATTGTCAGAGCAGCCTTCAGGATCATATAGAAGGAGCCCACAGCCCGGCTGTTGCACCAACACTGAGAAAAACACACAGAGGCTGGGCCAGGATGTTCAGTTGCAGTCAAGGTCATGGCCAGAGTGTTGGATGCACCTTCCAACATGTGTGCAGTGCTATTCCTATGTCATACATACAAGGTGAAGGAGACTCAATGCGTATTCCATGTACATGTAAACCTCTTGGTCTATCATGCAGATTGCAAAGGGACCTCTCCTCATCTATCTCTTGAGGTTAATTTTTAGGAACATTCACAAAATAGCTGCTGTTCCACTGAAGAGACATTATTAATTGATTTACTTGGAAAATGTATATGCTGCTTCTCCAAATCTGCTTGAGGTGGCTTACAACGAAGGGTGTAATAGCAAAGCCATTAAAACACCAAACCAACGCCATTCCAGATCAGGGGAAGCTAATGGTCAAACTGCGTGGTCATAGTTTCTAAGAGTGCCATTCAAGGAATGTAGTGATGTGGTTCACCATACAGGTGGAATCAGACTAGGCCCTTGGTTCTATCCTCAATTGTTCCTGTGCAGCTAAGGACCGCACTTACAGCATGTGAGACTTTTGTCTCTCTCCAGAGTATCTCTCTGTAACTCATTAACCAGGGCAGAGAGATCCTTTAAGTTACCAGCAGGCTGCTTCCCTGGTGGGCCACTGCTAGCCAAGAGCAAGCTGAGCCAAGTGGCCCCCAAGGTGCTGGCAGTGCCAGAGGGGCTATTTGACTCAGCCTGCTCCAGAGCTGTTCACCACAGAAGAAGAAGAGTTCGGTTTTATATCTCACTTTTCTCTACCTGAAAGAGTCTCAAAGTGGCTTACAATCTCCTTCCCTCTTGCACACCTGCCTGAGACCTGCGGGTCCCCACCTTAGCTGCCCTCTTTTGTCCTTGCAAATAATGAAAAGAAAATGTATAGAAGATGCTCAGTGTGTATGTGTGTGCCTCTAGAGGGCGACTGACAAAGCTGTTTCTGACAGTAAAAACCATAACATTGTAAAAACTAAGACACCTGAACTCTTGGGGAGGATGAGACACTCAGGTAGAAGATTGGTGGTGGAAAATGCCATCATGTCGCAATCGATTTATGGCAACCCTGTAAGGTTTTCAAGGCAAGACATGTTCAGAGATGGCTTGCCATTGCCTGCCTCTGCGTCACGACCTTGGTATTCCTTGGTGGTCTCCCATCCAAATATCAGCCAGTGCCAAGCCTGCTTAGCTTCCGAGATCTAACAAGATCAGGCTAGCCTAGGCTATCCAGATTGGGGGATACCAGTTTACTCATCAGTTTATATATCATAAATTACAGCACAATCCAAAGAAGAATTCTACTAGTCTGTCCGGTGAAAACAGTGGGTTTAGAAAAGTGTGACTCTGTTTAGGATTGTAATATATGAACATTTTAATTAATTAGTTGTTTAATAAGGCATTATTTGCCTCTGGAGGGGGCAACATTTAGATTTTCTGTTCAAACATTTTTTGACTATCAGTATATACTAGACGGAAGTCCAAAAACAAATGCAAAAGATAATAATAATTTACTTCAGCCAGAGAATCCAGAGGAAGAATTTATTGGTGGGACACAGTTTGGAACTAAGGTGCACAGCAAATTCAGGTCGCAGTGTGTGAGGTCTCTTTTTAAAAGCAACGGCAGAACAAACAGAGAAAGCTTGCAGCGTCAGATATTGTTTGTAGGGAGGAGCACGAAGATCCAATCCTCCTGCCATGGGTTGGGGGAAGACAGGAGCCCTCTATTCCCCCTCCATAGGACTACTGTAAATTTCATGAGTCCATAAGAAGGACCAGGCAGTGATCAGAATTCACAAAATGGCCATAATTTTTTTAAAAAATTATTTGAATAGCATTTAAGGGAGAAAGACCAGCACTGTAGCGGAAACCCCATCAGCTCTTCTTTCTCTTCTTGCCTAATTGGTTCACAGTCACTGAGACTCAAATAAGCCAACTGTTTAAATAACATCACTGAAGCCACAGTAAAGATAGAAAAATTATTGCTTCCTGTCATGGCCAAATATTAAACACAGCACACACCTAATGACTCTATTACTCCCTAGGGAAGGTGCTTTATGAACAATGAAGTCCCAGCAGACGGGCACTGTTTGGACTTTGGAAGCCTCATTATGAGCTCACTGATCCAATACAATTTACAAGCTCAGTGGAGTCCACTTGAAATTTAATTTAAAAGAAAAAAGCATGCCCAGAGTTACAAAATGGAACGCCTACAGAGAAATTAGCATTGGGCTCTTAATCTGGAGAGAAAATAAAGGGAAGAGGGAGGAGGGGAGGGCAGACTGAGAGGAGAGGAAGGCAAGATTTGCAAGAGTGAGGGTTACACACTTCCGAAGATTTTATTTGGGTGGGAAATTATCAGAGAGGGCATATTCTACTTCCCTGGGAAAGATAGTTCTCAGAAAGGAAGCCAAAGGTTTCTGACTGAACTTTCATCACCAAACTTCAACTCCCAGGATCCTTTGGAGGAAGAACATTTAAACTGCTATTAAAAACTAAAACCATGGCATAAGGGTTGCCAGGTACAGGGGGTACCAGTGGAGGGCCACCAGTGTGGGGGGGGATAGGGTGGCTGGATCCAGGGTGGGAAACTCCTGGAGACTTGAGGATTACACCTGGGGAGGACAGGGACCTCAGTGGGGTACAATGCCATAGAGTCCACCCTCCAAAGCTTCCATTTTCTCCTGGGGCAACTGATCTCTGTGGCCTGGAGATGAGCTATAATTCCGAGGGATCCCTGGTTCCCAACTGGAGGCTGGCATCCCTGGTTAACATATATGTATCCACCAACACTGGACAGAGGAAATTAGGGGTGGCTTTTGGGACACCCCAAATTCTTGTTGCAAAGATCATGGCCTGAAGTTCACATTGCTGTGTGATTTTTTAAAAAAAGGTTTAAGTGTTCCTATTCCCCTTTTGAGCAAGTGTTTCTTAAAGTGGTTTACAAGCAACAGATTACATGCACAGCAAAACTACTCAGCAGCACGCAGCCCTTGGATCTGTGGTCAGAGAAGCTGCAAGACTGTTGTCCTCAGGCCTGCGGTCTCTGGGCAGCTGCACAGAATGCTTTCTGGTGGGAGAGGAGAAGCAAGCCCACTTCCTGGGGCTGTTCCTTTTCTGGCTAGCAGCGGGCCTCCTGGTTCACTCTGTAATAGCTTGTCCTCCCCCTGATTTCAAAGCCAAGAATGTTCCTCTTTCCTTCTTTTGGTGAAAGCTACACTTGGAAAAAACAATGACTGCCTACAACACCCTCCCAGCAGTACAAGATCTCAGCAGAGACAGTGTGTTAAATTGCAGAGATCGTACAGCGCATGGGGCCTTGGTGTTTGTGTGCATGCATTCACATGGATGTTCTGTAAGATGCGTCCCATTCTCACTCAGAGATTTAATTTCTAGATCCCTGAGGGAGGGAACTGAACCACAAAGAAGGACAACTCAAGCAATGCACACAACCATAATTTGAGGAAAGCATTCCTGGTGGTAGCACAAAATAGAGTCTGTCCCTGGTGAACTGGGGCAGTTGCAGGAGAGGGAGTTGTTGCACAGATATAGTCCAAAGTCTAATCTACACATGGCAACCGAGTGAAGTCGTAGAGTCCTGATCTAACAGTAGAAACTGTACAACTTCAGATTGCAGGTCACATTGGCAACACTAAGGGAAATTGTAATCTTACTGAATTACTATTAATGATATTTTGTATTTGTTAAGAACTATTATTTTTGAAGAAGGGATACTTCAAAACGAAGAGAAAATATCCAGAATTTTCATGAAAATAATTTTGAGTTCAACATTAATAGTTTCATTTTTATAGGTTTAAGCAAGTCTTTGGACTTTTTTTCATTGAAAAGTTTGTGCTATTGCACACTTAGACATCCGAACACTTCTGGCCATAACTGCACTTGAATTGCAACTTTTGTTTTAGGGTTGCCATTCCCCCAATGGGGGCGAGGGGTTACCTGCTTTCAGGGGCCCCAATCTGCTGCTGCTCAGCTGGCCAGCAAGGAGAGCTCCACCCCCAAGCAGCCCCATCCGTGCTAACGTGCCTGGCTTGATGACGTCACCCTGAGATTGGGGGGGGTGCTCTAGCATCTAGGAAAAAACTCTATGGTAACCAGGATATCCAGGACAGCAGGCTGGAGCCCCCTGCCAGCAACAGGAAGGAATCTGGCAACCTTATTTTGTTGGTACTTAGCATTGTTAAAAAGACTGTCTTTGTCATTATACTTTAAGACAATTGTCTGATTAATTCCTATAACTAAAAATAGAAAAAAGTTTATTTGAAAATTATTTAAATATATTTTCTTGATATATTCTGCACATATTGTCACGGTATTTGCTAGCAATTATACTATGGTTTCCAGCCTCCAGGTGGGGGATGAAGATCTCCTGGAGTTACAACTGATCTCCAGCCAACAGAGATTGGTCCCCTGGGGGGAAATGGCTGCCTTGGATGATAGACACTATGGCATTATACACCACTGGGGTCCTTCCCTGCCCCAAGTCCTGCTCTCCCCCGGCTCCAAATCTCCAGGAATCTCCCAACCTGGAGCTGGCAACCCAACATTACTCCCCACTGAGTTCCATCCCCACACCCCACCCACTTCAGGATCCACCCCCAGATCTCCAGGAATTTCCTGACCTGGAGTTGGCAATGCTGCCTAGCAAAGTAAAACAGGCTAGAATCTCTCTCTTTCTCTCTCCTGTGCTTGAGGTCTTGTGTGGGTTTTTTTTTACGTATCGGATCTTTTAGACATTGGGGGAGCATTCAGAAAAGCATTCCATCTACAGCTTGAAGTGGAACCAGCTAATCTACCACTTCAGAATTCTCCCCCTTCATTCTGTCATATAAGTGAACCAGGCCACCGACACAAGATTGGATCCAGGACACTGCCCTGCTAAGCAAAAGCAGGAGTCATCTTCCTCCAATGGGAAGGAGCACCTGTGAACAGAATGGCTCTTCTCACTAGGACCACTGACAGAGGGAGACTGGAGGGGGATAAAATTTTGTAGGGAGGACAAGTCAGCTGCAGGGCCTCTGAAAGCTGGGCTCATAAGGTTTTCATGGGATGCATTTTAAAAAATATATATTCTGATGCATTTCTGACTGCAGCCACTAGGGGCGAAGGGAAGGCAGAGCATGGCAAAGAACCCTATCTGACTGAGGTTTGCCCTTTCCTGCAGAGTTTACCACGAGGACTGAGGAACAAAGTCCGAGTCCAGTGGCACCTTTAAGACCAACAAAGTTTTATTCATGGTATGAGTTTTAGTGTGCATGCACACGTCTTCAGATGCATTGATATGAAAGTAACCAGTCTATACATATAAGTAGAGGGTGAACAGCAAATTAGCAAAAGTATAATAAATTGTGTTTAACAGATCCAAGGACCAAACTGGAATAACAAGCTTCGCTTATATGGTCACCATTGGTTTGGGTTTAATTCCAGGGGAAAACATGGTGAAGGATATAGATATATCAAACTTAGATGGGCAGACCCACGTTTCGTAAGGTAAGGTAAGGTAACAGCTTGCTGATCAAATCTTGTTAAACCCGTCATCAGCCAAGCCTGCACTGGAGCAAGGGAAGACCAGCCGGGACAGGATGCAGCCTCCTAAAAAGGTCTACGGTTTCCTGTTTCCTTTGGTTCCACCCAGCTCCTGCACTGCCAGGTCTTGCCAAGAGGCAGCCTTCTTAGTATGTGGTAGCAGGGGGAAAATAAAAGCCCTCTCGTTGTCTTTTTCTCTAATTCTTTCCCACATCTCCTCCTTCATTTTGCTCTCTTCCTTTCATAATCTGCCATTCATCTATCCCCACGTCTCGTTTTTCTCCCACTCCCTCTTGTTTTTTAGTCTTAATGCCTCCTCACCCATCCTGGTTGCCAACTTAGAATGTATTTAATAGTATAGTATAGAAGCAAACCTCTGTTCATATTATGGACAGAAGGGGGGAATTAATATTTCCCCATAAACTATTAACATAGTAAAAGGATGCTTCTCACACAGAGACTGTTAACATGCATGATAATAAGTGTTAATCTGCCCGGGGTAACAAATAAGGAACAGAGGTTAGAATTTATTTATTTACTTACTGTATACCCCGCCTTTATCCTCAAAGGAGATGAAAAGCAATACTCATTGTTCTCCTCTCCTCTGTTTTATCGTCACAACAACCCTGTGAGGTAGGTTATGCTGAGAGAGTGTGAGTGGCACAAGGTCACCCAGCGAGCTTCCATGGTATGAATGAGGATTTGAACCCAGATCCTAGTCTTACACTTTTACCACTATACAACCTTAATCTCCATTGCAAAAAGCATGGAAATCTGAAGATAACCTGGGCTAAAATATTCCAGTTCCTTTCATTTTTGGTGCTGGAATTCCCACAATCATCCTGAAGCTGGTGGCCCAATTTTGACTTTCTTAATTTTATTTTCTAAGTTACACTTGCCACAAATGGACAGACAGATCCTTTTATTATTATATAGGCATGCTAACAGCCAGCAAAGTAATATGTTTTGTTACATTATTGGTTTGGAACAAGGTCATGGGGAGGGGGGCAGACGGAATCTTTGTCTGGGGGCCCATGGTGGTTCTTGGCAGCCCTGCTGCTCACTGGAACAAATCTTAGTGAAAGATAGACTTCCAACCTACTTCCTGAAACACATCCAGCTCAGGTACTCTACAGTATGCCAATCATTCATGCACAGGTGATGGCCTCTCAAACAAAAAATAATTCTTAAAAAACACCCATCATAAAATGCATGGGAAAAATACAGTAAAATAACTAATACAGAGAATCACAGCCCTTGGTTGAATTTGACTCTAATTTCCTTTGTAGCCAGCGCAGTTTGGATATACAGGCTTACAGGCACTCCGTTCCTGAACTTGCTCCAGATGCACAGAAGAGGATCCTATCCTTCATATTGGGCACTATAGAGTGGAAAGCTGACAGGGAACGTGGCACATATAATTAATCACAGGAAATTGTTCAAATACCGTTTGACAGACCTAAATTACTTGGATTTTTGTTTCTTCTTTCTGGTCAAACTTGGGGTAGGTAACAACTCTTTTCCCCCCCTTTTTTCTAAAGCCATCTTCTCCTCGACTTCTGTTTTGGGAGAAAGGTGGCCTCTAAATGGTGTAAGTTAATAATATGGTACAATATGTTTGTGTGAATTTTTAACCATACAGTTTTGGGATTATCTTGATCTCCCTGGTCTTCCCACCCTTCTTCAAAGAACAGTGAAATGAGGCAAGGTGCCATTAAGGGTGGCAGAATGGGAGACCGACAGATCGGACCCATGGGGCACAATGCGGCAGGGGCGTTATCATGTGTGAGCATCATTGAAATGAACAGGAGCTTCTTGGGAGCACAATGATTGTGCCATGTCACTGTAATGGGGAATGAAAGAGATTGTTATACTATTTGTTTACACAGTGCTATCTATGTGCCATTTATATTGCATTATAAATATGCATGAGAAACAACGGCCTTTCCTTCTAACCATGGCAGTTTTTGCTTATTAAATTATAATCCCTTTTAACGTTTCCTTTATTATCATCTCAAAAAGGCATCTGTGCAGAAGTTTGGGTAATATGCAACTGTATTTAACTGGCCAAGATACAAGGGAAGCCAGAGTGCCCTGATTGGAACTCCAGATGTGTCATTTGGACCAAAAGGCAGCCACAGAGCATAGCAATTGGGATTGGGGCTACAGAGCTGGAGAAGAGGAGATGAACATTTTTCCCAGACATGCACACACATCATGTACTCAAACAGAAATGGCTGCCTCCGACTGCGTTAGACCTCTGTAGGAGGGGGATACTGGGATAATAAAGCTCCTACAAGGGAAGCAAAAGTTTAAAGTCCCACCTTCCTCAGCATTATATCCCCCTCTGCACATGTGCTTTTTAGGGCCAAACGACACATCTGCAGTTTCAATCATGGGACTCCGACATCACAAATAGTTTGGTCTTTGGTTAAAAAGCAAGCAATTAATCAACAAAGAAGTGTTGGCCTGACAGCTGTAAATTACTCGGATTTCTCTTCCACCCTTTTGCTAAGACTCGAGGTGGGCGGCAGCTTTAAAAAAAAAACACATAGAGCATGATGCTCAGCCTTTAAAAACGCATATTGCCTGTGTAAAACCTAAGAAAGTCAGGTGGCTTTTTTGCCTTCATAAATCTAATGGGGATTCAACAAGCCTTTAAAAAAACAAAAGAGGAAAGGGGGCGATTGATCATTTCACAGGGCCTGAAATCAACAAGCACTGAAGGATGGAGAAGGCCCAAATGCCAAAGTGTTCAAGCAATGGCTATCCAATATTTTTAAGTGGGATCCAGTTCTAAGCCTGGTGCAGCCATTAACGTATCAGACTAGGATCTGGGAGGTCCATGTTCAACCTCCCCTGCCCCATCAGGAAACTTGCTGGATGGCCTTGAACCCTCTCTCTCAGCTAAGCATACCTCATAGGATATAATGGAGGAGGATAAAATGGAAGAGCACAGAACAACAGAAGCCACCCAGAGCTTCTTGAAGGGTTAAATAAACAAAGAAACTTGTGGGACTTTTGGAACCCCCCTATTTTGGAGACCTACTTACAAAGTGGCTTCCTCCTACTTCCCACTCTGCTCAACACACAAGTGGCACAACATAATAATCTTGCACGAGTGAACAAGCTGCAGGTCACGGCTGTTTTGCACATTATGAGGAGGCAAACCTAGATGTGACATCAAGTCCTCCAGAGCTGTCCTCCTCCTTCCTCTTGGCCTCATGACCCACCTGTGAGAGAGCCGGGACCCACAGCTGGAGAATTTCGGTGTTGAAGAAACCCCAAGGTTAGAGCTAGAGGGCAATGTCAGTGGACTGAAAGGTGGCAAGTCAGTGAAACAATGCCTGGACAGAGGGCGTGACACTGCAAAGGCAACAGGCAGAAAGAAACTTTTGGGAAACATCATTGGGTACGTTGTGGTTGTCTTTAATTGCATGGCGAATGTTCCCCCAGAACCTCTGCTCTACTTTCAGTGCTATATTTAGAACTGAAATACTCTCAGAGCCCTAGAGAAATCCCGAGTCTATTTCTAAACTAGAGATATTTGGAACGAGAGGGAAAACTTCTAAACAACTTCATTTTACTTGCCCCCCATCAGATTTATATTCTCCAAATTTAAATTGCTTTTCTGTATTTCCATTTATGGTTTCTGTTAGATATAATGACTTGGGACAACAGTCAGATTATAAAATCCAACGAATTGCTGAGGCTTCAGATGCTTTTGAAAGCAGTCTTGTTTCGTTTTGGATAGCTGCACATTTTAAAACAGCATAAACACCGTTAACAGGTAGTGACTGATCATCAGGTGCCAGTCTCCCTACCCCCAGACATCACATGACAAGAGTGCTGCATTATGAAAAACTGAAATGACCAGCTTTTAAAACCTGAATAGATCCCTTTCAAAAAAATCAATCCCAAAGTTGTAGAGGAAAAGTAGGCTTAATATTATACTCTTACGTCTAAGCAATGTTTGAACCCAGGTACTTCAGCAATTGAAAATCATCTCCTCTGGCTTGCACTCTTAGAGGAAATGTATCAGCAGCCAGAAGCAGCAACAGCTACCCTGTGTGGATAAGCCACAGAAGAACAGCATCGCTCATACTGCTACCCTATTTTGAGAGACAGAGTACACCAGTTCATTTGTTTGGTGGTGCCGTGGTTAGAATGGCAGACTAGGATCTGTGAAACAGATGTTCGAATCCACACTCTGCCATGGAAGCTTGGCTGGGTGACCTTGGGCCAGTTGTACATGCCCAGCTTAACCTACCTCACAGGGTTGTTGTAAAGATAGTGTGGAGGTGAGAAGAATGATGGAAGCTGTTTTCGGTCTCCAGTGAGGAGAAAGGCAGGATATGAATGAAGTAGACAAATATGCGGCACGGACTAGCTACTAACATCTGTGCTCCTAACCCAGGCATTGCCAACTCCAGAACTATCCATGTTGTTTTCTTTAGGTGTTATTGACTATTATGCATCATAAGAGGTAGCTGGTTAGATTGGACCAAAGTTCCTCTAAGACCAGTATTCTTTTCCTAATTGTGGACAGAATAGCTACCTCTGGGAAACTTACAAGGTAAAGGTAAAGGTTCCCTTGCTCGAAAGCCAGTCGAATCCAACTCTAGGGTTGCGGTGCTCATCTCCGTTTCAAAGCCGAAGAGCCAGCGCTGTCCGAAGACGTTTCCGTGGTCATGTGGCCGGCATGACTAAACACCAAGGTGCACGGAACACTGTTACCTTCCCACCGAAGTGGTACCTATTTATCTACTTGCAATTTCTTGCTTTCGAACTGCTAGGTTGGCAGGAGCTGGAACTAGAGACAGGAGCTCACCCCGTCATGCGGCACTCGGGTCTCGAACTGCTGAACTACTGACCTTCCACAGCCTGCAGTTCAGCGTCTTAACCACTTGAGCCACCGCAGCTCCATGGGAAACTTTCAAGCAAGGCCAAAAATAAAATCAATAGCTTTTCCTTGTGTTTTTGTATCCACATGCCTAGTATTCACATTTCCCCTTCATAATAGCAGTGGGGGGTTGGGGGGGTAATCAGATCTGGACCATAATGCAGAGGGTAGGGGATATTACTGCTGTCTCTCATCATCTACAACGTCAACTAAACAAGGCACTGTCCAGGCAACCTATACTTTTCCTCTGATTGGGCAAATAGCTCTAGGGTGCCTTCTCTGATCATGCAAAAAGGAACAGAAATAAGCATGTCAAGGTTCTGATCATAATCCAGGCCTCCTGCTGCTCCTCAGACATGCTAGAAATTGGCTCACAAGACCTTTCAGCATCTCATCTGGTTGGTCCTTGGTCTACTTCTTTTTAATAGCCATCCTTGGAGGCCCATCACTCCCAGCTGCAGTTTATATTTCTGCTACAAGTATCCTAAACCAATGGTTCCCAGCAGGGCTATTTTGGGGCAGGAACACACAGGAACGGAGTTCCAGCTGGCTCCTGAGTTGGCCACACCCAGCATGAACTCATTATCATAACAGGCCACACCCAACAGCAGAAACTCATTAGGATTGGCTACATTAGGGGTGTGTGGCCTAACATGCAAAGGAGTTCCTGCTACAAAGAAAGCCCTGGGTTTTGTCAACAAACAAGGTAAACAAAATAAGAAGCAAAAGGTGGGTGTGGCTGGATGACCACATTTCTGGTAACATGGGGGTGTGGCCTGATATGCTAATGAGCTGTGCTGTCAGAGGTGTGGCCTAACATGCTAATGAGTTTCTGCTATTGGGTGTGGCCTATTATGCTAATGAGTTCCTGCTGGGCTTTTTCTACCAAAAAAGCCCTGGTTCCCAGCCTTTTTGGTATAGTGATACACAAGTCCAAATTTACTTGGCATGATCCATCCAGGGCTGGCCCAAAATTTGTTGGTGCCCTAGGCAAACTATTATCTTCACACCCATCCAGTTCAGTGGCTAACCAGACTTTCTGAGAAACCAAAAAACATTGTACAAATACACAGTTGCCCCCACTATGAACCCCAAGCAAGTGGCATTCCAAAGTACACGGCCTTTGCATAGAGAGGTTGCATTCCAGCCTGTGACCACCCTCTCCTTCTCCATGGTTCCCTCTAATCCTCCCTAAGATCCTAAGAAACTCACTCTAGTGAACGTCAGGAGATGTTTTAATTGATCAACATGTATTTGCAGTAAAGAAAAAATACCACCTAATGGTTGACATGGAAGATACTGTTTCCAGGGTCAGATCTTGGTTTCCAAGATAGAAAAGAGAGCAAAAGTAAGGGCAGGAGCTGTTATTAGGAAAGCCTGGCTCACAATCCACTTTTGAGTCCTGACCCATGGGTTAGAAAACACTGCCTTAGACAACCTTGGACAAATCACTGAGACTTCACAGCTACTCAGAGGGAATAAGCACACCAATTCCTATCTAATTTGCTTTCATGTATTTAGAAACACTGCCTTGAGATGGATTCTCACAATCTGTTTCTCCCCATATGTCTGTTTCTTCCCATATGTTGGCATGAATAAGAAGAGGTTTGTCAGCGAATTCACATATGTTGAACCCTGATCCTGCAGGCAGTTTCCAGATTGTGACTCGACACATCGGTCCTCATTGCCAGTTTGTTTTGCAGTTTATTTCTGACAAAGAGGACATACCAGAAAAAAGGACAGACAAACTTAATTCCTTTGCATGGTCATCTACTTTTCTTCTTATTTCTGAGCATCTTGAGAAGTATAGCTAGAGTCCAACTACACCCACAAGAAACAATACAGTGAGGAAACAAGCAGTGTATATGACAATAGAACAAGGGTCTTGTAATATGTTCTGGGGAACTGGCCCAAGGTTGCCATCCTCCAGGTGGTGGCTGGAGATCTCCTGGGATTACGACTGATCCCCAAGCGACAGAGATCAGTTCCCCTGGATAAAATGGCTGCTTTAGAAGGTGAAGTCCCTCCTGTCCTTCAACCCTGCCCTCCTCTGGCTCCACCCCAAAAATCTTCAGGTATTTCTCAACCTGGAGCTGGCAACCCTAGTGCCCTCCTGTTATGAATGCCCATCCTCTGGAGATTTGTCAGACTGAAAGCAACTCCCTGAAGAACTGCTTTGCCCTAACCCTTGATTTTGCCCTTTATGACGAAGCTGAAGTTGCCCCTTGGAAGGGTTAAGGTTTAACTGGGATGGATGAATACACTCCACATTTTTAATTTTGTTGTGAATGGCCTTAATTATTTTCCAAATTAAAAAAAAATCAGAATAGCCATGAAGACTAGGAACTCTTTTTAGTTACCCATTAATAATTATTATTATTGTATGGCAATGTGTGCAGTATAGTCAGGAAATCCTAAGATTGTCTGGCAGCCAGAAGTTCAAGGTCTTTTTAGCATGGCGAACTAGACTTGTCCTTAAGGCAAGAGACATTTCAGAGGTGGTTTGCCATTGCCTACCTCTGTGTCACTCCCCTGATATTCCTTGGAGGTCACCCATCCAAATATTAGCCAGGGCCAACCCTGCTTAGCTTCTGAGATCTGACAAGACTGGGCAAAAGTACCAGAATGACGGTATCTACTCATGAATGTTCAAGGGTACCTCAGAGTCAAGGAATGGTTGCCTTCAGTTCTTTTCATAAGTCACCCTCCTAGGCCTATCCCCTTGTCTCCCATATACACATTTCCAAGTCATCAGTTCCCCAGAAAATCTGTCGTCTGGCCGCATTTTCCTGGAGGAAGAAGCTGAAACCAGCAATCTGCTTGCTGTCCTCAGAAAGTAAAAGGGGTTTTCCTTTAAAAAAAAAAAACCAAACAGAAAGAAAGAAACACAGCTAGCTTTCACTTTCAAGGTTATCCTTCTGGAACTGAAAGCACTTTAAGTTTAAAGGAGGGGTGCAGGGGGAGGGGAAGAGACACGGTGTTCTTTAACAGGGCCGAGAGAAAATCACTTGTCAAGCGACAGGGCAAAAGCACACCAAGTTACAGATTCCTCACAAACATCCCGGCTACTAAAAAATTAATCAGCACCAGATGGCAGAACAGCAGCTCCTAGCAGGAGAGCCAGTTGGAGGAGCAAACAAAAGCCTTTTACTCTGCAGGACAAGTGGGGAGATCATTGCAAGCTTTGGAGGGGAAGAGGGTGGCTTGGCAGGATCCTGTAAGCAGGGCAGAAGGGGGGGGATAAATGAGCCTGCTTCGCTGTCCTGTTCCCTCCTCCACTCCCCCCATGCAGCAGCTCCAAGTGGCTTCACCTTGACAGGCTTGCAAGATGCAAGAAAAGAGAAGCAAAGTGGGACCAATCCTAACCCTGCTGCCGCCACTACCAGCACCTTTGATTGTATGAATGGCAACCCCCAGTGAGACACGTGGGATGTGATAGTTTATGAAACCATGCCTGGGGTGAAGAACTTTTCCTTCCCTCTTCCAAGTTGCCAGAATTCGGACACAGAATCTCAGCAAAGCAGATTGGCTGTAGATTCAGGGCAGACAAAGGAAAGTATTTCTTCTTCCAAATGTCTAGTGTAGTCATGGCCACTTCAACAGCATGAAAGGGGGCTTAAGACAACGTTATGGAGGCCAGGTCCATATTAAAGGCCACCCGCCATGATGGCTAAATAGAACCCCCAAGGGTAGAATGACTCCAAATACCAGTTGTTAGGGGACAAGAAGGAAGGGGAGGCTTCAGTCTCTGCATCCATGCTCGTGGGCTTTTCAGGCTGTCTGACTGGCCACTGAGAGAGAGCACGCTGGATTGGATGGATGGTTGATCTGATCCAACAAGGCTGTTTTTATCACAAGGATTTTCTTCCTTTGTGCCTTCAGACAGACACACTGATGGATGTTCCTTGAATGCCTAAGAATTTACCATGGATCCCTTGAATGCTGCATTGTTGCCAGGGCATAATCCAATGGATGCCCATGGTTCAGATAGGCCATTAGCCAGGCTGCTTGGGTCCCTGTACTGCCCCAGGCAAATTCCCATGGATAGATCCAACATTCACTCTTAGCTGTGTATTCAGAAGGACAATCAGTGGGCAGACTGTCTATTAGGGAACAATTTTTAGTGTTAAGCTGATCTTCTCATGGATTTCGCAATGACAGGCTTCCAAAAGAACCACAGAACTGAGTGTCAAAACCCACTGAAAGTGACAATTTTTTCAACAAAACCTTCTAAGAGTGACTACAGTGTGAAACTGCTGAATCAGAATGTGTCAATAAGGTTGATTGTGTTCACCAAGGTGTGAATAAAGATGAGGCTTTCCTCACTCAGGACACTTTTAATCACCTTAGTAAAAACAAGAGACTGTTTTATCACAAATTACTGCTGTTGTAAATTATCATTGTGCTTTTCCTTTGCGCATTTGTGTTTCAGAGAAATGTACTGCTTTCTTTTCATGACCTTTTGACTTCACTACTTGCAAACTTATTTTCTCTGCAAACATATCTGCTAACTGGGGGTACATTCCATGCATCTGATGAAGTGGGTCCTAGCCAATGAAAGCTTCAAGCCCAATCTGTTGATCTTTAAAATGCTGCAAGACTCCTTCTTGTTTCAGCTACATGACCATTTTATTCAGAATATGGGAGAGGATTTGTAGCCATTGAAAGTTTGAGGCCAGTAACACCTTTAAGACCAACGAAGTCTGATTAAAGGTGCCACTAGACTCAAGCTTTGTTCTGCTGATACAGACCAACATGGCTACCCACCTGGTTCTATAGCCATATTGGTGTGCCCACATCTGCTTTGTAGACAGATGGAGAGACAGGTGGTCCATGTGAAGGCAGCATGAGGATTAAATGAGTATTCCCATGAACAAAAGAGGGAGGGAAATTCAAATGAAAGCCTAGAACGTTAAGGCAGGCAGTTGATCCTTTGGCAGAAGATGCTATTCACAAATTGCAGCCAGAATATCTGATTCTGAGTCCAGTTCTGAAGGCCTCACTTCAAAAAGGATGTGGACAGAATGGAGCGGATGCAGAGGAGAGTGATGAGGATGATCGGGGGGCCTGGAGATCAAACCCTGTGAGGAAAGGCTGAGGGACTAGGGAATGTTTAGCCTGGAGAAGAGAAGGTTGAGAGGGGACATGATTCCTCTCTTTAAGTATTTGAAGGACTGTCACTTAGAGGAGGGCAGGGAGCTGTTTCTGTTGGCAGCAGAGGACAGGACTCGCAATGGTTTTAAATTAAGGGTGGAAAGATACCGGCTGGATATTAGGAAAAACCTTTTTACAGTAAGAGTTGTACAACAGTGGAATCAGTTGCCTGGGGAGGTGGTGAGCTGCCTCACTGGCAGTCTTTAAACATTTGTCAGGGATGCTCTAGGCTGATCCTGCATCGAGCAGGGGATTGGACTAGATGGCCTGGATGGCCCCATCCAACTCTGTGATTCTATGATTTTATGTTACTATACCCTGAAAACCTTGTTAGTCTCTAAAGTGCCACTTGTCCTCGATCTAGCCCTTCTACTGCGGGCCAAGGTGGCTACCCACCTGCGACTATTAATTTGCTGCCAAAATTTCTAGACCTAGCTGTTCCTTCACTCATGAGAGACAAGAGTTTGTGATGAAAAGAAAATACAGACTTAAAAGGGCAACTATAGCCCCCTTCAAATTTTTATTATGATGAAGGAACACAAAAGAGATCTGCAGTTCCACTCTCTTTGCTCTGAAATTTTTAGGGTTCAGATGGTGCTTTATTTATATGTATCTAAGCCCTTAATAAAATTTTACCTCAGAGGAGCCAACAGCATAACACATGTTAGATTTTTATCTGTTACGGCCTTGGCTTCCACAAGATGTTCGTGCGAATGAAGAATAAGAGGAAGATAACCAACAGAGTAGTTGCATCATTGGAATGAAGACTGTAATAGCAACATGTTGTGCTGCAGAGGAATGTTTGGATTTCATTCAAGGAGAAAAGGTTGACGAGAGAAGACGATGCTCTTCCACTAGCAATTCCCATTGTCTTTCTTCTTGGCCCTTTAGAAGTCTAAAAATCATGAGACAACAGCCATTCAGAAGCAGTTTTTACTGTATTAAAGGGAAGTGGATAGCTTTCTATAAGTAAGATGGACCAAATGACATGGGACACAAAGTAGGAGAAGTTTAAAGGAAAAGCAAGAGATACATGATTTCTTCTTTAAAGAGGACTGGAAGGAAGCTCTCACCCTGAGCATGGGATAGATCCATACACCCTCTCACCAGTGTTCCCTCCAAGCTGAGTTAGTGTTAGCCAGCTCACAGTTTTTTAGCCTCCGGCTCACCCATTTTTGTCTTCGCTCAGGAAAGATGGCTCCAGAGCAAACTAATTTATGCAGGAGCCAAACTGCTCGCTCACTACTTTAATGCCAGTAGCTCACAAAGTAGAATTTTTGCTCACAAGACCCCACAGCTTCGAGGGAACATTGCCTCTCACTATCCTGGTTTTCCAGGGATAGTCTTTGTTTTCTGGTACCTCACTGCCAAATCACTGTTAAAATGTTAGGAGGCATTAGCTTTCTTTCTATTATGCTGGTAAGCTGACTAGAAAGAAAGTGAAACACAGCCTGTGTCTGAAGAGAGGACACAATCTGCAACTGAGGTTGCCGCCTTGTTAAACCAGCACTGGTAGCAGCATCTGTGATGGTGGCTTCATTAGTAGCAAGTAGGTGATAACATCTGTCTCCATATCTTGGGAAGGCTTCCCAACTAAAGGCTGCAGACCAAGCCTCAACTACTGGCACAGCAGCAAGAAGTTGGCAACAACTGGCAGAAAGAAGCTTTTAGCTGGGGTAGCAGAGTGGTTGACAGAATGAGATCTGGGAGGTTCAAATCTCATCTTGGTGACAAACTGATAAGGTGGACTTAGACAGACTTGTCTCCCTCCATGCCCCTATATTGCAGATGGGGAAACTACCACTGATCTACCTTATAAGGAATTTGTAAGGATTACCATAGCCAGGGAGGTCCAGTGCTTTGAATACTGGACATGCATGTGAAGGTTAAGCGTTATTAATAACTTGCAATCATGGAGGGCTATGGTGATCATAGAGCATGGGAGCCTCAGATTCAAATCCCCACTCAGGCAAAAAGCTTTGGATGAGTTGCACCCAAGTCCTCCTGTCCTGAGCTCCTTTGGGGAAGAAGGGGATACAGATCTAACCAACAAACAACCAGCAGTTGCTGGCATACCCCAATACCCAGTATGCCTTGCAACATTTGTGTTTTGCATGGTAACTTGCATCACTTGGACTCTATGCATGTTCAGATCTGAATTAGCACTCATAATCAATAGCAACATGGCTGATCACTGTCTTGGTATCCTTGTATGCATTCCTTTTTTAAAAATACTTTATGAAAACTTAAGTGCATCACAGACATAAAAGGGGCAGAGAATGAAAAAAAAAAACAACAGAAAGTTTTACAGATCTTTCATTGATTTAAGTGCTAAATGAACTCTTAAACATTTTGGATTGTATTATTGTTTGGGATTTAGTTCTATTCTGATATTCTTTGTAACACAAAAAACGATGGTCCTCTGCTGTATACAATCACAGCTGCACAAACAACATTGGCAGAATAGTAGAAGGAAAATTAATGAAAATTAAAGACTCCGAGAACAAAACCTCAGACTGATTTTAAAATGTTTGGGAACTTTCCAGCATAAAACAGAATTCATGTCAGAAGTCTAATATTCACTATGGCAGCTTTGAATACCTGGTGACCTGTAATCAAATGCATTATAGATAAACTGGGAAACATTTATACTAATTTCATTTTTTGGAACATGATTTAATAATCTTTTGTAACTTGCATTACTGATAGCGCTATGTTTTTAAATATTTAATATGAAAATAAATTTTTAAAGTTGTTCCAAGCTGTGGTACATGATTGCTGATTTCCCAATATTAAGTTGTTTTGTTCTAGTCAACCACAAATTCTTGCAATGTGTGTGTGTAAAAGAACACACATCAATATTTAAATAATATTAATATTATTTACCAGAAATGTCTATATTATATTAAAAGTCTATATTATATTATTCATGCACAAAGGACTTCTTATTTTTTCCTCTCTTTTTTTCAATGAACAGTCTGGTCTTTATGAAATTCCATCCAATTTCTGCATTTATTTCAAGCACTACTTTCAGTAACAGTCAAAAAATGACTTGTGCATTGAATCAGCCTGTTATTTCTTTGATCAACTTTGTTACAATCATACGATATCCTTCAAACAGCTGTATTTCAGCAAATCCAGAGTAAGTTCCAGTTTGCTATGCTTCTCATCCAAAACCTTCAGTCTTTCCTTAATCCGGACCTAGTCACACAATAACAAAAAACAAGGGGAAAGGTGCCATGCACATGATTTGATTCCAGAATGCTGCTGCACATCATTTTTAAGAAGCGTACCCAAACCACAATCTTTCACATGGTGGAAGGTGTTCATGAACAGGCTACTAAGAGCTGGAAACTACCAGTGCACTCTGACGTATATTTACATGCAAGTAGGTTCCATTGAACAGTAAAGTAAGTAAAGATGCATAGGATTGCACTGTATATATAAAATCTTCACCATTTTTCCTTCCAACTCTGAACAAACACTCTCACTGACAATCTGAGAGATTTCCTTAGAGCAAGTTCCAGTGTTCAGTGGATTTCTTCTTACCTCAGTTCGCTTTTTTAATGCCCACCCCCCAAAAACTACCTATATTTTGCACTGAAAAGTCAACAAGAAAGAGCTAGAAAGATTTTAAAGAAACACTCACACTACAGCCACAGAAGAATTAATTCACATAAGGCATGGGGTGAGAGAGAGAAAGATAACAGAAGCAACGGCTTTATATAAAACGTCATAACCTTTTATAACAACTGTCATATCAATGTACAGAAGATACGGTGCATTATTTTTGGTGTAACTTAAAAAAATTAAATGTAGAAAGTAACTGTATGTCAGTCTCATTCTTTTTCCTCCACTCAATACTACCGTATGATAGTGTGTCACAAATTTCTGGAACTATTCCAAAAAAGAATGCAATATTGACATGATTGTTGATTTTATACACACACACTCACACACACATATAAAAATCATTAGTCAACTAATGTAATGTTTTAATTAATACAAAAATTAATATTAGTGCTTTTTAAAACAATTGTAGATAATAGGTGCCGTCATGGAAGAGTTATAGTAGAATCCATTGCAGAATTACTCCAAACTCACTGACTTCAATAAGCTTAGGCTGGCATGTAAGACACTAACCACAATCCGAAAAACATTTTCCTAACATTAAGTGCCACTGAGTAGACCTGGTTCGAATTCACCCCTAATTCTAAGTTGTGGCCAACCATCCCACCCCACCACCACTGCAGAATGAAACAAGTCTACAGAGCAACTTGGATTCATAAATCCAACACACGCACAGAGAGAGAGAGAATTATGACCCCATCTGTTTTAAACCACAAGCAAAGAACTGTATGCTGATCAAGATCATATCATAAGGGGGCGGGGGGTAGAGATTCTACAACAATATGGAGATCTCTAGACTTAACCCAACCAATGATAAGCCTGCTCTTGGATGGCCCTCCAGGAAATGTCACAGAGCACAGATACTCAGCCTTGAAACTCTCTGAGCCCTTTGCTCTCTTGCCCTCTCCAGCAGACATCCTGCACTGTGCCAGTGATTGAAAGGCAGCCTATAATCCACCTACCCTTGACTACACTATGCCCCCCTCCACAGCAACCATACAAGCATGAGGTCCGGCTCAGGCACCAGCTCCAAGAGTTCTGCGCTGGATTCCCCTGTATGAGACCTGATGTCTTCAGTCCAGCATCCCATCTCCAATTGGTGGCTTGGGAAGAAAGAAGAAGGTATTCTCCATCTCTGCCTAAACCTTCCAAAATCCATAAGGCCATCTCCTTCCAGTTACTTGTTCCTACTTGTTATTAAAGTAACCACCTTATATTTGACAGTTATTTTTAACTGTTGGTCAGAATTAGTTCCAGAAGACACTAATTACATTAAGGATGGAAAATGTCCTCCTTTTTAACCCTGGTCTCCATTCAGAAAGATCACTCTGATTTTAAGTCTCAGTCTTGAGACAAACCAGAATGGGAACACAATGTTTGGAGTAAAATTTATAGCAATTCCAAAGCCAGGCATTTCAAGCTTGGCTCCCGCCTTTCCGCGAAAATGTTACTGCCAACATCATTAAAGGAACGTTAACGAAGCCACTGGGATAACCTGAAATGTTATCTGTTCCCTGAACCAGTTGGAACTCCCCCCTGGTTGTGTAGATAACATTAAGCACATGGAGAACATCATTAAAAAACAGACATTTCAGCAACAACCAAAACTCCAGTGTGATTAAAAAATAGCTAGAATTTTGAGACTGTTTTTCAGACATGTAACAGTGACCCCACTCAATGTCTCACTCAGTTTTAAAGACTCTTCGTCTGATACAACTGCACAGGATGAACTTTGACAGCATTTTTATTTCCTACCTGTCAATGATCACAGGATCCGAGGGAGTTTCGTTGCGGTTTCCGCAGCTTTTCTTCTCGCAGCAACGGCTAGAGATGGAAGGGAATGGAGTAGACAAAGAGTAAGTCTGACAGAACTCTTATATCGAGAGCACAACAAACTATGGTTAACATACTCATGTCCCTGGGAGTCCATAGATTTCTCCTTGTTGAACATGCAATAAAACTGAAAATACTTCTCCAAAGTGCAGCTGTTGGGGTGCAGCTATTTTCACGGCCTCAAGTGAAACAAGGTACAAGATAATTAGGGCTTTTTTGGGAGGGCTTTTTTTTTTTGGTCCTCTTCTGTGCACAGAGCAAGGGTCACTGGGGGTGTGTGGTGGGGAGGTATTTGTGAATTTCCTGCATTGTGCAGGGGGTTGGACTAGATGACCCTGGAGGTCCCATCCAGTTCTATGATTCTATGATCCCACCCCTCAAAAGAGAGAGTTGTTTGGGGGCATGTTGTCTCCTGTCTCCATTCTTTCCTTCATAAAAACCATGTCATTGCACTCAGATATGAAGCTGCCCCATGTTGTGTTAAGATTTTAAATAAACGTACTAAATAAAGTGGATTACTACTCAAGCTTTGCTACAAGACTGGCTTACAGCATATTAAAATTACAATAAATACATGCCTATGAAATGCCAGCCCCAGAAGCACTGTTGCAATCTCATACAGATTAGCCAAGCAGAAGACTTGAATAAGAAAGCTACCCAACAATATAAAACACACACACACACAGCATTAAAATCTACACTAGTGTGTGAAAGACCTAGCAGAAAAGGTACAGTAGTTAAAAGTCAGCGTATTTTATGCCACTCTTCCTCTGAGGAAGGTAAATAAAGCATACCCCTGAATCCTTGCAACTACCCCAGAGGAAGATAGATCATGAACTTGATAGCAGAGCAGGGATTTGTACTTGGGTGTTCCTGGCTGTAGTTCACCGAGAACAACTATACCACTCTGGTTCCACACTGGCCTGAGTAATCCAGGATGGTCCACTCAGACCTACAGCAGCTCTTGAAGATCTTGGGCAGCAAAATTTCATACAATATCTTCTATGTGTGATCCAGTTTGGTGTAGTGGTTAAGTGCGCGGACTCTTATCTGGGAGAACCGGGTTTGATTCCCCACTCCTCCACTTGCACCTGCTGATGTGACCTTGGGTCAGTCACAAGCTCTGGCACAGCTGTTCTCTCAAGGACAATTTGTGTCAGAAGTTCTCTCAGCCCCACCTACCTCACAGGGTGTCTGTTGTGGGGAGGGGAAGGGAAAGGAGTTTGTAAGCCGCTCTGAGACGCCTTTGGGCAGTGAAGGGTGGGGTATAAATCCAAACTCTTCTTCTTCTTTTAAAAGAAGATGCCAGGAGTCTTCCATGTGCAAGGCATGTACACTTCTGAGAGATGAACTTAGCCACCTCTTGGATAAGCACGACTGTCACAAAACCTTCCTCTGATCATTTTTGTTCTGCTGTTGTCACCAGCAGCCAGGACTAGAACTGAGGGACTCCTGACTGGTCCTTGGGATAAATCAATTGAACCCACTAAAATGGGCTAGGAAGGGTTCTCAGTCAGTGGGTATACCCCAAAGTAGGGCATGACTCTCTCACAGTAGAGTCACCAGGCCAGGAGGAACCATTCAGAGAGGCCCAGTGGTGAATCTAGGCCTGCCTCTGCATAGAGAATGAATGACCATGAAATATTATTTGTTGCTTCACACTATATAGTTACAGTGATCAAAAATGGACTTGTTTAATGTTAACCGATGCAAGACTCTTGCATTGTAAGTTTGGGAGGCAGAAAGTACATGGGGAGAATTTGCAAAGTTTTCCTGAAATCTACCTGAAGCTTTGACGTGGGTCCCAAGAATTAGAGTAAGTTTAGTGGTTAGAGTACCCAACCAGAAACTGGGAGACTAGAGGCTCAAACCATCACTCCAACTTGACAGCTTGAGCCAACCAGTCTCTCTTGGTGTTGCCTACCTCACAGGATTGTTTTTGTGAGGATAAAAGAGAGCAGGGGAGAATGATGTCGAAAGCTGCTTTGGGTCCCCGTTGGGGAGAAAATCTGGGTATAACCAAACAACAGAGGGAGGAATTTAAACCAACACCATGGCAGGAGAGCGATGGGGCACTTAACCCTTCCCCAGCCATCTTTCCATTCTGAGTCACACACAAGAGGACCTTTCCCCCCACCAGATTCTTCTTGCAAAGTCCTTAAAGAGGGCTCCGGTTGTACAGAGGAAATGCCTTTTAGACATTTTGAATTAAGGGATCACAAACAGGAATCTTTTTTTTTTTTTTTTAGGGATGTAGTGGCTAGACTAGGATCTGGAAGATCCAGGTTCGAATCCCCACTCATGCCATGGGAGCTTGCTGGGTGACCTGGGCCAGTCGTACACATGCAGGTGAACCTACCAGACTTGGTGCTGTGAGAACAAAGCAGAAGAAATGATATTTGCTGCCCTGGGCTCACTGAAGTACGGGAAAGATGAAAAAAAGTACTAAAAGATTTAAGGATCATTATTCACTACTGAGTTTGAAAAATGCAACCTATTGGTGAGACAAAACCAAGTCTCAGGCCGAGGACAGACTGGCAATTTGCCCCGGGAAGGAACCCGGGCCGACAACGATTCAATACCAGAGTAAATGGAACATTCACACAGGCACATCTGCCTGGCGTCCCCCACCCGTAGCCTACCGGTGCTCTTGCACTTCACTGCCGGATTAAAAACACACCTGATAAAAGCTGTCGCAAATCCGAAAGCCCGCGTTCGTCGCACGTTTCTCCGCTTCCGGGGAGTCTGAACGCGCAGGCGAAAAGCTGGGAGCAACCCGCGTTGGGCACGAGGCAGCAGCGGTGTGATTGGCTGCGCTCCGCTCCACTGCCCAATGCGGTGCCGGCATTGCAGGGCAAAAAAAAAAAAATCGGCAAAATGTGCTTATGCGCATGAGCGCTCATGCACACATACACCCATACACCCACAGCCGAATTAATGGGGAAACAGCGAATATAGCATGCCTCCGGCGCGGCAGTCTGAACACTCCCGCGTGCCTCTGTCCCGTATCTTCCAGCAGCAGCCCCCACTGTGTGGACGGGAAAACCCGGTATAGTTTAATCTGGGGTTTTTTTGCAACGACTGGCTACCAGGGCAAACTGCCAGTCTGCCCTCGGCCTCAGTAGAGGTTCTTAAGAACAAGTGCAAAGGAAAATAATTTCACAATAAGCAAAATCTAGCAGCCATGATTAGGAACGACCCCTGTAACATTATCTTTCCTCCCTTATGTCTTAAAATAGCCTCCAGAAATAAGAGTGAGCTCAAACTTGCCCCCCACACCAGTCCTCCTAATTGCCCCCCATTGATTAATCAACTGTGTTACATGCAAGCGTAGCCAAATGAGATGACAGAAGCGAATGGTCAGCTTTAGGTCAGAGATCACAATTTTTAGTGCTCCCCTATATAAAAGCCACCCTGTAAGTAGAAAACTAGCACAACAGGAAGCATACTAAGCTAGGACTTCATGCCCCAGTGGGCTAATTTTCTATTGCACATAATGGCTTGCTTATATAGGAAAATATTTTAAAGCCCTAAAATCTACCCGCAGGCTGGAGATGGACAATCCATTCAGCTAACTCAACATTTTATATCCTGCATATGTATATTAGATCTTACACTGGAGTAAGCATCACTCGATACAGTGGTGTTTACTCCCAAGTAAACATTCATTGGCTCAGACCACTCGAGTAGAGTTGCCAGCCTCCAGTGAAGCCTGGAGATCTCCTGGAATCACAACTGATTCCCACACTATAGAGATCAGTTCCCCTGGAGAAAATGTCTGCTTTGAAGGGTGGACTCTGTGGCATATCCCCAGGAATTTCCCAGTTCGGAGCTGACAGCCCTACAAGTCAGGGGTGTCAAACATAAGGCCCAGGGCCAGAACTGGACCATCCCAGCCCACAAGCAACTGGTATGGATGGCTGTGCAAAGTATTCCCCCTTTTATGGTATCCCTTGGAAAACACCTAGTCTTGCATATGATTCAATATGTTTATTGGGGCTTTTGTGGGTTCCCCAGTAAATCAATTGCTTTCGTTGCTAGGAATCAATCACTTTTGTTTGTATTTTGAGTAAAGCGTAACATCATTAGTTGGGTTTGCCTGTGTCCTTTATAAAGTTTATATCTCCAGTACCTGGTGTTACATTTTATGGTACGCGTGGCCTGGCCCAACAAAGCGACAATTATGTCAGATCTGGCCCTCATAACAAATGCATTAGATACTCTGCCATAAGTGATCTGTTTGGTAGTCAAAGTTTACAGTCCTACCTACAATTTTATCTGTAGTTCCTTCCATTTTTGATTCAACATAATTAATGACTCTAGCAAAGCAGCTGACTCAGTATTGACAGGTTCCAAGTGGGTCCTGGAGGTCTCCCAGAATTACAAATGATCTCCAGACTACATGGATCAACTTCAGAGGGTGGACTGTATGGTATACCATATATTCTATGTGAAATTCTCCCCATTCCCTCTTCTATAGGCACCACCCCCAAATCTCCATGAATTTCTCAGGCCAGAGTCGGCAACATTACTTTACCACCCAAACACAGTATGTTCAGGCTGAATAACTAAATCAGAGGCCAGGTAAAATCTCAAGGGCTCCTTGTGTCACCTAACTCACGCTGCACCGGTAGCTGCAGTACCACCTAGCTGCCATCGACAGTAGTGGCACCTGAGTGCAGCAGAGCAGGTCCACATCTCTTGAGATGGGCACAAACCTGGAAAATGTGTTATGGTTCATGGCACGCCCAGTTTGCAAACCATGAACCATCACAAACTTTTAGCAGCCAAATGAACCAGTTCAGTTCATGAGGTTCTGTGACCCAGTAGAATGAATCTAGTGCAAGCTAGAGATACCAAACTCACAGGGGATCTCGGGCTGACTCTCCTGTCCTCCAAAGTTAGTGAGGATTGGATTTAGAGGGTCTGGTTATGCCCCCCCAAAGAAGGTGCCTCCAGGAAAGTGCTTTCTGGAGAAATGACAGGTGGTCATTTCCCCAGAAAGCACTTTCCCGGGGCACCTTCTTTGGGGAGCTATAACTCAGACCCTATAATTCCAATCCTTATTGACCTTGGAGGGCAGGTAGAGGAGAGTCATCTGGAGATTGCCTTCGAGTTTGGTGTCTCTAGCTTGGATCCTTTCAATAGACTTCTGAACCTCCTGAACCTGCATCAGTCAAAATGACCACCTGATGCTTTGTTCACCCATTGTAAGCCACACCTCCTGAAATAGTCTCTGTTAATCAACTCTTAAAAGACACAGAAGCTTCCTCATCCTACTTCCCCCACCCCCATCTTGAATTGATGAGTTAGATGCTACAATTTGGTTATGTGACAATGTGAAATGGCTTCTGTCAGTGGCATCATGGTATCAGAATTTGATTCCACTTCATTCATTGACTGCTAAATGTTGGGAGTGTGGAGAAAAAATTCAGAAGAAGGCAACCAAGATGTGAAGGGGTTTGGAGCACCTTTCCTATGAAAAAGGCTGAAGAGTCTGGGACTTTTAAATTTAGAAAAGAGATGACTAAGAGGGGACATGATAGAGGTTTATAAAATTATGCACAGAGTGGACAAGAAGAACTTTTTTCTCCCTCTCCCCAAATGCTAGAACAGAAGGACATCCAATGAAGCTAATGGACAGGAGATTCAGAATAGACAAAAGGAAATACTTCTTTGCATAGCGACTGATTAAAATGTGGAATTTGCTGCCAGAGGATTCAGTGATAGCCACAGGCATAGGTGGATTTAAAAGTGGATTCTCCAGATTCACATGGAGCACAGGTCCATGGCTACTAGCCATGGGGACTAAAGAGAACTTCCTCATTCAGAGGCAGTAAACTTCTGAACACCAGTGCCAGGAGGAAACATCAGAGGAAGGCCTCACCTTCTATGTCTTGTTGTTGGCCCTCCAAAGTAACTGGTTGGCCACTGTGTGAGATAGGATGTCGGTACAGATGGGCCACTGCCCTGATCCAGCAGGGCTCTTCTTATGTTCTTAGAAACTCACAATACAACAACAACATTACTCCTTGCATACTGCATTGCTGGACTGGAGGAGAAAGGAGAAGACACAGGACTGCTGATTTCAGCAGCAGCCGTGTGTGTGCTCCATCCAGCATCCTGAAGCACTAGATGAGTTTGCTCTCAAATTACAACCACTTAACCTAGCAAAATATCCTGAGCAATCCCTGCCAACAGTGAGAACTTGCCAGGACTGCAACAGTCCTGACATTACGTGATGGAGCCTGTGCTAAAAAGGAGAGAGACCCATGAGCACAGAAAGCACAAGCTGAAGCACAGACTTGCAGAGACAGGATGCCCCATAAGGCTGTGGGTTTCCAAGAAGAGCTTAGGGCTATTCCCTCCCCCCCCCCGGCCTAAAATGGTTTTAAAATTCAGCCCTCAACTTTCACCAAAAAAAAATCTGTCTCTAATTTCAAACTCAAATAAGCACCCAGCATGGTGGCCTTTGTTTTGTTTTCTTCTCCCCAACTCCTCCCTGGCATTGCATAACAAAAGTGTCTAAATTCACACCATCTGGCCGATAAAGACCTAGGCTCACTGGCCGGCTGGCTCAGCTGATTATGTCTGCTGCTGTCTAGTCTGGGCCTTGTGGCGAAAGTCACAGCTGTGGGTCTCGCTTGCACTCAATGCAACGCTGTTATTAGCCAGCTGTAGGCCCCGAGACTACTTCTGTTCACATTATAATACCTTTTCACCCCCCTGAGCATCAAGGGCATTGGGGCTGCTGGCAACAGCAGAACAAAACACTTTTCCTCTTAGCGGATAGTTGTCAAGGGGGGTTGGGGGGATTATTCTAGGAGAGATGCCTGACTTTGATTTTTATCCATCATCTGTGCAAAGATTTTGCATACATTACAGTTCGCTTAAGAAGATCCACGGTGAAGTCTCCCAATATCCCCGTCCTAACTATTTCTCATACAAGTACTGAAATCAACGAGGCTTCAGAGAACACAGTGAAGATCTAGGTGCAAGCGCTATGAATGTCAGCACCCACAGCTCTGCACCACACTGAAAATATTAAACGTGTACACTAATTATTGTGAAACAGAGATTTCCCCCCCTCCTTCCGCCAGTGACACATCGTTGCATCTGCATAAATATTTAGACAACATTCCTGCTAAGCGCACATCTGTCACTCAGAAAAAGATGTCGGGCACTGGATGCACTTGTCTGCATTTGAGGTGGTGAGTCGGGCAATTCTATATGACAAATCAGAAGAACGTTTATCTCCCCACTCAAACTGAAAACAAGGCCTGTCACTCAAAGACAATGGGCTTCCTCTTGAACGGCTGGGCCAGTACAGTACATTAAATTTTGATATACTGTTACTAATGCAGGCTAAACTAGGGGCTTTAAAAATTCATGCTGCTCCTTAAGCAGCCCACAGTGAGATCTGATTATTGTGCTTAAAATAAAAATGTCAAGATTAACTAGGCTGGATAGATTTTCTCAAGACTTATTCCAAGTAAGATATGCTGCGATGGTTCTTTTTTTATATACATATGTATACACACGCACACACAAAATCAACATCCAGGTCATAAAAATTATGTCTACACAAGACACTTCCATTCAAACTACTTTGATTAGGTTCTTATCCAAGGACTTATTTTTATTTGGTTCACTAATCTGTGTATTACATGGAAAAGAGATTACCAAATAGTAATTCTTCTGTGGCTAGTCTAACATGCAAGGTGATTGCATGTTAATTCAATAATGTTTTTACCATTGGAGACTCTAAAGTCATAACCCATCTTAATTCAGGCATGGAATATTTTGACAAACATTCTTGCTGGACAGAGCTTAAAAGCTGAGTTGGGGGGTGGGTGATACGGACATTAATAAGTCAATGTACTTGGAGAAAAATACTGACCAAGTTTATTCCTATGTAAAATAGAAGAACCCCAAACCAGCCATATTATTTCTTAGTTATTAAGGCATTTCAAACAGGACAGCATCCATTTAAAAACAAACAAACCCAAATTCTAGAGATTTCTCTAGTATGATCCAGACAGAATTTTACAGAGCGCACCTATGCACACTTACCTAGGAGTAAGCTCCACTGACTACAGAGGGACTTCTGATCTGAGTAAACCTTAGTAGGATTGCACTGTTAAAGTCCCTTTTACTTCAGTGAGGGAGATTTAAGCGCACATTGAATTTTCCCATTAAAAGCACTACTTCATTTGGGCTGGATCGGGTCCATTATATTTGCAGTAATTAAAAGAAAACTTTGGCCACAGCTCTGTGCATATTTTACACGAAGGTAGAACAGCGTTTGAGTCCAGTGGCTCCTTTAAGACCAACAACATTTTATTCTGGGTATAAGCTTTTGTGTGCATGCACACTTCCTCAGATACATGCATCTAACACATGTATTGGATATGAATAAAACCTGGTCAGTCTTAAAGGAGCCACTGGACTCAAACCTTCTTCTGCTGCTTCAGACCAACCTGGCCACCCACCTGAGTCTATTTACATGAAGGTAGACATATATAAGATTGGCCTGTAAATACTTGGTAAGCATTCATACATTTAAACTTGCACAGGTACAGTCCTGCGTGTTAAGAGATTTGCAGCATAAAACAGCATAAATAAATTCCCATGACTCAAAGTAAGACAGTGAGTAAACGGCATTCACACAGCCAGTCCTGTGTGTTCGAAACCTACAAGCCAATGTAATGTATAGTCACCATGTACTTTTGCTAATGATAAAGAACAGAAGGAAAATGCTCAATGGTATCCATTCCAAAGAGGAAAAGCAAACTCAGTTTAAGAGAAGAAAGCACATCAGCACCTTTGTGTTGAAGTCAGTTTGATTTTGTGATCTAATATGATGAAGAGCAGCTAGGTTAAAAAAAACCCACCTGTGACAATGAGGTCATACGTTCTCTAAGAAAGATCTCAGTTGATCTTCACTCTCATTTGAAAATCTACCCCCAAGACATTTAATATGAGAACACTGACTGGTTGCCGCTGGATGGGCTAGTTAAAAGAATCTCAATAGATTCATCATATGCCTTTTAATTGATGACATCTGTGCAAACTGGTGTCTGAATAAAAGCAAGCATTTTGGGGTGGGGAATCTTCCTTGGTTTTGAAGTTACACACATACACACAATTCACAGCAAACATCTCAGAAAGAGGCATTCCCTCCTGCATCTTCAAAGGAGGAATACCTCTTCGAAGTCTGGTGTCCTTTTGGTAAGCATTTGCATCATGAAACAGCATGAACTGTTTTCAAAATCTGTTGGACAGTTAACATCTTGGCCTATTTTTACTTGAGCAAAAGATCTTTTAATTGATTGATCTTCTAAGTGCTGTGGCCCCCAAAGCTAGCAAGAAAAAAGAAGGGGGAGGGGGATGAGAAAGATGGCTGCCAACTTGGCCTTGCTGTTTAAGGCACAGAGAACTGTTTTACGTAATGCATCACTTTAGCATCACAGGAGAGAAAATCATTCCATGGAGAACCTCCATAAATGTACTAGAACTAATGACCCTGAATCTCTAACACATACATGGAGCTTCCCCACTTTATGTATAGATACCCTTACACCCCTGCAGAGCTACAAAACCGGTGATCTTACTGATTTCAGGACAACGTTGGTATAAACTCAACAGAAAGAACACGTCTACTTCACTTTCTCGTTTCCAAATTTGAAAAAAATCTTGTCTAAAGAAATGAAGAACTAGATCGCACACACAAGTTCCCCTGACCTAGTTCACAGGCTTGTCATGAAGATAAAGGAAGAACAGAAAATCTATGTCCACCACCACAAGGAAGGGCAGGATAGGAATGTAAGAGATGTTACATACAGGGAAAAGAGTCTGAGGTATCAGTAGCTAAGTTCAGCTCATGTCCTGCTCTCCAGTTGTATATTGGGAGCTTATTATTTAGCAGACCGCATGATTTGGATTCTACTTTGATCTTCCGGAGCTGTAGCAACAGGACTGGTGGTTTCAACAAGCAAACAGGCAATGAACACGCAGAACAGTTAAAACTCCTTCAGATTAAAAACCACACATCCTTTGTAAAGTGCAAAGGGGTTAGAATGCACTTTATTCTCGTGCAGCCTTCAGTCTATTCAGATACACAATACAAGTGCGCCCCAAATGTTTTACACAAGTGCATTTTCAAGTACCTCTCTCTCTTTTTTTTTTTTTACACATCCACAGCAACAACTGGAGAGGATGTGAAGAGGACTTTAAGTAGCACCTGCATTTTCATCCTTAGAGTGATCCTGACTTTTTGTCTCTTGGGTTGTCAAAAATACGCCACACCTATGAGGTAATCAGCATCTTCTTACCTGCACATGACTTCGTGAGTGAGTAGAACTCTGCACATTTCTGGGTTCTTGTTTTGTCCTTCATACGCGATGGGCTATTTAAAAAAAAAAAGATTAAAAGTCTGAGAATTCATTTTTGAGAGTTTCTCCTGTATTTTTAAACAATTGTTGTATAAGGGTCTGGAAACTGCAATGCTTGTACGGTGTCCCTTTGCTAAAAAGCAGGTATCTGTGTACGAAAAGCATCCTCTGTGCATAATTTTGACATTACAGATCCTAAAAGATATCATAGCTAGATTCGAGTCCAGGAGCATCTTAGAGATCTGATGAAGGGGAGGGAGCCTTGACTCTCAGAAGCTCAGAAGTGATTAACACATGGAATTCACTGCCACGGAGGTGGTGGAGGCCACAAGCATGGACAGCTTCAAGAGGGAATTGGATAAACATATGGAGCAGAGGTCCATCAGTGGCTATTAGACACAAGGTATAGATAGGAACTTTCAGTCTGAGGCAGGTGATGCACTGTATTCTTGGTACTTGGGTGGGGGGCAACAGTGGGAGGGCTTCTAATGTCCTGGCCCCACTGCTGGACCTCCTGAGGGCACCTGGTATTTCTGGCCACTGTGTGACAGAGTGTTGGGCTAGATGGGCCATTGGCCTGATCCAACATTGGCTTCTCTTATGTTCTTATGACCCAGAAAATCTTGTTGCTCTCTTGCAGGGGTGTCAAACTCACTGGAAATGTGTTATGGTTTTTTTTTAAAAAAAAATTGTGTTTGTCTGTGTCCTTTATAAAGTTTACATCTCCGCTACCTGGCATGACCTTTTATGGCACACATGGCCCGGCCCAACAAGGTCTCTTTTAGGTCAGATCCGGCCCTCATAACAAATGGGTTCGACACCCCTGCAGGGTGCTGCTGGAATGGAATCCAGCTGTCCCCCTGCAGACCAGTAGGGCCACCCTCTGAAAGGAGGAGGTACTGTGGATGCTGCTCTGAGTGAGAAGAAAACAGCCCCAAGAAAACCAGGCAAAGCGACTAAGGACACGGACAGAATGGATTTAGCCACCAGACACCTGCCTGACCTTACCTGTTTTGTGACGGAGTCGATGAGTCTGACAAAGAGATCTTGTTCAGTTCTGACACCTGCAGGGGGCATGCAGAAAGCAACAGGGTGGGAGAAAGTCAGGCTCTGGCAGAGGATTTAGTCTCCCATCCACCAACCCCGTCCCTGTTCCCTCGGAGCTATCCTTGGCCTTCCACACACTAATCGAGTCGGATGTGCCCTCCCCGCCACCACCATGGCTGCCATTTAACTATTTCTACAAAACACAGACATGGAGAGATCCCTGCCCAGGTGGGCTGAGCTGTTCCCTGATCCCAGAGCGGACACACACCAGGGTGCTCTTCCCACAAGCCTCCGGGAGGAGAGGGAAATTCAAGCCAGAGGCAGCCAGCCAACAGTATGGAAGAGGGCTGCCCTGGATGAGCAAGGAAAGGCTTTCCTTGGTGTGTAGGCATATAGGCCGCTTGGAGGTTATGGAAACCCTCCCCCAGCCTGCCAGACCGGTCCAGTGTCAGCACAAGAGGGAGGAGCCTCCATGGCAGGAATAGGACTGGGGCTTTCAAGCCCCTGGGGGACTTTCTCCGGCTCCAGCCTCACAGGCGAGGGGGCTCTTCTCAGTATCTCCCAAGTTTTCAAAAGCGGGGTCGGGAATCGACTTACCGTTGCTATAAAGGAGCTGTAGCTTGTAATGGGTGCCGTTGTTAGTTTTCTCATTGCCTTGTTCCTGCAGAGAAAGAGATTGGGGGGAGCGAGGGGAGGGGAGTCAGAAAGAGATGCCGCACACTCAGGAGACTGAGCCGGTCGCTTATATCGCCTGTGGACGATTCGGACTCTCTGACTAGGAGAAGCCCGTGTTTCTCCCTCCACCCCCATGTTTTCTTCTTGGAACAAATTAGCCTTCTTCTCTCCCCCCCCCCTCTCCTAAACGCCTTCTGGGTCTTGGGAGCCGAGTCCCGGCTTTGCTCCACGGGGTTTACTCCCAGGGAAGAGCTCGCACTCTTGCCGCGCTCACAACGGGAGGCTGAAAACGGTCCACTTGTTTCTGCCAGAGAGATTTTTTTAGATCCTGCTCATGTTTCGTTTGAGCGATCTCCCCTATAGTATTTTATTCTTTGCTGCGTTTTGAAACTCGACCCTTATGCCAAAAGTATTCAGGACAGCCTACCCCCTCACAACAACCCCGCGAGGCAGGTTAGGCCCGTCCTCACCCCTCTGCTTCCAGAGGGTGGGTTTGCACGGGCCCGGAAGTCTGCCCCTTCCTTGGACCACAAAAGCCTGTTTCTCGCACACGTCCCGCAGCGCAAATGGATGCCTCCGGAGCGCTGTATCGGTCGGCCCAAATAATGGTAACATTAAGCCACATTTCTCGAAACCTCAGTGAACCGGGAAAACCGAAGGATGGGCTTCGGAAACGTTATTTTCATTTCTGATTAGAAGGGAAATGTATTTGCATTCCTTGGCGAGGAAATTCTGAAGGTCTGAGACGCAAAGAAGATGTCAGCCTTTCTTTTAATTTTCATCCACTCACCTCACCATTCTTCCCCCCCCCCAAAGAACTTTATATGCCGCCTTGCTTCCAAAGAGCTCAAGGCGGTATACACGATTCTTCCCATTTTATCCCCATTATAGCCTTGATCTCTCACAGGGCTGTTATGGAGATAAAATGGGGGAGAACTACCCGCCGCAGTTGCCTTGCTGAGAGGGGATTTGAACGCAGGCCGGCTCTACACTCGAACTAGCACAGGACCTCTCCGAACTCAACCGCACTTCTATTCATTACTTTTTTGGGGGGGGGTACATCAGGACACAAGTAAAAGATTAACCAGTATCTCAGATTCCTCCTGCCAGACCCAAAGCCTGGCATGCTTCTACGTTTACATGCGTTTCATTCCGACTCGATTTCTCCCTGCCTCTCTCCCCCTCTCTTATGACCCTCCCCTCCAACGGATCCAGACAGCTTTTCTGCTGGGCAGAAAGGAAGGGTCTCCTTTGACCACCGGGAAAGCCTGGGCTGCGGCTGACGGGACCTGCCTGCTCAGAAGTCCTAATGGAAGAGGGTTGTCGTAAGGAAGGGAACCGAGGAGGCAGGATCTAGTCCCCCCCTCCCAAACACCAGGCCGGTCTAAATTAAGCACGGCCAAGTCTTACTGGGAACGGAGAGAAATCCTCACCGAAGAGGAAATAAGACCGTGGAACTCGGCGGGACTTAGCAAGAGAGAAAACTCCGGCTTAGGTTAGCGCCGGGTAGTTGTACAGCGCCGCCCGCTCGTGTCTTCAGCGCGCAGAGGTGAAATTGACGCGGGAGGTGGCGTCGGCTGGGGGGGAAACTGACAAGAGTGCTGCCCGGCACACTTTTGGGCTTCGCGGCCCTCCTTGTCAGCCCAGCCAGGAAGTTCTCCTGCGCAAGCCTCAAGTCCGGCGTCGAAACGAATAGGAAGTTCTCGTGCAGCCCCCGGTTCGTTTTCGACCGGCACTCGGCGCCACAGACCTTCCGAGAGGGATCCTGCTTCTGGACTAAAACCACCGCACAGTTCGCAGTGCGATCCCATGCAGAGTTACTCCAGCCGAAGCCCAGACTTATTTTGAGGAACCTCGAAAGGAGTAACTCCGCCTAGGATTGTAAAGCGTGGATTCGGCATACCCACTGGACACTGAGGGACTATCCGGCTCCCGAAAGCGCAGGGCCGAGCAGGCCTTTCGGCCGGGGAACTGGAGTTTCCAGAAGTTTTCCAGGCAGCGATCCGTCAAGTGTGAAGGTCTGGCCGACTGATCGTGAACAGTTACATTTCCCTGCCGGTCCCATCGCAGCCAACGGCGCGCTCAGTAGCCTTGTGGGGATGGGGATGGGGATGGGGGTCTACCAGTGGGGCGAGGCAGGCAGGAAGCAGGACGGGGCGGGGAGGAGAACGCCAGGCGGCCCGGCCGTCCCCCAAGCCTTACTTTGTCGTTCTCCACGAAGTCCACGAAGGCCGTCCGCTCGATTTCCACGGGTTGCCCTTGCCGGTCGTAGAGAGCCAGGACGAAGTGGAAGAAGTTGGACTTCCGTAAGTTGGAGGGCGGCTGCTTCTCGAAGTGGGCTCGCGACAAAGCCACGCCGCTGCGGGGAGAAAGAGAACAGAAGGGCCGGATGAATGGACGGACGAATGGGTGACCCGGTGGGTGACCGACCAGCCGGCCGACCTCCGGGCCGCAGGCGCCCCCCCCCAAGAGCGCAGAGAAGCCCCCGAGAACGGCGCGGCGGCCACTCCGAGCCCGCGAAGGGATTCACCTGCCCGGGATCCACCTTCCCGGTCGCGCGGTGCCGCTGCCGGCCGAAGAGGCGCCGAGACCTATTTTCGGGCCGAAGACGAGGAGGGAATAAAATCTAGAGGTTTTCTCCCCTCCCGAACGACACCCCAACAGTACAGAAAAGCGACTGGGACCTTGCGGCGCTGATGCTCTGGAAGCGGAGCCCCCGAAGGTGTGCGACAGGGAGCCCAGCGCGGCCTCCTGGATCCCAGGACCGGGTGGGATCTCGTCTTAGTTAGGCAAATAGCTAAGTCGGAAGAAGAAGCCATTCTTGGGACTGTACTTTTTAAATTCACCCCCCCACACACACACACACACACCCTACACATAATGCTTATTTCTCAACCCCCGATCTTCCCTGGAAATCGGGGATCGACTCGTAAGGCACCAGGATCCGAAGCGTGAGAGGACCGTTGCGTGTGTGTGAGGGGGGAGTTCTCCTCCCCCCCGGTGTCAGAGAACGACAAACCCCAAAAGATGCCTCTCCATTTGTCGGGACGGGGGGCTGCCCTTGAAAGGACGTTTCGCCCACTTTCGGGGCCACTCTTTAAACCCGCTGCCTGGGCTGTTGGTCCCCTTGAAATCAGCGGGGCTTACTTCCGAGTAAACATGCCTCAGCGCCAGCTGGAGAGCCCCTCGCCGCCGCCGCCGCCGCCGCCCGGGTCCTTGAGGCCCACCCCAGCCATCTGCGGGTCAGGGTTTCTCTTCCAAGGTCACGAGTTTCCAACGGGAAGGTCTTCGCTTCTGTTCTTCTCACCCCCGCTCGGAGCAGCAACAAAACTTCGGATCCGCAATATGAATCCTCCCCCCCAAAAAAAACACACCCTCCCTCCCTCCCTCTGGCTCTCCCGGATCCGAGCGAAAGCGTCCCTTCCCCCGAATTTAGCCGAAGGGGGACAGTTCGTTGATCTCCGAGAAACTTTCCCCAAATCAAGGCGCAAGGATCGCGTCGAGGGCCGGATTAGCCAATTGCTGGTTAAAATTGCCCCCCCCCCCGAAGTGCCGGCCCTCGGCCTGCTTGCCCCTCCGCTTCTAAGGGACCAGGTCAGAGTGCTTCGGTCGGTGAGGTGTGTGTGTGGGGGGGGGGTGATCGCCGAAGGAGAGGAGGAGGCTCGATTTGTGATCCCGCCGCGCGTGTCCTGGACGTGACTTTTGCGCTCCCCCTAAGCCAGGCGCTCACTTACTTTGAGCCCCTTCCGCTGGAATCAGTGGCTCTTCGGAGCAAAGAGAAATCAATCGAATTGACCCCCAAGTCGAAGGGCTTCGGAACGGAGCTCCGCCAGCCAATTACGATTTTAACCTTAAGAATATATATGTATTTGATGGTATCTTTCGGGCCAACTGGAGCTATGAATCCGGCGGGATTCTCTGGCAGAACGTTAGAAACAGCCCGATCCTATAGCTGGTTCCTCGGAACTCAGACCGACCGAATTCCTTGGATCTCACTTCAGTATTGACTCTCTCAGTGATTTCTTTCTTAAGTCTGACAATCCGAGCCTATGTGCATTTACTCTGAAGTCAGCCCCACTAAATTCAAATGGATTTACTCCCGTGCAAGAACAGTATTTTTAACTTTCGGGCAAGTTGTATCATTCCGCAGGGCCGATCTTTTGCATGGTTTACTGGGACCCAAATCCCACTAAATTCTCGCTCTCGTGTAAGGGTGTCTAATTTTGCAAACTTGCTGCGTTAGAATGTACAGGTTCTAAGGTCGTAGTTCTCGGCTTCTTTGGGAACGAACGCCGCCGGAGTCACCGGGACTTACTTCTGAGTAAACGTGCTCAAGCTCGGGTCTGCGCGCGGCTTCACAGTACAGGCCTATCCGACATACGCTTTACCCAGAAGTAAGTCCTGGAGAAATCAATAGAGTTTATGTTTTTGGTGGATCTGTTTAAGGTTGCAGCCCAAACACACTTGGACTGGGAAATGCGTTTTAGGATCGAAACAGTAGCGCTTGGCGGGGGGGGGGAGAGGGGAATCACTTTTCCAATAAATGCGTTTAGAACCAAGAGTGGGTTCTGTTTCCTAGCGGATGCACCGATTTAAAAACTTGGTTCTCCCCATCACATCCCTTTTTTAAAAGGCAAAACAGCTTCGATTGGCTGCTGATCCCCAAATCCCCCTTTGGTTCAAGTGAGATTGCAGTCCTTACTGGAGAGTAAGCCTAAGGGAATTCATGGGGTTTACTTCTGAGTAGATATCCCCGAGCGCTTTGCGCCCAAGCACGGGAAGTCCGATATCCCACCGCCCCTCCCACTTTCCCCAATAGTTTCCTTGAATTCAGACTTCGGTTTGCCGGGCTTGGGCGAAAACACCGTGACGGGATCACTCATTTCCTCGGACCTTTTCCCCTCCGGCTCGCCGGTTGTTTTGCTTTCAGGCCTCCAGGTGGGAAGGCAGATCTGCTAGACTCATCAGCCGGGGGACCCTCCCCCAGTCAAAGCGGACCCCGCGGCTTTTTCGGCGCAGGGGGCGGGAAGATGGATGCGCCTCCTCGCTCTCCGACGGGATAGGCTTTCTGGTCCGCTCGCTCGAAGGGCTGGAAGAGCCGGCGCCCGGCCTCGGAGCAGAATATTTTTTCACGCCGCACGGAGGGAAAGAGGCTGGTTTTGCTCGGGTCGGGCGGGAGGGGAGCAGAGAGAGTCGGCGTCCGAGGGAAATCCGCGCTGGTGAAGGGGAGGTCGCGCAGCCCAGGCCGCGGATTCTCAAACAAGCGGGCACTGGAATTGGGCAGGGGAGCCACCAAAATAGCCTCACCGACGCACCCAGCTGCAATGGACGGGATTCCCGCCGCTTTGGGGTAGTCCACGAGCGCAGCGTTGCACAAGTGGGTGACAGTTCCCATGTTCTGTGAATTTGTTGCCTTACCTGGAAACAGGTACTGCTGAAGTCCCTGGGAATGCCCTCCCAAGGAAAGGTACGGAGGACCCGGTTGCTCTCGCCCTCCCCGGTCCCCTAGTCTGGAAAGCGAAACTACCGCAGGCAGCGAAGGAAACCTGGAGCACCGTTGCTTCGCGCCCCCGGAAGACGTGGGAACCAGCCGTCGGTCTCTGGCCTTGTGCCGGTTACATCCGCTCGGAGTGGTCGGCTGCTGCGATCCCACCGTCTTCTTCTTGCCGAGAATTCCTATTGACCTCCGCGGGGGTTACTTCTGAGTAAAGCATATCCAGGATCCCATATCTACCGCGGTCGTGACCTCTCTCCTTTGGATGGAGGGGCGAACGGCGGCTCTGGCCTGGCTGATGACCTTCTCCTTCCCGAAGTGCCTCCCGCTTACAGCCTCCCCGCTTTGGCCAGCCTCTAGCCCTGCAGGCCCGGGCGCTGGCCCTTCCACCCCGATCCATTGGGCCTTTTAAGTCCAGCCGGTCGAACTCCTGCTTTCGGTGGAGCGCACTCTCGGACCAAACGCATTCGGGACTCTCCTTCCAAACTCCATTTGTTACGCGACTCGGAAGGAAGCCCCCTTTGAGTTGAACGGATCCCCCTTCCACGGAGTTGGTCGCCGCTGTCGGATTCCCGCTCTGCCCGGGAAAGCCGGTCCGGTGCCAGCATCACAGATCGCTCGCAGCTCCCTCCATCTGAATAAACTTGCATCCTAAGAAGTACGTCTACCAAGCAGACCCGCAACTCAGTCTTTTGCATATTTACTCAGAAGTGAGTCCCATTGAGTTCGGTTAAGCCTGACGCCTCAGAAAGCAGAAGCTAAGACTGTGTCCCTATTTGCTAGGCTGCGGATCGGGTTATTAGATATGCAGATCCTATAAAGTCGGGATTCCCGGTCCAATCACTCTTCCTCCCTGTATCTTACTTCGAAGTAAAATATTAAGGATCGAGGCTTTGGAGTGGGGCCGGAGAGAAAGCAGGATGGGATTTAAACGGCACCTCGAGGCTCCGGGCTAAGAAATTTAAAGACTTTGGCTGAGCTTCCGAATCCTAAAGGCGTTTACACGCAACTTCAAGGAAAGGGTGTCTAAGGTTGTGCGGACTTACTGGTAGTAAAGCTCCCTTACTTCTGAGTAAATATGCACAGGGTCGGTCTGGAGAAAGTACATTCTGGAGAAGCCATAGTTCACCCGAGGAAAACTTTACTTGTCAATTTCTCGTCAGCTCCTCCAACGGGAGAAGGAAAATGGTTTCAGAGGAAGAAAATGACACCGCTCCGAGGAAGCCGGGCTGTTTCCCCGCGTGCCTGGGTGTTACGATAACAATTAAATAAATAAAGTCGGGAAACAACAGAGAGCTCTTGGGTCGCAATAACAGGAATGCCGGCAGGGAAGGGGGAAGGGAGGAAAGAAGGGCGATGGGTGACATTACCTTTGCGCGGCCACATTGGCGTCCACGACCCCGACATTCCTGACCCAAGATCGGACGGGATCCATCTCCGATCCCAGCACCTTATCTTTCAGGATCGGTCCTCTTCCTAAGGTATCTTGGATTCCAAACATTTAAGTAAAGTTTATCCCAAACCCCAAACAACGCTTCCGGTTGCCAAAGGAAACTTCAAACAGGGATCAGGCACACGCGGGCACGCAACAAATTCCAAGGAAGTTAAGCCGGATCGCACTTTCTTCAGTTTTGTGAAGACGACCTGGATATTTTTAAGAACTTTTTTTCCTCTCCCTCTCTCAATTCTTGAAAAGAAAAATGAACGTAAAGTTGCTCCGGTCAGCCTCTTCCGATGCGATAGATCATCATTTCTAATAAACACTGCCCGGGACGAAAATGCATCCCCAATCCTTGTTCTCAAGGATCACCTGCTTTGCACAGTCACGAGGGAGGATTGACGGCGGCCTAATCCACGAGGGGAGAGAGAAGTTTTTCTAAAAAAAAAAGAAAGAAAGAAAGCCGCGATCAATTGTGAAAGGAAAAAAAGACGAAACGCAGCTAAAGAGAATCTGATTACACTCTAAGCTGTGGCAAAGCGCGTCTGTTTTCCCGCACCATGAATGGGTTACAGCAGCAGGAGAGAACGGACTAGGGAAAGGGGAGGGGCGCACTTCCAAATAAGGCGCTTCTATTTGCATAGTCATCTCTCATTGGAGGAGAAGGGCAAGCTCTTCTCAAAACTGATACACGCTAGTTGCAGCTTCGGTTTAAATGAAAGCAGAGGGGAAGGGCGGGGGAGAGAGAAGAGACCTCTAGCCGGGCGAAGAAGCTTACGAGGGTGTTGAATAAGTAACTTACCAAATAACTTTGTTTTCGCTTTGTTAACCTAAAACAGATCTGGGGAGAGAACCGGGGCCAATCTTCTTCCCAGCTGCGCCTGTAATGTTCACATCGCTCTAGTCCGAGCGTTGCCCACGATGTTCCTCGTTCCATTTTATAAAACATGTTTATTTTTAAACGTAATCTTGTTTCAATCACATCAGAGAAGCGGGTTCTTAAAAAAAAAATGCCGGGGAAGAAGTTAAGGGAACCGCGGCTGTTTGAGGAACTGGCTGCAGTCCTAGGGCACGCTTCCTCGCGAGGGAGTTGGGCCACAATAAAACGGCGTTACTCCAGGGGAAGAAAGCCTAGGACCGCGCTCTAGAAGGCCCCCCCTTCCTCTGTTCCTTGCGGGGCGTGACTGGGGGTGTGTGCCGAGCTGACATCTCGTCCTAGCCGTGTGCGCGCCTGAGCCCGCGAGTCCAGAGGGTGGGATATGTGTGTGTGAGTCAAAAAGAGGCTTCCACGCATATGTCACGATCCATACCACGCCTCCAGAACTTCGCACAACACAGGAGTTGCTCGACGCGAACTTCAGTTGTCTGCATCATCGGAAAGGACGCATAATAGGTAACACACACACACACAAGGCGCAGGAACACACGCGCGCAGAAACCCGCTGAGACGTTCGTCTTGCCTGAAAGAATGACACCTCTCTATATAAATTAAGCCGCTTTGGTGTCATTTGCCTCCCCCCACCCCCCTCGCCCCCCGTCCCTTTTGTGCTGCGATCTAAGAGTATAGATCTGCCCCTGAAATCTATATAACACCAACGCGAAAACAGATTTCAAGACAATGAATGCTAATCTGGACTCAGAGACCATCTGCCAGATGAGGGAATCAGATGTTCCCCAGTTAAAGGGGCAGAGCGCCGGTTTCTTTGCCTCATTATGCACGGCTCCCCGATTAACCCCCCCCCCGCGTTAAAGGTCGGCTCGTGGGAGGGGGGCCGGGACGAGGACTCTCCCTTTCTAACCGGGTTTAATTCCCGTCTTTTAAAACTTACTTTCGCCTTTCTGTCCCAGGGCAAAGGCGGGCTCTGCCGGCATCCGGATTGAGATGTGTTTTTAAGGAGTTGAAATTGACCACCAAATCAGGTTAAAATCCTTCCATGAATGAGCGTTTGGAGAGGTGGGTGGGGTGAGGTCCGGCTTTTGCTCCCAGCTGGGAAAAAGAAAGGGGACGACTTCTACTAGAATTATTCTGCCCGGGTTCGTGACAGACCCGGCATCAGATGAACTAATAAATCTCCAGCCATCGCGGTGTACAAACAGTTCCTGCCCCCCCCCCCGCTTCATGTAATGGACATTTAGAGGAGGAAAAGCTTTTCTAGAGTGAAATCAATGCAACACCCTGGGATTATTTTTAAAAGGATTTTATTAATTTAAGGCGGTTGTTTTTGTTTTTTTTAAAAAATGAAAACAGGGCAGGAGGTTCAGTTCTGGGACGATTTGTCTTTTTCGCGCTGTCACAACCCAACCGGAAGTTCTCCTGCCTGCGGCCCGCTTGGAAGGCCCGGCGCCGCCTTCGCCGCCCACGGAGCGCAAGGAAGGCAGGCAGGCTGGTGCAGCGGGAGGAACTCCCGGTGGGCAGCAAGGGGAGTTAAACACGCAGCAGGCTGGTCGATAATGGAAGTTTTAAACGGGATTCTCGCAAGATGTAGATTTCCCGAGTATTTCACGCGGAAAGCCTTTTCTTTCTTTCTTTCTTTCTTTCTTTCTTTCTTTCTTTCTTTCTTTCTTTCTTTCTTTCTTTCTTTCTTTCTTTCTTTCTTTCTTTCTTTCTCTGCATGTCCTTATGAAATCACCAGACCCATTTCGTTGGCGGGACCGCGGGAAGAGAAGCGCCCTGGATGGCTCGGCATCGCATTTACTCCAAAGAGACTTCCTGTGTAAGGATTGGTCACAAAGCCACCCACGGCAACTCAGTCGGGCTTCTCTAGAGTAAACGAGCGGTAAACTGTCCGTGCCCTCGCGGCTGCGAATCTTGGCGTCCCGCCCTCGGGCTTCGTCTCAGCAGAACTCGCTCCTCGGAGAAAAGGGTTCGAGGATGCAGCCGAATCACTAGTAGGGCTCTTAAAACTTTTTTTTTTAAATCCAGTTCCAAACTCTTGGAAGTCAGCGATGAAGAAGAAATCGCCCACTTTTTGCTGATCCCGAGAATGCGTTAAACTAAATCCCATCTCCCCTCTTTGCCATTCAGTTTCCCAAACGGGTCCAGGGGAGGAGGAGTAAAAAAGGGATCATCCGAGCCGGAGCTGGGCAAACGCGTCGCCTTTCAGAGCAAGGCAAGGCAGGCTCGTGTGCCCGAAGTCCCGGAGGGAGGGCGGCTGGTGGGGATTCGGGGGGGGGGGCGGGGGTCAGAGGGCATCGGCCGGGGTCAGGGGACGGGGGCCTCCAGCAGCTGCCACCGCAGTCTTGCCCTCCGGGGACAAACGGGCGAGGAGCTCTCGGCCCTCCCCCTCCAGACAGTCTGGGCCGCTGGGGTTCCTGCATTGTGTCCTCCCCCCCGCCTCCCCGGCACCTCCCAGGGCCAAGTCAAATGTCTGCAGACGGCCCAAAGGGGGACCGAAGTAGCATCCCTGGCTTCGTTTCGCGGGGCCGGTCTCAGGGTCTGGCCGCCCCCATCCCGAAAGGGGATCCTGGGAAAGGGTGTGTGTGTGCAGAGGTCTTCCCCCGCCCAATGAGGGGCGCTTTCCTTCCAACCCTGAGTCACCTGAAGCCGATCGCCGGCTTCGCCCACCCCTGGGCCGGCCCTGCCTGGCTCCTTCTCGCGCCCTCAGATCCTGCGTGCGATTCACGCTGGAGGCGGATCTGAATCACTGCCGGCGTCTGAATTTCCCAGAGCAGATCGGCCACTGCTGGTTTATCCCACTAGTGTCCCTGGAAGGCCACCCCCCCCCCCGTTCTTCCTCGCCCCCGCCCTCGGCACCGTCCAGTCTAAAGCAGCCCCTACACTTCTAATGACTCCGAAGGAAAGCCCCTTTGGCTCGCTCTCAGACAGGGGCGCGCAGGGATGGCAGTCTGACGTTCGCCCCCCGTCTCCTGCTCGGCATTTGAAGGCACTGGTTCTGTAATCGAATGTACCACAAAACCCCACCGCCACCCTTCACTTTTCTTTTGAGCTTAATATCCAGCCAGAGGAAGCGGCTCAAGGGCATCGGAGCGAGGGTGCCGCGTTTGGATTGCGCTGGAGGAACCTGATTCTCGCAGACCTTCCCAGGACCCCTGCCCGTCCCCCGCTGGCAAATCCCGAGGCTGACGACTCGCTATTCGGTGAAGTCTCAGTCGCTTCTGGTTGTTGTTCTTTTAAACGGTTGTTTTTAGGTCGTTCCTCACCACTCACCATTCATCCCCAGAAACTGCGGAGTTCCACTTCCCGCCGTCCCCAGAAGTGACCACCCTGTTTTTGAGGGGGGGGGAGAGACCAGGCAAGGTCTCACACAAGCCTCATATCCTTGGGGAAGGTTTCAGAACCTGTCTCTTCCAGTGCTATCCAGCCTTCGAAACGTGTTTTTTTAAACAAAAAAAATTAGACCATCCTCCCGAGTCCCGTGGCCGCAAACAAGCTAGTTAATTTCCGTGCTGATCTCTGTCTCTGATTCTTGGAGGTCAGTCTGCAGAGATAAAGCCAGGGGCACCTGAGAAGCTTTTTGGAGCGCACCTGTGCCTCCATTTCCCAAGAACGCAGTTCCGTTCATTGTTGATTTCATGCTGCAAGAAGGAATCTTGACGCTTCAGCCTTATTTTGTTGACTATTAAAATGAAACAGAGTCTAACAGAAGAAGGCGCCCAACTGTTGCTACTTGAGGACTACACCGCAATTGCGGCCGGTCAAAGGTTTGTTTAAAGGTCCGACATCCGCTTCCCATTAACATCCAGCCAAGTGCGTTAGGAACATGAAGTCCTTCCCCACGGCTACCGTCCCAGCAACTGGTACTCCGAGATAGACTGCCCCTGAACCTGGAGGTTCCATGGAGCCAACCACACGTGCAGCTGATTGAGTTGCCCGGAGATCAGCCAGGCGCTAACCTGATCCGGGCCCACTTGGCTTTCGGAGGGCGCTGTGTCACAGCGCACGGGACTGGGGAGACCGCTGCTCTACGGATTTTTGATTAATCCCCGTTCATAGCCCCCTGGCCTGGATGGGCTGATCTGGTCAGACCTGGGAACTCGAGCAGGATCGGCGGCCTGGTTAGTATTTGGAAGAGAGACCTCCAAGGAAGTCCGGGGTCGCCACACAGAGACAGGCGAAGGCAAAGCCCCTGTGAACACCTCTTGCCTTGAAAACCCGACGGGGTCGCCATCAGTCAGTTGCGACGGCCCTTTACACCATCACTACCATTCTCGTAGCCATCTCAGCCTGTGGCCGGCGGCCTCCACCATAGCTGTGGCAGCGAGTTCCACATGTTGATCATGTCTTGCCGGTACGATATCTTTAGGAGACCAGAGGAACAGCGTGCCGGTTCTGAGCCATACGACCGCATTAATCCACAGCCATTAGTTGCTTTGCAGTCACACACACTACATAATCCACCCTCAATGCACTTTCCAACCGGATTCTGCCAGTTCACACAGTAAAATCCAGTTGGAAAGTGAAGTGGATGGAAACGTGGATTATTTAGTGTGTATGACCGCAGCCTCAGTTGCTTTGCGGTCACACATACACTAAATAATCCACTTTCAATGCACTTTCCAGCTGGATCTTACTGAGTGAAGTGGAAAGTGGATTGAGAGTGGATTATTTAGTGTGTGACCGCAGCCAATGTCATTCGGATTGAAGTCCCATTTCTCCCCCTCCCCCCCGCACACACAACTGAACGGGTGGTGGAAACCAGTCCTTTGGCACCAGATTTGTAAATACTCTCCAGGATGAGTAACAGTCCCGCTGTTTACTCGGAACAAAGCTCAGTAATATCTACAGAAGGGGTTACTCCCGAGTAAGAACGCATAGGATGGTTTCTTAAACCGCATTCAGGACAGGTATGCCGTATTAGGGGTTCAGTAGAGTTTTTCTAATCTTTCTACAGGCAAAATTAATTCTTTAGTTCTTTTACGGACAACTGGGGCAAATTGGTTCAATAGCTTCTGTCGCTTCTCCAGACCCGATTCTAATGGGACTGCAAACATCTATGGGACGGTTCTCCTCCTGAGTAAATTGCGATTGAGCGGAGCTGTTCCCTGCTTGAGCTCCCCCTAGTGGGGTGGAAAGGAAAAGCAGGGTCTCCTTCAGCAATTATGCCAAAAACATTTCATTTCATTCCAAACCCCTGGGCAGACGGTGATAGAGAAAAGTTTGACACACCACTCTTTTAGTGTATCAAGTATTCTCGTTCTGCTAGAAACGATCTCCATCGGATTCTTTGAGGTTTTCAACTCTCTCAGTAGTTGCCGCCTTCTGGCCGCAGTCCGTTATTGGCTGCGATCCTAAACCACACTTACTGGGGAGTAAGTACCACTGAGTTCAGTGGAAGTTGCTTCTGAGTAGATACGCTTTTGCCTCATGATAAGCTTGTGCCTTTTGCTTTAGACCAAGCCTGCAGTCGCCGTATGTTTATAATGAATACTGAGAGAAAGAAACACTTCTACCTCTTTTAAGCTTCTGAGTAAATGGTTTTAGGATGCAGTCACAGGGAGCGATCCTAAGAAGGTCTACTTGGGAGCAAGTATCAACAGGGTTTACTCCCAGGAAAGCGTTCTCAAGGTTGCAGTCTTACTGTCTCACAGGGAGAATACAGACAGCTACAAGCTACTATCATTTATTTCCTCGAGTAGAGCTCATAGCAGAAAGAAGAGTCGCTCAGGCAGAGAAAGCACCAGAGAACACCCTTGAGGCAATCCTATGGGCGGGTGCTGGAGGGAAAGTGCCCCACCTGCAGCACTGATTAGTCCTACCTCAAAAATGGGGAGGAGAGAGCCAGGTTTTTCAACTGGTAACGACAGCTTGCTATGATGGCCCCATCCACTTCCTTCACTCAGAGGCACTATTTTCCCTCAGTTTTTCTTTCCCTTTGCGGACTGAGCCACCCTCCTAATGTGTTTTCTTCTTCTCTGAAGAACTCTGGCTGTCCCATTCTCTCACAATAGGATATTTTGGCTGTTGGCTCAGTCCAGGAACCAGAGGGAAGGGTCAGGATCACTGTTCAATTTAAACCACTTAAACAGCACTCAAGGCATTTAGTAAAGGTAAAGGTAAAGGTAAAGGTTCCCTTGCTCGAAAGCCAGTCGAATCTGACTCTAGGGTTGCGGTGCTCATCTCTGTTTCAAAGCCGAAGAGCCAGTGCTGTCCGAAGACGTTTCCATGGTCATGTGGCCGGCATGACTAAACACCAAGGTGCACGGAACGCTGTTACCTTCCCACGGAAGTGGTACCTATTTATCTACTTGCAATTTCTTGCTTTTGAACTGCTAGGCTGGCAGGAGCTGGAACTAGAGACGGGAGCTCACTCCGTCATGCGGCACCCGGGTCTCGAACTGCTGAACTACTGACCTTCCACAGCCTGCACTTCAGCGTCTTAACCACTTGAGCCACCACAGCTCCTTCAAGGCATTTAGAAATTCAAAAATAGAAAAATATTTTATTTAACATAGAGGGGCAAGGTCTGGTGAAAACAGGGGTTGAAATTTCTGAGGTAAAACCGGTAGAGGCACAGAGTTTAGTTCTTATGTTTCAGACTAATGAGAGTTTCTTAAGCCATTCAACAGTTAGTTAAACACTTCAGTACACTTTCTTTGAGTATTCCCTAACTCCTTCAGTTTCCAGAAGGGTGGTTCACTCTTTCCAGTACTCAGACCCCTTCTCTTGAAACACCAGTACCCACATTGAGTTTTTAATTGACTCTTAAGGTCTCTACAGGCAGGGATCTCTGTACTCTTCAGCGCTAACGCCCTGTTTGACCAGGTAGAGACATTCTTCTCTTTCTAGAAGATCTATCCTTTTTCCTTGGCTCGAATGTGAGTCCTTGCCAACTTTCCTCCAGTTTTCCTGTATGTGTTAAACTGCTCTCAGTCAGGGCTGAATTCTGAAACTGTCAGTACTGAACTCTTCTCAGCTAGGGCTGAAATCTGACTGAATCTCTCCTCAGCATGCAGCTTTCTCCAGACTTTCTCTGCTCAACTGATGCAAATCAATCAGATTGCTTGGAGCAACCTGTCACTCAAGGGTCTCTGGCTCTATGAAGCATTAACCCTTTACAGTCCTTCAGCTGTTTGTACAGCTCTTCTAAGCTTTTAAAAAGTGCAGTCCATCACACTTGCCCTTACAGAAAGAGAGCTTGCTTCTGGAGCAGTTCTGCCTTGGTCCACACAATGGCAATTTAAAGACTCCAGCATAAGCATTTGTGAGTCAAAGCTCACTTCATCAGACAAACTGCAGTTTATGGTGGAATACATTTCCATTAGAGTCTCTAAGTTGCCACTGGACTCTTGTTGATTGTGCTGCTTTTAGAACAGTAACATTTCTGAGCAGGGCCATATTAACCCATGGCTGGACACCTAGGCTTTCAGGTATTTCTGGGCCTCTCTGGTGACTTTACAGGCTGTCTATGAAGAGAAAATAACAGTGCCTCAGCAAAAAATAAAAATAAAATAAATTGAAGGGCCCCTAGTCCCTGCAGGGCCCCTAGGCTTCAGCCTAGCCAGCCTCATGGATAATACAGCGCTGCTCCCCTCCCCCATCAATAGATGATGCTCCAAACTCTGTTCCCCTGGATTGACTCAGCTCTGCCCACCCAGTAGCCCCCCTGAGACTTTATCATGTTTAAATGTTCTGGGTCTGAAAAAATAACCCCTTAAACTACTGCAAGATCCTTAAAAGAGATCAAGGTTCTTATTTCTTTGAGACCTCTGTTCATTATAAACATATGGCAATTGCAGGCCTGGGCTAAAGTAAAAGCTGAAGACAAAAATCATGGAACACCTTTTATTAGGACCAACCAAAGCCATGGAGAACACGACATGAGCTTTTGAGTTCCACCAGGGGAAAATGCTCTCTTTAAACATCATGATGCATGTTTAAAAAGAAAAAGACTGATCCAGGAGCACCACGGTGCTTGCTGATGTATTTCTTGGCATCTATTTGCTTTTTGAGTCTTGGGGGTAAAATCCAAAGGGTCTCAAATGAAACAACAACAAAGCTGGGAACTTCAGGCCATTCCCTATCAAATGACAAGCAAAGTGCTCATCTTGGGCAGTTGTGCCATAATAGACTTTCCCTTCCTGCTGTAGACTCTGGAAACAGTGTCTCTTTTCCCCAGTGCAAAGAGCCTACCTTGGCTTTCCTCAGTGCAAGAAGTTGTTCAGAAGAGGCACCAGCTTCTTATGTACAGAGAACGGCTGTTTAGAAGCAGCTGCCTCCATTACAAGAGGATGCTGGCCTTGAAACCTCCCAGTGTTTTGTGCTTAGCTCTCTCGAACACAAACACACAAACCTTATACTGAATCAGACCACTGGCCCATCAAAGCCAGCATTGTTGTTGCTTGTTTTTTGTAGTAAATATTTCTTTAGTGATATGCACCCAAGCCAGTAGAAGAAAACCTAACTGTTCCAAAGCACCCAAATAAGCTCTTGAGGCAGGCAGCCTCCTTTTCTTACAGGCCGGTGCCACTCCTCTGAACTGGTCTGCGCTACAGATAGACAAGTTGGAAGCCCCAAGAAGGTAAATGTAAACAGGAAGACTTATCCAGTTAATCACAGTTTTGAAGTGGACTGGATAGGAAGTCACTGACGGCTGAGAGGTGACATGATAGAGGTTTATAAGATTATGAATGGGATTGAGCAGGTTGAGAAAGAAGTACTTTTCTCCCTTTCTCACAATACAAGAACTCGTGGGCACTCTATGAAATTGCTGAGCAGTCAGGTTAGATAGATAAAAGGAAATATTTCTTCACCCAAAGAGTGATTAACATATGGAATTCACTGCCACAGGAGGTGGTGGCAGCTGCAAGCATGGACAGTTTCAAGTGGGAATTAGATAAACATATGGAGCAGAAGTCCATCAGTGGCTATTAGCCACAGGATATAGATGGGAATTCTCAGTCTGGGGCAGGTGATGCACTCTATTCTTGGTGCTGGAGGGGGCAGCAGTGGGAGGGCTTCTGGTGCCCTGGCCCCACTGCTGGACCTCCTGATGGCAACTGGTATATTTTGGCCACTGTGTGACAGAATGTTGGACTAGATGGGCCATTGGCCTGATTCAACATTGGCTTCTCTTATGTTCTTATGTTCTTATGAATTGGGGGGGAGGGGGGAGCCAGCATTTCACTGTTCAAATTGGCAGTGGCTCTGCAGGGTCTCAGGCAGAGGTCATTCACATCACCTACCACCTGACCCTTTTAGCTGGAGGTGCTAGGGATTGAACCTGGGACCTGCCAAGCTGGTGCTCTACCACCGAGCCACAGCCCTTCCTCCCTTCTTCCTGGGGCAGCCATTTTGTGGTGGTGCCTTCTAACACTCTTAAAGTTTGGTGTAGTGGTTAAGTGCACGGACTCTAATCTGGGAGAACCGGGTTTGATTCCCCACTCCTCCACTTGCACCTGCTGATGTGACCTTCGGTCAGTCACAAGCTCTGGCACAGTTGTTCTTGAAAAAGAACAGCCTCTGTCAGAGTTCTCTCAGCCCCACCTACCTCACAGGGTGTCTGTTGTGGGGAGGGGAAGGGAAAGGAGTTTGTAAGCCACTCTGAGACTCCAAGTGAAGGGCGGGGTATAACCAATCCAATCTCTTCTTCTTCTTCTTCTTCTTCTTCTTCTTCTTCTTCTTCTTCTTCTTCTTCTTCTTCTTCTTCTTCTTCTTCTTCTTCTTCTTCTTCTTCTTCTTCTTCTTCTTCTTCTTCTTCTTAAAATTCCAATAAGTACATGCAGGCTCAACAAGGTTGGGGACTCTTGTTTGTAGCATGCCAGGTGGAGTTCACAAGGACTGGGTGGAGCAGGTCTCAAGTAACAGGTTTGGCCTTCTGGGATAAAGGCTGGCTCTAAATGAAAATATAAAAATCGATAATTGATCCAATTGTCTTTTTGACAGTAAACAGAACACACAAGACACTTTGCCTTTCAATTTGGAAACAGGAGAAATTAATTTATGCTTATTTATTTTATGAGAGCTGTTAGTCATTTTTAAAAATTCCAGACTTCGTAGGTCAGAGGAGCAGAGTAAGAAAGAAAACAAAAAAAGAAAGAAATTCCAAACTTTAAGTGGGTCTCCTCAGATTGTTTCAATGTACTGGGGTGGGGTGGGGTTTGTTTCTTTGGAAGTAGATACTGAGCTAACTTGAGCCTTGGACCTCTTACCCGAAAAACTTTTGGTCACCCACTGAATTATGACACCTTTCCCTATACCTCCTTCTGCTCCAATATTTTGATCCCAGCAATGGCACTGGTGCAGCTCATTAACTGGACAGAAGGACAAGAGTCCAATTATTGAATATTCCAAGCAACTTGTATTCTGAGAGTTCCCTGGGGTTCAACATTATTTGTGCATTCATACAGTAGCATTATGCACTTATGTATAAATGTTGGGTTTAACAAGTTAAAGCACTTCAGTAATGATAGAGTTAACTTTGTTCCATCAACAGGAAGTCACATATGTTTATTGTACCCAATTTGTTTACTAAGTGAGAAAAGCCCTGGAACCTTGTAGGAGGTCTTAGTTAAATGACCTGAAATTTAGCTTTGAGATTGGAAATCAATGTATTGGCTATTTAGCATATTGGGGTCTCTTCCTCCCTTTGTTCTTGGTAAAGAAGGGGTGCCATTCTAGTACTCTTCTAGCAGTAAAGATGTAGGTCCAGCCTGGGGGGGCTGTTGGGTGGCACCCGGGTAGGCCAGCCGAAGGAGAACGCCAAAGAGGTTCTGCCACAAGCCTCAGATGTGAGAGGGACCTAAGGTTCCGTCACCTTCAGCGTCCGTTTCTCCTTGGAGTAGGTACAAAGAGAGGCCTCTGTGACTCTATCTAGGTGTGCAGGCTCTCTCTCTCCAAACTCCTTCTCTCCTCCCCGGCTCTGGCATTCTACCCTTCTTTTTATTCCCTTCCAGGACCTGCTCCACCCCTTCCAGCCTCTACAGTTGGGTGTTGGCTGCATCCTGCTGGCCCTTCTGGTGGGGTCTGTTGGAGTAGAGGAGCAGGTAAGGAGGTTGTTCTGGGTGCAAACAGAGAAAGGGGTAGCGGGGCTCGCGGGGCTGCTTCCGTGCATGCCCCGGCGAGGAGGGCTTGGTCTCTGACCCTTTGTGAGCTCCCCTAGATGCCCCCCCCAGCGGGTCCTCCCCCCAGGCTTGTTCCCATCTCCGAGCTCTGGGAGGCTGGGCTGGCAGGGGTGGGCAGTCCCTAGGCCACAGCACAGCCCGAGCCCCTGCGACCGGTGCCGGCGGTCGGCCTCTCTTTCTTCCCGCGCCTGTCCCGCCCAGGCCGGGCAAGGTCTCGGGCGGGGCCAGCCACAGTTCCCCTGGGGCCTGTTCTTCATTCTCTCCCCCCCCGCCCGGCGGTGCCTGTTGGAGGCCGGGGCGGGGTCGTCGGGGGAGAGCCGTTTCGGCGGGATTGGGTGCGCGTCCAGGTCGCCGCACCCCCCCTGCATCGTCTCCCTGGGCTCCTGGGGAGACGCGGCCCCGGGCACAACGGCGTCGCCGCATTTCCCCCGCGCCACCTCCCTGGGTTTTTGGGGAGACGCAGCGCCAGGCGCAGCAGCCCCCCCGCGACCCGTCCTGATCCCACACCGCGGCTCCGCATTGCGGCGGAGCTGCGGGGGGTCACGACACACCCCCTCCCTGGGAGATTCGTTGTCAGGGTCCTCTTCATGGAGGCAGGACAAGAAGTCGGCATTCAGATGATCAAATCCAGCACGATGTTGTATGGTGAATCTGAAGGGGAGTAGAGACAGATACCATCTCAGCACCCAGGCATTATGACCTTTGGCCTGGGCCATCCATACCAGGGGGGCATGATCGACCACCAAGTGGAACGGGTTGTCCGCAAGATAGAATTGAAGGGCCCCACTGCCCACTTGATGGCCAACGCTTCCTTTTCAATCGTGGCATATCCTTTTTCCGTGGCCTGCAGCTTCCTACTGAGGAAAAGAATAGGGCGTTCCTCCCCTGCTACCCTCTGTGAGAGAACGGCCCCGAGGCCCGAGCTGGAAGCATCTGTTTGAAAGATGAACGGGTAGTCAAAATCAGGGTTGTGCAAAATGGGGTCAGCCGAGAGGCTACGTCGTAGAGTCTCAAAAGCTGTCTGACGCTCCGGGGTCCAGACGATCCGGTTTGGATGCTGTTTACCGAGGCTATCAGTCAGAGGGGCCGCACGGGAGGCAAAGTGGGGTATAAATTTGCTATAGTACCCCACGAACCCTAAGAAGCGGCGGAGTTGTTTCTTTGTTGTAGGCGCAGGGATGTTTTCTAGGATTTCTATCTTGTCGGGTAACGGCTGCAGGATGCCTTCCCCACCTGGTATCCCAGGTACTTCAATTCCCGGAAGCCGATGCGGCTTTTCTTCGGGTTGGCCGTCAGTCCGGCCGCACTTATAGCCTCCAGGACCTGCTGGAGGTGTTTTAGATGGGTTTCCCAGTCTGGGCTACAGATTATAATGTCATCTATGTAGGCCCAGGCGAAGTGGCTACAGTGCACGAGAGCCTGGTCAACCAACCGCTGAAAGGCTGCTGCCGCTCCGTGAAGACCAAAGGGCATCCGTCGGAATTGGAAAAGACCTTGGCTGGTCGCGAACGCTGTCTTCGCTCTGTCTCCTTGGTGTGCCGGGATTTGCCAATACCCTTTTGTCAAATCTAGGGCCGAAAGGTATTGCGCCTTCCCCAGCTGGTCGATTAGGTGTTCGGCCCGTAGCATGGGGTAGGCATCAAACAAGGCAACGCAGTTTACCTCTCGGTAGTTGACGCAGAATCGTACACTCCCGTCCGGTTTTGGGACCAGGACGACTGGACTCCTCCATGGACTCTGGGACGGTTCTATGATGCCGAGGCGGAGCATGTCGCTTACCTCTTGGTCGCTTATGCCTTGTCGCTTATAGGGGATGGGTCGCCAGGGGCAGCGGACTACCACCCCTTCGGGGGTAGGGATGCAGTGCTCCGTTAGATGAGTGCAGCCGGGCTCGGACGAAAACACTGGGGGACAACTCGCTATAACCCGTCGGGCTTCGTCATTTTGTTGTGTGGTAAGCCCCTCATCCAGTACCAGTTCTACTGGAGTGACATCTGTCGCATGTCGGGGGATCTCCTGGATCTCTACTTCTCCTGGACGCCCGGCGAGCAGACATGGGGTGGGTGCAAGTTCCGCCGAGGCGTCTCTCTCCACCCATTCCTTTAGATCATTGATGTGAAGGGTCTTAGCCTGTCGGCTTGTCCGTCCACACTGGACAACATACGTCACAGGGCCTAAAGCCCGTAGGACCCTGAACGGGCCCACCCAGGGGTCCCCTTTGTTCTTTGGCATGACCCTGCTAGCCACGAGGACCAGGGAGCTGGGTTGTAAGGTTCGGGTCCGGGTACCCACATCATACCGTCTTTTATACTGGTCCTGGGCTTGCTCCAGATTGCGGCTAGCCAAAGCCCTAGTGGTTTCCAGACACTCCCTCAACTGCTGTACGTGGGCATCCGTAGTTTGCGACTTTCCCGGACCAGCTGGGACCCATTGTTCTTCTAGCAAGCTAAGAATCCCCTTGGGTTCCAACCATATATCAGCTCGAAAGAAGAGTAACCGGTAGACGCTTGGGGTGTCTCTCTCAGGGCCAACAGTAAGGGATCAAGATATAAGTCCCAGGCCTGGGCATGGTCATGCGACAAGCGACGTAACATCCCTTTGATGGTCTGATTCATCCGCTCTACTAGGCCGTCTGTCTGAGGATGGTATGCGGCTGTGAAGAGTTGCCGGATGTGTAAGGCGTCACAGACCTTGGCCATAAAGTCAGCAGTGAAGGGTTTTCCCCGGTCCATCAAGATTTCATGAGGCAATCCGACGTGGGAGAAGAATCTCATGAGAGCGCGGGCCACCCCAGCGCTTTTCATGCTAGGTAAGGGTATGGCCTCCGGGTACCTTGTTGTATAATCCATGAGGACGAGAATGTATCGGGCCCCCCTGGCGGTACGAGTCAACGGGCCAATAAAGTCCATGGCAACCCGTTCGAACTGACGGCCCTCAAAGAGGACAGGTTGTAGAAGGGCTCTCGGTGCCGGACGAGACGTGGTCTTCTGGCATAGTCCGCAGGTCTTCACAAAACGGGTGACATCTTTGGACACCGAAGGCCAAAAAAATCGTTCCAACACCCGCTTCAGGGTGTTGGTAATTTCTTGATGTCCCGCCCAAGGTGGGTCATGTGCTTGTTCCAGCACCTTTTGGCGGTACGCTTGCGGTACCAACACTTGTCGACGAACCGCCCCCCTCACCAAACACTCTCTGAACCAAACCCCCCTTCCTGTACAATACGGGACCCTCATTGGCCTAATCGCGCGTCTATGACTTGCCCCTCGCTTACCGCGGTCCGACCTCGTAGCGCCTCCAGTGTGGGGTCTTCCTGTTGCATGGTCGCCAATTCCGGATCCTCCGGTCGGGGGTCTCCTGCCCTTTCGTCGTTTCGGTCATCCTCCGCGGCGTCCTCCAGTGCAGGTGCTGCCCAGGAAGGGGGTTTGCCGGCCTGCTGGGCCAGAATGGGCAGGAAGCCCGGGGCATCTCGCCCCAGCAACACCGGGAAGGGCAACATTCTAACCCGTGCCATGGGCAGGTGATACGTGCGGCTCTGATACTGGATGGGTACCACCACCACTGGGCAATGTTCCCGGTGTCCGTGGAAACAAGCGACCTCGGTTTCCCGCACGAAGGGCAGCTTCTCCGGCATGTAATCTGCTCGTAGCATGGATATGGAGCTACCGCTATCCAGCAGTGCGGGAACCTCACTGTTGGCGATGGTGACTCTCACGACAAAGGGGGGGAGACCTCTCCCTGGCGCAGTGACTTGGAGAGAGGACTCCCACCCGATATCACATTCCATCATGGGGCAATCCCGTCGTAGGTGGCCCATTTGGCCGCACGTATAGCAAGGCCCCACTTCACTGCCCCGTGTCCCCGGGAGTCTTCCATCACCCAGCCCCCGGGCTTCAGGGAGACCTCGGCCCCTCATCGGGCCTGGAGGGGCAACCCACCTGGGCGTGGTCCCTCCGGAATTGCCCCTCATTAAGAACGGAGGGCGAGCTCTCCCCCCTCGGGGAACCTCTGGACCTCTAGGCCCCTTTTCGCCCCTGGCCTTACTGGTCGTCTCGCGAAGTTTTGGTTCCTCTCATTGAGTCGTAGCGCCTTCTGCTGCCACAAAGTTTTCCCACAAGTCTACCGCATCAGCCAGCGTTTGGGGTTGCCAGCATGCAATCCAATGCCTCGTGCGGGGTGGCAGTATATGTAGCAACTGTTCTAGAACTACTTGTTCTACGATCCAACGTGCCTCATCGGTGTTTGGGCGCAACCAGCGCGTGGCCGCGTCTTTCAAGGCAGCCAGGACGCTCCGGGGTCGGTCCCCTGGATGCCACGTCAGAGCTCGGAATTTTTGCCGGGAGATCTCTGGTGTGATTGTAAAGCGGTCTAAACTGGCGGCCTTCACCGTGCTGTAATCGGAGGCCTCCTCTTTGGTTAAGCTTTTTACGACGGCCTGCACCTCCCCCATCAAATAGGGCCCCAGAATAAAAGGCCACTGGGTGGCTGGCCACTGAGCAGCCTCTGCGGCCCGTTCAAAGGCTTCCAGGTAGGCTTCAATGTCATCGTCTGCCGTCAGCTTAGTCAAGGGAATCCAGGAACCGCGACTAGGCCAGCTCCCATCGGGTCAGGCTCCTCTGCTTCCATCGGTACCTCGGGTACCGGACGCCAGGGTCTGTTGGAGGTCTCGGACCAGGGATGCCTGAGCATCCTGTTGCTGCTGCGCTACCTCTCGTAACAGTCGCGTGTTATGCTCCGTGAGCCACTGCCCGAACTGCTGGAGATCCATAGCGGATTGGGCTGCAGGGACTCCGGCCTGGCTATCATCTGACCCCGAGGATTCGTCACTCGAGGAAGCCATGGTAGTGCCCCCGTCCCCTGAGGTCGGTGGCGTCCGCAATTGAGGAGGTTTCCAACCTAAGGGTGTCGGTAGGTGCGGGCGTGGCTTTTCTAGCGGGTCGCCAGTGCCCGCATTCTCCACCACGTTGTCACGCCCCTGGTCCAGCCTGGGGGGGCTGTCGGGTGGCACCCGGGTAGGCCAGCCGAAGGAGAACGCCAAAGAGGTTCTGCCACAAGCCTCAGATGTGAGAGGGACCTAAGGTTCCGTCACCTTCAGCGTCCGCTTCTCCTTGGAGTAGGTACAAAGAGAGGCCTCTGTGACTCTATCTAGGTGTGCAGGCTCTCTCTCTCCAAACTCCTTCTCTCCTCCCCGGCTCTGGCATTCTATCCCTCTTTTTATTCCCTTCCACCATACCTTACCCCACCCTCCCCCTTTATCGAGGTTTCATTGGCTCCTGTGTTTGTCTGTCAGCTTGCTTCTTTCCATCCATTGGCTCCCAGGTGTCTCCTTTAAGGGTGGTGTGCTCCACCCCTTCCAGCCTCTACAGTTGGGTGTTGGCTGCATCCTGCTGGCCCTTCTGGTGGGGTCTGTTGGAGTAGAGGAGCAGGTAAGGAGGTTGTTCTGGGGTGCAAACAGAGAAAGGGGTAGCGGGGCTCGCGGGGCTGCTTCCGTGCATGCCCCGGTGAGGAGGGCTTGGTCTCTGACCCTTTGTGAGCTCCCCTAGACGTCCCCCCCAGCAGGTCCTCCCCCCAGGCTTGTTCCCATCTCCGAGCTCTGGGAGGCTGGGCTGGCAGGGGTGGGCAGTCCCTAGGCCACAGCACAGTCCAAGCCCCTGCGACCGGTGCCGGCGGTCGGCCTCTCTTTCTTCCCACGCCCATCCCGCCCAGGCCGGGCAAGGTCTCGGGCGGAGCCGGCCGCAGTTCCCCTGGGGCCTGTTCTTTGTTCTCTCCCGCCCCCGCCCGGCGGTGCCTGTTGGAGGCCGGGGCGGGGTTGTTGGGGGAGAGCCGTTTCGGTGGGATTGGGTGTGCGTCCAGGTCGCCGCACCCCCCCTGCATTGTCTCCCTGGGCTCCTGGGGAGACGCGGCCCTGGGCACAACGGCGTCGCCGTGTTTCCCCCACGCTGCCTCCCCGGGCTCCCAGGGAGACGCGGCCCCGGGCACAACGGCGTCACCGCGTTTCCCCCGCGCCGCCTCCCCGGGCTTTCGGGGAGACGCGGCGCTGGGCGCAGCAGCCCCCCCCGCAACCCGTCCCGATCCCACGCCGCGGCTCCGCGTTGCGGGGGTCGGGACAGTAGGATCTAGTGTTTTGTTGTTTTGCATCCCATTTACCTTTTCCCCATGTTAACTCTAGTAAAACTATTTTTCAAACATGCACATGGACTCTGACTCTTACTCATTGCTCTGCTGATTTTATTTCTGCCAAAGTATATTTTTTCCTAAGAATACCTATCAATAAATGGCTTACATTTGATACATACACTGCATATAAAAACCATACGATCTGTACACAAACAAAAAAGGAGAGCCAGCACACTGTAGTGGTTAGATTAGGAACTGGTAGGCCAGACTTCAGAGCTCTTTTCTATCATGAAGTTTACGAGGTAACCTTGGCCCAAGTTCCTCTATCTCAGCCTGACCTACCTGAAAGGGTTGTTGTGCAGGTGATTAAAGAAGGGAGAACACTGTTCTGAGCTCCTTCAAGGAAAGGTGGAATAAAAATATAGTACAAAACAGAGTGCCACAGCCATTGACAAAAATATAACGCAAAAATAAACAGGGAGCATTTACTGCTCCCTGAAGGGTTTACTCTTCCCTTCTTATTTGATTCCCAAAATAATGTTATTTGTAATATTTGGATGCATATTTGAAAGTTACCTTTAAGATACTTAAAATATCCAATTTTTTTTTTAAATGAATATCTCAAATGATCCAGATGCTGTTAAATCCCCTTGAACTCCTAGGGTATCCCTCACACAAAAAGTATCCAGACTTGATTGTCGAGTTCTGTCGTCTGCAGACTTTGTCCTGGGAAAGCCTGGGGACCCTTTGGCATTTCTCTCAGACGCCTCACTGAGAAGATGTGTAAGGCCAGACAATGAAAACCACAGTAGTGCTCACCATTATCAACTTTACCTTACCTGTGGTGTCACAGTTACTCTGATGGATTAGGACTGAGCAGGCCTTGTTTCAGGTCCCCGCTTAAGCATCCACCCTACTTCGTGACTTTGGGCCAGTCACTATCTCTCAGCCTAAGTTACCTCAGAGCTTGAAGACAATGTTCCCCACCCAGCTGAAGAGCCTTCTCTGGGATCTGGTGTGGGGTAGCGGGTTCTACTGAACTGTAGGAGTGTCTTGTTGCCTCTATCTGTGACCCACTTGTGTGGGGCAGTGGTTAAGTTAAGACTGTCTTTTGGGTGACCCAGGTTTGAATTCTCACTTGTGCCATGGAAGCTTGCACGATGACCTTGGGTCAGTCACATTCTCTAAACCTGATCTTCCTCACAGGCTTGTGGTGAAGACAAAATGAAAGAGAGGAGAATGACGGAAGCTGCTTTGGCTCCCCGTCGGGGAGAAAGGGGGGCACAAATGCATTAAATAATTAAAATATTTGTAGGTAAAGTGAATATTATTTTTTTAAAAACTACATTATCCCAAGAGAGCCAGCCTAGGAAGCACCGCCTCCAGGATTTCTGAGGAAATGGGAAGTAAATAATTAAACTATTTATATATGTTTTCATATGTGTTTACTCTGTTTTACAGATGTATGCTGTATCTTAATAGAATGACACTTTTACCAGTTCCGTAAATTTGTACACAGTCATATTTCCCCCCCCATTACTTTAAATTAATGAAACTTCTTTGGGTAGAGTTCCCAGAGTCCTCCTTTTTGGTTTTATTCATTTTCAGCCAGACATACAAGTATGGTCTTTCCCACTGCAAAATACATCTGCTAACTTTTAGATCCTAGCATTTTTAAAAAGATAGTTTTACTGCCTTTAATTACCTAGCCTAGCTTTTGGAACATGTTCGCAAAATAATATTTTACCACTGGGACCACATGTTCCATTTTATTTTGTAATGCATATTTGAAGACCCTCATTGCTGAAGCATGTTTTTCTAACCACATGGCAGTTTGAAGCTATGAGAGACTGCGAAGTAAAAAGAGTTTTTTCCCAGCCTCCTTGACCTGGAACCCTCAGACAGTTTCAAGTTAAATCTGAAAATAAAATTTTAAAATCAAAAAACTAACAAGTATTGCTTTCCACCAGCCCAAACAAGTTTAAGTTAGTCCTTTAGAAATTGCCTTGGTGCCTTCAGCAAAAACTCTTCATCAGTAAACTACGACACAACACAGTTTTTTTAGGGAAAGAATTGAAAGGCAGATGAATGTAAGAGATCAAAATAGATCTATTGCTTAGGAAATTGGAATCACTTGGCATTCAAAGTATGAACAGAAAATATTGCTAAAATGTTCTTCCTATAATTTCAGGATCTAAAGATTTATTCCAATACTGAGTTCTGAGGCATGGAATGTAAATAAACTTCATGAGGTTCTGGTGCGTGTCAGTCTAGGATAAAGCAGTGGGAATTTTTACCAAAGGGAAGTTCCCAAGGAAGCACTGAATTTTCCAGGCACTGGAATCTGACTAACTCCTCCACTGACTTCCTGAAGGATGAACCATTCCAGTCAGACCCACCAAGAGGGAGGGCTTGTGAAAATCCCGCCAGGGAAGCCCATACTAATAAAAAGCTTTCATTCTTTATTCCAATGAATTCCCTTTGCCTATTGACTCATTTGATAAGCATGCACAGCATGGAAAACAATTATTTTATTTTTAAAAACATTTTCATGCTGCCTTTCCACCTGACCAGGGTACCTAAGGCACACATAAAGCAGCAGAGTAACTAAGAACAACATTGCAATTATAAAATAATTCAATAAAAACACAAGCAAAAAACAGCAACACCAGAACTAGGGAGGAGGACCAGTAACCGTTATTGGGGATATGACAAATGAAACAAAATTAATTAAAATCAATCAAATAATTAATTATCATAAGGCATTGTGTTTAGTATAGCCAGGAGATCCGAAGACTGTCTGGCGGCCTTAAGTTCCAACTCTTTTAGGTGGCAAGCTATACTAATTTTTTTCAGCTAAGAGAGCTCTGAGAGCTGTGACTGACCCAAGATCACCCAGCTGGCTTCACGTGGAGGAGGATGGAATCAAACCTGGTTCTCCAGATTAGAGTCCACCGCTCTTAACTGTTACACCACGCTGACTCTAGCGTGAAACAAAAAAAGACTTCACCCTGTTGTGAAAGACATCGATAGAGGGGGACAGATGACTCTCCCTGGGAAGGGAACTCAAAACAAGAGGGCAGGCAGACACTATGTAATAATTTCCTGAAAAGTTTAGGTCAGGAAGAAAACAACAACAACTTTCTCTTCCCTGCATAGGGTTGCCAGCGGGCTGATAGTAGTACAATTCATCACAGAAACAGCAAATACAGTTAAGAAAAGTATAACTACTCTGTGATTCAGTTCCAAAGACAGTTAAAAGATGTATCTAAAGAAAAGGGTGTGACTGGAAGGAGCATGATCCTGCAACATTGGTGTGGCAAAGAAGATTTGGGTCTGGAACCCTGCCTATACCTTCTTGGGTTTTATGATAGAAGAAAAGCAGGCAATGAATGCAGTAAAATCTGGAAGTTCAGCAGTGAGAAAAGCAGATTTTTAGAAGCAATGCAAGTTCAAAAAGCAATACTGAGAATTATGCAATTACTTTCTCCATGTGCATTGCACCCCTAGATTTTACTTATCACCTCGTTTTCAGACACCAGCTGCATTCCAGGAAGAAATGCTTTATTCTTTATAGCTTATGCCAAATGCAGGCATGAATTCCACAGGGACAGCTTTTCCTGGAAGGATGACCATGCAGTGCTGAGGAAAGCTGCACCTGTTGAAAGTAAAGCTCATTCATAAGGAAAATGGTGGCCAATTGTACTCACAATGTTTATCCTTATACGGTTATCCCAACTGGGCATAGAGTGAGGCTTAGTCAACAAAGCAGCAGAATGAGGAGTGAGGACCCTGAACAAGTAAAATGGAAAGCACCAGCAGACTTCTCACTGGGGGCACCAAGTTTTATGTTCCTCTGTGTAAAAAAGGATTATCTGGAAGTACAGTATCAAAGACAAAGGGTCTAAGCCAGTCTGCTCACTGCTATGCTAGTTTTCTGTTTGCAAGGATGTTTTTAAATGTCAGAAAGCATTAAAATTATCTCCCTGTTGTCTGAAGTGGTACAGCCTTCATCACTTCATTCCACTGCATTTATGATATATTTTATGCAGAATGAAATGGGATTCAGATTACATGCAGGCATCTCATAATTTTGTAACTTTTCTCATGTAAAACAAACCCGCCCGCACTCTGTAAGCTAGTTCACCCAGGGCCGGACCGCCCATAGGACGAACTAGGCGCCCGCCTAGGGCGCCCGGCCTGAGGGGCGCCAAATGGTGCCCCACTCCCCCCCCCAAAAAAACTGCTCCCCCCGCCATCCTAACCCGGCGCCCGCCAGCGCCGCCAGACCCCCGCCCCCTTCCCAGTGGGGCCCGCAGAAAAGCCGGCGCCGGGAGGGAGGGGGCAGAGGCTGGACCCCCACGCCCCCTTCCTGGCTTTTCTGGGGGTCCCGCAGCCGCGGGGCCCGCAGAAAGGCCGGGAGGGAGGGGCGGAGGCTAGACCCCCGCGCTCCCTTCCCGGCTTTTCTGGGGGTCCCGCAGCCGCGGGGCCCACAGAAAAGCTGGCGCCGGGAGGGAGGGGCGGAGACTGGACCCCCCCCGCCCCCTTCCCGGCTTTCCTGAGGGTCCCGCAGCTGCGGAGCCTCCAGGAAAGCCAGCGCCCCGCCGACGCCCCAGTCTCCAGGTCTCACCGGGAGGTTGGCATCCCCAGTGGGGGCGCCCCAGGCTGTCCTGCCTAGGGCGCCCAGACACCTGGAGCCGGCCCTGAGTTCACCAAGACCATGTTAAATCTTTTTTTCTGTGCTAGATTACTACCCGATGGGAAGGTATCTGTGTATGGGGAGCCTTCAGAAATGAAGCCTGTGGTCTGAAAATGTATAGTAAGGAATGCTACAATCTCATCATACACAATGGTTCTTACAGAGGGCCCCACATTGTGTCAGTTTTATCTTTTTATTTTACTGTTATACATTTGTTGTAAACTGCCCAGAGAACTTCGACTACGGACAGTATAGAAATGAAATGATGATGATGATGACGACAATGACATCGACAATGATGATGATGTTGACCACGATGGATAATCTAAGATGGCTTCTGGCTTTCCATACCTCTCTATTTAAGATGAACATTTTCTCAGTGGAGGGTGGTAAGCAGTGGGGTACCACAGGAATCAGTACTCGATCCGATGCTTTTTAACTTGCTTATTAATTATTTTGAGTTGGGAGTAAGCAGTGAAGTGGCTAGATTTGCAGATGACATGTTCATGGTGGTAAGAACCAGGGAGGATTGTGAGGCACTCCAAAGGGATCTGTCGAGGATGGGCGAGTGGGCATCAACGTGGCAAATGGGGTCCAATGTGGCCAAGTGCAAAGTGATGCACATTGGAGCCAAAAATGCTAACTATAGATACACATTGATGGGGTCCGAATTGGCAGAGACTGACCAAGAGAGAGATCTTGGAGTCATAGTACATAACTCAATGAAACTGTTGAGACAGTGTGCAACTGCAATAAAAAAAGGCCAATGCGATGCTGGGGATTATTAGGAAGGGAACTGAAAACAAATCAGCCAGTATCATCATGCCCCTGTATAAATCAATGGTGCGACCTCATTTGGAGTACTGTGTACAGTTCTGGTCACCACACCTCAAAAAGGATATTATAGCATTGGAAAAAGTACAGAAAAGGGCAACTAGAATGATAAAAGGGTTGGAACACTTTCCTTATGAAGAAAGGTTAAAGTGCTTGAGGTCTTTAGCTTGGAGAAACGACGGCTGAGGGGTGACATGATCAATGTTTATAAGATTATGCATGGGATAGAGCAGGTTGAGAAAGAAGTACTTTTCTCCCTTTCTCACAATACAAGTACTCATGGGCACTCAATGAAATTGCTGAGCAGTCAGGTTAGAACGGATAAAAGGAAGTACTTCTTCACCCAAGGAGTGATTAACACATGGAATTCACTGCCACAGGAGGTGGTGGTGGCTACAAGCATGGACAGCTTCAAGAGGGAATTAGATAAGCATATGGAGCAGAGGTCATAAGATAAGCCAGTGTTGGATCCGGTCAATGGCCCATCTAGTCCAATACTGTTGCACAGTGGTCAAAAATAACAGGTGCCATCAGGAGGTCCACCAGTGGGGCCAGGACTCTAGAAGCCCTCCCACTGTTGCCTCCCCCCCCCCAGGCACTGTTGCCCTTTTCTGCACTTTTTCCAATCAGTGGCTATTAGCCACAAGATGTAGATAGGAACTCTTAGGCTGGGGCAAGTGATGCACTGTATTCTTGGTGCTTGGGGGGGGGCAACAGTGGGAGGACGTCTAGTGTCCTGGGCCCACTGCTGGACCTTCTGATGGCACCTGGTATTTTTGGCCACTGTGTGACAGAGTGTTGGACTAGATGGGCCATTGGCCTGATCCAACATTGGCTTCTCTTATGTTCTTATGTTCTTATGTTCTTAACATTCAAGTCCACACTGGGATTGTTCAGGATAATGAAACTATTCCCATGGTTTACCAAAGCCATGACACAGAAGTAACTGTTTAGTCACCCAAATGACATGCATTTGGGTTGCAGTTACTTTGTTTTCCCTCCAACAAACATGTTATTCCAGTGTAGATAAGTACTGCAAATGTCTACTCCATTACAGTGCTTGTGTCTTTCCAATAACATAGGCAAGGCTGAGCAGAAGCTGGAACAGTGATCCCCTATGCAGGATCTGTGGGAGCCATGATGTTTTCAAGATGTCTGCTTCCTTCTTTCCCAAAGCAAAAAAAACTTATCCTGGCCTTTCTCTATCTCACTGGAACAGGAGGTATTTCAGAAGAGCTTGTGTCTACAGGAAGCATCTATTTAGAAACACTGCCTCCATCTTAGGAGATCACTTGGCTGGGAACTTCCCAACATTCTGTAATTTGCCCCACCCCCCATGGCAGCCATTTTGTAGTTGGTCATGCCTTCCCCATGGCAGCCATTTTGGATTGGCACCCATTGGTGGTAAAAAGGACTGTCCAGTCACAGCCAACTTTCAACAGTCCTCTAGAGGTTTCAAGGTAAGGGGCAAACAGAGGTTGTTTGCCACTGCCTGCCTCAATATAGCCCTGGATTTCTTCCATCCAAGTACTGACTAGGGCCACCTCTGCTTGGGTTTTGAGATCTGATGAGATCGAGCTAGCCTGGCCATCCAGGTCAGGGTTGGCACCCACTGCTGGTTTTCAAAATTTCAAACAATGTCCACAGAATGGCCTCTCCTGCTCCCAGGCTTTTAAACTGCAGTCTAATCTGCAGCTCTTCCAAGGCAAAATTTCTTCAGATATGGAAAAAAGATCACCTGCTAAAGACTGTGGATCAATCTGCTGGTAATGGGAGGGCAAGAGTGATCAGCCTTTTAATTTTTTTAAAGTTGGAAATCCAAATTGCCCGTCGGTTTCTGACAGGGATGTTGTGCCTTTAACAGGGACATCAGAAACCAACATTTCAATGGCTGAACTATTTTCCCCGCGTGAAGGATATTTTGCCTTCTCTGTAGTTGCTAAAAACACAGGAGCCCTTCTGGAAAAAAGCAGTTGGCAGTCCCAAAGCCCATAGAAATCCATGCCCTGAAGCAGAATTATGGACTCCAACCTGGTCCTGAGGAATTGGGCACCTGATATCCATTAGAAAAGTCCAGCTGTGGGAAACAGACAACCAGAGATTACTTAAAAACATATTCCTTTCCTATTTACGGCCCAGTGGTGTGCCATTTAGTTTACACCAATATCTGCTAGAAAAATTACTTACAGGTTTTATATATACCATACTTTTAGGTATAACTATATTCTTAGATTTAAAAAAAATCATTGCTTTTAAACTTGGTCTGTAATGCCAGGGCTGGGTCAGATATATGCAGATTTAAAAACAAAGACACACCTATGGAACATGATTTCTAAAATGAATATATAGTATTTTTCCAAAAGAAAAAAGAAAGAACAAGGAAAAATAACAGAGAAGCCGATTTTCCTAGGAAATTTCTATTCAGGTGTGGGTTTACTAATCAATGACCCTAGGTGGCAGCACTGAGCAGCATGCTTGTCTCAGTAAAGAGGCCTCTGGCCTGGGGCTGCGGTTGAATTCACATATGCCCCATGCCAAGATGGGTTTTCCTGTTGTACCGGGAGATGTTGGGAGACCTCTGTGAGTCCAACTTCTGGACGACTGTGTGGCCTCGTCACTGCTTACACTAGTTCAATCTGTTGCATCTACCTGTTTGGCAGTGATTTTTGTCATTGAGATAAATAAAGAAGAAGAAGAGATTGGATTTATACCCCGCCCTTCACTGCCCAAAGGCGTCTCAGAGCAGCTTACAAACTCCTTTCCCTTCCCCTCCCCACAACAGACACCCTGTGAGGTAGGTGGGGCTGAGAGAACTTCTGACACAAACTGTCCTTGAGAGAACAGCTGTGCCAGAGCTTGTGACTGACCCAAGGTCACATCAGCAGGTGCAAGTGGAGGAGTGGGGAATCAAACCCGGTTCTCCCAGATAAGAGTCCGCACACTTAACCACTACACCAAACTGGCTAAATTAGTAATTGTGAGACCCAATTTATTTATTTAACATATTTCTTCCCTGCACTCTCAGTTACCGTGATTGACTTACAACAGAATCAATACAAACAAAAATAAATTTAACAAAACTCAAAAAAACGGACTGCCCAGTGCCACCATGCACTTGATGGAGACTCCCACTGAGCGGCCCTCATCCCACCCAGATCAAACCCAAGTGTCACATGAAAGTAAATCACATGACTTGCCAGTACCATTTGTTGGTTTAGGATGTTCATGCACTGCCTATTTTTTTTTTAGTGCAAGATGGACTGGGTTGTGTGTGTGTGTCCCCAAACAGCTTCCCATTCAAATCTATAACAATACACAATTCAAACACTGGCAGCAATTCTTGATTTGGAAACAAGCTGTAGAAACCTGTCTGACAGACAGAAGAGCTGTGCTTGTGGAGGAAGGAGAAACCTGACCTGCCAGAGTCATGGCACTCTGCTGTGGTTGGTGTGCTGGAAATGGGGAACAGATGATTGAAAGGATTAGCCCTTTGCTCTCCTTGCAGACCCAAGGAGTTCAGTTCTGTTCTTTGGCTAAACCTCCTGTTGATCTGGCTGCTGCCACTAATATTTTTAACAGTCATTTTTAATGAAAGTTACAGATAAAATGCTACGGATAGAAAGTGCCTTCTTCAGAGAGCTGTGGCTTTCTGGGCGTGAGATAGAAGCAGGAATACTTCTTCTCATCTTCCTTGAAAATTGGGGGAAACACAGGACTTGAAAAAAGGTATTCACACTCTCACACAGAAAGGTATGCCTGTCTGAGGATGGTGTTTGTCATCTGCCTCTTATACACTTTATGTATAACTCTATTAAAATTAAACTTCTCAACAATTAAATTTGCTGTTTGATGAATCAGGGACCCCTTTTAGTCAATCAAAATTATGTTAATATACCCATCTAATTAATTTATTGAGGAAATATTGCAGCTGGAGTAAATTGCAGTTGCACCTCTGCTCTGTGCTCCCCCCCCCCCCGTCCCGATCTGTTCCTCATTAGCTGCTTTCACTTTCAAGGGCCAAAGTGGGAGCAGAGAGAGTGTTCCATGCTCACGAGCCTGAAGTCCTCATCTGCCAGCTCTGGAACCACCAGACCCAGAAAGCTCTCCTGAACTTCCAGGGCTGCAATCCTCTGCAGACTTTTTTGGGAAAAAGGACCCCTGAGCATCATAGGACTTTCTTCTGAGTAAATGGGCATAGGATCAAACTGCACAAGTTGCAAAACAGGGAGCATGCCACAAATACAGCTTTCTCCGTCATATAGTGCAATCCTCAGTGTGTGTGTTTATTTCTTTATTCATTTATTTAGAACATTTCTGTATCTCATGATTCAAGGCAAGTTTACTTAGAGGAAGTGCCATGTTATTCAGTGGTGCTTATGTTTAGGCAAGTACTTTAGAATTGTAGTCATAGTTTTGCCTTGCTAGATGAGGTCTGCTGGGGAAGGGCTCCATGGGATCTAGCAGATGAGAGAAATGGAGGAAACCTCTATAGGTCACTCCTTTCTTATGAAAACTTAAGGGCACCTGTGTTTGCCTAACTGTGTTGTAGGACACAGGTCACCTCTTTTCCATGTGCATGTTCGCCAAGTGGTTTGCATTTTCAGAAGGCAAAACTGGAGAGAGAGGGTCTTAATTTGGAAGTCGGTCCAGGCGCATGGGAGGATGGCTCGGCTATTGCCTCCATTCTGTCTGAACATGACATGTAGCTTGACCCTTGAAACTCCCAACAATGTTTCCCAAGCATGTTATGCATAACAGCCTAACCACTACTATTCTCCTTCACTGTAACCTGAAACAAAGGGGGAGGGTAGATGTTCTGGTTCTTTCAGATCCAACCCTTTACCTTATTAGAACATAAGAACAACCCTGCTGGATCCAGACCAGTGGATACCACCTAGTCCCGCATCCTATTTTATGCCACGGCCAACCCTGGAGGGCCAACAAACAAGGCACAGAGGTTCAAACCTTCTCCTAATATTGCTTCGCGGATCTGGTTTGCTGCCCCTGGATACGGTGGTCCCCTTTTGATAAGGTTGTCAATGCCCAGGTGGTATCTGGAGATCTTCTGCTATTACAATTGATCTCCAGAGATCAGTTCCCCTGGAGAAAATTACTGCTTAGGAGGATGGGCTCTGTGGCACTGTACACAGCTGAGGTTCCTCACCACCCAAAACCCTGTCCTCCCCAGGCTCCACCTCCCAAATCTCCAGGTATTTCCCAGCCCAGAGCTGGCAACCCTATTCATTGAACACCTCATTGCACACTATACCGGTTAAGGCAACTCAGATGTTCCTACAGAGACCGAAGCACCAGCCTCTTCATTGCAGTGCAGCTGTCTTTAGGAGAGGACTGTGAGGAATTGGCCTCGCAGTTCCCTTCAGTCACAGGACTGTTGAGCACCGCAGGTCCCCTTCATTTTCGACAGGCCAGCCAAGTAAAATAGAGACATGTTGACCTTGACAAACATGTTGAAAGCAGCAGCAAGAAAGCTGCATAGACTGACCCACAAAGACAGCAGCATGTGGCTCCTGGGCTTATGTTGACACATCATGGAGCACATTGTGGCTTCCTCTGTAAACATTAATTAAAAACATCTCCGGGCCTTGTAGTTGAGGTTTTGATGGTTTTCATTACCGTTTCATCTTCTGCTGTGTATAATTCTGTGCTGGTATTTGCGAAACCACTAAAAAGGGGGGGCGGGAATCACCAGTAGCCTGTACTTGCTAGATGTTGTCAGATGTCATGACACTTTTCTAAGCTTTTATTTTATCTAGCCCACATGTAGGCCACCTTTCAGGCAGAGAAGAAAGGTGTTTTATAACATAATGAAACAGGATCCAGACATTATAAAACCATGTAAGTATAAACAAGAGAGCCCACGTGGCGTAGTTGTTAAGAGTGTCTGACTAGTATTTGGAAGACCCCAGTTTCTATCCCCACTTGCGCTGTGGAAACTCACCATGTGACCTAGGGCTATCCACACTTTCTCAACCTAATCTTCCTCTCAGGGTTGCTGTGAGGGTAAAATGGAGGACAGGATAATGATGTAAGCCTCTTTGGGTCCCAATTGGAGAGAAAAGCAGAGTACAAATGAATTATATAAAACAAAACATTGTAATGGCTGGTTTTTAATGGTTTGTTAATTATCGTGATTTTTATGCTGTGGACGGGTTTTTCAAATCATGTTTTACATTGTGAGGAACCTCAAAGATGCTCCTTGGAGAGGTGGCATATACTTTTTCCTAAACAAATAAATACTGTTCAAATCACAGAGGAAGAACCAATACTATTGATGAAAGTGAGAACTTCAGGATCAGAGGGCACTATCCCTCCATCTAGCTATCAAACTGGAAGGCCTTCTGGAGAAAGAAAGATCTTCAACCTGGTCCAAAAAGCTTCCAGGAATGGTGTCACTATGAATCCCTCCATTCCTGTTTAAACCTCCACAGTATCCTGCTTACAGCCACCGGTGGGGGATGGGGAAGTAGGGTTGCCAACTTTAGATCAGGCAATTCCTGGAGATTTGGGGATGGAGCCTGGGATGGGCAGGGACATCTGTGGTGCACAATGTCATAGAGTCCTCTCTCCAAAGCATCCATTTTCTCTGTAGTTTGGAGATGAGCTGAAATTCCAGGAGACCCCCAGGTTCCACATGGAGTCTGGCATCCCTAATTCCTGCTTCTGGGGGGAGTCCATTTCCACAACCTATGAAAGGAACGGAACCCAGCTGTGCCCATTCTGTTCCTTTCCAGATCTCAGCTGTGCCCATTCTGTTCCTTTCCAGATCTCAGCTGCTCCCTTCCAGTCTGTCTTTGCTCCCAGATAGTTTTGGGATCTGCAATGGAAGAGCAAGATCCAAGCCCAGTAGCACCTTAGAGACTGTTATGTATTGAGCCTGAGCCATCCCTGAATGTGGACCTTGAACTGGGTGAGTTTGCTCCCCAAGAACAATAGCTGACCAGGATCCTGGAATTGACCAGTAGATTAGTAGTGTAATGTAAGCAGCCTATCGTTGGGAGTGGGGTGTGTTAGGGTGCGGCCTTTGCATGCTTTAAAAGCAGGGCAGCAAGCCCTGGAATTCAGTCCTTGTTGCGTTCCTGAAATCACTACATAAACTAGAGCTGATCACTGCAATGCATCCAGAACCCAGTATTTGACAGAGACGAACAAGATTTTCAGGGGGTGAGCTTTCAGGAGTCAAATCTCCCTTCATCAGATATGGTATCTGACAAAAGGAACTTTGATGCTTGAAAACTCATATCCTGAACAATCTTCTTTGTTCTCTGGTTTCTCTTCAGATCGCATAAACCTTTTGCAGTGTCCCCCCATCTTTTAACCCAACTTGCAGGTGTTTCCCTATATCAGTTGACCTTGGATCCCAAAACAAAGGCCTTTGGCCATTTGTTGAGTGTAGCAAGCACATTGTGACTGAGCCTTGGTTGACTACGGAGTTCTTTCAGTCTTTCTGCCTTAGCTCATCTCCCTGTCCTGAGCCTTCTGTAGGTAGGCTATGGTGGAAAATTTGAACTCTTGTGCCTCGCTGTGCCTTCCTTTAACTCACACCCTGTTTTGCCTTCACATAGAATTTATTATTCATTCATTCATTCATTCATTCATTCATATTTATAGCCCACCCTTCCCGCAAGCAGGCTCAGGGCGGGAATCAACATTTTAACCATACGATAAATAGAGTTCAAAATTTTAAACACAGTAATATACATTAAACTGGTGGTCAGAGCCCAAGAATAGGATTGGCTGTTTGTGAGGGATTCCTTGGCCCTTTGGTAACAAATGTGCGATAGCCAGCTGCTGATAAATGGGTGACAACCACCTCAGGGAGGCCATACATGGACCCCCGCTGCCTCAGCCAAAGCCTGCTGTGTTGCCTGTCCTTAGAAGAGCAAACTATTGATCCAACATGCCTGCAAAGTCTTGCCCACTGCTGGGTAATGGATTCCTAGCTGTCAGCCTATTTCCTAACTGTGCACTCCTAAGTGGAGAGACACCCTTCTGAACCTATTGACTTCAGTCGGCTTAGTCAGGTATAATTCTGTTAAGGATTGTATGCTGTAAGATTGCCAGCTGGCCAGGAAAAAAAATCATCTCGGTCTGCTCTTGTTCTTTTAGCAGCAACTTGATTTGCAAAAATCAGCACTAGTTCAGCAAGGCACAACCACAAGCAACAGGTTTCTTACAGAGCAATCCTATACACAGGGCTATTTTGGGGCAGGAACCTGCAGGAATGGAGTTCTGGCTGGCTCCCAAGTCGGCCACACCCAGCAGGAACTCATTAACATAATAGGCCACACCCAACAGCAGAAACTCATTAGGATTGGCTACATTAGGGCTGTGTGGCCTAACATGCAAAGGAGTTCCTGATACAAAAAAAAGCCCTGGGTTTTGACAAGAAACAAGGTAAACAGAATAAGAAGCAAAAGGTGCCTGTGGCTGGAAGACCACACTTCTGATAACATGGGGGTGTGGCCTAATATGCTATGATGAGTTTCTGCTGTTGGGTGTGGCCTATTATGCTAATGAGTTCCTGCTGGGCTTTTTCTACAAAGAAAGCCCTGCTTATACAGAATTACATCCTTCTAAATCAATTGAAGCCACTGGGATTAGGAGGATATAACTCTGTTCAGGATTGTGCAGTTAGTGAGAGTCCTCAAGTGTGCAACATTAAAAGAGGTCTATGGAGCACACACAGTGAGCATCTTTCTATCACTAAGTCACTGCAGCCTGGGAAGAAATATGTGCTTCAGTGTACAGAATGGTCCTTCTCAACAGCTCCCCTCTGAGATCTTTTTAAATGGAGATGCCAGAGGATTTACTGCATATGAAGCATGTGCTCTACCACTGAGCCTCCTTTAAGGTATCAAGCAGTCTTTTCAGGAAGTCTGGAAAATCCAGGTTCCCCTCTCATGCATATCAGCCTCATTCCAGCATGGTGCGGTAGTTAGAGCATTGACCTAAAATAGGATTGCCAGGTCTGGGTTGGAAAATACCTGGAGACTTTGGGGGTGGATCCAGGAGACGGTGGGGTTTGGGGAGGGGAGGGGACTCAGCATGGTACAATGCCATAGTGCCCACCCTTCAAAGCAGCCATTTTCTCCAGGGGAGTTGATCTCTGTCAGTTGGAGATCAGTTGTAAAAGCAGGAGATCCCCAGGCCCCACCTGGAGGCTGACAACCCTAGCCTAAGACCTGAGACAACTGGGTTCATATTCTCACTCTGTCTTGCTGGGTGACCCTGGTTAAAAAAAAAATTCTCCAAATTACAAACTGGATGGAATGTAGTCGACCACCAACAACAAAATGCATAACATTTATTTATTTATTTGTGTTCTTTATAGTCCACCTTTCTCTCTGGGACTCAGGGCAGACGGCATGGAATAAGTCAATACAATCAGCAGAGTGGCGCATCCAATAGACAACACAATAGGAGTTGACTTGTAGGCATCTGGAAATCAACCAGATGTGAAGCACAGCATAGTAATTAACATGGCATATTAAATGAAAGCAAAAACTACATAGTAGTTGATATTTACTGCATGTTAAAGTCATAAGCGCTACATTTATATGTTGTGAGTCATGTTATATTGTATCTTTACTTATCTATAATTAATCAGTTGTTTGTTACATTGCTTGTTATATCGTTACATAAATAGTATAAGTTTTGAAAATTCTACAATACAATTTTTTCCCCCATTAAAAACTACATAGTAGGAATTTACTTAAAGCAATGGATAGTATGAACTATACACAGTGGGGTAGTCTAGAGTTCCTAATCCTTTATTGCAAGCTTCTTTCTGAACTGTATTGCCATAGAGCAGCCCCATTTCATGTGCACCCCCCCCTTTGAATAATTCACTTTTGCACAGCTTGTGGGAAGCCAGGGAGGCGGGAGCCTTTCTGACCTCATCATGCAGCCCATTCCATCAGGTGGGGGCCACCATGGAGAATGCGGGTGCATGGGCGGTTGTCGATTTTGCCCGTTTGCAGGGCGGCACCTGCAGAAGGCCCTGCTGGGATGGGTGAAGCTATCATGATCGAGCACAGGGAGAGAGGCAGTCCTGCAGATAAGACTGGCCAAAGCCGTGGAAAGTTCCGTATATGGTAACAAGTACCTTAAATTGAGTCTGATACCCAATGGGCAGCCAATAACAACAATAACAACAACGGTAATAATATTTCACTTCTATACCACCTGTAGCCAAAGCTTTCTGCATGGTTTACAAACAATTTAAAAAGAATAAAGTACAAAAGATAAAGCATTAAGTATTAAAAATTAATTCAAAATGAAAGCAATGACATTAATTAATAACTTAATTAAAATAGATTTGATTTAAGATATCATTTAAGATGATTTTATAATTTTAAGATAATTTTATCATTATAATTTTAAGATAATTTAAGATAACAATAGAGTGACTACAGAATGGGAGTAATATGCACGCTCTGCCTGGATGCAGGGGCCCAGTAATATATTGAAAAATAATACCATATATTTCTCAGAAAGCAGAACTAGCACAGAACCACCACATGCTGGTACAGTTTACACTGTCAAATACATGTCGACTCAAGAGGTAATATTTCTAGCCAATCATATTTCTAATTGGCCCATGATGCGTTATGAGATATTAGTTGTATGGTGCTCCTATAATCAGAAATACGTGACCCCTGTCTATGAGTGTTACTCAGGCACTAAGCAAATCAGGCTTTTTAGGATTTCCTCTAACCAAAAGAAAGAAATCTGAGATTCCCAGTGTTTGACATCTCACTCACTTGGATAAAACTATCAGGCATTGAAATCTATGAATATATGAAAATCAGATATTTCTCTGTTATCCATTTGTGTCCCCCCCCTTGCAGATTTAATGAGGCTTCCGGCACTTGCCCATTCCAGCAGAACTTAAGAAGAGTCCTTCTGGATCAGACCAGTAGTCCATTTAGTCCAGCATCCTGTTTAACACAGTGGCCAACCAGTTGTCCTGAAAGGTAAACCAACACAGTACAGAGGCAAAGACATCCACTTCATGTTGCCTCTTAGCACTGGTATTCAGAGGTTTGCTGCCTCTGGATATGGAGGCTTCTTTTTAGGCATCATGGCTGGTCACCACTGATGGACTGCTCCTCCATGACTCTGTCTAATACTTTTTAAAGCCCTCCATGCTAGTGGCCAGCAATAGGTCCAGTAGCAGTGAAATCCACAGTGTCCATCTCAGCAGACAGGGCTGGGCTAAGTGGCTTTAAGGTTCTTTCCAAATCCATGAACATGTGCACTTTTTTACAGTACATGTAAAATTAAAACCATATTACACATCCATTTTATATGTACACACATCACACTTTTAATTTAATACCACTCTAACATGACTTAATCTCAAGCCCTGTTATATTTTCATAGATTTCTTTTCTTTCTTTCTTTTAAAAAGTCCAATTGCAAGTCTTAAAATGAAATAAATTCACACCTGGCTAGGCTTGTAAACAGAAACCAAATAATTGGTAGTTGAGCATATTTCTTTTCAGCATGGATCAGTGGCTCTAAAAGGGCGGGGCAGGCCTCCCTTGGGTGATGTGGGACACCTGGAAGGGAAATGTGAAGTTCCACAGATAGGATCCTGAAACAGGTGTTGTCTTACTTCCCCACCAGCCATGATCTGTGTGGAATAAATGCCTTTGGCAATGGAACTTAATTTATCAGTACTGGATTTGTAAGGGGTTACAACCCACTGGGAAGAGAACTGCTTCACTCTTATATGTCCTCGTGTAGGATTTTAGGATGTGGTTAGAGGAACCCTGCTTTACACCTGTCCTGACGGCAGATGATCCTTCCACACAGAGCTGTGGCTCAGTGGTAGCGCAACTGCTTTACAAGCAGGAGGTCCTAGGTTCCACCTCTGGTATCTCCAGTTTAAAGAATTAGGTAGTCAGTGATGTGAAAGACCTCTGCCTGGAAACCCGGAGAACTGCCACCAGCCAGAGTAGACAGTACAGACCTTGACAGACTAATGGCTTCATGTGTTTGTGGGAACGGTTCAGCTACAGAGCTCATTCTTTGCATGCAGAAAGCCCCAGATTCAATTCATGCCATCACTTGTTAAAAACAACAGTCTGCAGGGGGGAAACCAACCAACCAACTCTGCTTGAGATCCGGAGAGCAGCTGCCAATCACAGCAGACAATATAGAGTTAGGTGGACTAGTGGTTTGGCTGGACCTAAGACAGTTTCCAAATGTTCATACAACATTCAGTTGTGTGATCTCTGCATGCTCACCTGATGGAGCAGATGGTTTAATGCTGGAACAACCCAGAAAATAGAGCAAGCGAAGATTATGGTCTAAAGGCACCTAATAAACCAGCTTGAGGAAGCCAAGCATTTCCCATTCTCCTGGGTACCCCATGCAGGCTGCCTTGAGTTGTGTTTTGGAAACAAGGCAGAGCAACATTTACTACATTAGTGTAGTAGTGGTAGTGTAGTGTAGTGTAACATTAGTGTAGTAGTATTGGAATGGCTAACACGAATGGCCACATGTACTTGTGCACAAACTCCTGCCACTCATGCAAATAAGCGCAGCTTCGGCTGCATAACAAAAACTGGCTAGGATTCTGGAACAGACCTATAGGCTCGCCTGGACCCTAGAATTAACCAATGGTTGAACCTTGCGCTGTAAATAGCCTATCACGGGGAGTGGGTGTGTGTTTGGGTGTGGTGTGTTGCAGGGATTTAAGCAGGCCTTGGACCCAGCTTCTCTGTCTTGAGCTGAAATCACAATAAACCATGAGCTGATCACTCTACGTGTCTGAACCCGGTATATTTCAATTAGTGTATTCCTAAAATGCTAATTGAAATATTTATGTCCTGCTTTTGTCCCTCGGAATAGAAGAGGCTTAGTTCAGTTTTAAATTTTGGGATTTTTTCTTTAAAAACTGCTTTTGGTGGCTTCTCTTTGTAGGTTGCTCAGCAGAAGAAGTTGTCATAAAAGCAGAAGTATCAAAGAAATGGGTGGAAATAAACAGGTTTGTCTGCTTGAGGATTTCATAGCATACCGAGCCCATCTTTCCCCTCAGAAGTAAAGACAAACACATCCAAACACAGTGGCCATGATCCTCCATACCTGGAAGCACCCTGCCAGGTTTTTAAAAAAGAAATTCTCCTTCAGCGGCTTTCCCCTCAAAGCTTCTCATGGGGCACAAAACTTTCCAAAAAGGAAACTCAAGTTAAAAGAGCACGTGCAGTTCCACATTACATGGATTAGACTTTCCCCATAATTGTGGGCTCAAGGTGGTTTATATGCACACTGTAAAACCTGCCAGTAAAAACTAACATCCACCTAACATACATTTATATAATAGGCATAATAACAGCTTGGAACAAAGTCCTCAGTTTTCACCCACAGCAAGGCTCTTCTGAATTAAACCGCTTGACACAGCCTGCCAAAAGGAGAAAATGGATCGGCCCCTGCTATCCTATGGGAAGGAGCAGAGAGATGCAGAGCGAGTGAACAGGTTCACAGAAGGAGAGCCAGTTCTGCAGATGCGGGAGCTCCGGATCGTGTGCGGTTGTGTGAAGGCTCTAACTTGTGCTTTAAACTGAGTAGCCAGATATAGCTCTTCCAAGATCAATATGCTGAGAATTTTGCAGTGAACACGGTTGGTCAGTGAATATTTTCAGCAGCTGTGATTGTCCATGAGACAAGCTGGCCCCTGATATTGACTCGGCTCATCTTTGCTGTTCACCACCAACCTGAGCACAGTGACAAGCAGCTTTGCAGTGGTGCAGTAGCCCTGGTGGAGATTTCTTTAACTCTGTACTCCCACAGTAGGTGAAATTGTTTGTTTCTCAGGGCCAGGTAATCAAATGACACCAAGTAGGTAGAAAACTACAACTCCCATGGGACCGTGGGGCACCGTGCACATGCAAATCACTGCGGATTCAGACAGATCAGCAGCCATTAATGTTGCTGTGTGTCTGTCAGATTCAGATGAACCCAAAGTGGTAAGGCTGTATGAGGCCTGTTCTGCATCTAGCATTCGCTCCGCTGTTTTACCAAACCCACGTTGGAACAGAAATTCCCTTCTGCATTGCATTCCTCTTTCACCGTCTTTGATTGTCGGATTTTATGGTAGCCTCCACACTGCATGCCGGTTTCACTTCCTTTCATCTCTCGGTTTTATGGCACTGTCTGTGTAGATTTATGGCCATTTTATGGCCACTCAGGGGTGACTCTGCAGTCAGTATGGCATTGGCCCGGGGTATGTGAATGTGGTTTTGAGCTGCATCTGTTCCAGTGAGGGTTTGGCAAAACAACGTAGCAAATGCTAGATGCAGTATAGGTCTAAGTAAGCCACACCCTGCTTATTTATCTAGGGCTGATTGTTTTTCTTCACTCTTCATTTAAACTGCTGGCATGGTGCACTTTGAGGCAGTTGTGAACAAGTGGGAGGCATTAATGTGTGCTATGCATGACTGCATGCATGGGAAATGGTGAGCACGGTCAAGCTGTTTGCGAGCAACCTGAATTGCCTGTGGCACAATTCACTCCCAGCTCATGACTGGGGGACGGGATATGAGGCAAACTGACTGGTGCTTGAGCATCTCTCAAAGCAGTGTGCATATGTGTGTGTGTGTGTGTGTGTGTGTGTGTGTGTGTGTGTGTGTGTGTGTGTGTAGTGCCGTCAAGCTGCAGCTGACTTATGGCAACCCTATGGGGTGTTCAAGGCAAGAGAACTAAAGGCAATGGTCAAAAAATGGGCAGCAGTACTTTGCACCAGTGAAGTTTCTGGGTTGTCTTTAAGGACAGCTTCACATAGTGGGCATTGTAATAGTGCAGCCTCCAAGTTAGCATGGCATGGAGCAATGCAGTTATATCAGACAAATCTGGATAGGACACCAGTCAGGCTGGTAGCCGGGATTTTTTTAGTTGGGGGGACATTTAAATCTCTTAGGGGGCACTAGCTAGTCAAATTAAAGGAATACCCTGCTCCTTCCCTGCATCCGCCACCACTTCAAGCCCTGGGCTGGATGGGATTTGGGGGGGGCCTTACCAGTAAGTCAGGGGGCTTAGCCCCGAGATGCCCCACTGTAGCTACAGGCCTGAAACCAGTCTATGCACCATGCAGAGTTTCTAGAAGGTACTTCCTGAAGACCTACAAAGGCAGGGCTGTGCATAATTTCGGCTTTTAAAAATACTAATATATATATTTTAAAAGATTAAATCTGAATTTTGCATCAAGAAAAGTCAAACTCTGTATTGTTATCGGTGACTGAAAATCAGGCAGTTTGCATTCCTTTGTTCATTATACACATTACACTGTTTCTATTGCACTGTCATCTCATTTTGCAATTTAGTTTTGTGCAGAGGTTGTGTATAATATACTGAGTTATTGAATGTATTGCACTGTTGTAATGTGTTGTACTCCAGTTTTATTGCATTGTTGGTTTTATCAACTGCTCCTATTGCATTGTTTTTAATTGTGCAATCTACCTGGTGTCTCAGGCTTCAATCACACACACTAAATAGTCCACTTTCAACTCATTTTCAATGCACTTCCCAACTGGATTTTACTGTGGGAACTGGCAAAATCCAATTTGAAAGCACATTGAAAGTGGATTATGTAGTGTGTGTGATTGCAGCCTCAGTGAGAAAGATGGACTATAGATAAAGTAAAAGTCATTTTAGCAAACTGCTTCTTCTATTTATGGAGGTGCTGGAACAGAGCTCACCTTATAAGAAAACATTTCATCACCTTTGCTTTGATAGTGCTGCTATAAATTGGTATAAAAGTTGTCCACTCTTGGCTCTATTTACCTGTGTCATAGCACCACCTGGTGGCCATTTTACACATAAGTGCCTTAAATAGAGTATACCCATAAAGATTATGTTTAGATGCTTATTCTGGGAAGTAAGAGAAGGCTTTTTCTTTGGGAGTCAGACCGATGAAATGTTGATTTGTGAATGGCTATCTGGAGCATGTAAACTGTTAAATATCTGCTGTGCCCTTCTTTCAGTCTGAGGCCACAGGTGGGCAGTAGCCATGTTTTTGGATTTATACGGTGCCTTGCAGTTGCTATTTGTCCTGTTAGAGAAAACACAGCTTAGTACCAATATTGAGTGGACTCTGATCATGCCACCACAGTTGGAGATCTGTGCAGATGTAATGGAGGTAGAAAGGTATTCCTTATTTCCTGGCTGAGTAGCTTTCTACAGGAAATGCAATCCCCACCTGTAGTTTTTAAAAGGTTTTGAAATTATAAGATACTGCTACAGGGGAAGGCGCGTTTATGCAGGTAATGTTTGTTTTACAGAAGTATATTGAGATACAGCAAAATACAAAGTGTTGTAATTGGTGAGGTGACAGAGACTAGCCAGTAGGGGGCTAACATCAGTTTAAAAAGAGCCTAGATCATACCAATGGTCCATCTAGTCCAGTATCCTGTTTCACACAGTGCCTAACCAGTTGCCCTGGAGAGGATGAGCCCCTCCCCTGCTGCAGCCTCCAGGCTCTGGTATTCAGAAGTTTGTTGCCTCAGGATATGGAAGCTCCCTTCAGCCACCATGGCTAGTAGCCACTGATGGACCGCTCCTCCATGAATCTGCCTAACCCCTTTTAAAGCTATCTATGACTGTGTCCATCACTACCTCCACTGGCAGTGAATCACATCGCTAAAATTAGTCATTGAGTAAAGAAATGTTTCCTTTCCTGATTTCCTTGGGTGCTCCTGAGCTTTAGTATTATGGGAGAGGGAGAAAAGGCTCCCTCTATTCACTTTCCCCCAACTTGTGTACAATTGTATAAAGCTCTATCATGTCTTTGCTGCCTTTGTTCAAAACTGGAAAATCCCAGATTCTCCAGTTTTCCCTTATAGATAAGGTACTCCAGCCACCTAGGTCCTGGCTGGCAAAAGCAGTGGGCTGTAAGCATTATGAAGATCATGGCTTTCTGTTGGTCTGTAAAACAAAAGCACATGTGCAGCCCTGATTTAGAATGCAGAAGTACTAGGAAATAAACAGATAGTAGATTACCCATAGGAAACAAATCTAATGCACTTTTTGGAATTTCACTTGAATGGAAGGAAAACAGTGAGTAGGACTGATACACACTTTCTGTGTATTTTATGTCCAAGCCTGACAAGACAATGTCAGATCAGCAGCTGGATCTTCCCAGAAAGCTTATACCCAGAATTAAACGTTGTTGGTCTTAAAGGTACTACTGGACTCAAACTTTGTTCCTGACCCTTCAGTTTGGATTAAACCCCCTCTCCCCCTTTTGCCCTGATCTGGACTTGCTGTCCCCCCAATTCTGTTTTTTAAAAAGTTTAGGAGATCTGATAGCTGCCCTTACTTTGTTTTGGCATTAAAGACTGAACCTGGTTCAAAACCCGTTGGGATGAAACATTAATCTTAAATGTATATAACAAAACCCCAGCACCTAATTTTGTTAGAGATAAGCCACTTAGTAAGGAGGTAATTAGGGACAGACAAAATGAAGGGTGGAGGACACTGTCCTTTATTTCCAGGTGATACCCTTATTTCTCTGCTGCAACTCCCACCTCAAGGTGATTTCCTCCCATCATCAAATGGGGTTTCAAGTGTGCAAAAACCTTGCCAAAAAGCAAGTGGAACTCCGGGGGGGGGGAGGGGAAACAGTTAGGAAAGTAGTTAAGGACTCTTCCTCCCCACTGCTTTTCTGATCCAAATTGCTCCTTTCCAAAAGGGCATGGTGCAAACTAACAGAAAAACAGTAAAAACAGTTAAATTGCTGAATGAACCAACCACATCTCTTGACCGATCCTTTGTCCTAATGCCATGGCCTGCTCTTGCTACTCTAGGTGAGTCTTGTTGCCGGCATCTTTGCCAGCGTTTGTCCATGTCATTCTGCAGTCACATTAGGCCACGGGTCTTCTGTGGCTACAATCCTGAAACCCCAGTCCAGGTAGTTCCTTTTATTAGGCCTGACCAATAACTGCAAGCTTTTGAGTTCACTAGAACTTTTCGTCAGGCCGGGTGTCCCAAAATAAAAACAAGAAGAAGCAGATTTTGAAGGTCATGATTTTAAGATGTCATGCCAGTACATGGTGGATCTTCTGGCAAACCAAGAGCCATAAAAGCAAGAGGTAATAAATCAATTAAACTCAATAGCAACAACCCCTCCCCCATGTCTCTAGTTTCCCTCTTAACCAGCGAGAATCCAAGCTCCATTGAATACAATGGGATTTACTTCTGAGTAGACCTGCTTAAAATTGCTCCCTGTGAGCGGGATCAGAGCCCAGATGGTATATTCTGAATTTAGAATGATATGGTGTCATCAAAGTCAATGAATATGGTGGCACCTCAATACCCGAAGCTCCGCCCTGAGATTGAATCAGACCGCTGCTCCATCAAGGTCAATAGTGTCTACTCAGCCTGGCAGCAGCTCTCCAGTGACTCAGAGGTCTTTCTCATCACCTAATGCATGGACCTTTCAAACTGGAGATGGAAGCTAGGATCTTCTGCATACAAAGCAGAGGCTCTTCCACTGAGCCACAGCCCCTCCTCAACATGCTCACTATCAAAACAATAGAAGGTGGCCTGGATTATAAAAGCATTGGCAACCAGGCACAACAGTGAAAGCTGAGGGGACAACTCAGATGGGTAGAGCCAGTTACAGCTGGAATCACTTCCCAGAATATCTGCATGACGCCATCTCTCACACCTTTCAAATGCCTCTTCAAAATCTACTTTTTCTGTGACTTTGGTATAATAACCCTTAGTCCCTGACTGAAATGACACTGAAGAATGGGTGACAGGAATGAACACCTGTTTTTTTAAACCTATTCATCCTGGCCTTTACCCCCACCACCCACTTTTTAACTACTGGGTTAAATGGGGGGGGGAATCATTTGACTTTGAAGCACAGAAGCTTTACTCAGTATCCATGACCCTCCATGTTTCCCAGTTAAGAGGGGAAAATACTGTTCAAAGAGATTACAATCTGACTTCAATGGTAACAAGAGAAAGAAATTCTGCTTACAGAAATAGAAGCACATTGTACATGACATATTCACATAGGTAGATTTAACTTACTGCAAACAGATTAACCAGCTACAGCTCCAAGCCCAGGTAAGAGAGAGAAGAGAGGTCCTATATAAGATGAAACAAAGAAGGCGATCAGCAGTCAAAGAGGCTCAACATCTCACTGATGAGAGGGTGCACCTGAGGCAGAGAATTCTCTTAACCCTTTCCCTCCCACATCCTCTTACATTACAGTATCCAGCATTTTCTCCCTTATACCAAATTTTAGATGGTGAGGGGCCTGTCTGTTTGTACTCAGGGCAGGGACATGTCTACTTGTTATATGCTATGCACACAAATGGGGGGACTATAAAGGGGGGGTAAACTGGTAGGCAGGTCTGAGGCACCAAGAATGCCTTTGCTGTCAGAGGTGAGTCTGGATGGTGAGTGGAGACAGCCTTTTCTGAAGCGATTTCTGTCATGGAATTTTATTCATGTAGTTCCACTCCTCATGGTGACCTTGCTTGGCCATCCTCAAGAAAGAGAGGGAAAGATAGAGCAAGGCTCTGCCCATCAACCCTCCTGTTCCAACTGCCATCCACTCATCCATCAGCACCTAAACCCGCTGCCAAAGAGGGAGGGAGAAACTGAGGCACCATCCCTTGGTCAATTTTCAACCAGTTTTTGGACTCATGTTTTGTTCTGTTTCATGCAGTTTTCTCTTAAGCCACTTTCATGTATTCTTGAATAGAAAGGTTGGGTAAAAGAAATCTCCTCAACCAATAATAAACAGTGATTGGGGACTTGACCGCAGAATTGGAGACATTACTCTTGGTTATGAGGAAACCACAGATGTGCTTCCTGTTTCTTGGAAGCCCCACTTAGAAATATAGAATTCCTACTTACCTGAGATATTTCTCTCCCTGATGAAACGAGTTTTGTGTCATTTTGGGTAGTCTTAATAAAAAATGTCATGTGGCTTTTTAAAACTGTACCTAGAGAGGAAGTCTGGAAATGTTCCTCACAAAAACAAAGCCAATTCAGAGGTACTGAATGTTTCACATATACTTATATGGTAGGATTTCTCAGGGCAAAAATAACGCTAGTAGAATTGGTCCCCAGTCTGATGATTACAAAAACTTTCCATAGGTGGCAGCAGAGCACAGTCTTGAGGATGCTAGATAGACACGGCCCTGAAGCATCTGCAGAAGATGAAAACCATCATTCAGGTAGCCTCCTATTAAAAACTTAACTACTTCTAATAAAAGCTAACATGTTTCTAATTGCAGGAAGGGAAGTAGGAACCTACAATTTGTGTTTTATATCCTTCTAAAGGCAACCTACAAGCATGCTTCATTATCTCTTACACTCTTTTTTTAAAACCGTTAGCTAATTAGTGCCCAAAAGGAACATAGTGCAGAGCTTTATACTTGAAAGGGCTACAATAACTGACAACAGGCCTGTAGGCACAGGATAAATATGCAGAGTGACACTGCCACCTCCATATCTGAACGAGGAATAAATCCACTGTAATTGAAGCGCAAGCACATGTTATAATGATATGAACACAAGAAGCTGCCTTATACTCAAGCAGACTATTAGTCCTTCATGGTCAGTATTGTCCACCCAGACTGGCAGTGGCTCTCCAGTGTTTCAGGTGGAAGTCTTTCACATCACCTACTGCCAGATCCTTTTAACAGGAGATGCTGGTGATTGGACCAGGGACTTTCTGCATGCACGTAGATGCTCGTCCACTGAGGCATGGCCCCTCCCCAGTAATTCTGATAATAAACTTGATAGTTGAGTGCCAGTCATGACTGCTACCTATGGACAAGATCTTAGCTTATGTAAGGAACACCTCAAGTAGAAGATGAAGAGTAGGTTTTTATACCCCACGTTTCTCTACTCTAAGGAGTCTCAAAGCAGCTCACAATCACCTTCCCTTCCTCTCCTCACAACAGGCAGCATGTGATGTAGGTGGGCTGAGAGAGTCCTGAGAGGACTTGCCCAAGGTCACCCAGCAGGCCTCATATGGAGGAATGGGGAATCAAACCTGGTTGTCCAAATTAGAGTCCACCGCTGGTTCTCTGGCATGTTGACTGCAAAAAAATTAATAATAATAATACATAAAATAATCAAAAAACAAAAAGATGCCTGGTGAGGACTGAATATATTTCAGGAGGCATGAAATGACAAGAACAGCTGAGAGCTAAAGGGGAAAAGGGGGAGAATCTTAATAGAGAGAGACTGGAGGCTCCAAATTGTTCCTTCCTCTCAGGTGTGGTCTGATGGCGCCCCAGAATCACTGCCACCCCAGTGCTGTGGCTTTTGCTCCATGTGAGGTGGGCAAGAGCCACTGCTACCAGCAGGGCTATTTTTGGGCAGGAACACACAGGAACGGAGTTCCGGCTGGCTCTTGAGTTGGCCACGCCCAGCAGGAACTCATTAGCATAATAGGCCACACCCAACAGCAGAAACTCATTAGGATTGGCCACATTAGGGGTGTTTGGCCCAACATGCAAAGGAGTTCCTGCTCCTAAAAAAGCCCTGGGTTTTGACAACAAACAAGGTAAACAGAATAAGAAGCAAAAGGTGGGTGTGGCTGGATGGCCACACTTCTGGTAACATGGGTGTGTGTGGCCTAATATGCTAATGAGCTGTGCTGTCAGGGGTGTGGCCTAATATGCTAATGAGTTTCTGCTATTGGGTGTGCCCTATTATGCAAATTAGTTCCTGCTGGGCTTTTTCTACAAAAAAAGCCCTGGCTACCAGTGTAAGCCACCTGCCACAGCTCAAGATGCAAGCAGTGGCATGAGCCTGCTCTTCTTCCTCCCCCCTTCTTCATGGATGAGGCCATAGGCTCTTCTTTATCATTCCCAAAGACTTCTTGGGTACACACAGGACTCTGTTATCATAGAGCCTGCTGTCTAGATAGCCAAGCCTAGTGTTGCCAGCATGCTTGGAGAAAAGTATCCTGTCCTAAAAATACAGGCCGAATGGGATGCTATTTGCCCCCCGCCATGAGAAACTCCACCTGCCCAGTTACACACACTGAGGTGCTATTAAAGGTGGCGGGCATTTTTCTCCAGGAAGGGCAGCAACCCTAGCCAGGCTTGGCCTCTCCATGTTAAAGAGTCTTACCTTAAAGGACCTGTGCTTGTGGTCAGAGCATCAGATTCTGGTCATTTCTTGGCTGGCATCTCTAGCAAGGGAAGCTCAAGGAAGAGGCTCTATTATGACCTCCAAGGAGCTTTGAGGAGCATCCGTGGCTCTCCCCTCACCATTTTGCCCTCACAAGAGAGGTGACATGATAACCGTCTTCAAGTACTTGAAGGGCTGTCATGTAGAGGGTGGTGCAGAGTTGCCCCAGAAGGTCAGACCAAAACCAACAGGCTGAAATTAAATCAAAAGAGTTTTCGACGAAACATTAGGAAGAACTTCCTGACAGTTAGAACGGTTCCTCAGTGGAACAGGCTTCCTCGAGAGGTGGTGGGCTCTCCTTCTTTGGGGGTTTTCAAACAGAGGCTAGTTGGCCCTCTGACAGCAAGCTGTGAGCTTAGGCAGGTCATGAGAGGAAGGGCATGAAGGGTCGCATCAGCGCTTAGTTCTTGTAGCCCTTTCTTACATGTCCAGGGAAATGCTGATTGCCACTTTGGGGTCCAGAAGCAATTTTTCTTCAGGCCAATTTGGTCGGGGATCTCGGAGCGTTTTTTGTTGTTGTTTTTTGTCATCTTCTGAGCATGGCACAGGGGTCACTGGGGGTGTGGGGGGAGGTATTTGTGAATTTCCTGCATTGTGCAGGGAGTTGGACTAGATGACTCTGGAGGTCTCTTCCAACTCTATGATTCTAGATGTTCTGTAGATGGCACTTTTCTTGGGTTGCTTCTCATTAGAGAGCACTGGAGTTTCACAATTTTTTGGCCATATTTGCTTTATCTACAGGGCACAGGGAGTCACCAAGGCTGTCCTAGTCAGCAGATCTGCTGAGAGAGAGAGAGAGAGAGAGAGAGCAGACAGACAGACAGACAGAGAGAGAGAGAGAGAGAGAGAGAGAGAGATCCTGCACACACAGAGCCAGCATGGTATAGTGGTAAAGAACAGCATTCTAATCTGGAGAATTGGGTTTGATTCCTCACTCTTCCACATTAAGCCAGCTGGTTGACCTTGGGCCAGTGACCATTCTCTCAGAACTCTCTCAGCCCCACCTACCTCACAAGGTGACTCGAGGGGAGAGGAAGGGAAGGCGATTTTAAGCCGCTTTGAGACTCCTTCGGGTAGAGAAAAGTGGGGCATGAAAACCAGCAGGAACTAATTAGCATAATAGACCACACCCAACAGCAGAAATCTATTAGCATATTAGGCCACACCCCGACAGCACAGCTCATTAGCATATTAGGCCACACACCCCATGTTACCAGAAGTGTGATCATCCAGCCGCACACACCTTTTGCTTCTTATTCTGTTTACCTTCTTTGTTGTCAAAACCCAGGACTTCTTTTGTAGCAGGAACTCCTTTTCATGTTAGGCCACACAGCCCTAATGTAGCCACTCCTAATGAGTTTCTGCTGTTGGGTGTGGCTTGTTAAGCTAATGAGTTCCTGCTGGGCATGGCCAACTCGGGAGCCAGCCGAAACTCTGTTCCTGTGCGTTCCTGCCCAAAAATAGCCCTGCATGCAGGATGTACATATGTTCACTGTAACATGTGAACAGAGCTTTTTTTGGTTTTTTGGGGTTATTTTTATGTGTGTGACCGTGTGTGTGCATGTGACTGTGTGTGCCCCTGGAAGTTATGGCAACCTCTGGTGACTGACCTCTACTGGGGGCCTGGAGGATATTCAGAGAGGTGGCTGAATAAAGCCTGCCCCTGCCCTCCTGACTGCTGGTATTCCAAGGAGGTCTCCCATCCAAGTACTTGCCAGAGTCGACCCTGCTTAGCTTCCAAGATCTGACAAGACTGGGCTTGCCTGGGCTATCCAGGTCAGGACACGAACAGAGCTTTAAACTCCCTGATTACAAAACCTTTGTCCGCACAAGTTAATAAAAACATTACAAGTTCCATATTCAAAGGACATCTCCGTATTTTACTCATTATTCTGCCCCCCCCACGTAAAAAAAAGAAAGAGGACATTCCCATCACACGGGAAATTCTGTCTTCAAAACAGCCAGGCCCACAATGCAATCGCCTCCTCTTCCTCTGCCTTTATGAAGAACTATGCAGACACCACCATAGTTATTTTGACCTTAGCATGATGTGAACATGAAAGGTCTGGTGTGGCCATTGCAGAAAGCTGTGGGAGGTGTATTCTGATCTGCTATGGAAAATGCTTTGGATTGTGAAGGTCAACGTGCCATGTTAGTCTGCCAGGTTTGATTTCTGATACTATTTGCAAAGCCCCTTGCTCTTGTGTTATACAATTTGCAACTTAAAAAAGACAACACTTTGTTTTTTAATGTTAGCACTGCATCTGAAGTCACTTAATAAAAGAAATAGCTGCACAAATGTAGAGCTGGCAGGGTGGGAAAATGCCGCTTGGCAAGGGAATAGAACGATCTCCCTGGGCAGGAGGGAAACAAACAACGCTGATGCAAAGAGGCCTGCCTGCAATTCCTGCCACCGACTTACATGGCTGACCTTTAAGAGGGCCAATTTTCAGAAGTACTTGATGCTCACAAAGGAATCTAGATTTTCCCGCCAGAGCGGGCTTTCGAAAGGTCACATTTCCCAAGGTGCTTCTGCTATTGACTTATACAACACAATCAGGATACACAGTGCAATTTGCTAAGACAGGTCTCTGCCTCAAGGAACTTACAAACTATCCTTCTATATCCTTCTCCCGATTTATCAAGGTCAGATCCTGTTCGCTGGCATGAGCCCCTGATAAAACATTGGCCCTATTTTACCCTGAGTTATGGGGTGGGTTCCCTTTTGTGGATGTCTTACTTAAATGTTGTGTGGCTGGTATTCTCTTCTTCTTTCTACAGGGTTCAGCTCCCTCCTCAGGGCCTCTAGATCTAACAAGACAACCACTATCCTACATGCATTGTGTTGGATGCAGCAATTTGTGGATATAACTATCACGAATCTTTCCACCACCTTTCAAGGAACAAAGGGTTGCCAATCCCCAGGTGGGGGCTGGAGATCTCCTGGAATTATGACTGATCTCCAGACTACAGAGAAAATGGCTGCTTTTGAGGGCTGACTGTACGGTATATACCTTGCAAAGGTCCCTGCCCTTCCCAAACCTTTCCCTCTCCCAAGCTCTGCTCCCAAATCTCTAGGAGTTTCACAACCTGGAGCTGGCAATCCTACATTTTCACAAATCAGCAAACATATCTGATGACCAGCAGTGCAATCCTGAAGGCTGCCGTGGCAGAGGCTACTGGTGCCAGTGCATCCACCCAAGAGCCCTGGCCATGCTATCACAGTGCCTTTCCAAGATGGGTAGCTGCATTAGTCTGTCTGTAGCAGCAGGCAAGAGCAAGGGTCCAGTAGCACCTTAAAGACTAACAAAATTTGTGGCAAACGATGAGCTTTTGTGAGTCCCTGCTCACTTCTTCAGATAACTTTCACAGTGCCTTTCCACTGAGACACACCTGTCTTCCCAATTCTCTCTGCCTGGCCCCATGTGGCTGGTGGTGACATCAGGGCTGCAGTGGAGTGCCTACTGCCTGATTCTTTGCATCTGTGTTTTTGGTCCAGGGGTTGGGATGTTTTTGTAGATACTTCAGTTGTTCTAATGATGAGGGGGGATAGGGGAGGTGATTGCAGACTCCTGGCCCAAAGCAGCTGGATTCTTCCATCCCCTTCTCACCCACCCATATGTTGGCATGAGATCACCCCCTTGGTATGTATGGGGTACCTGCAAAAGTTTTGAAAAAGGACATGGAATGTCCTCTCCCCTTTGGGGGTTAGTCCTAAATGATTTCTCGGTGGTGCTAAGTGTGCCTCTCCTGCCACCCAAGTGCAATGCTGTGTGCTCTGAGTGTGTATGGCAGAGACCTCTGAGACAGAGTCAGAAGAAGAAGAGATTGGATTTATGCCCCACCTTTCACTACTCAAAGCAGTCTCAGAGTGGTTTACAATGTCCTTTCCCTTCTCCTCCCCACAACAGACACCCTCTGTGATAGGTGGGGCTGAGAGAGCTCTTTTGAGGACTGCTCTTGAGAGAACAGTTCTGAGAGAACTTGTGATTGAACCCCAGATCACACCAGCAGCTGCATGTGGAGGACTGGGGAATCAAACCCGGTTCTCCCAGATTAGAGTCCATGCTCCCAACCACTGCACCAAACTGGCCATACCTACTGAACTATGGGCATCCTAGCTGGACTTGATGCATACTGTGGATGAGAGACAGATGGGCTGTGACAGGTCTGGTGATAGAAGGGCACAGTGGCATCTCTGTGACTAGGAGAATGTGGGAAAGGTGCTCTTCTCTGCACAGAGAGTATCCTTTACAAGTGACATGTCAGCCCTTTGATGTGTTAAGACCTCTTGATTGAAGGGTCCATGTTCTGGTGGGCTTGAGCCCAAGCAGGGCTCTTTTTCTCCTTTACATATTAGGCCACACACCCCTAATGTAGCCAATCCTCCAAGAGCTTACAGAGCTCTTGGAGGATTGGCTACATTAGGGGTGTGTGGCCTGATATGCAAAGGAGTTCCTACTACGAAAAGAGCCCTGACAAGGACCTGGCACCCAGGCTGGCTTAGGCCCAGGGAGTCGACATGGGAAGGAGTCTGAAAGGGGGTCCAGTTCTTTGTTTGGGAGGAGCTGTAGGGGGTTGTCTCTTCTGTGTGTTTTTCGACACATTTCCTTACCCACCTGCACTGGCTACTCAGTACACACCCCTTTGGCATCAGCCTCAGGCGACCCCACAAGAGAGGGGGGGGCTGGATTTTTCCTGGCATGGTGGCAGCGTGAGGAGAAAGGAGGGCAAGAGAGTGGCTAATCTTCTCCACATGGTGACAGCGTTCACAATGAAGTAGTACGGGGTGTGTGTGTCTGTCATTGGGTACAGGGGAGGGGAATTAGCTGCGACTGGGATGATTGGCCATGGCTGTAGTAGGCTTCTATGCTATGCTGAGGTCTGTGGGTGGGGTATGTCTGTGGGGAAGTTTTTGCCTTTTCCATTGTATGGGCACCTATGGGCAATGGCATGGTTTTGGCTGGCATAAATTTCTGCTGGTTTTTTGTTTTTTTTTGGGGGGGGAGGATTCCCAGGCTAGAGCAGCTTAGAGAGCCAGCTAACTCCTGCCATACAGGTGGGTCCTCGCCTTTCCCCATGGGCACAGTGGCTTAAGTTAGCATTGCTGTGCACCATTGCCATGTCAGTGGCTGATCTGGTTGCGGTGCCTCTGGGGCGCTCCACTGCTCAGCCTGGATATATGCTGGCATAGTACCTCATCGGGTTCCTGTGCATTTTCACCTCCTTCTCAGAATTGTACTGTAAGCTTGGCCATCAGTATTGTTACAAATAATACCCCTCACACACGTCATATGTTACTGCAGCAGTCATACCTAATTTTGCCTTAAGATTTATAGACTAGCCTCAGTATGGATGAAAGGCTTCACCCAAGACCTCCCCCTCCCATCTGCCAACTGCATTCACTGATGCCAGAGTCAGGCCCCCTGCCTTGAGCCACCCCCACCCGAAAGCCCCTTCCTTCCCCATAGCTTCTAAGCCAGCAGGAACAAAGTCTGGGGCCAGACGGAAGCAACAATCACAAAAGCCAAATGTCCTTCCATCATGATTGGACTGTGACTCCTCTAAAAAAAAAAAATCACCCCCCCCCCCAAAAAAACCCTCTTCACTATATTTTAATTGCTGCAAGCCACTTCCCCCCCCCTTTTGCTGAAAACAAGCAACATGAATAATAAAGACATACAGGTGACAAGTGTCTGGTGGCAGAAACATGTTTTTTTCTCAAAAAGTAACCTCCTTTGTGCATTCTGATCTCTTCCCTGATACATTTTTTTAATTAAAAAAAAATAAAGATCAAATACAATGAGCTTCAAAAATCTATTTCCTGGGGTTTGAGCTTCAATTGATGGCACTCTTCCAAGTGACATCGGTGGAACCTGAATGATTGGAACGGATGGTGCTATAGGCCATAGGAGAGTGTTGCTGCGGCAAGGGGCATCCGAGCACGCAAATTACTCCACACTTCCGGCTGCTGTGCACTGATCGCCTTTCTGCTTCATTGCTTTGGGTGAAAAGTCGGGGCCATCGAACTGCTAGTCCCTTCTCCAACTCTCAACCCGTGTTCTTCTCCAAATGGCCAGTAACCTCCCCAAGGATTCTGAAAATCAATGCTTCAGCCATTCATTCTATAAGCAAGTTAGTTCCATTTTATATGAAAAGGGCTGTGTCATTCCTTGGAAGGTAACTGGTGCTTCCCTGAAGAACTGGGGTCTCTTGGCTTCAAACAACAAGTCAGATGCCAGGGCTAGCATCCAGGATCAGATGGCTGGGCAGCTGCCAAGGCCTGAGAGCCTCAGGAGGGCCCACCACTAACCCCCAGCCTACTGTGGCATCTTGGTGGTACCAAGCACCAAAAGCCTCCACCATCTGCTCTGTTTAAATAAGGAGGGAGCTATAGCAACAGTGGTGCACTTACCGGCCAGGACCATCAAATGGCATCTTGCCCAGGACCCTCAAAATCTGGAGCTGGTCCTGCTAGATGTATCTGCCTAAGGAGGCAGCCCTGTGACAGGTATGAAGAGACTAATTCAGCTATTTTGGTGTCCCAGGAAAATAGGTTACAGCTGTTGCTTCAGTCTTGCTCTGTGCAGGTGGGTGGGATGGAACAGTGTTTCTACACCAAGGTCATCCCAACTGAAACTCCTTTTTATCATTAGTAAAATTGCTATGATAAAGACCTCAAATCTCCATTTTCCTGTAAAATGTAAACTCTCTCTGCGTGTGCACACACAGCTCCAATTCAGATTGGGGCCATGTAGAACGGAGACAGAGGATTTAGTTGTACTAATCCAAGCTGGGTTCTCCTTGATGTTATTAATGTTTTAAGGGGATGTTGTTAGTGTTCCCCTTTAAAATGCTACTAAAAGTGTGCGGAGCCTGGCTCAAGGGTTAAATCCACTCTCTACTTCCTGCATGGCCCTATTGCATATTGCAGCTGCACAGGCAATTTACCTTTTACTGACGCACAGAGATTCATGAGCTTTGTCCTGTCTGTTTTGGTTGGCCCTCAGTTTCAAACAAGTGAATGTAATGAAGGGAAGGGATTTCCTGTCCACTCAATTGTATGAGAAGAAGGAGAGGAAGCTGCAATCAGAGAAAACAGTAGGAAGAGCGGGAAGTTGTCCCCATGACTGTGTTGTTTCAAGGGTCTGATGCAGATGACATGTATACTTCTGCTGGTGGATTTCCCTCATTAACTTGGAACACTGGAATTCTGCATTCTCCTCACAGCGGTCCAAAATAAGGATGCTTGAACCGGTTCCCCTCACATCCTGTCCACCAGTCATAAACAGTGAGCCAGTTTTTTGGGTGGACTGTTCATTAGTTTGTTGGCCCATTCATGGTTGGTCAACAGGCTTTATCCTACTCCTTTCCTAACAGTGCAATACAACAGAATGGGCTTTTTGTGCTTAGGTATTCTCACTAGAGTTACTGACATGCCTTGATAAAAATCCCCTGATCTTTTAATAGCATCACCTGGTGAATAGTATCCTATTAAAATGATAGCACCTTACCTGGATAGCCCAGACTAGACTGATCTTGTCAGATTTTGGTAGCTAAGCAGACCACCAAGGAAGTCCAGGGTTGCTCTGTGGAGGCAGGCAATGCCAAACCACCTCTGAGTGCCCCTTGCCTTGAAAGCCCAGTGTGGTTGCCATAGGTCAGCTGTGACTTGATGGTGAGAGAAAAAAGGGAGAGGGCATTTTAGTGCAGGCCAGTTGGCAAACCTAATTTCAGGGGTTTTAAAAACATTTCCATAAACCAGTGTCAAATACCTCTCTTTTCTATTGAATTCCAAGGATGACGTTGATATTCTGAATCAGTGCTTGGAGTCAGTAATGAGCTGGATGAGGGTGAACAAGCTGAAATTTAATTCTGACAAAATAGAGGTTCTCTGGGTTTTGAGGAAAGGCAGATGGTGAACTTGAGAATTCTCCTGTCCTAGATGGGACTATATTCCACTTGAAAAGCAGTGCAGAGCTTGGGAGTGCTGTGTGACACAGGGGTCATAATGGACAGCTCGATGAAAGTGTCAGCCCAGTGAAAAAGGCAGTGCAACAGTGAAAAAGGCAAACTCTGTGTTAGGGATTATTAGGAAAGGGATTGAAATTAAAATGTCTGATATTATAATGCCCCTGTATCTGTCCTTATATATATTTGAATTTTGGTTCCACAACATTCTATGCTTGCCACAATTGATTCGGCACAAGAACTGGCAGTCAGAAGATGCTGGCCAGGACTGACTGGCTCCTTGGCAGAGTCCCACCCACATCAGCCCCGGCCAGTATCTTTGGCTCAGTCTGCTCCGGTCCTCTGACAGGAGAGGACCATCTGCAGAGAGAGCGCAGGGACATGCCTTCAAGGCCGAGGCAGGTGAGAGAAGCCTCTTCCCCCCGCCACACACCATCCCCTGGGCCTTCTATGGGCTCAGTCGGCCAGAGAAGCCCCTTCTGCCCCCCACAGCTAGCTCACAGTTTTTTAGCTTCCTGTCTTAGCTCAGGAAAGATGGCAACAGAGCAAACTAATTTATGCAGTAGCCAAATAGCTCACTCACAGTTTTAATGTTAATAGCTCATGAAGTAGAATTTTTGCTCACAAGACTCCATAGCTTAGAGGGAGCATTGGCTACAGCTAGTGCAGAACGCTGCAGCTAGACTGCTGGTCGGGGCCAGCTGTCAACCAAAGCACTTGTCTGGAGCTTGGTTGCCATGGAGAGGTGGGAGGTGCATGATCTGGAATGTATGGTTTTGTTTCTGGCCATTATCTTTTTGGTGTCTGGCAGGGGTCATTTCGTAGAAAAAGAGGTGCAGGAGCTCATTAGCATAACTTATTTGCATATGCCACACCCCCTTACATCACCAGAAGTGTGTCAGAAGGCAACACCCACCGCTCAGGCTCCAGCCCAAAAATCTCCAAGTATTTCCCAACTCAGAGCTGGTGAGCCTACCTGGAGAAAAACTGCTTCAAAACCACAAAAGCACAAAGAAAATTTGTAGCAGGGGATCACCTTTTTTGAGCCACTGCTCTCTTCTACAGATACTCCATAGCTGAAGAAGTGACCAGTGACCCAGTTATGAACAGAGGCTACAGTTCCTGAATTTGCAGAAGTCTAAGATATGGGCAACATCTTCCTCACTTGCTACCTACATGTAATGGTTGATTACTCTGTTTCAATGTATCTGAAAATGAGTGCATGAACACGAAAGCTTAGACCCAGAATTAAACTTTGTTGGTCTTAAAGGAGCCACTGGACTCAAGCTTTGTTTGGCACATTTTGTGGTTATTGACTGTTAACCTTTATTTCAGCTGGTTATAGCCTAATTCATTAGCTGAAAGAGAGAGAGAAGGAAGGAAGGAAGGAAGGAAGGAAGGAAGGAAGGAAGGAAGGGAAAAGAAAAAAAATGTAAAGAAAGGGACAGAAAGAAAGGGAAGGAAGGAAAGGAAAAGAAATGGGGGAAAGGAAAAGAAAGGGAGCAAAGAACTGGAAAGAAAGGGGAATTAAAAAATGGAAAGAAAATGAAAGCTTCTGTGTATGTTTTCTTTCCCCAAGTTCTAAATTTCCCCAGCAGCAGTTAAAAAGGAGCTTGAAAGCTTACATTTGAAATGTCCCCCTTCGGCTGTGAATTCCCAGGCTAGAGGACTCACGCAACCACCCATTCTCAGGCAATTTCCCCTCTAAGCTGAGTTAGTGTGAGCTAGCTCACAGTTTTTTGGCCTCTGGCTCACACATTTTTGTCTTAGCTCAGGAAGGACAGCTCCAGAGCAAACGAATTTATGTAGTAGCCAAATCACTCGCTCACAACTTTAATGCCGGTAGCTCACAAAGTAGAACTTTTGCTCACAAGACTCCACAGCTTAGAGGGAACACCGTTCTCAGGTCCACTCAACATATAAAAACGAAAGTGAAACAAGAGCTCCATGAGGACCAAACAGATATTAAGGGAAGAGCAGACTGCTCCATTACACATAGCTTTGCCATCAGCTCCCACAGGTTTGGGGGTGGGGGGGGAGACAAGCCTGAAAGGGGCTTGGATCATAGATTGAAGAGGAGGCAGGCAGACATGCCTGGCTTGGCTGCTCGGTCTCCTCCAGGTGCCCCATGGCTGCAGGGCACCTGGAGGAGCTCAGGCAGGAAAGTCAGGGATTTAACCCCCCTCCCTGCAGCAGGTTTGCTGGAGAAGGAAGACGAGGTGGGGATTCATGTCTGGCTTGCCTGCTAGGTCTCCTCTAGGTGCCCCGCAGCCGCAGGGCACCTGGAGGAGCTCTGGCAGGGAAGCCAGGAATTTAACTCCCACCCCCAGTCTCTCCGCAAAAGTGCAGAGGCTCAGGGGGAAGACAGGCATGTCTGTCTCTGTGCGCTCCCTGTCTCCAGCCAACCTACCACACCAGGCTGGCTGGAAACGGGGAGGGCATGGAGGCAGTCATGCCTGGCTTCCCTGCCCCAGCTTCTCTAGGCTGCAGGGCACCTGAAGGAGCTTGGGCAGGGAAGCCAGGGATTTAAAAAAACCTGTCTCTCTGGCAAAAGCGGAGAGGCTCAGGGGGGAAGGCAGGAGCATGGGTCAGAGAGCTGGGGGCAGGGCTTGCTGCCACCTGGGCTGCCAGAGCGGTGCTCCAGTGCACTCTGGCCCCAAATGACCCCTGGTGTCTGGTATAGCCATGTAACCTTGAGACCTGCACTGTCTTTAATATCATTTTTCCCTGGGAATCTTAGAGCATTAGTTTGGCGGGGGTTTAGCTTAGTAGTGATTGGCCTGGAGCCACTGGTATATATTTGATTAAGTTATAAGTGCTGGCTTTGCGCACTGGACCTCAGTCCTAAGAAAGCATGTTATGAATCTGGATCCTATCACTGTCTCAATAAACTTTACTTCTTTTGAATGATTGTTATTGGGAACTGATTTCTCCGGGGGCTCTGACACTATCAGGAGCTTAAGTCCCCAATACTACACCGATTACACTGGCTACCAATCCATTCTCAAGGTGTTGTTTTTGTCCTTTAAAGCCCTACATGGCTTGGGACTAGGGTATCTGAAGGGCTGTCTTCTCCCATTTGTTCCTGCCCAGGAGTTAAGATTGTGTGGAGAGGCTCTTCTGATTGTCCCACCAATTAAAGACACTCATTTGGTGGGCACATGAAAGAGGGCCTTTTTGGTGGCAGTCCCACAATTATGGACCAAACTCTCCAGGGAGGTGTGCCTGGCAGTGGCACCTTCATTGTTGATCTTCAGGAGACAGTTGAAGACAGTTTTATTTAGGTTGGCATTTAGATAATCTTTTATTATTCACAGTCCTATTTGGAATTTTCAAACTGGGATTTTAATGGGTTTTATAATTGTTGTTTTTACTGTGCTTTTTTATAATGTTTTATTTCTATTACAAGCCGCCTTGAGTTCTACAAGGGAGAAAGGTGGCTAATAAATGCTTTAAGCAAACAAACTAACAGGCAAACCCCTTTCCCCTGCTTTTTCTGGCTGTGATTATAAAGACTCAGCGGATGGATTTGTGACTGTAATGGGAGTCTCTACCAGGATTCTTTCCTTTTCCCAGCCTCCAGGAGCCTTGCCAAACTGTCCTCTGTTGGAAGCATTTCTTTGTTGCCTCTACAGCCAGACTGTCGGCTGGAAGGTGCTTGTGGCTAAAAATGGCTCAGGAGGAGCATGCCTGCCGCTTTACAGGGAATAGTAATCAGGCTGAGAAAGAGGCACTTGAGGTTCTTGTGTCAAATGTCAGAAAAGCCCTGGGCATTGTGGCATTCATTCAAACTGGGCAAGAATTGAACATCAGGCAGAATGGTGGAATTGCTGGTTATGCTGAACAAGGTAATGTTACCTAAGGACAGGAAGAGAATGAAATAGGGTTGCCAGCCTCCAGGTGGGACCTGAAGATCTCCTGCTTTTGCAACTGATCTCCAGCCGACAGAGATCAGCTCCCTTGGAGAAAATGGCTGCCTTGAAGGGTGGACTCTATGGCACTGTACTATGCTGAGGCCCCTCCCCTCCCCTCCCCAAACCCCACCCTCTCCTGGATCCACCCCCAAAGTCTCCAGGTATTTTCCAACCCAGACCTGGCAACCCTAGAATGAAAAGCAAGAGCTGGGTTTGCTTAAATAGATGGCAAACCAGCAAGGATGCTAGAAAATTATTTAAGCAGCACAATCATAATAACAAGTTAGTGTCTCTCTGTGTCTCATGATGTTTCAAATACATTACCTGACAGTAATCCAACCAGAATAGTTATCCACATATTGGGAAGGGCCGTGTGAGAGAATAACGCCACCGACAATGCAATTTAGTGCAGTCTTAAAAAGTAAAGCTTTCCCTTGCTCCAAAAGCCAGTCAAATCCGACTCTAGGGATGCGTTTCCAAGCCGAAGAGCCAGCGCTGTCTGAAGACGTTTCCATGGTCATGTGGCTGGCATGACTAGACACCGAGGCGCATGGAACGCTGTTACCTTCCCACCGAAGCAGTACCTATTTATCTACTTGCAATTTCTTGCTTTTGAACTGCTAGGTTGGCAGAAGCTGGGACCAGAGACGGGAGCTCATTCCGTCACACGGCACTCCAGTCTCGAACTGCTGAACTACCAACCTTCCAGCCTGCAGTTCAGTGTCTTGTCTAAATCCTCTGAAATTTTGCATTGGACTTAGACTGGTTCAGAGTGGGATCCAGGTTTTGCCCCCCCCCCCGGGACCCCCTCCTCTCCTCTGCCCACAACCAGGCACTCGTGTTATCATTCCCTCCCCACCCACCCACATTGCCTCCCACCTGCTTCTGTGTCCTTCCCTTGTCTGCTTACGAGCACCCCCACAGCCCATGCTCACTGCCCCAGATCTTTCCCCAGTGGCCCTGGGTAGTGCACACAGGAGGGAGTGTGGGTGGCACAGTGCTGGCGAAAGAATAGGCAGACTATGCTGGCAGCAGTTGTCCCTGCCAGAGACCTTGGACTCTGGAGCTGCCACAACTTGGCATATGCTGATGCTGGCCCTGGACTGGTCTACCTCTCCTTGGGTTTGCACAGTTCATGATTTCATTGCACTGTTTGTCATTGATTTCAGTGGGCTTAGACTCACCTAATTTCAATCAATTTAGCCTAAAATCACTGCTAGGGAGCCTTTTGTGGTCCTAGCTGAACCAGGGACTTTCCAGAGCAGCCAAGTCCCGTTCAACAGAAACCCCCAAGCAGAGTGGTCACCTGAAGAGCAAAACAACCTGGGAGATCCATGGTTGGATCTTTTCAGGATCTTGACAGAGCAAATTGCACCCCTTGCGCAGCCTGGATTTGGATCATGGCTAAGTGATGAGGGGGCATTTAATTCTTTTGCAACCTGTGGGAGGGGAGAAAAGAAAAAAAGTGAAATATACTTGGGTCTCTGGGGCTAATAGCAGATGAGGAGGGTCGTTTCAGTGGGCAAAACCATGTGAAGACCACAAGATTAAATTCCCTCTCCCCTCCCCATATGGTCCCAACCCCAGCCGCGGCGACAGATGGTCGCAAATTAGCTTTAAACATTCTGGGAAAATCCTATCTTCCAGGGTCTTGTTTATTTCGTCCTGGAGAGAGTCATTTCTGTCTCCAACACACACAACAGACCTAGAGTAGAAAATGCCCTCCCCCAGATAAGCATGGTATCCCTCCCTTCAGCAGGCCTTCTTCTGTTCCTCAAACATCCTTTCCCAGATCAGGCTGTTATGGTTAACTAAGACAGACTTGGGGTGGGCGATGGACTAAAAAGGCAAGTCAAGACACAGATAAAACAGAGACATGGTCTAATATGTCCCATGATGTTTGAGGGTGCCCAATCCAACACAGGACCTAGCCACAAAGGGATTCAAAAGACATGCTGATATAGAGCAAATGTACTTAGAGATCAGGTGCTACCAGGAGCAGCCTTAAAGCGCCGCAGTCCAGGCACCTGTCTACAGCAGTTTGCTTCAGTGTCCCTAAAACGGGGGTTATTGATTAGTATAACCAAACATCTTCTCATCCTTTTAAATGCTGCTATAGCTCAGTGGCAGAACACTTGCATATGAAAAGTCCCAGGTTTGGTCCCCAGCATCTCAGCTCGTAGGTGGCAGAAACAATCGTTCTCTGCCTAAGAGGCATTTTTTTAAAAAAAGATGTGGTCATGTGATTTCAGATGTAGAGTACATGCTGTGCAAGCAGAAAGGCACTGTGATATAGTGGTTAGTGTTGCTGCAAGCTTGGGGAGGTCATAGGCTTGCCAACAGGCCCAGAGAAACAAGTGCCTTTCACAGAAGTTTAATGTACGGAAATGGGCAGTTAAAGCTTTTTAAGGCGTCCCATTATTAAAGGGACAGGACATTTTTCTCCAGGCTTGTTGGCAACTGTAGAAAACCAAGGTTCAAATTCATACTCACTGAGAAGCTCCCTGGATGATATTTCGGTCCATTAGTTAGCCATGATAATTAACCATGTTCAGTGGCAGTCTACCTCTGAATGACAGTTACTGGGGGGCACTGGCAAGGAAGGTTCTTTCATGCCCTGCTTATGGGCTTCATGTTAGGGCATCTGCTGGAAACTGGATGTTGGTCTAAATGGAACAGGATCAGCAGAGCTGTACTTAGGTTCCTTCTCTGTTCAGAAAAACTGAGAGGAGGAGGGAGGGAGGAGGAGGAGGAGGAGGAGGAGGAGGAGGAGGAGGAGGAGGAGATTGGATTTGTACCCCACCCTTCACTCAGAGACTCAGAGCAGTTTACAAACTCTGGTTCTCCCAGATTAGAGTCCGTGCACTTAACCACTACACCAAACTGAGACATGTTGAGCTCCCTAAATGGGTAGGATCCACCACTGCCTGTATGCCCGCATTCTGTGTTGGTGCTCCCACCTTGTGAAATGGCCTGCCTGAGGTGATCAAGGAAGGCTCCCATAGTTCTCTCATTCTGTGCAATGCACAAAACAGAAACATTGAAGAAGAATTACAATATAATGGAACAGTCCAGAGGGCACTTTTATAAGGCACAGGATTGTAGTCTATTGCAATGTTTACTGTGTGCTTTTACTGCACTGTCTTCTACCTTAGTAACCCACTTTCTACATTATGGTATGTCATGGCTTCTGTTTGCATTGTTCTCTAATTTCTGCATTCCCTGTCCTATTGCATTGTTTACTGGCTATTTTATGCAGTTTGGTTGAATTTTTAAAATATTTTGTAATCTTCCATGGGGAAGGAAGGTGGTATGGCATAGCTCGATCCCAGAAGCTAAGGCTCTGCAGAGGAAGGCAATGGCAAATCAGCTCTGCTTCTCGCTTGCCTTGAAAGCCCCTTGCTGGGGTCCCTGTAAATTGGCTGGAATTTGACAGCACTTACCTACAGATAACCTTCGTTGAGTCTCAGAAAGGTAAGTTATAAATGAAGTAAACAAATAAATAAATGTTTTACTGTGTCTGCTACCCAGATTAGTGTGTTTGGAATTTGTTCACTGTTTTGGATACAAATGCACTTTTAAATACAGAAGATCCTAAAGACTAGGATACAGCTGAAACTACAGTTTTTTTTGTTAGATTTACTGGGCAATTAGCTGGAAAAAAGTTATAGGGTTTTCTTTTTGTATATGACTATGGCAGCTAGAATGATTTACACCCAGAAATGGAAATGTCCAACAATACCTACAGTAGAAGAATGGTTTGAGAAGATGTTGGGACTTCGCAGCTATGGCTAAATTTACAGTACTAGTTAGGGAAAAAACAATTTCTTCATTTATTTAGGACTGGAACCCCCTCATTGACTTTTTGCATGAAAAATTTAAGGGCGATATATGGTTCTGATTTGTATGTATAAGCAAGAACAATTTCGTTATCAAAATTATATTTGTTGTAGAGAGAATCAGAAGCCTCTTATGTTCCTCTTTCCCTTTCAGCGCAATCCTTTGCAGAGTTACTCCCATCTAAGCCCATTGTAATGAATGGGTTTAGAGTGGAGTAACTCATTGTAGGATTGCACTGTTAATGCTTGTGTATCATTCTAAGGTTTTATTCCTGTATGTTTTCTAGTTTTATTTCTCTAATAAAATTAAAATTTTATCAACAAATTTGTTCACTGTTGCAAAAACCATAGAAGTAAAATGCTAGCACTCTCCAGAGCCTCCTTTGTTTTATGTTTGGCTTGTTAAATCCTGGGATATTGCTGAAATTACATATTTTCCTTGTGGAAGATGTGATTCATTTGACAGGGGCATTTACTAGCCCATATGGCAATGATCTATCAAGTTCATGATTCATCTTTATAATATGAATACAAAATTAATTTGGTTTTGACTTAAAAGTATGGTGTATAGGGATTTGGTTTAGAGTATTTTATTTGCAGAGCTACAAAATGTACATTTCTGGGACTTCATGGGGAAATCTAGGAAGTTTGCAGAATGCACATTTTTAATGAACTTTCATACAATTAAAATTATTCTTTTAAACGACTTTTTAAAAAGTTTAGCTGGAAGCACCGCACAAGTAATCATTATTCAAGAGAGACTTAAAAAATTAAAAAGAGCATCGGATCAATCAGTGTCAAGAGAAAAAAAGATACTACAAGGGCCACGCCCCCGCTTTTGACCCATCTCATGACGAAGGTACAGCAGGATGAAGACAGGCAGGCAGGCAGGCACGGCGCCCCAGCTGGCACTGACTTCCATAGGTCTGACCTTGCCTGTACGCAGGAAGCGGCTCCGCCTTTCAATTACCTGGAGAGTGGCGGTGAGAAGTCACGAGCGGGCGCGGCCCGCGAGGAACCACCGCTACCCAATCAACGCGTGCCCTTTCCCCCGAGGCCCCGCCCCTCTGTCCCACTCCCTCCTCCCCGCGGGCCTTCGGACCCCTCCTCTTCACTACCCGCCCTCGCCTCCGCCGGTGACGTCACGCTCGGCTCAGCCGGCGCCATTTTGGAAAGTGGAACCTTACGGGGGGGGGGTTGGGTAAGGAGAGGAAGCCAAGAGCGGGGGAAGCCCTGGGAGAGAAGCCGGCCTTACCCTACCCCCCCCCCGGCGCGATCCGCTGCCATCCTTCCTCTGCGTTCTCTTTGAGCCTGCCAGTGGGATATTTTTGGAGAGCGGAGAGGCTGCTGTAACCCACCCTGACACCATTGGGAGCCGAACATGGCAGGTAAGGGGGAAATCGCTTCTCTTGGCGGGGCGGACCGGCGCCTGGCTCTGGAGCCGCCGGGGTGGTGGCAGGTGAGACTGTTGCATTGGTGTGCAGAGGCGCTTGCAAAGCTGAACTGCTTTGGCGTGCAGCTCTTTGCATACTGCTCTTGGGGGGGTGTCTCCGCTCTCCTTCCTTTCTTTTACTGTTTATTACTCCTGGAAATTTCTTCCCACCTTGTCTTTCTCCCGTGCATCTTTTCCTGCAAGAATGTAACTGGCAAGACAAGCGTGAGCTCTTATTCTCCCTCTTCTAATTTTCCCTCCCTTTTTTACATGCTCATCTTCTCCTCTTGCTTCCTACTTGGACCAAAAGGAAACGGGGAAGGGAGGGAGAGCTTCACGTGTATTTTTTTTTAAAGAGAAAGGGAGGTCTTCATTTCCAGGGGAGACAACTTGAGGAAGACACGAATAAAAGGCGGGGCGGGGGGGTTGCGGAGATCGGGTCAAGGGTCTCCTCCGTTTCTTTTAGATGGAATTGCTTTCTGCAGGGCTCAGTGATTGGGCGAAGGAATTACTCAGCGAAGTAATTCTTTGAAGTGTAGATTTGGGCCAGGAGGGGAGGGGGCGGTCCTGACTTGCCAAATGTCTCAGAAAGTGCTGTTGCTCTGTTGAGAGGGGAGGTGCAGTTTTGCCGAACCTGTAAGGCAAAGCCCGGTCGGGATGTTGCATTTAGAGGGGGGAAAGCCATCTCAGTCCCTTGCATGTGGAGTGTTCTTCCTGGCTGCTTCTAGTAGAAGAGCTGTCCCACGTTGCGGTTTGTTAGAGATTGCATTCCGGATCATCATGTGCAGAGACCGAAAAGGCATCCCCGTGCATGGAGATAGATCCAGGTAGTCAGCCCTCTTGGTCTGAAGCAGTAGAACAGATTGAGTGGCACCTTTAAGACCAACAAAGGTTTGAACTGTTACCTCCCATGGGGCATGCATGTTCTCTTTCTTGGGTGTGTGTGGGGGGATGTCTCCACCCCGGGTCTGCTAGTGGCATTGCCTTTGGGGTGCTTACAGTAGGAAGAGTGGCATGTGGGGCTGGGTTTAGGATTTCCCCCTTCTTTTTTTTCACCCCTGATGTACTCTCTCCTTCCTTTCTGTTTTTTCCTCATTCTTTCTTTTTTTAAATTAACGGAAGCCAAGCCTTGAATGTAACAAGTTGTGTGGGTGGGTGTGGAGGGGAAACATGCCTGAGCTTTCATGCAACCTGTTGTATTGTTTTAATGCATCCGTGGCAGAGGAAAACATAACTGAGACCTAGGCCTTGGGATGGCACATTTCAATCAGATGCCAATCTGCCGGCATCCTTCCGCATTCCCATTCAGTTCCTAGATATGGTAAAATGATTCTGTGCGAGGTAACAAAGGGAGATTAAAATAGAATGCTGGATTGTTCGGGTTTTCCTGTGCTCCCGGGCTGCTGTCCATGCTTTCCGAGCTGTCTTTCTGTCTTGAACTTTTTCCCCCTCTTAAACTTACTTAGCCTTGTGCGGGGAGGGGAAACTTCTGTCCGTCCCCTCCCTTCTCCTTTGCCGAGATGAAACTGTTGCACTGCCCTTAGGGAAAAGGAGAGCGAGAGAGAGATTTCTGGAGTTAGTGGATTAGAGGAAAGCTCCATTTTGACACTGTGTTTCAGAAGTGTTTCTGGAATTAAGAGTTGGCGTTCTTCATCCTCTTTTCCTGTGTGAACCCAGCCCGGTGACTTGCTCTGAATGAAATGCCAGAGAGATGGGTGGTGTGTTTTGTACATGTTCTGGTGCCAGGGTTCAAATGATTCATCGCCTTCTGCCGAGCCAGTAATGTTCTTGAAATTTTCTCTCCGGTCCGTCTTCTACGGTAGTGTGTCTGAAATTTATTTCCTTAAAAGAACCAGTTTGAGTTTCTGGGTGGTGGTTTTTTTCTGTTGTTAATCAAACTTTGTTGGATACACAGTAATGTGTTAAGTGCAATTTCTGTAGCTTCCCTGATGAGAACTGGGGCGCTTTTAGGACTTGTTTTAATAAGTGGCATGGTTTCATTCCTGATTTGAACATCTGGTAGCCATGTTGGAAAAGTTAACTTGGAAAGTGAGCTTGGTAGGAAGAGGTGGAGTTTTGAACTCTGTGGGAAGTGACAAGCAAGCATTTGTGATATGTTTTTAAAGGTGTTTTGTGATTTCTAAGGTTACTCTCTATGTGTTTTGAGTGTGGCAGCAGAGACCCTGAAGATCTCCTTGCTTCCCCCCCCCCATGCATGCTATTTTGGCATGGGCTGTTTCTCAGGGACAGAATGGTGTGTGTGCATGTGTTTTGAAGCCTGAATGCAGGAAGGGCTGGCAGGTGGGAGAAGGCCAGTTTGCCAGTAGGGTTTCTGTGTGTTTTCCTCAGGTCTGGAAATGTTTAGTTCTTGTGGGTGGGCAGTGTTCTGTCTGCATGCATCATGTCAAGGATCACTGTTTACTACAGCAGAATGCTAGCAGGTGTGCGCCAGATTTAATGGGCAGGGTGTGGGTCTACTTTTATTTAACTTCTGTTTTGTTTCTAGGAGCCGGAGGAGGAGGGAATGACATTCAGTGGTGTTTTTCTCAGGTGAAGGGGGCTGTGGATGACGACGTTGCAGAAGGTAAGGAAAGGGGTGGTTGCAACACGACAGCAAAGTGGAGCATTTCTGCGGCTTATTCCCTAATACCTTACACAACCAGCTCATTCAAAAAGCTTTGATGAACTTTTTGCCAATAGTGGGCTGTGGTTGCAAGAGGGTGGTGGCCCATCGACACCTGCAGAGTTGGTTTTGCTCTAGGTAGCATCTAGCCCTTGAATGCAACTCGAGTACCATTTAGCACTGTGGATGCTGGTATTAATTTGAGCATGTACCAGTGTTCTACCCCTTTGCACTGGTACAGCAGGACAATGCACCTTGTGTGGCTTTAAGTCTAGAGACAATCCAGTGGTTCTTCAAAATACAAGTGACTTCTGCCTGGTCATCAGAATCCCCAAACAGGAATGATTGACTTGATTTTATGTGCGGTTAGTTTTCTTCAAGTTGTTACATTTTTCCTGTTAAAATGTTGCAGAATCCCGTTTGGTCTGTTGTTGGAATCAACAATATAGAAAGTAACCTTTTTATAGGTGTCATGCACACAACTTGAGAGTTTAGGCATGTGCTTCAGGGCATTGAGTGAATTTGGTCTAATCCAAGGTAAACAATTTATCTGCTTACCTGCTGGAATAAAGGTAGGAACCCTGTGGCACTTCCGCCTGGGGGTGGGGTGTTCCTTAGACTTCTGATGCTTAACACCTTAATCTCCAAAAGAACTTCCAGTAATTGTGGATTCCTGGTGAAGTTACGCTAAATGAAGAGACAGTTCCCTGATGCAGCTGAAGAAGTTTCCTTGTTCTTTCTCTTCCTTGAAAAGGCTCAGTGTGAGTCTTCGCATTGTGGGGGGTCTGAGGGATGCTGCTGAAAATGGTATGCCTGTGCTGAGTTCTCTTATTCACATCTGTTGTCTTGACATATTGGAAGGAGGGGACCTTAATACACTGATGCTATTTTCAGCATTGCACCACTGTATTTCCTTGCTAGTGCCAACCAGTGTGGGGGGCAGAAGATGAGGAGAGTCACTATGTAGTGGCATCATGGTTGAGGGCAAATATTTTTGTTACTGGGGGCAGTGAGATAATTGGACGCAGGGATGTAACATTCAGTCAGTGGCATCCTCACCTTTAATGCACAGTTCTACCACCAGCACTGTGTCTTTTTGGAAGTAATGTATCAGCCCCACTAATGAACAACAGAGCTAAATATGCTGTTTATCTCAGTTTGTCCCCCCCCTTCTGTGTCTTATTTCAGGATGTTAGATGCTGTTTATTGTCTTGTGCCATTTACAAGACCAGTGCTTGGCGTCTTCATCCCCAATGCTTTTTATTTCAGTGCTTCTGGTGTGTCTATCACTGACCTCCTCATAAATTCTGACTTTGGCTCTGTTTTGTCAGAGCAGCAGTCAGCAGTCTCTGTCAAAGACCCTTGGGTGCAGGAGGCTTTGGAACCAGGCTTTTTTCAAAACATTATGATTCATATAAGTTTTGGTGTATGAAATAGCTGTTCTTGCTTTGTGTTTGCTAAATTTGCACACACTGTGGCTGCATGAACATATGAAGGTCTCTTGTTGTTTTTAATTCTTAAATGGTTCTTTTGGTGTTTGGCTTATGGCAGGGATCCCTGATGTCATGCTCGTGGGCACCATAATGCCCACCGGCACCATTCCTAATGCCTATCAGGTGTTTTTAAAAGTAGGAGGGGCTTTTGCCCAGCAGGCCTTCCAATAACCAGAAAAATGTTTTAAAACAATGTGTTCATTTTAAAAGATATCCTGTTAAGCAGAGAATCTGCCTGAAATGTTGAAGAGTTACTCTTAGAGTTATGTATACACTCACTCCCTGGCTCTTTGTGGTTGGCTCCGCCTCCTGAGGCAGCCATTTTGCACTCATCATTGGTGTCAGAATTTGAAAGGTGCTCACAGGCTGGAAAAGTTTGGGGACCCGTGGTTTACCAGCTGGTAAACTTGAATAAAGTGAAAGTAAAGGCCTCTTTCAGTATTTCCTGACTGGCTGTGTCTCTCCAGGGTGTTGGGCAAAGCAAAGTCTTTCTCAGCACCAACTACCTGTGATCCTTTTAGCTGGAGGTAACCATGTGCTGAACCTCTAGTACCTTTGGCATGAAAACTGAGTGCTGTGTCATGGGACTTTGGTAATTTGGCCAAAAGGTTGTATGTTGCATTCCTGTCACTGTAGAGGTGGGTGATGTTGCTTACTAGATGCTGTATTTGCTGGAAGGGGAGGCATGAGCTGCCACACACTAAAAAGAGATAGTTGTGTTCTTTCTGATTGCCTGGACATACTAACATTAGAGTGTGTGGAGTATTGATCAGGACATCATACGTATGGTAACTGTGGATCTTCAGAGCATCCACATGGCTTGCTTCACTGTGTGGTGTGTTCCACCATACTCAGTAGGATTTACTTCCAAGTAAATATGCTTAGCATTACAGTCTTAATCTTGTAAATACTTGAGCTTCTTTATTCCCCCCTCCCCCGGTGATGATAGTATTCGGCACTCACTATGCAGTGTGTTTTATGAGGAGAGAAAATACACTGCATCAAGCAACAGAATAACTTCTTTCTTCTGAAGGTGAACATCACTTTAAAGTCAGCTTCTGAAAGTGTCTCAAAGTGATACTTCTGTATCGGTACCTGCAGTGGTTAGAGTTTTGCATAATGTATTGCCTTACAGTGACTTTTCTTGCTTGTGTGTTGATAGGTTGAAGCCGATTTAACATGTCTTTGTTTTTGATATGTTAGATGTTTCTTCCTTTCAAGAGGTTTTTTTTTAGTGTTTTTCTTCTAGGAGTCATTTTGGGCTGAAACATAATTTCAAGAAGGAATTGTGCATCCACAGAGGATCATGGCCAGTGGCAGCGTTCAGTTTGGTACCAGAAGGCTGAATTGGACCTTGCCAAATGCACAGCACAAACACTGCAGAAGTGATTTGTGAATGAAAAATAGTGGGTGTCAGGGGCTCCTGAACTTTTCCCTAGTTGTTTTTCTTTCTGCATCCCCTTCATTTCTAGATGGCTTCCAAAACTATAGATAAGCCCATCTGTGAGATCATGGGCCTGGGGCAACCATGAGGAGGGGGGGGGAAATGACTGTGAGAGAAGGCTTAACCACACTCTCCCACCCGCTACTTCTCTGCTTGAAAGTTACACTCACTACCTCGCCTCTGTGCTGGCAGTTCATTACTATCTGCCTTCTACATTCCTGGTTGCCACCACAATGTCTTGTGGTCTCATTATGGCTTGCACTATCTGTCCCAGCACATGCTTTAGTGAGCCTGTCATAAGGCTCGTTACATAGGTTTCCTTAGATATGTATTGTAGAACCTTTGTGTATATATATAAAGTTAATTCCTTTGGAGCCCCCCCTCCCCCCCGGTACATGTGCAGATCAAGAAACAATTTTGGCCATAGAAGGCAACTTGGCTAATGGACTGCACTTCTCTGGTCCAAGCAAATTTAGTCATGCACCCAGGTTGTTTACATTCTGGCTAATGTGGCTGTGATACTGATTTATTTCCAGCCACGATCAGTGTTTACCTCCGAGCAATAATATCATGGTAGATACTGTTCATGGGAGTATTATCTCATTTTATTCTTCATGTCGGTGGCTGTGGCATAGAACACCTCAAAACCTTGGTCACAACATTTCTGTTACATGTTAGCTAGTGTTATTTCTAGGTACCTTCCTTCAGGTTTCTTTCACTATCTCATAACTGGGCTATATTCCAGACAACTGAGAAGCTCCCTTCTTGTTCTGAGAAGGAAGGCATTTTGACATGGGTTGATTCCCATCTGTCCATCAAGGAGACAGGACTAAAATTCTTCCAGGCTTCCTGTCTCCTGGATTGAGTCACCTACTTTCCTCAGTTTGTTTCCTGCCTTGTTTAGGAGAGCAGGGTGAGTTGTTATATCTGTACCTCACATGAATGTCTTGAGAATATAATAAGACTAGCGGCAAGGCCCGTTGCATGGTCCGATGCAACGGGCGCTAGCTGTACTCCCTCTGGAGGCCCCGCCCTCCTCTGTGCCGGCAGCGCCTGCAGGGTGAGGCCAGCTCCGCCTCCCCCTCCCAGCGCGGCCCCGCAGTGGCGGAGCGGTGAACGAGGGAGGCCGTGTCCTTCTTCGGGCCAGCCAGCTCCGCCGCCTCCTCCCCGCCGCGTAAGTCGTCGCGGGCTGCAGTCGGCCCAAGTTGCTCATGGCCCCATTTCCTGCTGGCGCCTGCACGGCGAGGCCAGCTCCACTGCCTCCTCTCCGCCGCACAAGGTGTCGCCGGCCCCAGTCGGCCCAAGTTGCTTACCGGGGGGTGGGGTGCCGTGGCAAGGGAGGCCATCTTCAAACTGGGGCCGGCAGCACGCAGCTTCCAGAGCATCCGCCCGGTCCGGCAGCTGGAGGCAGACTGGGGCGAAGAGGCTGTCTGCTGGCTGTGTGGGTGGGACCAAGCCCACGCAGCCAGGCATGCCAGCCAATGGCCAGGGCCCAATTGTGAGTGGCAGCCCCCACGGCCAACCTATTTTGCTGTGCATTTTTGCCTTATTTGGGTATGCCAGCCGATCACTACGCTTTTATATAATAAGGAAGGATGACTCTGCTTCCCTTTCTGAACTCATGGAGTTGGAGGTCGGGCCTATGCTTTTGGATGCAGAAGGCTGCAGATTAAATCTCTGGCTTCTCCAATTGTAAGATGGCTTTAAAAGGAGGCTAGACAGATTCATGGAGCATAGGTCCGTCAGTGGCGATTAAAAGGAACCTTTGTATTCAGAGGTAGCAGACTTCTGAAACCCAATGCCAGGAGGCAGCATCGGGGAGGGCCTTGGCCTATATGCCCTGTTTGTTGGCCATTTGGGGTAACCCTTTGGCTACTGTGTAAAAACAGGATGCTGGAATAGATGGCCCATCGGTCTGATCCAGAAGGGCTCTTCTTATGTTCTTAAGAATGGTAGGTGTTGATTGGGAGAAATACTTTTGAGATACTTGAGAGTATCAAGGTTGAATGACCAAACTGCTATGTGAGATTAGATATGTGGCTGTTATTCCACTTTCCAGAGAGAGAGGAAAGGATGCTGTTGATGTAGCTGTGATCACCTTTGGAAGGGACTTTGCTTGGTACAGTTGCACCGTGCTGCTTTGCTTGCAGAACAGCCACCAGACCATTAATGGCCAGGCCTTTGCCATAGAACTTGCTGAGCCTCCTGGGATCTAATTTCCTACTTGGAGTACTGAGTTGAGAATTGCTTTGTAAGTAGCAAAGGCAGTTGAGCATGGTTCTCTTTTTATATGCACACTAAGAATAACTCCTTTTGTTTCTAATAACACACTATCGTTTCATTAAACATGGAGTAATTACTTCAAGATCAAAACTTATATCCTTATTGTGCTTTGTACCCAAACTTTCCAATTATGTATGAACAAGGAATAGTTCTGCTTAATAAAAGACAATGTTATTTTTATTCCTGGAGGCTGCATGTCAGGGTTTCCCCCCCCCCCTCCATTTGAGGCATTGTAGCATAACTCATATATTTTATGCTAACTATGACTGGCTAATGGCAACCCCCAAATGAACTGCTTGTTTGCCTACTTATTAAAATAAAAAAGTGGAGGACCACAAGGACTTGTAGGGCATCTCACTTCCCCTTCTATTACTTTGTGGTTTTTATCCTCCCTCCCTCCCTCCCCCTCCCACAAACCTGGGACACTTTTTAGGTTTGGAAGATAGATCTGTCTTGTCTGTTCATGGCCCCAGCCTCTGGATTTAAGTATCCACAGATTTGGCTATCTTGAGAATTCGATAGATTGATATTTATTTATTTATTAAAAATTATGCCACCTTTCCACTCAGTCAGGGTCCACAGTTGTTTTTTCTCAGACATACAGTTTTGACATATTGTCATCCCCCCCCCAAGCAAACCACAATATTTTATTATTATTTTACTTCATTTATAGCCAGGCCTTTTCCTAATGGGGGCCCAAAGACACTTTCATTGTTTTCCTCTCCTACATCTTATCCTGACAACAATCCTGAGTGGTAGGTTAAGCTGAGGCTGTGGTCTCCTAAATCCCAGTCTGACTGTCCGTTATACTGCACTGGTCATGATTGTCTCTTAAGTTGGTTGACAGTCTTTTTTACGATGAATGACTGACATTCTTTTTTTAGGATGAACTTGGAAAGTAAAGCTTCTCAAATTTCTCATTTCTTTAGTTTTGGGTTGCAGTGGAATGTTGAGAATCAGTATTTCATTTTCCTTTCCTCCCTTCTGCTTATTTTTAAGGGCTGAAATCCAGGTGCATCACTTCCTGCAAAAGTTGCATACTTTTGCTGTCCTTGGAAATTGCGTGGAGAAGTTGCTACATTTTAAACCCCAGGTTCAGTGTGAGAACTTGCAAACGTGAAGTTGACTTGAAGGGCAACGTCTGTGTCTCAAGCTGCTTTGCTGCCTTGGAAGGCTTTGAGCATAGGTCATATCCTCATAGCATCTGTCCAGTTCAGGCTTGGCTGCAGCAATTCTATCTTTGATTGTCTCTAGAGTATTTGATCCAGGCTAGCCCGATCTTGGCAGATCTTGGAAGCTAAGCAAGGCCAGCCATAGTTGGTATTTGGATGGGAGACTGTGCAGGGAGGCAATGGCAAACCACCTCTGGAGATCTCTTACCTTGAAAACCCTATGGGTTAACCATAAGCAGACTGCGAGTTGATAGCATTTCCCACAACCGCCAAGTGTTTGATCAGCATCTGATGTATCTGATGTATCTGTAGATAACTTTCCTTTGTGGAGTAAGTGAGCTGATGTGTTACATTGTGGCTGATGTCCCACAAGCGCTGCTCTGTGCTCGCCTTCCCTTTTGCCCCAATGGTATGTGTCAATTTCACACAAGCTGCCGTGCGGCTGCATTTTGTCCTGCAGCTTTGCGTGATTTCCCCTGCGTCTACTCAATCCTCAAAAAACAGGACTGAGTAGACGCGGGGAAAATCGTGGGAAACTGTGAGCCAAAATGTGGCCGCGCATCAGCTTGTGTGAAATTGACGCGCACCATTGGGGCAAAAGGGAAGGTCAAGCGCAGAGCAGCACTTGCGGGAAATCGGCCTGTGTTTTAGAAGATCTGCCCATCTACCTCTAGGTTTTTGGAGAGAGAATTATCCATGTGATAGAGGAGCTGGACATTTTGTGCTATGATGTCCTAACTAACACAGTAAAACTACCGAGATTTATTTAATAGAATAAAATCGTGTAGCTAATTCAGGATGGATAGAAACAAGACTCAAGCATCTCTCGTGTTTTTTCAAAGCTAGTGTATTGTTGTGAGTAGAGGGCTGGACTAGTGCTGGGGGAACCACGTTCAGATCCCCATTCTGCCCTGGATACTCATTGGGAAACCCCTCTCTCTCACTCTCAGCCTTACCTGTGCCACAGGGTTGTTGTGATGATGAAATGGAGGAGAGGAGAATGACGTTCTAAGCTGTGTCGGGTCCTCATTGGAGACAAAAGCAGAGTATAAATATCTGAATAAATAAGTAATGGTTCAGCCCTTCACAGGTCTGAGTAATTGTATATCATTCAAACAGGCCATTTGGCTTGCCTCATCCTCCATGTACCTGAGAGGAATGAACAGAGCCTTATGAGCAATGATGAGAGATGTGGAAAGCTGAGGGATGTAAACTTCACCTACGCTGTTTGGCTGCAATAGTTCTTTCAGTATCTGATCTGGTGGACTGTCACTGTTGTGTTTGTAATCATGAGTGAGGTGTGATGCATTCCACTTTGTAGGGTGGAGAAGATGGCCGCCTTTACTGTTTAGAGCAGCTGTGGCTGATTTCTTCACCCAGGAAGACCAGAGCCTCTGTTGTCTAGTTGCTAGGGGTCTAGCTACGAAGGCCATGCTGTTGACTGGTCCTGCAGGGTGAAGAAGCTGCCATGTGCACGTATAAGGTAGCTGCTGAGTCAGAAGCAGTGCCTTGCTGATGGAGCTGCTGTTTGTAATCCAGGAGGTGCTTTGTGACACAATACGTCGGAGGCCTCTGGGATAACCTTTCATTTCATTCCGCTGCCTGTCAGGTTACAAGTGGCATCTCACCTGCCAGGCTTCATGTGTTGCTGCTTCTGACTCAGCAGCTGCCCTGCGTGAATAGGGAAAGAGATTTCTCAGAGGCCTGAAATAACTTGGGCACTTTTCCTTGTCTTGCATGAAGTGCCAGCACATTTCACAGTGGCACCAGAGAGGCGTAGCTTTGGACTTGGTGGGTGCTCTGTGCAAAGTCACAGGGCTCTGTGCAAGTACCTTTCCAACGTGGTGCTGAATAACATCAGGATAGATACGGGATGCATGGAAGGACAGCCAGTCATTGGCCCCAGTTTAGAAGTTTACTTTCTCACTGAGACTCAAGGTGGATTATCAGGCATAGAAGAAGAAGAGACTGGATTTATACCCCACCCTTCACTACCCAAAGGTGTCTCAGAGCAGCTTACAAACTCCTTTCCCTTCCCCTCCCCCCAACAGACACCCTGTGAGGTAGGTGGGGCTGAGAGAGCTCTTGACAGAAACTGCTCTTTTTCAAGAACAGCTCTTATCAGAACTATGGCTTGCCCAAGGTCATCCAGCCAGGTGCAAGTGGAGGAGTGGGGAATCAAACCCGGTTCTCCCAGATTAGAGTCCGCGCACTTAACCACTACACCATACTGGGGATGTTCCGTTCAGTTGTGCTTGATTGTGTTTTTAATAATTTGGCTTATAGCTATGATTTTCTTTATGGCTTATCTGTTCTTTTGCAAACAGAGGACAGATTTTTTAAAATATAAATTGCTACAGTGGGATTTAGCTTATTCCTTCCCCCACCCCTGTTTCTTATGCTTTTCTCAATATTTTCAAACTGGTGGTCTTGATCAGAGGAGCCATTCGCTGCTTACTGAGGGAGAGAACCATACTGGTGTCCATCTCAGTGTACCATTTCCTTTCTGTTCTCCTGAAAGATTGCAGACTCATTTGAGAGAGGAAAAGGATCAAAACAGCCACTTGCTCACATGGGCAGCAATTCACGAGGTGTGTTCCTATTGCCACGGTGACCACTCTGGTCAGCACAGTGTGTCACTTTCCTTTGATTGTGTTTTCCTTTTTGAAAAGGCATCTTGATAGATTGTCGCCTTCCTCTCTCTGTTCAAAGAGCTTCTGGAGCCAGCATAGCCTGAAATGAAGGTGCTGAGCTTACATTGTCACCCATGCTGAGCAAGGAGACTGTTCAAGGTAATATTAAAATGGCAAAAATATAAGTGGCTTGCTTTAAAGCCAGATCAAGAAAAATGTAAGGGAAAACTGTGTGTTGATCCATTTTGTTTACAGTTGTCGTTCATGGTCAAGGCAGAATTCAGCTTAGATAAAAATGTTAAATTCAGAGGAGTCTAAAATTTTATGAACCATGCCTTGACCTGGTAGTCTGAAATACAGTGCATTCCAGAAAGATCTTCCTGACTTGATTTCCGCTGAATGCACAGACTAGTCCTGTTTTGACAAACTCAGCTATAGGTAATAAAAGCAATCCATCCTCTTCAGCACCATTAGAGTTTTCACTGTGGCTCCAGATTCTTTCCAACTCTTGGCTCAGCTGTTCATTCACACTATAGAAGCTTCTGCACGGCTTTTGCACTACACTGGTGCAGGACACAGGAGCGACTATCCTGCAAATCAGGGAATGCTGTGGCAGCAGCCATGGTGTGTTCATGAGCATGTGAACACAGATGCATCCATTCAGAAGTGGGTTTCCTCAAGCAGGCACGTTTCTTCTACCCATCTGTGGAGACAGTGGATGAATTGCTTTCTGGGCTCAGTTGTTGAAGTCCTAGGCTGGCTTTGGCCTAGCACATTTAGGAGACCATCTGCTTTCACCCCTATAATCCACCATGTCATCATCCAACCCTTTAAATTCAATTGAAAATGTGTTCTGCCAATACTTGGAAGGGTTGATAGAAAGGCACTTTTGTTAGCTGGCTGTCAGCTTTTGAATTCTTTCCCCCCTGGAGCGTCACTAAAGTCTAAGCCTGTGCATTTTCCAGAATGGTCTAAGATTATTCAAACTAGGTGTCCATGGATAGGACAGAATAGCATATTATCTGACGTGGGGTGGGCTGCACCATTCCTGGAAGAATGTGAATGAAATTGTTGCATGATTGACAAGCTGCTTATTTGGCTATTGGCATCCTCTCTGTGAAAAAAAAAGTATACCACATATGGAAGGGCACCACATTGTGGAAAAATAAGGTGCAGTAATGCTGAACATATTGTAGCTGCCTACTTGAGTTGTGCCACATGGCCCGGGTTCCCAGGAAACTGAGCACAGGGAGAAAAGAGTTGTCATTCTTATGACTGTTACAATTTATATTTATATATTTGCATGGCAGTGTATGATTCTCTGTACATTTTGCTGACTGTTCTCATTTTATGAATGGGGAATAGAGGCTGGAGGCAATCTTCCTAGAGGTCCTTTGAGTTCATGGTAAAGATGGGATTTGCACCCAAGTGCATCTGATGCAAGTTCCTGGCTCATTAATTGGGGAGCCGTTTACTCCATTCTCAATTAAGTCCTATTGCAGCGGGCTTAGCAAGATGCTATACTGAATACTGACATTCAGTCCCCGCCTTTCCTGCTCATCCTGCTCACTTAAATTCCCTATACTTAGCCCATATGTTTTCAGACTTTTGTTTCACAATAATCAAGGCTAGAAACTTTAATATAAGCAGGTTCAGGTTGTTGAATTACTGAGCTATGCATGAATGCCTGCAGCCATACTCTAGAACCTGTGCAGAATGTGTGTAGCCCCGCCTTCAATACTGAGTGTAGTGCACGTTTCAGTGTCCACCAGCGTCTATATGAAATGGGGGCAAGTCCAGTATTTTGTAAAACACTTAAATCCCATTTTTCCCCTTGAAAATGGGCCAAAGCAGTCCTACAAAAATATAAAAGCAAAAGGAAAAAGCTTGAACGAATGGCTTGCAGTAGCTTCTGAAAGCTAGCATGGGGAGGGGATGCTCTTTTTGCTACCTCTGGTAGCCCATTCCAGAGGATTTCAGTAATGACTGACAGAGCCTGAAAGTAGACTGGGGTGAACATAATCCTTTCAGGGGGTACAGTGAGCAGTTTGTGCTGGGAGGTGTGAAGCTGGTGCACAAGTCCTTACCAGTCCTGCTGTGAGCATAAACACTAATATGCTTGCCATGGATACGTACCTCATTTGAATCCCCTCAATTACATGCAAGGTGAACTCTTGCTCAGTTTGCCGCAGTGTTCCCTGGCACAGTTTGTGCCACACCAAGCAATTTGCATTTTTGCAATAGCTGCTTGTTTGGTGCAGCTTATGGCTGCGTTTGCCTTGTTCAAGAATGAAGTCTCATTTACTAGAGAAGAGGCAGCATTCCCTGGCATCATGATTGTTCCACTTGTTAAATTGGCCAAGTTTTGTAAAGTGGGAATCCCTGACACTTCGTCCCCTCTTTGCACCTGTGCAGCTGAATGCATTCTTTAAATGTCTGAGCAGCTAGACTGTATTGCATAGTGGTTTGTATTAGCTCTTTTATTATTTAATAGCTAATTGTGCAACCACTTCTAAAGTAGCTAGCTGCATGACCAAATACTGAAGGTGCATCAAAAATGCCAAGTATTAAGCCTCAACTTAAAATCTTGGAATGATTTTTAATTTTTTCCCATATGTCTTTTTGAAATTTGGTGGTGGCAGCAGTGGCAGAAGGTGGTGGTGGGGCAGTAGCAGTGGAAAGAAACTGAGGTCTAATCATGTGAGAAAACAGTGTAATGGTGCAAATAGGCATGTCCCACTTCGTTCAGATGGATCAGAATGATTCACCGAGCGGTTGGCTTACTGCTTACAAACTGAGAACAAAAATGTGCCAAACCAGTGGGTATTCAGGCTTGCCCAGGTCATACCGGGAAGGACAAGTCCTTTTAGCTGCCTGATGTTTTGAGTGTGGTGACCACAGTTCCTTCCATTGGATTCCACCACTTCTTGGCAAGCCCGGTATATTAAGATACCAGCATCTGCTGCCATACAGAGCTCTGAATGCACCATCTCCTCTACCAGCAAAACTGTGGCCTTGTTGCTTTTTTCCTGTTCAAATATGAATTTTGGGGAGCAACTTTTCAAACACCTCCCTGTTAAAAATGGTAATTTCTATTTGGTTTAGCCTCATTCTGTGGATCCTAGTGGCGTAACACTTTGGTCCCCCTTCCTTACTGGAATTAATCCTTTCATTTCCAACTGAGCTCTATCTTAGCCCTTCTCTTAGGTCAGGGGTGGCCAAACTGGCTTAATGTAATAGCCACACAGAAAAAATGTCAGATGTTTGAGAGCCGCAAGACATGAACAAATATTGCACACACATTTTTATTGGGAAAATATACAAATTCACTTTTTATTAACATTAGATTAGACTGTGTGAAAGAGCTGCATGCAGCTCCTGAGCTGCAATTTAGCCACCCCTGTCTTAGGTTATAAGTTCCTTGGGACAGGGAACTGTTGTCTTGTGTATTGCTAGTGCTATATGAATAATAATTTTACTACTTTATTGTGACCTGCAAAAATAGAATGCAGTTAAGATCTAAGGTCTGAAGATCGACATTTTCCTAAGGAAAGCAGGAATAGGTAGAACCTCCATCAATCATGATATTATTGGCATTTATTACAATGTTGCTGCAACATCAAAATGATGACTGCCCCCCCCCCCCAATATGGATAATAATTTTAGCTGAAATGCTGGGAACTGCTGCAAGCACTTAGTTCACTGTTCTTTTGTTGTACACTGGAGGAGAAATAATTACCTTGCTGAGACATTCTTTATGAAAATGTACTTTTCCATTTAGAAATCCACAAGTGATGGGCTGGTTTGCCTTAAAATGTTGCTATTTGGGTTATTCGCCAAACCCCTTAGGCGGCTGAGCTGATGTCCTCATTTTAGAACCGCAAAATCGTAGAGATTGGGTTTGAAGAGCTGAACTGAGGCTTTTCTTTCTCTCCCCCCCCCCCCCGCACCCCAGGTATGTAAAACACATTTCTTGCAAAGTTACTTTATAAGGCTTTTAATTAATTCTGCTTCATCTTGGGAAACAACCATTTTTATGGCTAAGGTAGTTTTTGCAGTTAAAGTCCCAGAAAGGGGCAGGCCAAAGATTAGTGGGAGAGCATATGGTTTTGGTCCTGAAGGTCTTAGCATCAGTCTCTGGTACCTCCAGTTAAAAGGTTCCGGTGACGTGGAAGATTTCTCTCTGAGACCTTTGAGAGCTACTGCTAGTTAGAGTAGACAATACAGACTTGGAAGACCAGTGGTCTGACCTGACAGAAGCATGTTCATGTGAGTTACTGATCCTCGATTTTTTTCACTTGCCCATCTGCTTTCATTGATCTCTGTCAGATCTGTGGCCTGGATTCTGGATTCACAAGCAGGCATGGCAGACTGGTGACCCACAGGCTGCCTGCAGTCCCCAGAGCTATTTTTATTTTGGTGACCCTGCTGAATTTTAAACAGCCAGCAGTGTTTGTCCACGGGTTGTTTCTTTGAGTAATTGGTATGCTGCTTTTTGGCCTCCCTGGGCGGCAAACAGCAATATTTAAATACAGTGATATACATAATATTCAAACATTAGAACCTCATACAATGTTAAAACATCAGTTGTAATCATAAGAGGTAAACTGTTTTTGAGTTGAGTGTCTCTAATTTATTAGCCCTCCTTCCTCCCGGGCTGAATAGAGACTTAGGATTCTTACCTCACTACAGATGCTAATTCCCCCCCCCCCAAGCATTTCAGTGCTGCTCTTATCAAGGTGTTTACTTTGTACCTTTGCATCCTGATTCCATCCTTTCCAACTCCCCTTCCACTGTCTGACTGGGATGTAAAGACTCCATTCCTGCTTGTGTCTGATGAAGGGAGCTTTGACTCTCGCAAGCTTATACCCTGAACATCTTGTTGCTGTCTGAGGTGCACTGCCAGATGCAGATTAGCTCTTCTGCTGCAGACCAATATGGCTACTCTCTGAAGCCAACTCATGTTGCTTTTTAAGGTGCCCCAGCTGTTTCTGGGTTGTGGAATTCTGAATTCTGGATCTCTTAACTACTCAGTAATATCAACTCTGGATGGGAGTCTGATGGATAGCTGGTGGGACAGAATGCATTCTGCTCCCTGTTCAGGTTGCAGAGCATGAGGGTCCCTGGCTTCATTGCAACTGTGGCCACTTTTGAAATTTTTATTTAAAAAAAAAAAATTGCGGAAGAGGATGCATTTATTTGGCTTCAAGTTTCCAAAGGAAAGGGAGAGCTTGTTCCCAAAGTGGCTATGGTGAAAAGTTTTAAAACCCAGTGAAAATGAGAGCTGGTGCCTGTTGCCAAGCCGAGGACACACACCTTCCTGGAATGAGTGACTCATTTTGCTAGCCAGTCTGCTGGCAAAGAGCAGCCCAGAGCTCCTTTGTTCTTGTTCTGTTAAAGACTCTAATTGTTACAGACAATGGAGCACACAGATGAGGAAAGATCAATCCTGGTGACTCTCTCATCTTACTTTGCTACACCCTATTGTTGGGAACATTTCCCCCCCTCCTTAGAGCCTAATTCCAGTATTGGAAGTAATCTAGGCATGAAGAAAAATGCTTGAAGTATGGTGGACCATAGCAAAACAAGTTGGTGGCACTGGGAGCAGATGTATCTGCATGCCCCGTTTTCTGAAATAAATGTACAGTCCTTGGGTTGGATCCAGACTTAATCTGCAGTTTCTACAGATTCCTCCATGCTGCAGGATCCCTTCCCATGTCATTCCTAAGGATCCCTATGACAACCTAGCCCACTTCCCTCCCTCAGAGGCAAGATTTTCCCTCTGTTTTCTCTCCCTTTCTGACTGAGCAGCTCTGTTTATTTATTTTCTTTTCTGAAGAACTATGGGTGTCCCACCCTGTCACAGTATGATATTTTGCTGTTGACTCAGCCCTGGAGCCTGAGGGAAGGGACGAGTTCACCCCTTTGACTTAAACTACTGACAATAATGAAATATTTTATTCACCATAGAGGGGAAAGGTCAGGTGAAATCAGGGGTAAAATTTCTTAGGTAGATCAATACAGGCACAGACTACAGTTCATATGTTTCAAGCAACTGAGAGTTTCTTAAGCTTTTCACAGTGACTTATAATCTTTAAGATGAAAGGCTTTTGTTTCAGTATACTTTCTTGAGTGTATTATTCTCTTTTGGTTTCTAGAAGGCAGGGATACTCTGTCCAGTACCCAAATTCCTTCACTAAACACAGCAGTAATCTTCCTGAATTTTTTTACTGATTCTTCAGGATATAAAAGCCCAGTTTCTAAACACACCAAACCAGGGATCTCTCCACTCTTCAGAGCTCTCTCCCTATTTTAAGTGGGTAGAGAAATTCTTCTCTCACCAGAAGATCTATCCCCTTTTCTGGGAGTCTTCACCTAACTGCCCACTCCTTCTACCAGCCTTCCCAGTAATCCATCTGTGTTAAATTGCTCTCAGTCAGGGCTAAACACAAACCCTGTCAGTACTAAACCTTTCTCAGTCAGGGCTAGACTCAGATTCTTTATTAGACTTTTCTCAGTCAGGGCTGAATTCAAACTCCATCTGCACTGGGGGTGAAAATTTGACTCTACCAAATGTATCCAGGTTTCCTCAGGAAAACAACAACAAGAAAATCCTGTATATATTTGGGAATTACTGGTAGATCCAAAAATAGTGGAGAGGCAGGATCAGATTGTTTCTACTGCAGTCCCTTGAAGTTTAAAGGGACTGCAGAAGACAGCCCAAGTATCAGCTGGCTTGGCTTAGAGCTGGCTTCTTGTGCAGCCTAGTTTAAACCAGGAGAGACCTCCCCGTGGCACACAAATCCTGGGGCCAGCTGCAGGAGAACCCATCCCAGCCAGGATCACCACTGGGTGCTTGGAGAGTGCTGCACCGCTAACTGATGAAAGTGCAGTGCTCAGAACAGCTACCTGATGATGAAGAGTGTGTGTGCTCTTAGCCCTAGAGAGACTCCTTCATGTAGAAAGGACAATACCTGAGGAAGATCCAGGGTGTCTGGTCTCAGGTGTTTCCTCTTGCACCATCTGACAAAAGCCTTCCAAGAACTGGACTGATCAGAGAAACCCTGTGCAGTCAGTGCCGCTCAATCTCCATCCTGTCAGACAAAGCCAAGCTGGGTGTGGATGACAGATGGGACCCTCTGTTAGCATACTGGGTGATAGTGGAAGATCCCATGGAGGTTGAACTGATGATTTCAGCAGGCTGGAAAACCACAGTCTCCTGCTCCAGAATGAGGCCAGGCAAATCAATTCTGCCTTCTCCTGTTTCACTTTGTTCAGAACCTTTGGAATCAAAGGTTAAGGAGAGAAAGGCATAAAGAAAGTTTGTTGACCAAGGGGACATCAGAACATTCACTTGTTCTCCTTGTTGACACTGGTGTCTTGAGAAGAATCGGGGTGTCTTGGCATTGGTCAGGGAGGCAAAGAGATCTACACATGATAGGCCAAAATGTCAAACCAGGGACTGGAATGTTTCGTGGCTGAGGGACCATTTCCCCCGGTCTAGCCTAGTGCAGCTGAGCCAACCTGCTTGTACATTTAGTATGTTGCTCATGTGTTCTGCTCTGAGAGAGGCCAGATGATGTTCTGCCCAGGACATGAGGATAGTTAACTCTTGCTGTAGCTTCTTGGCTTTGGTGTCTCTCTGGCTGTTCACATGAGCCTTGGCTGTGGTGTTGTCTTTACATATACATAGGGTCAATTGGGACAGATAGTCTTGGAAGCAAAGAAGTGCTAATTGAATTGCACGCAGTTCCAAAAGATCGATGCTGAGTGAAGCTTCTTGATGGGACCAGGTGGGACCATGTGGCCCAGTATGCAATGGGCTTCCCAACCCATCAGACTGGCATCTGTTGTGATCTGTAGGTCTGTGGTCACTTGGAAGGGTTTGCCTACAAGCAAGTGTTTCTTGGTTGTCCACCAAAGGAGGTCCTTCCTGAGATGCTGACTGATGTGCTTTGATACGGCATTAGCATCCGCTGTCTGGACCCAAGGAACTGTCTCGATAGCTGCAACCATGTAACCTAGCAGACGTGCTAGGATCATCAAGTCCATTGATTTCACAGAGCGAACCTGTTTCACATTCTGAATTATCTTCTCTGCTCTGTCTAGTGGAAGAAACACTTTTTTCTGGATTGAATTTATCACTGACTGCAAATGCATGATGACTTGGGCAAGTCCCTGAGTGCTTGCTCTTGTGAAGGTGACCTTATAAGGAGGTCATTGAGGTAGGGATGGGTATGGATTCCTTTGAGATGCAGGCTTGCAACAAATGAGATGATCAGTTTTGTGCATATCCAGGCCACAGATGCCAACCCATATGGCATGACTGTGAACTAGAAGTGTTTTTGACTGAAGGTAAATCTCAGATACTGTCTGTCCTGGGGAGTTATAGGCATGTGAAGATAGATCTTGGTCAAATCGATGGAAGCCATGAAGTCCTCTGGCTGCAGGACTTTCATAGATGTCTTCAAGGTCTCTGTTTTGATCTTCCTGTACCTCATAAACCTGTTTAGGATAGATCTCCAATCCCTGTTATTTTTGGTAACTATTAAACAAATAGAATAGATGCCTAAGAACCTTTGCAGTGATGGCATAGGTTCAATGGTGGTGATCTCCAACAGATATCTGATGGCATCCTGTGTGCGCTCTCTCTTGATGGGGCAGTGAGGGACTGGTGAGATGAGGAATCTGTCATGAGGTGGGGTGACAAATTCTAATGAATAGCTATGGGTTTTGGTTTCTTTTACTCATTTGTTGGTGGCTGATAAATTACAGGCTTGATGGAATTTTTGAAGCCATCCCCCACTGGAGCTAGCCTGGTATCACTTTTATCGTTGCCACTGTTTCCCTCCCTTACTGGAGTCTGGTGCTTGGGCTGGACTGTAGTACTGACTTGTGGCTCTGAAGTTAGACTTGGATTTGGTCCATGAGTTTGGTCCATGAGCTTGGAGTTTGATCTAAATTGTGGAAGCACTCTGTAAGAATGAAAGGACTGTGGAACCATATTTTTTTCTGCTGTCTGTCCTCAAATAGCTTGCCACCCAGGAAAGGCCAAGATGCCGTGTGAGACTTAAGGAGGGAGTCCACATTCCAGGACTTGAGCTAGAGATGTCTTCTGGCTACCACTGTGGAAGCCATGGCCCTTGGGGAGAACTTGATCATGTCCAGGCTAGCATCAGACATGAAGGCTGCATTCCTCTCCAGATTGTGCATGTAACTTGACAGGTATGGGTTTAAATCTGGGTATTCTTGGGACAATTTACGGAGAGTTGAGTCACTTTTTCGATCATTGAGATCTTTAAGGGTGCCCTCTCCCTCTTTTGGAAGAGCCAAACCTGATGCTAAGTTAGCCACAGGAGCATCTACCACTGGGACTTTCAGGAAGCTGGGTACCTTGGGAGGAAAAGCCTACATTCTTTAAGGCCGTGGTCACACGCTTTATTCCCACTTTGTTTAAATCGAGAACATTTTTCTTCGCATTGGGCTGGCTAGATGCAGCTGGCCCCTCTCTTCCAGCACCCGCTTGCTTGCTGCTGCACCGTCCCTCCAGGTGATCCTGCCGGCCATGGGGAGGCTCAGGTGGCTGCTGCTCCTGCTGCCATGGGGGAGGGGGGCACTGCTGCTGCCGCCGCCACCATTGCCCCATGAAAAAAGGCTCCACTGTCTCTGCCATTCTCCTTGCCGGCCCCGTCCAGGCTGCTGGAGCCCCCGCCTCCAGGGCCGTCTTTGTGCGTTCTTTTTTTCCAAAAAAAAAAAGCTTCCGCTTTGAGCGCTTGACTAAACATGCACTTAATAAATCCATTATTAAATGTTAAATGGATTTATTAAGAACATGTTTGCTCAAGCGCTCAAACTGGAAGCTTTTTAAAAAAAAAAAAAAAAAACGCATGAAGAGCGGTCAGACAGCCCTAATCGCAATAATTGCAAAAGATGGGCTGTCCAGATGGGTGAAATCGTGCATTCAAACCGCAAGTGCCAGGAAAACACCTGATTTTCCAGGGGTCAGGAAAACCCAGCAGCATTGCGAGAGTGATCCTGCTTCGGGGCGGGAGGCGGATTGACACGTGTGAATGGGAAACTGACATGCGCGAGGGAACAGCAGCAAACCCCGATCAAAACGTCAGTGTGACCGGGCCCTTAGCCTGTCCAGAATGTAAATGGTTATTGATAGGATCTGACCATTCCACTTTTATCTCCGTTCTTAAAAAGGAAGGGAAGAGAACAGTTGAACCCTAAGAAAACCTCAGGGACTCCTTTATCGTCATCATCTTCATCATCCTGTTCCTCCTTGGGGATTTTTACCTTGGAGGCAGAAAGCTGTAGGATTTTTAATTCTTTATGTAAGAGAAGTAGAGCTCCTTGTGATAAAAAGGTGGTGACTTGGCTTGCTCTGTTGAGGGACTTTGTCCTCAGACAACTGGCCTTCCTCTTTATCCAGATCTGCATCAGAATCCTCAGGGGGAATCCCTATCTTCAGATCTGTAGTCTGAGAAATTTGAATAATTGCTCCTAATGGGGAAGGTGCTTTTACCAGCAGCCTTTGTTAGCCAAGAGGCCTTGAAGTTTGCATTTGTCCCTTTAGTTTAGTCCAGATGCCTTGGGCCCATCTTGGGTTCCAATGAAAAAGGTGGGTTATAAATGAAAATAAAAGTATCCTCTTAAGATGGAAGTGTGTCTGTGTTTGTATCTGCCTGTCTCAGATCTATCTTGTTCAGCATCATTGTCCACTAGCCAGTCACATGCTTCAGGGAAACTCAGCTGCATGGCCTGTTGACTTCTGAATGTTCTGGGAATTAGAGCTTGCAAAAGGGTTTTTTTTGTTTTTGTTTTAAAGGGATGATGGTGGAAATAGATGGGATGGAATGTGTTTCTGGAATCATTTGCTCTGTAATCACTTGACCATCTCTGTAATTCAACAGGTTAGAAATGTTGCTGCAGTATACTTGTGGCTTGCATGCTTGTCAGGTTTCCAGTAAGCTTTCTTCAAAACTCCCTTTTGAATGTGTTGTTCATTCCGTCCCCACCTCTGCATACAGCAGGAAGAGACTTTATTTTTTGTGTGTGCTATTCTAGATCTTTTTGATGAACTGCTGACTTTATAATTTTTTTAAAGGAGAGTTGCTTTTTTTTTTTGGCTTCTCTGTCTCAGTTGACTTCTGGTGTTTCTCAGAATTTGGTTTGCACCCTGCACCATTTAATCAAATACAGTCTGCAGCAGCAACCATGGACTAGTGGAGCTAGCTACAGTCTCTGCCTTAACATGCTCATCTTGTGGTTTTATACACTGATATGAAAAGGATGTCTGTATAAATAAACCTCAGAATCTCAAACTGAAGCATCAGTTAGGAAAGTGATGTTTGGGAGAAAGGAGGTGCACACTAACACACAAACCTTTTATGGTCTTAAATCCAGAGCAGCTGGGCTAATCACAGTGATGGTTGTGTAGGTTATCCCTTACTGTAGTTTTCCAAAATTCTTCTGCAGCAAATAATTGTTATCTTAAAGTTTTCTGCCTTGTTTGAACAAGTAGATTTATCCCCTTAAGGTTGGCATAAGAATGGATTGCATTTAAACCCTAGTCGGAACACTTGATTGAATCACGGTTTTATGCATAAAAATGCATTTTTTTTTTGCTGTTCTAATACATCGTCTTCAGAGAGAGATGTAGGTTTCATTTTTAGAAGGGACCACCCTGTATACATTTCCAAACAGTATCTGATATTTTGGAGGCCTAAACTAAAACCTGTGAGTGGACAGGCTTTTGGTTCAAGCAAAGCTTGATCCGCTATGTTGTTACTTGTGTCTTAGCTAGTATGAGCTCCTGGCTGTTTGGTGTTCTGGGTGGCCTATTGATATTCTGTCTGTGTTTGCAGTGGAAGGTCTCTTTCCCCCCTTTCCCCAGAAATAGCTATGTACTGCTGTGGCAACCTGCCTCCTGAAAAGAAGCAAAGGCTTTTCAAGGACTGGTTTTTTCACTCCACGCTCTTGGTATATCTAGTCATAGCCATACAGTTTATACCACAGATTGGTTAAAAATCCTATTAATATAGTATTTGTACCTTGCCTTCATATATATAAAAAGGAATAATCAGTATGACTTGCAATATTAAAATCCTGTCAGATCAGTTTAAAATAGCAGTCATTAAGCTAGCTGCTTAATTTACAAGCTCAGAGGACAGATCTAGCTAAAAAATGCCTTTTGGAATTTTTTAAAAAAGTTTGGCTGTCACTGGAAGGCTTCTAAAAAAGGCTCTGTCCTCTGGAGGGTCGTGGGGGGAACCAAAGAGCAGGGGCAGCTGCCATGGAAGCCTTCATGCAGATGCCCACAGAACAGATATCTCTGGGGAAGGGGGGAAGGTTTCCTATAGTAAGGCTTCCTTGATCCTCTGTGTATGGGTGGAGACAGTTCACCTGTAAGCTTGGACCCAAACATTTTAGGGCTTTAATGGTTTCTTTTGTCATAGCCATACTTTTTTTTTTTGTCCTGGAAAAATCCCGGCAGCCAATACAATTGGCACAAGATGGAAGTAGTGTGTTTTCTTCAGTCATTCCCTGTAAGCACCTTGTCTGCAGTGTTCTGAAGTGTGTCCAAAGGCAGCTCCATGTGCAACATATTGCAGTAGTCCAATCTGGATGTTACATATGACCAGGGCTATTTTTGGGCAGGAACACACAGGAACGAAGTTCCGGCTGGCTCCTGAGTTGGCCACGCCCAGCAGGAACTCATTTGCATAATAGGCCACACCCAATAGCAGAAAGTCAGCAGGATTGACTACATTAGGGGTATGTGGCCTAACATGCTACAAAAAAAGCCCTGGGTTTTGACAACAAACAGGGTAAGCAGAATAAGAAGCAAAAGGGGTGTGTGGCTGGATGACCACACTTGTGGTAGCATGGGGTGTGGCCTAATATGCTAATGAGTTTCTGCTGTTGGATGTGGCCTATTATGCTGATGAGTTCCTGCTGGGATTTTTCTACAAATAAAGCCCTGCATATGACTATAATCAGGATTTAGGAAAATAATATGTATGTTTGTAGGCACTTTTTACTATATGTAATATAGTACATTTTACTATATGTAAATATTGTACATTTTACTACATATAGTAAAACGTAATATAGTACGTTTTACTATATGTAATAAATATATGTACATGTGAAACTGTATGCAAGTTTTGGGTTAGGGGACATACATTTATACAGGCAGTTTTGCAGACTTCATTGCAGACTTTTCGATCAGAATTGTTTTTACTGAATTGTACACCAGATGAGTTTGATAAAAATCAAATATACTTTATAATTTGTGTAGTAACAAGCAGCTAGAATCTGATATGCAACTTTTTGGAAACTTCCAACAATACCCTCTGAACAAGACCTAATAATGAAGACCATGGAAAGTGCAGAAATGGACAAACTCATTTTGATCGTAAAAGGGCAAATGGAAGAAGACTTTGATGGACTACGGACTCCTTTTTACGATTAGATGAGAAAGAAATATAAAGATATTAACTCTTTGATCTATCTATCTATAAAGTAGCCTTTATGAACGAAAAGTTCACAGTCTGTCTTTTTGTAGTGTGAAATGATATGCGGAGAAAAGTTACATGCAGAAGACTTGTTATTCCCCCCCCTCTTTTTCCCCTCACCCCTGTATACCCTAAAAACCTAATAAAGTGTACTATTAAGAAAAAGGGAAATAATATGCATGTTTGAAATTGAGAGCTGTTGTGGTATAGTGGTTAGTGTTGGACTAGGAGCTTAGAGACCCAGGTTCAAATCCCTTCTCTGCTATGGAAGCTCATTGGGGAACCTTGGGGTAGTTAGCCACCCACTCAGAGTATAACACCTCACAGGGTTGTTGTGAGGATAAAATGGAGGAGAGGTGAATGATGTAGGCCACTTTGGGTGCTCACTGGGGAGAAGAGTGGGGTATAAAGGAATCAAATAAATTGAGAAATCACCAAGGAGGCAATTTCTTGATGGGGTTGGAAAAATTATAGCTTAAAGTAAGAGGTTACAGTTTCTCCATGATTTTGTACTAGGGAAGCAGAACTCCAGGTCAGAGGGCTGTTGAGATCTGATCTGCAGGAGGAAGTGGACTGCTTGGTGTCCCACTGTGACTATTTTGCCCAACACTTGGCAGATAAAATGTATTGCATCCATACTGAGTTGAACTGTACATTAGCAGTGACAAGGTCAGACGGTGCCAGGGTGTCCAATTGTTTTGGGATACTTTTCAGTTTACCGAGTCTGAGGATGTGGACAGGGTCCCTGGAGTTTTGAGGCCTGCCACCTCTTTTTATGACCGTTACCCTTCCTGGCTACTTTGGGAATATTTTAATAAAGTTCCTCTACCTATGGGTAAGGCAGGCATGTGTGCAAAATGCAAACAGTGTAACAAAGAAATGCAAGGCCTGGTGGCCCAAATGAAACAGCATCATGAGAAGTGCTGTGATGAAGATGACAAAAGAAACATGTTTGAACAGGCAGGATCTTCAGATTGGTAAACGTTTTGGATTTCATCCTATTTCTTAAAGACTGCCTTGAGGAACTGTCGTATTCTTGAGAGAGGGGTGGCCGCCCCAGCCTTGAAACAGCCTGTGATGCATCCACTACTAAAGAACCCTACCCTGGACCCTGGAAATCTCGATAACTCAATGAGTCTCTCATATTCCATTCTTGAGCAAGGTGATTGAATAGGAGGTAGATGGACAGCTTCAGCATTCCTGGATGAAGAGGACTGTTTGGCTTCGTCTTAGTTTAGTTTCAGGCCTGGTTATGGGACTAAAAGAGTTGTGGTCACCCTGATGGATGGCCAGTGCTAAGACATGGCCTGGTTATGGGATTAAAATAATTATGGTTGCCCTGATGGGTGGCCAGCGTTAAGAGATGGACAGAGGGAGTGAGACCCTGATTCTCCTGGACCTCTTAGTGGATTTTGATATCATTGGCCATGGTATCCTTCTGGACCATTGCTGGAAGGCCCCATTTTGTGGTAGTGCTGGCCCTACCTAGAGAGTAGTTTCAGAAGGTGGTTTGATGGGCTGCTGCTCAGACCCTTAGCCTTTGGCCTGTGGGATCCCACAACACCCCATTGTGTCCTCTCTGCTTTTCAACATCCACCTGAAACCATTGAAGGAGGTCATCTTGCCATTTGGGCTGGGTTGTCACCAATATGCAGGTCAAGAAAAAAATGAAGGGTGAGGGACAAAAACCTCAACCCTAAAATGAATTAAGTGACCAAGAGGTTGAGGAAAAGCAAACCAAAATGAACAAAATACTAAGATTAATATGAAAATAAAATAAAAAATAATACTTGAATTTTAATGAAATATCAGTGAAATCAAAGGATTAAAACAAAGCTATATATACATAATGCTTCAATGTAGTATCTAACCCTTATCTTGAAAATAATTAAAAAGGATAATGACAAACATAAGACTATCTACCAAAACACTCTCAACTGGCCAGAACAAGCTCCATAATTGACAGATGATACATGTTTCAGTCTCTAAAACTTTCTTCTGTGGTCATTATTAAATTGCTACACACCATTTATCTATTTATTATATAGAATAGACCTGACTGGTGCAGAATACACCAAGAAATACTATAAGCAGTCATGGGTTAATATAAATCCAACCTTCCATATATAATGAATATCCAGTCCAACAGGTACACTTACATGGTGAAAAGTAGAGATACTGCTCTTTCTAATATCCTGTGTAACTTTCTAGGCCGGATCAGGGGAAACCATTTGTACACAGTGTGTATAGCAACGCTGATTACAGTGGTTAAGAACGTTGGGTTCCTATAAATGCAAACAATATGCTGAACAGTTTTTTTTCTCTTATCCTGCAATGATTGCCTCTATCTAGCTAATCTTTATGGACTGGAGATGCCTGCAGGTACTGCAGGTTACTAGAAGAAAAGGCTTTGCCTGTGGTGTTAGGTCTGCCCCTGGCAGTTGCCTCAGGGCTAGGTGGCAAATAGTGTTCACTGTTGCCCTCCCTAAGAAATGACACCCTAATGAAATAAAGGTGAACTGGCACATACACTATTACATGACATTTTATAGAATATTTGACCACTCAATTGACTGGTGTGTTAATATGCTGTTCTAAAGGATGGCTCATATATACATTTAGGCAGATTGTGAGAAGGAGGGCAGGAAGGGATGGCACAATACTTGGCTGTCATGGCCCTTTCTTATATGTCCAGGGTAATGCTGATCACCACTTTTGGGTCTGGAAGGAATTTTCTTCTAGGTCAGATTGGCCCAAGCATCCTGGAGGTTTTTTGCCTTGTTATGGGCATAGAGCTGAAGTCACTGGAGAAATGGAAGTAGCTGTGAATTTCCTTCATTGTGCAGGGGGTAGAACTAGATGACCCTGAGTCCCTTCCAGCTGTGTGTTCCTATATATCTATGATGCATGTCCTTACATATACATAGAGAGAAATCAAATATACATGTTGTGCCTGTCTTCTGATGCCTCATGAAGTGTGACAGGAACTGACGGTGCAGTTCTCTGGTCTGCAGATGAAGTTTCCCTATCTCAGTTGAGTATTGGCTCTAATGCTATGGGGTTGTGGGGTGGGAATGGGCCATATATTTTTTCATCATTCCTGCTCGGTATTAAGCATGTAATAGTCATGGAAGGAGCAGCGATGCTATTTGTCACTCTTCATATACAGCCAAGGTGGCTGATAATAACTGTTCCATGGGACCTACCATAGTGTTTGGATTGGATAAGCCCTGGTTCAAAACTGAGCTTCTTTGAAGTAATTATCTCACTGTGACTGTCAGGTTGATTGAGGTGAGACTTACAGGGCCCATTTCCAGTGTACATTTATTAATATGTTTTGCATACCTGACATCTAGATAACCCTTTTCTTGTGGTGTATCTCCAGGCTTCAAATCTAGTAGAGAATGGCCTGCAAACTTTTAAGAAAGGACAGTTTTGGCAGGATTTCTTAAGTGCGCTTGATGAACTTTGCTATTTTTGCAAAAGCCCTAAACCTTCTCCTTCCATTCTCTGGCTGCATGTTTACTGCTTCTCTGTGTTTGTGAAAGTAAAGCACCCACCCTTCATTCTAATAAGTTTTGTAAAAACTTCAGGGGAATTTTCTCCTTTCTTCAGACAATTCCATGGGGATGCATAACTTGTTTTCTTTAGTCAAACTCACAGCTAAGCCATGAAGAGCAGATGGCTCAGAGATGCTTTCTCTCATTGGTTAAAGAGCTGTTCATCTGCTGCTTGGAGAAACTTCTGGCCAAGGGGAGGAAACTCTGTGATTCACATGCAGGGCATAGATCAAATCACACTTTAGGCAAAGCTAGTATTCTTCAAGCTGTTACTCGTTCAAATGAAATTTGGATCTGTGTAATATCTCCCCTCTTCCTGGCCTTTCTTTTATAAATAACAATAGATTGATCTCATGGATGCACACTTGAATGTATCTGGTGAAGTGAGCTCTAATCCCAGAACATGGTTTTAGTCTTTTTAAAGGTGCCACTGGACTCCTGTTGTATTCTGCTGTTACAGACTAATAAGGCTACTCCATCTGAAATTAACACTTTGGGATATATATTTAAAACATGAAGTGTGAATGTGCTGAGTGTGTATCTGCAAGGTATGGCGTCTAAAAGTTTAGATTGGTTTCAGCTCCCTGTTAGTGGCAAACCCAGGTGTTGTCCTGGGAAATATGTGACGTGATCTCAATGAACACAGCAGCTCCAATACCTGTCAGCCAAGTAACATTAGAAGTGCCTAGCTGTCTTGTATTTATCTCTGGTGGTTGTTAGGCGAGGGTCTTGTTTGGTCCAGCAGGGTTGCTTGAAATGCAATGGCTTTCCCAAGTGGGAAAACAAGGCATGCTTGTAAGATGCCATGAAATTCATTGGCCTCCCCTTGGTGGTGAATAATCTGGCCGATGGTCCATATTCCCCTTGGCGAGGCTGTTTAATGGCGGTGTAAGAAGCAAGGCCGGAGTGCTGTTCATGCTGAGTCTTATGCATATGATATTAATAAACTTGGTGTCAAATGTCCTGGGAATGGGTGATGTGATTTGCAAGTCCCTTTTCTACCAACTAACAATAGAATTGAATTACTGTGAACGCAAAAAGCAAACAAGGACTTCCTGTCATTTAAAGAGAGAGACTGTGGGATTTGGAGCATGCATGGGGCAGGGGGTGCAGGAGCTGTTTCAAAGGGGTTGCCTGGCCAGTGTTTTGCAGGACATAAACATTTTTACATGAAGGGTATTCCTCTTGGTTTCAGCTGCAAACCCCAAAAGGTATCTTGCTCTTAACTGTATAAGTTGTTGTGATTTTTTTTCCTCCTTAGTGGCTGGATAGAATCCTAGGGATTTTGTAACTGCTGTTGAAATGGACTTCTGAAAAGCCTGGAAAATAAGTTGTGTTACCTGTCACAGCTGTCTTGTGTGGGCAACTTGCCATGATCAAGGAGCTGTCAGACGAGTAAATGGGAAGCAATAGCCATACGACCCCATTTTGGTCTGCCCCGTCCTTATGTAGGTGGCATATGTAGGTTCTATTCCCCAAACCAGGGTCTCTGCTGTCTGGTCCTGGAGCGAGAAGGTCAAATAGAATAATATTTTAAACAGAGTGAAATACTAAACTCAGTTCGAGAAAATCACCAGGGTCTTGGTTTTCAGAACCTTGACCAGCACAATTTGTTAATACTCACTTGGCCAGGTGAAAACCCTGTTGGAAAAGGTTCGTCTTGCAGCTGTTCCTGAAGACAAATTAAAGGACTGTGACTTTGCCTGGAGGAAGGTAGTTCCATAGCCTTGAGGCAAATTGCTGTACAGACCCTGCTTTTAGCCACTGAGGTTTTCCTCCTCCCACACTGTGATGGAATATGAAGCAGGACCTGATCTGAGGAATGCAGTTGGTGTGGGGGAATGGTATATGGAGACAAGCAGGGTCATGATATAGATGGGCTCCAGGCCATGAAGAGTGTTAGAAGTTAAAAGCAGCACCTTGAATTTTATATTTTATTTTACTTCCTTTGTAGTCACTTTTCTTGCTGAGAGTCCATGTAGAATACACAATTAAAAAAGAACAACAGTGCAGTAAAAACAGTATAATATCTGTGAGAACTGGATCACAAAATTGGAGAACAGTGCTCTAAACCAATGGGCATACAGTAAACTAGGGGTCTCCAGTGTGGTGCCCATGGGCACCATGACACCCACTGACACCTTTCCTGATGCTCATCTAGGCTGTGATCACACAGGCTAAATAATCCACTTTCAGTCCACTTTCCGACTGGACTTTACCATGTGAACTGGCAAAATCCAGTTGGAAAGTGAATTATTTAGCTTGTGTGATCGCAGCCTTAATGTTTTTAGAAAATGGGTGGGCCAAGTGGGGCTGTTATCCTGCAAAGCCTCTGATTGGCCACTGGAGATCTGACAGTGCCAAATGAGTGGGCCAGATGAGTTTGTCTTAGCTGACTTAATATGTATACTTGTGTATGTGAGAAAATATTTTTAAACAACATGTTCATTTTTAGAAGAATCCCATTAAACAGGGCTTCTGCCTGAAATTCTGAAGAGCAGCAGAGTTAACTTGTTCCCTGACTTTTGTCATTGGCTCTGCCTCCTGTGGCAGCCATTTTGTGGTTGTACCCGCTGCTCCATGTCAGACTTCCAAAGGTGCTCACTGGTTGAGGACCCCTGCAGTAATCAATCCAAAGTAAATGCTTAAAATTTGCACAGACTTTAAAGCAATGGTATTATTCCCTTTATGAAAAATAGCTTCCTAGGCCATGACCAGCTGACATTTGAGTTGCTTCAAAGGCAGACCCGAGTGGAGTCCAGGTTATCACGGCATGGTTCCACATGGCCAGATTGACTGGGTCAAGGTAGGGAGCCATCCTCAAGGCCAAACAAAGATGGAGGAAATAAATTTTTGCAACTGAATTAAGTTGCTTCTCTAGCAGTAATGCTGGATCAACTGTGTCACCAAGATTCTTTTCTAAATATTTGTGTGTGTGTAATTTTGTGCGCTTTCCTGTAAGTCATGGTTGACTTCTGGTAACCCCTACTGGGGGCATGGATGTTTTTCAGAGAGGTAGCTTGATTAGCCTGCCTCGTCATCCCGCCTCTGGTATTCCTTGGAGGTCTCCCTTCCAGGTACTTGCCGTAGTCGGCCCTGCTTAGCTTCTAAGATCAGATGGGATCAGGCTTGCCTGGGCTATCCAGGCCAGGGCAGTGTCACCAAGAAGCTTGACTGAGTCAGCAGGGGTCAGCTGGACACCACTGAATGTGAGGAGTACAGTCTTCCCAACTCATATCACCTCTCTCTTGACAAGATTCATGTTCAGCTTTTTCACTCATAGCCATTTAACCACAGCAGCCGGGTGCTGGCTCAGGGCTAGAATCATACAGGATCTCCCTTGCTGTCTCTTACATGAAGTATGAGGGCGGCAGAACTAGCCCACCCATAGTTAAGGTAAGTTCATGCTCTAGTTGGGATGGAATGGTGAGAGCAGTTGGGAGTTAGTTCAAGGGAAAAGCATGAGGGAACAGATGGGTTTGCTCAAGCCCCTGACAGCTTATGGCGTCATGGAATGGGAGATGTTATATGGTTGGGTCTCCCTCCTCACATGGTCTCTTAGTTGGTGTTGCCCTGATCAGGGAAGAGCAGAAGTCCTGATACCTGCATCAAGCCTGGCGAATTTTGTGACTTTCATACAGCCTGCTGTCTAGAGAGGATAGTGTTGCACACCCCCTTGCCCCTTTCGGTACCTAAACAGGGCTTTGAAGTTCCTGATTCAAAACCTCAGGTCTCTGCCAGTGCCATACCCCAAGCAAAAGACGTGGCCAGGACTCCCTGAAATCCCTCATTTACCCTGTGTGGTAGCCCTGCTCTTGAATGCTTCACAAGGATTTTACTGCAGTCAGAACCTTCTCAGACCCCTGCTGTGGTGATTGCCATATTGAAGTAAACACCCACAACTCTTGGACATTGCTGACAAGACCATGCTGAGCTTTACTCTTCGTTTTCTGTTTAGGCTTGTTCTGGGGTATCATTGCCTATCGGCTTCCTGAGCCAGTATTCTAAGTGAATCTGCAATCATGTTCCTTCTCCAGGTTTTAAATATAGAAAGTAGCTAATTGGGGTGATGAGGGTTAATAGTTTTTGTTCAGAAACTAAATACTGCATTTGTTTGGAGCAGCACTACTTTGTATGCTTATGTGCTGTACTGTGCAGTAGAGTGCAAAATGGGAATATGTATTGTTTGGGCATCCAGCCATGACACAGAAACTGATCCCTAAAGAGGTCACATTTTCAAACACAGTAAAATAGTCATAGTTTACATTCAGTTGTTTGTTTAAACATAAACACATTGTATCAAAGTTTGTAAAAATGTGAACATCATATTTGATCAGTTGAGTGTGCACATAAAGATCCGTTGGCCCAGCATTGCTTACTGACTGGCATTGATTCTCCAGGGCCTTCTCAAAATCTGCCTCAGATCCTTTAACTGGAGATGCTCAGGAACAAGCAATCTACATGCAGTGCATCTGGCTTAACTTTCAGATAAACTTGGCTCTTGCAGTGAGAAAATATTAGGATCATTTTTCAAAAAAAGGACTATTAATAGAAGCATGTAATATTTGATAAGTTTCAGATTGATACATGCCACCTGAGCAATTTCTATTGTCTTTCGTTCATTATGCACAAACACAGGGGGGGGGCGGCAATGCTTAGAGCAGCATGAGAACAGAAACACCCATTTGTGGTATCCAGTGGATCTGCTTGAGCAAGTAGTGACTTGCCCAACTGCAGTTGAAAATGTAGTCCAAACTTCTGGAAAGGGAGGTGTGATGGCTTGGCCACACCTCCATACAAAGCCCTGTAGAGTTTATACTATCATGCCACTCAAAATTGTACATAAAAGGCAATTGGAACTGTGCCTCTTTCCCCATACAGTAGTATGGGGAAAGAATTGCTCAATATTTCCTCCTATGTCACAGGTGTGCTATGCAGAGGTGAGTCTGTATGTGTGCTTCTAGGGAACTCCAGGACAGCAGTGCCAAAGCTCAGCAAGACTAGTGTAAAGGCCTGATGCTTTATACTGCAGAGGTGAAGAGACATTGTATAGTGGAATCTGTAAACTGCACAAAGGGGTTTATCTCTACCTAGCCCTGAAAAAATGTTTTGCCGTCAACTCTGCATTTTGGGGGTTGAGTTTGGGAAGCACTTCAGTATAACTGTTAATTGTTCACTGATAAATCTTACATTGTGTGCATTTATAATTACATTACATTTAAATGTAAATGTAATTCAATTTTTATTGCATTTATTCCTTTCCCTGTCTTATTTATTTACTTCATTTATTGCCTGCACTTCTCCCTGATGGGGACCCAGAGTGGCTTAGATTGTTCTCCTCTTTCTCCATGCACTAACTCAACTTTACCACACTGGCTCTTGGAACTTGATCTCATATAGGCATGTAAGATTCTCTATGTTTCTGATACAGGCACGGTCCTCCCATGCTTGTATATGGTCCAAGCTTGTACGTGGTATATATGCCTTCTATCGCTGACACTGTTTAAGTATTCAAAATTATTTAAATTTGAATTGGAAAATTTGTTGATTCAGTTTTCCCCAAAAAATTCACATCACTGGAGACTGTATACTTTGCCCAAATGCAATATGCAGAATTTAAACAAAAGAAACATTTGTCAAAATCTGATTGGATGACAATCCCAAGCGGAATCAGCTGAGTTCTGTTACTGCAGACATTTGTGTGTGTGCATGTGTGGCCTTACTCTCTGAGGTGATTCAGCACTAGGCCTCTCCTCAGTTATAAAATTCCCTCACCAAATCCTTGTGGATTGTTTGGATCCACTCCAGCTTAGTTGTGGGCCTGAAACAACCTGAGTTGCCCTGGTGGATAACCTGCCCTGGGAGATGGACTTAGGGACTGCAACCTTGTTTGTTCTACTGGACCTCTTGGTGGCTTTCAATACTATTTATCATGGTATCCTTTTGGACCACCTTTCAAGGTTGGAACTAGGAGGCACCATGTTGCAGTGGTTTCAGTCTTACTTGAAAGGTGGTTTCAGTGTAGTGCTGGGGGATTGCTGCTGGTTCCTTGGCTTGTAGTCTATGGGGTACCATGCCACATGGTTCCATCTTGTTCTTCATGTGTTTTAACATCTATGTGAAGCCACTGGGAAAGGTCATCCAGAGATTTAGGCTGTGTTGCCACCAATATATGGATGTCTCTGTGCTCTGTCTTGTGCTTCCAGCAGATCCAGGGAGACTGTGGAAACCATAAAGCTGCCTAGAGGAAGTTTAGGGGTGGATGAGGGCGAGCAAGCTGAAACTTAATCCCAACAAAATGAAGGTACTACTGGTGTATGTGTGTGAGGGTGGTCTGACCCTATTCTGGATGGAGTTGCACTCTCTTAAAGGTGCAGGTTTGTTGCTTGGGGGCGTGGCTGGACCCAGGCTCACAGTTGGATAAACAGGTGGCAGTAGTGTCCAGGAGTGCCTTTTACCAGCTTTGGCTGGTGAGCCAGGGGTATGCCCTGGTAACATCTAGGTTAGATCACTGCAGTGCACTCTGTCTGGGGCTGCCCTTAAAGGCTGTCCAGAAGCCACATTCAGTACAGAATGCTGTGGCCAGCAGGTTGACTGAAGTGCTTCATGGGGACCATATCTCTCTTGTCTTGTTCTAACTACACTGGCTCCCAATTAGCTTCTGGGTCCACTTTAGGGTGCTGGTATTGACCTTTAAAGCCGTATATGGCTTGGGGTCAGAGTATCTGAAGAGTCATATGAACCTACCTTATCATTCCAGTCATCTTTGGAGGCTCTGCTTCGCGTATCTCGACCATCTTAGGCTAGACGAGTGGTAACCCAAGAAAGGGCCTTCTTGGTTATGGCACCAAAACTTTGTGACTCCCTCTCCTGAGAGGTTTGGCTGTCTATTGTTGTCTTCTACCCGCAGGTGAAGACTTCTTTTGTTTTGCTTGATCTTCCCTCACTAACTCTTACTAGTCCTCCTTCTTGTTAGTGTGTTTTTCTGTGTTTATATTGTTTTATTTAATTGTTTTAAATATTGTATACATATTTGTATTTTAAATTCTTTTTAATGTCTCAGATGTTTGTTTTTTTAATGTTTTTTAATTTTTTTAAATGTTTGTCACCTTTGAGGACCCTGAATTGAGTGGAAAGGCTACATAGAAAAGTTTTAATTAATTTTTTTTAATTGTCCTTTGCAAGTATAGCCCATAGTTTATCCAGTTTCCTCCATTATATTTTTTGTTAGATTTTGATCTATTTTGTTATGTTGAGCTCCTGAAGAAATGTTTAACTACTGTTTTAAAATGTCTGTATCAGAGTGGGGAGGGGTCTTTTAGATTTTTTTACTTTGTTTATATTGATGTTTATTTGGGCCCCTGAGAAAGCCACCTGGAGAGCTTACCTCTAGGAGTACAGGGTGTTTGTATTGCCAGTCACTACTACTATCTCCCTGTCATTCAAAGTCTTTGCTTCTAGGAAGGAAATCAATTAAGGGTTTACCTGGATGCCTACAAATTTTGGGTTGAGCTTAGTCTCCAGTCATTGTTTTTTTAGTACTTAATGCGACAAGGATTTTCTCTTTGTTCCCCAGAGTGTATTTTTTGTCTCCACCGCCTGACGAGTAGATTTTACCAGGCAGGAACACTGAACAATGTGTGTATATCTATGGCAACAATTCTTCTCCAGTGTGTTAACTCTGATGGGGTGACTCAGCCTCTTGCCACTTGGAAAGAGGCTCCCTCTGTCTCCATGTGTGGTGGTGGCTTTTTCAAAAGGTTATTATTCCTGTGATGGAACATATTAGGCTTTCCCTACATGTTACCAGCATTAAATTTATGGTGTCTGCTGGCATTTGTGGAGCCTTCTGTGTACAATGTTTCATTTATTTAAAGTTTATGTTAAAACAATCCTGAGATGCAAGTCATTTATTTGTGCTTTATGTAGAGCCTCAGTTAAGTTCAGATTGGTAAACATGACTAATGTAATGTACAGAACCAGATTTAGAGATTTGTTTTCAAGGCTTCAAATTCATGCAAATTCGCATTCAGCAGCAGATGCTGAACTTCCTGCATTTACAGAAAGAAACTTGAAAACTGGAAGCATGGCTTCCAGATGCTTGCAGATGTGAGAATTTTTTTCAGTTTGTGTGAAATCAGTTCCCCTCCCCCCAAAGCTGTTACTGACCTATTTCAGGCATAATGACACACTTGTAACTCTGTGGGAGAGCAGGTGCCACAAGCCCTCCCTTTACATATAATGTGCTGGTAAAAGACTTCAACGTTTGTGGTAGACCATAGTTTATGTCGAAACCACAAACTACGGTTTGTGCTTTCCCCTACAAACCACTGTTAAAAAACCTGAAAGTAGTGCTTATATTTTATTTTATTTAGAATTCTGGCATGTAGAGATGTAAGCAAACAGTAGTTTGTGGTTTGGAAACAATGGCAAACCGTGGCTTTTGAGAAAAGTGGAAGTCTTTCACTAGATGGCTGTGCATGGAGGGAAGGAGTGAGTGTGCAAACCTGAGTATCTGCTAGAAGAGCTATAGTGCAAATGATACATAGGAGGGAGTTGAGACTAAAAAGTTATAGCAGGTTTGCAGACAATGTTGAAGGTGCCAAGTGCAAAGAGAAAACAGTGATGCCATTGAGACTTGGAAGAGCTAATGGACAGAATGGGTTGAAACCAGGAAGTCTCTGCTGATTCAGATGTGCCCCATCCATGAATGTGCTGAGTGACTGTCCCCTCCCCAGGTCTGCAATTTGGGAATTGTAATACTTTACATGGTTACGTAAGGATTTCTGTAAGATTATTAATTATAGAAGGTGTTTATACCCCTTTATAGATCCCTCTCCTTCCTGCTAGGGGAAACTGCATAGGTGGCTTACAGTGGTAAAGTGAAGCACCAGTTAATTATAGTAAAAAAAGGAACCTTAACTTAGAATAATTCAGCACAGCATCAAAAACATATCTTAGACCTCAATGCAAAACTAGTCAACTAGTCTATTATTGCCAAGTAGCCCTTGGAAACAGACATAAAAATATTGTAAACACAAAAACAAGCAATACTGAACTTTTAAGAATGCATATTTATGGTATAGCACTTATTTCTATAAAACAGTTATTACTGTCTATCATTAAGGGATTTCACCCCCACATATAGCATTTTTCATAATTATTGAAAATAAATGGTTCAGTGTTATGGTAGAATCTCATATTCCAGTAGTCGATAAATCCATTTTTCTCCAAACCTGATAGCTGCTTTTCTGATCGGTTAAAGTATGTCAATTAAGCCGTGCAAGGCAGTTGGCCAAACACTTCTAAACCACTGTTGAAAAAGGAGGGTCTTATATTTTTTTTTCTACAAGGGAAGGCAATACCCATTGTAGTAGCAGATAAGAAATTCATCTCTAATTCCCAGTTGGAAATAATTATCACATCTTTCAAACATAATGTAACCCTAGTTCTGCCACTGGAGGCATTTCCAGTCAGTGATTAACCCCCTGCAGGGCTTTGCCATGGCAGGCAGCTCTTGGCTCTTGTGGTGGTGGTAGAAGGTACCCTCAAAGTCACACCTGACATGGCAACCCTGTAGGGTTTTCAGGGCAGAAGACGGTCAGAGGTGGTTTGCCATTGCTTGCCTCTCTGTAGCAATCCTGATCTTCCTTGGTGGTCTCCCATCCAAATACTAACCAGAGCTGATCTTGCTTAGCTTCCAAGATCTGATGAGGCTGAGCTGCATGAGCCATCAAGGCTTCTATACTGAAGGGAAACAGGCTCTGCTGTTTTGCTTTTAAGATATAATGGGGAAAATTGTAACTTCCATTTTATTCGATTATTATTATTAAAGTCATTCATAGTGATTTTTTTCAGTGTGTGGGAAGAACCACTGTACTTTCTGACATTGAAAGAAAGTGGTTTGAATGCATTCTTCAGGGCATTTAGTATGAACTGTACCAGAGGCCAAGAGTTATTCATTATAAACACCGCTATCAGCATTTGCCTCTATTACAGAAAGTGGAATTTACAAGAATAACTTGATACTGAGTATTTCAGCTTTAACTGGGTGGTGGTGGTGGAGAGAATTGGTCTGATCTGGAAAGCGTTTTCTGCATGCTCATGTCTGATCGTAACTGGTCTGACCTTAGTGTACTTGAGTGTGTATAATGTTCTCTGGAATTCATCCAGTGTTTGTCACCCTGGCTGTTGCTGAGAGATGCTTAAACGCTCTCTCAGTTAAAGGCTTAGAAACCTGACTGGGTCTGCGTAAGGTTTGCGGTTGTTGGAACTGGAGACATTCCAGGCATCTGGAAATTGGATGCTAACATCTAGGAACTATAAAGATTTCTCAGCACCGTTAAAGGCTGAAACACTGATGGTGCCAACTCCTGATGGTGAACATCTTAGCAGCATTGTGTGTGACACTAATCTGATCTGTGAATTTGTGAAACTCAGCTGTTTCTCTCAAACAGGAGGAATCTCTGAAATAACCAAGATATTCTACAGTTAAAATGTGAACTATATTCTGATTGTGAGTAACGTTAGCAGAATGATATTTCTGTAGCACCTGCAGTTGTTGCATCAAGCATACATTCTGTTACTTGAGTATATGATGCAGATTAAGTAGACTGCATTTCCCATATGTATAGTAGTTTAGTCTTCATTTTCAGAATGGATTTTTGTTTGTTTTGTAGGTTAAGGAGAGAGTGATGGGTATATTGAATGGTAATAGGCAGGAAAAGGGTGATGAACATTTCTTCTGGGGCAAGAAATGCTTGCAATGAAGAAGTACTTTGGGCTGCTGGCATCTTTCCTCAATTTGCTGTTTTTATAATCTAAAACCAAAATGTTCAGGTTGAACTAATCTACTCTTAGCTGAATTATTGCTGTGGTGCAACTTGGTAGCCTTCCAAAGTATAATTGAAGGCACACTTAGCTTGTGCCACATACACCAATGAATAAAATGTACTCTTAAGATTGTGCATGTGACATGCATGATCTTGTTGCAGCCTTTCCAAGGAGGGTCCTTAACCATGTCACAGTTTTGGCATTACCAAGGCTGTGTTGAGGTCCCGTCAGAGTACATAGATGGACCAACAGTCAAACATGATAATTGTTCTTAACAGTGTGAATGCCGGCAGTTCTTGCTTATGCCTTGTGTTACTTAGTAGAGAAAGGAAGGATTATTCTGCCAGCTTGCACCATACCAATTTGACTGTAACATGTTTGGAGTGCAGAAAAGGTTTGTAGTGCACAGTATGGGTACAGACAGAGGTCTGCTAATATTGTGTGTGAATCCATTGAGTGAACAGGGCTTGTGATATTTTCACATAGCTTGATAGTAGCATGTCATGTTTGTTTACCATGAGGGCAGGCTTTCTTTGGCTGTGTATCTCCACTGCATAGATTTCTTCCTCCTACCTTCCTGTGGGTAGGAGTGGGAGTTTGGTATAAACTGAGTAGATAGGCTTTCCATGTGGCAGCTGTTAAATTTCCTCTCCAGTCTGGACAAGAATAGCTGTTCACATGAGGTTAGAAAGCCTCGCAGTACTGGAACACTCTTTCATTTGAGATTCTGCCTGCTGTCCAAGAACAGGTCACAAGTTTATCCGTAGTTCAGTTTTATCAGAGCATGTCCCCTTGATTACATTAGTCACTGCTCAGGATTTTTTGGTTTTTGTTTAAAGCTCTTACTGTCCCTTTTTCCTTTTTAAAAATTGCTCTGTTAAACGCCTTGCACTGAAGCTTGCTCAACAATGGTCTTACTGTTGCCCCTCCTGCCTTGTGGTCCTCCCAAAGTTTCTTTCAGCCATTCATACATTGCCATTTATGGTATTTTGTCCTTTTCTTAATGCTTCCCTCCTCCTGTTAAGGCAGCTCCATTCCTTTTGCATAAAAATGCTTTGGCACTGAGAGATTGCTGAATTACATTTAGAATCCCCCCTCCCTTTCTATGTCCCAAGTGTGTTGCATTTCTTAGGACTTTTTTTCAGTTCTCTGTGCAGGAAGCTTGAGCCTGTGCCTCTTGTATTTTGCTTTTTTTCCCCTGTAAAGAAGGGGTGAACAACTTTTTTTATTGTTTGGCCCTATATGTCAAAATTCAGAGCAAGAGATTAACAGAGAACCAGTACAAGAAGGCCTATTCGTGTAACTGAAAATATGTGGCTTAACTTTACTGACAGTTCACACACTGATTCATAATCCATAAACTATCTGCAGCCCAAACACTGTGGTTGAGAGTCTTTTATTAGGAAGTGGTGTGGACACGGTCTTACGATAAATAATGTACACATGATTATATTGTGTGATTGTTTTAATGCACTGGCATAAATCTGTGTGTGGTATATACTTGGATTACTGGCAGCTGTTCACCTCTTTTATTTCCCTTGCTGTTAAGCATCTTTGTGAAGCCCTTTGGTCCCATAAACATCTTTGCCTCGTATATAGTGGTTTTTTTAAACCATTCCTTTTATCTCTCTGATATACTTTAAGGCACCTGCTCTGAAGGGCCCAGCAAAGCATGCTTAAATTTTATTTTCTAATGGTTGGTACCTCACTTTTTCCCACAAGTAAAATGTGGCTTATGAATGTGTGCCATGAGGCTTATAATTACTAAAAAAACCACAATGCAAGTCTTGCTGAGGGGGGGGATCATAATAGCCTCAGTCAACAGCATTCATTTCAACAATATCCAAAAAATTAAAAAAGCCCTTGTAAAAATAAATAAATAAATAAATAAATAAAATATAAAATAAATAAAATAAAATATAAGTTTCATTTAATGTTGATCATGATAGCATTCCTCTGACATGTCGTGGGCAGCCATCCCAGAAGGCTGGGGCCACAGTGGAGAATGCCTGTGACTTAGCCAAGAGAGAGCACACCTCTGTAAGCAATGACACGACAAAAATATGTGGGGAGTGAACAATATTAGCACATGGGATAATATATGGAGAAGTGGACCTTCAGGTAAGATGTCCCAGAAGAAGTATAATCATCAACGTCACTAGTTTCTCATCCTGGTCAAATCCATGGATGGCTAAATCCAGAGACCTGAACAGACAAGACACATCTTTTTGCAAACTTGGGGGAGGAGAAAACAGGTTTGTGGGGGGGGGGATCTGAAATCCAAAACAAATTACCTTGGGGGGGGGTTTAACCTTCCCTCAAAATAGAAGCAGCACCTGTAGCTTTCAAGAAACAAATGCACACTCAGTGGACTTGTGCGGGTTGCTAGGCAACCATGACAGCATTGCCAGCCTTCAAGTGTTGATTTCTTTCAATAAAAGGCAGGGGGGAGGGTCCTTTCCTTTCCAGGGCTGTTTTGGCCTTTGAGGGAGGACTCATCGGAGCCAGGGCCTAGGAGCAACTACCAGGCAACTTGCTACCACCCAGCTTGCAGGAATTATCCAGGCCTGGCTGCTTGCCTGTTCAACAGCAACCATCCCAGGAAAGGCAGTGTTGGTTATAGTGTCAGACTAGGATATGGAGGACCCAGGTTCGAATCTCAGTTCTGATATGGAAGCTTGTTGGGTGATCTTGTGCTAGTCTCAGCCTAAACTACTTCACGGGGTTGTTGTGAGGAGAATAATATAAGCCATTGTGGAGAAACCTGGCGTATAAAATAAGTAAATAATGGGCAGGGTAGATAAAAGGTAGGTTGATATGTGGGAAGGAGAGAAGGAATGAGGGAAAGGCTAAAGTTATGAGAGTTGCCAACAGGAGGGAAAGAAGAAATAGTGTAGGGAGTGGGATACAGAGGAAACTGAGGTGTTCCCTGCAAGGCTTTGTGGATTCCTAATAGCTCAACTGGGCCCAGCCCTGTGGCTGGCACTGTACAACTAGGTTGTTGTTTTCCTGGGTAGAGGCTGCCAGGGGGAAGGAAGGAGGGGAAGCTGAATGGAGGGAGCAGACAAAGGTAGTTTGGCTGGTGGGTGGGAAAGTGGGAAGGAAGCAGGAAAGGGGGAAAGGCTATAGGGGCTTTCAGATAAAGGAAAGAGAGAATGGTGTGGGGGGAAATGTGGTGTTCCATGTAACTCCTTGCAGGTTCCCCACTTGTATGCTCCAGATGTGTTGCCCCAGTCAAAGTATGCCACTGATTTTTTTGTGTATGAAACCTCTGGGTTGTCTTCAAGGGCATCTTCATGTAGGGCTACTGCAGTAGTCAAACCTAGAAGATATAACAGTGCGTGTCAGTGTTACTGGTTCAGCCACGTCTAGAAGGGAGAGAAAAGCTAGTGAATAAGACTTTATTGGAAGAAATGCACTCATAGTAACTTCTCATGCTTATTCAAGAACACCCTTAAGCTCTTCTCATGGCCTACAAGTGAAAGCATCACACTATCCAAGGTAGGCAAATTGATCCTCCTAGGCACAGGTTTCCCATTGATTCAGTCTTCCCGCACATTCATATCCCATCTTTCCTACAAAGAGCTCAAAGTGGTGTACATGAGTAATGTTATTCCCCCCCACATACACACACACAGCTACCCTGTGGGGTAGATTGGGCTAAGACAGGGACTGCCCCAGGGTTTTCTATTGAGATTCATGGCACTAGTTCTAGCTCAACAATCGAAGCACTGTCTTGTACTTCCTCTTATTTGTATCTTGACTTCGGTCAGAGCAACATGGGAGAGCTGTCTCATTCCCTTCTGTAACATGCTATGAGGTTAGGTTTCCCCACAGAAATGTTATCGTTAATGAATGTGTGACTTCAATGTGCTCCTTCAAATAGGGATGCAAATTTCTTTTAAAAAGCAGTTGTTTAAAGTATCAGCTGTATAGTTTACACATTAACAAGATCACAATGCTGTCTAGCTCACATACATATTCTTTATGTATTATGTCTTGTACTGGTTTTTGTTAAGAAAAATCAAAATGTTACGGTACTCTAGTACAAGTCTTGTTTGTAGACACTTAACAGTAAGCCAGCATCAGAGAAAACACATTCTGCAAGCATGGGTGACCTGGAATCCACAGGTAATACTTTGCTGATTTTCCACGTGTTGGAAAAAGTGATTGATTGATTTGATTTCTATCCTGTCTTCCCTGTATGCGGGCTCAGGGTGGGTTAGAGCATGAAATAGAAACCATACCAGCTTTAAAATATTAAAACATCATAGTAAAACCATAAAAACACTACAAGATAGCGTTTTTAAAATTTCCTCGGTTCAGCAATATGAGCAAATGATTGGACCAAATAAGTTGACTTAGATTTTCATAATGGTGATGGTTTTCTGACAGCTGTTGAGGGGTAAATACTTATAAACTCTTGTGTACTTCATGGAAAACATTTTCTGTAAGAGAAGTTTCCCCTCCTAATCCTCTGACCATGCACTGCCAGTTAAATAATTCCTGAGGCTGCAGTTCCTCCAAAGCATGTAAAGTGAAACAAGTCCTAGTGAGATGAAGTAGACTTACTTCTGAGCAGGCATACTTGGGATGAAAGTGTTGGTCAAGTTGCAGTTGCCCTCTCATGCTCATTCTTGCTGCCTTGCTTCTGTGTGATATTACAGCTTTGAAATGTCAGAGTTGGAGTAAGCACACTGATTACTTGGAGGAAAAAAACAGTGTTTGGACAACAATCTGCCTTGAGGAAGGATGACCCAAATCCACATGGGATTTGGCTGTCTCTTGTGCCAGTGGGAGATTGTAGGATCCAATCCCGGGTCACGTTTTTGTACCATGATCATGAGAGCAGTGGCTTTCAAATGATGATTCACCTGATCAACTTCTTATAACATTCCATTATGATGATTTCCAAGCTGAAAATTGGGAATGGGGATGTGGGCGAGGGGAAGCAATTCCAGCTTCATGGTTATCGTACATCTGTAATGTATGCCTTCACAGAAAATGTATTCACACTCAGTTTTATGTGTGTGTGTGTGAAAATACTTCATATGTATGTGTTAAAAGTATAATGTGGAAAGTAGTTATCACATGATTGGTAAGAGTAGTGTGCAGAATCGCATTTCTGAAAGGTGAGGCATCAGCTGATGTTTGTCAGTGTCAAGGAAAGAGATGTTTGGACAAGGTACACACCTGTCTCCTCTATATCCAGTCACCTGGAAATTCAGGTGTTGCAGACTGCCCTTTCTAGGTGGTTCCTGCTTATCTTATATCTTATAATGGAAACCTCTATTGACAGACTGTGTGTGCACCTGGAAGTCATGGTGACCTCTGGTGACTGACCCCTAGTGGGGGCCTGGATGATATTCAGAGAGGTGGTGGAATAAAGCCTGGCCCTCACCTCCCACCTCTGGTATTTCAAGATCTCCCATCCAAGTACTTGCCAGAGTCGACGCTGCTTAACTTTTGAGATCTGATGAGATCGGGCTTGCCTGGGCTATCCAGGTCAGGGCGACAGTTCTAATATTTTGACAAGCGTAAGAGTTAGACTGGATTTTGAGTACATCTCAGTTCAATTTCTTATACAAAGCCTTTTGCGCTGTTAGTTCTAAACATATCCGTGTCTGTATTGGCATATCTCACTCATAGTAGTGATGATTTTCAAAACTGCAACTTGAACATAGGAATGCTGACTTGTTCCCTAGTTGCCAGTGACCAGTGAAGATGGCAGTGATAGTTGTAGGAGCATGGATCTGTATTCCTTTGCCATCTGTCCCTATAGTATGATATTATGATGATGATTATTATGATTATTATGATGATGATGATTGCATTTATATCCTGCCCTCCCCACGAACGGGCTCAGGGTGCCTCACATTTATCCGCACCATGTGCCAAATCAGCATAAAACTTTAAAAGCAAGTTAAAACAATCATATGGTAAACAGTTAACAATTTCGTGCTTGCAATGGTGGTAAAGACCAGTTTGACCAAGCTGGTTTTAGTCTGGTCTAAAGCTAGACATATGTAGGGTTTTTTTTAGTGTAAAGGTTTACAGAATGTTGGAGTCTCAGCATGCTCAAGAAGTCTTGCCATCATCATAAGTTTGCTTTAATTTGGAAAATGCAGTTTGCCAGTGAGAGTTTGCCCTTTGGTTACCAGCAACTCTGCTGCCCTCTTGTCGATATGGCAAAACTGCTGCTTGAGAAACAGAAAATCATTGCATTTAGAATTTGCTAATGTTGGGCTCGTTAGATGCACTTCTCATGATCCTAACTATGTTTTGGTGTAAAGATAATTTGGTTAACACGGGATGTGTGTGTATGCTTCCTGCTTGAGATGATGCTGATCAATCATTTGCTAATTATTATTTGAGCTGGTTGTTTCCTGCCAGCTCACATAATTAGAACTTGGATGCTGATGTGTAGATTTCAAACCAGGATGTTAGCTGGTAACACAAATGCATGTGTGGTCTTTCTCCGAAATGCAGAGCACTGAATAAAGCTGTCCAAACTTCATCTCAACCATCTTGAGCCTGTGTCTCTGCTTGCTGCATGTGTAAGGAGATAACCCTGCAGTGTGGGCAGCCTAAAGGACTCTAGGCTGAGAATCTGTTAGTGGCACTGGTGTGATAGTAGTGGAATCGGGGAGAAGCATGGTGGCACTAACTTGGAAGAGGAGTCACAGCATTGGACTGCTCACAAAAACAGCAACTGGCCCTAGGGGGTGAGGGGGTCTCTACCAATGTTCTCTCTTAGTTGTGGAGTCTTGTGAGCAAAAATTCTATTTTGTGAGCTCCTGGCATTAAAGCTGTGAGCAAACAGTTAGGCTACTGCATAAATTAGTTTGCCCAGGAGCCATCCTTCCTGAACTAAGACAAAAATGTGTGAGCCAGAGGCTAAAAAACTGTGAGCTAGCTCACACTAACTCACTTTAGAGGGAACAGTGGGCTCTACATACTTGAGGGATTTCCTGGGTATGCAAGGAAATTTGACTTTGTTAAAAAAAAACAAAACAGAGAGGCTGATGTTGATTAAATAAGCCCCTGGAAGCATGGAATCTTTAGAGTCCATTAAAGGGGAGTGCGAGGAGAGAAGATAACCCTGCTTGAGCTTATGAGAGCCTATGGAAACCTGGAGAGGAAAGTTTCATAATCTGTTCATCCCACCTTTGATTCTTTACTATATCAGCTCCAAGTTGTAGTGGTTAGGAACGTGGACTCTAATCTGGGAGAACCAGGTTTGATTCCCCATTCCTCCACATGCAGCTGCTGGCATGACCTTGGATCAATCACAAGATTTCTCAGAGCTGTTCTCTCAAGAGCAGTTCTTGATAGAACTCTCTCAGCCCCACCTACCTCACAGGATGTCTGTTCTTGGGAGGGAAAGGGAAAGGGGATTGTAAGCTGCGCTGAGACTCCGAGTAAAGGGAGGGGTATAAGTCCAACAGCATCATCCTCAAATTGCTCCTCCTGCTCCCGCTATGAACAGGCCTTAAAGTATGTCACAAGTAGGGCTGCATGCTCATGGGGGAGACTTTGTTGCCCAGCGAGTAAGAACTTAAGGTTCAAGATCTGTCCTGCTTCCTAGTCAAGACCATCTGAAGCAGAGGACATTTCTGCAAAAGAGCACTGTGCTGGCACTCCTGCAGACTACAGAATCTCATTGATGATACAACATTTTAATCACTTCTGTATTTCGAAGAGACAGGATTTCAAGACCCTTAAAAAAATTATGGGTGTCCGGTTCAGAAAATGCTGGTGGTATCGGGAATTTGTCATAGTTTCTGTTTACGCCTTTGTGGAGATCTGAATTACAGAAGACATCTATTTTTGTAGTGTAGAGTCAAGAGTCTGTAATATTGGAGGAACTGCACTGTGTAATGAGGTCCATTTTCTGGGAATGGAAATTTTGCTATAGCATTATTATAGTGCTTTTTCTCCTCTGATGTAAACTTTGTTCACTTGCTTGAAATAATTCAGTAAGGTAGTTCATGACAGACTTGAGAGTCGAATTTGGAAAAGTGGGCTCAACTTGCTGGTCGCTCCAATTATTGAAATAGTACATGAAACCAAGAATGTTGGGGTCACTAAGCTTTTCTTTAATGAGATCCACTTCTGAGTAATGAAAAATAATCCAGAGATACTCTCCACCCCTAATGTTAACAATTTGTGCTCTGCCTAGTAACAGATCTTCATTTCTGGGGCTCTTCCTAGCCTATCAACTAAGCAGGACAAAGAAAAATTCCCTGGTTTTGATGGTACCTTTAAAATAATAATTATCCATGGTGACATTTGTTAACAGGACAGGAGTGAAGTCCACTTGCCTTCTAACCCTGCAGCAAGCCAAGCTTCTCATTCTGGTCACCTGCTATGGTAGCAGGCATCTCTGAACAGACATTTTAAAACATACCTTATTGCTCTGATTTATTTCTGTTTAATTTCATTTCCAACCCATAGGTGGACTTTGCTGTACAACAGAAGACAGAGGCAAAAGTTGTTATGTGGATCATTCACTTTATGGAAACTTTACCTAACATATTGGAGCTGCGGTGGCTCAAGTGGTTAAGACGCTGAACTGCAGGCTGTGGAAGGTCAGTAGTTCAGCAGTTCAAGACCCGGGTGCCGCATGACGGGGTGAGCTCCTGTCTCTAGTTCCAGCTCCTGCCAACCTAGCAGTTCGAAAGCAAGAAATTGCAAGTAGATAAATAGGTACCACTTCGGTGGGAAGGTAACAGCGTTCCGTGCACCTTGGTGTTTAGTCATGCCGGCCACATGACCACGGAAATGTCTTCGGACAGCGCTGGCTCTTCGGCTTTGAAACGGAGATGAGCACCGCAATCCTAGAGTCGGATTCGACTGGCTTTCGAGCAAGGGAACCTTTACCTTTACTTACCTAACATATTTAATAAAGTGACTTTTTAAAAGTTAAGTTTCATTGTTTTACAATAGCCAGCAAGTTCACTTTTTAATCATCAGCAGATTTGGAAGTAATGTGAATGATGAAGTATCTTTTTTATGATAATGTGCATGCTTTAAAAATACTTTACCAACTTTTGGCAACACAATTGTAAGTGCTTCTGTAGCCAATCCTAGTCCTTGATTCCTTGTTACCTCAGAGGTCTTTCACAGAATGTCTGTGTTTATTTTTAGAAATGGAGCACTCTGAACAATATGTAATCAAAACAGTAATTATAAGCCATCCATAGGAAGGAACAGTTCTTGTGGCTGCGTGAGGCTAAAACGGGTGTTGCTTCCTTGAAAGATGCAGATCTTCCCAGCTTTCTGTGTGCATCTGGGTGCTGGATTTTTTGAATGAGAAACTTGTGCAATATACACTCAACTCAGTGAAACTTCCAAGGAATATTGCTACTGAGTCCAGTTGTATTTTCATTCACTGCAGTGTTGCTTGACTTTTCTGAGCCTGCCACCACTACTTCCGATTTTCTCAGGTCCTGGCTGGCATGGGGTGGGGGTGGGGAAAGCTTCAACTGTCTGAAGATCTTCCTTTCTCTTTACATCCTTCTTTTCAGGTCTTCTGCACCCAGTTTGAGAATCACAGGACATGTAAAACTGCCTTATGCTGTGGCTTTATCTAGCTCAGTGCTGTCTCTTGTCTAGTGGTTTTCCAGGGAAGTCTGGCAGAGAGAGATTTTTCCCATCCTTGCTTCCTGAAATCGTTTAGCTGGAAATACCAGGATTTGAACCTGCACCTTTGGGTGGGCAAAACAACTGCTCTGTCAGTGAGCAGAAGCCCTCCCTATAGTTTACTGCAGTGATCCCCAACATTGTGCCCACTGATGTGTTTCCTAGTGCTTCCTAGTGCCCACTTGCTACCTCCCCAAAATACCTCTGCTGCAAGGCATAGAACAGCTCCTGGCTTTCCTCCACCTCACTTGAAAGGAAGGTTCGCCAGAGGACCCTAGGAAATATCACCTTTGGGCATCCAGAAAACGCTCATTAAAAAAAATTCAATCAAACCGCCATAAATATAAATTTGTTTTGCATTTGTTCTGATAGTTGCAGAGACTGCCAAAGTAATCAAGGGCCATGTTGAAGCTGTGGGCACTCTTGGAGTTTGAGAACAGATAGTTGTGGCACCACCACAAAACGGCTGGGACCAGTCACAAAATATTGGGTGTTTCAAAGCCAGGCACTCTTCTATGCTTGAGGTGACTGTTTCCAGTCTTGCAACACACGTTTGATGCCTCCTGGGCTTTTCTGAAGAAGCTCCTGTGCCACTGGGGTAGAAGCAGCAGCGTTTGGCTATTTGCTTCAGGGAAGAGATTATGTTTGGGAAGTGGGCACCTGGAAACAGTTGAAAACTGAATCGTGCTGCTGAGCTGCTCCCTGTTAATTTGCTAATATTTCACTAGATGTTTTCACCCCATGCTTCCGAGCCCATCTTCTTAGCCATAAGTTAAAACCAGCACTACTCCCTTTCAGTATTTTGGGTACATATCCTAGTTCAGACAACGTGCTGTCAGTTATCTTTTGCATGGGATTGGCTTTACAATTTAATTATGATATTTACAAGCCTGTGTAACCGTATTAGCATGGCAATCAGGTCCTTGATCTGATTCCATTGAAGCCATGGAAAACAATGAATAAGCAAATCCATACATCATTTCTTCTTGGCATTTTTTATAGTACAGGAATTATTTTGAGCTGCAGCTGACTTTAATAAGGGCCCTTGATAATCCTGTTAGAGCTGTTGTGTGGTTGGGTGTATTACCACAGCATCAGTAGTCCGTAGACATGAAAAATACAGATTATCAACAATGTTTAATTTAGAGCAACCACTCTATGATCTTTACTGTTAAAAAATGAAAGTAATATAACACTGAAGCATGTTTAGGCAATACAGGACTTTCTTTCAGCAATGTCTGCATGGTCCAACGGTGAACTTGTTACAGGGATACAAACAGAACTTGATCTAACAGACCATCATGGCCAATATTGGCAACACTGATTGTCCCCTCTTCTCCAGAGACTTTTCCAGAGGCCGTTTCTCTGAACTGCAGTCCAATCTGCTTCAAACTACAGTTAAAAACATCTCGGGTAGCAGACGTTGGAGAAGGGCCTTTCACTGCCTGAGGGCTAGTCAGAGTAGGAAGTATTGAGCTAGATGGACCAGTGATGTGGCTTGTTGTAAGCAGCTTCATATGTTCTGCATTGTTTTTTTTTATTCTTTAGGGTGTGGCTGTGTGCGTGTGCAGGACAGGAATACTTCTCCATGCCACAAACATCCATATAACCCCGCCAAGAAGCCTCACTCTGCAGCTGATATTATTACGCAGAGTGGCTGTCATAAAATTGGAATATATTTTAGCAAGAAGTGATAAAGCCAGCGGGGTGTAGTGGTTAGAGTGTCAGGCTGCGACCTGGGGGACCCAGGTTCTGAAGCCCTGCTTTGTCATGGAAGCTCTCTCGGTGACCTTGGGACAATTGTTCTCTCTCAGCCTAACCGACCTGCACAAGGTTGTTGCGAGGATAAAATGGAAGATGGTGAGGAAAACATTAAGCCACACTGGGACCCAACTGGGGAGAAAAGCAGGGTATAATTACTTGAATGTAAGAGAGAAAAAAGTGGTGCATGGTTGGGAAAAAGAGGAGGGGTAAGGAGGATGGGGGGGGAGTTCTAGGAATAATGAAGAAGGACAGAGAGCTGCAGAGGGCACAGAAGACTTCTCCAGTGGTTGGGGAAGGTGCTTTTGCTGCAGACATTGTTTGAGGTGGGGGGTGGAGAAGTCACATTCCAGCTTTCGTGCAAAAAAGAAACTGGCAGCAGGAGAGACGAGTGGCTTCTCAAAGGGCAGATGGATTGCGCGTGCTTGTCTGATGTGACTTTCGATGAGTCTGTCAGCAGCTTGCTTTGACCTTCTCTTCCAAGGTATGTCAGACGTGTGCAGTGCTGGCTGGCTGTGTGTCAGTTCCGAGGCTGAGGAGCGATGTGCTCTTCCATATGATCTTGGATGTTGGGCGTGTGTTTGGGTCTGTTGTGGCAAACTCCTAAGATCCTTTGCTGCTCAGTAGCAGTAGGGATCATTCTGCAGGGCTGCCGACCATGGCTGTGAGCAGCAGCCTTGTGTGTTTGCTGGCAAAGGCCCCCCACCTAGGGATCGCAGCAAAAAATAGCAGGCACAGAGGGGGAGGAGGCGCTAGGAAGCGGCACGTTCTCTGGATGCTCTGTTGCCCGTTGCAGCGCCCGAAGGACAAAAATAGACTCCCGTGTAATTATCGCTGAGATACCAGTTTACCATTTCAAAGAAAGGACTCGCATTCATTTGGTTTGGCAGCCAGGGTGTTAACACAGATGAAAATACACAAGCAAATCGGTGTCCTGCGGAAGATGAAATGCTTCCCTTGTCCATTCTCAAACACAATTAAGTCCGCCCAGTCCAACACCAGTGCCTTGATGTCTGCTTGTTTCTTTGACCAAGGTATGGGAATGTGCTAATTTTAACGGTGAGTTCTTTGCTTTCCAATGCTTGCCCGGTTGCTTGGCTCTTGCCTGCTTTATTTTTATGTTTACGCAAAATCGCACTGAGTTGGCACTGTGCAATTACTAACAAAACATCCTTCTGTTAGCCTTGCATATCTATTTCCTTTCCAAGGAACCAGCTGAAGCCTCCTCCATCAAGGAGAAGCAGAGTTTCTTTTGGACTTCTTTTACTATAAGAACCTATTTTCCCCTCTCTGTGTTAAGTTTTAGCTGTGGCATTGCATAAAGGGTTTTTGTTTTTTTAATTTAATTGAACCACTTTGTTAAAAACACAAATTGCCTACAGAACTCCAGCACAAAGAAAATGCTGTGAAGGGAGTATTTTGAGAAGCATGCTAGGTTGTAAATTGAGGGTGTGGGGATGCTAATGTGGGAATTGCTGCTGACTTTGTAAATAGTATAGGAAATTGCACCTGCTTGTACACTGCTTAAAAGTGCATACAAATCTTGACGGTGGAAGGCAGTATGTAGATTCCAAGGCTTGCAGTTTGAAATGAAGCATGGTATTGAAGACCTAAGATGTGCACACCTAACAGCATTTTTGCTCCTGAACAGAGTGCCAGAAGTTTCTGCAAATCTGAAAAGACGAGATAGATTACCAGCAAGTTCAAGCTGTTTTTTTCTTTTAGTTTTGGTTGTGTGATGATGCATTAAATGTGCATCCCCAGCTTTCACTGGCTCAGATCTCCAGGACAAACATAAATTTTGGATTGATGAGTTGGGGTGTGTGCGTGGGCTACAAGCATCCCCCCCTCACCTGCCAGTAAATTAGCATTACAGAATCATACCATCTGCATTAGGTTCCAAAGCCAATTCCTGCCCCTTTACAGTGGGATGCAAAGTGGCAGGTCTATAGTGCTGTTTTTTCCCCTCCTCCCCACCCAGATTGGCTCCGTTCTTCCAATGCAGACAGTTGTATAGCTCTGGGTTTCCCAGCCAATTATACAGTTGCATTTCCAGGCAGGACTGTAAAAGCGCAGAGTTTTATCTGTTTGCCAGCAGTTTGCAGCAGCCTGATGTAAGCTTGTTTTAAAGTTAATCTTTCTTTAAAAAATGGACTTGCAAAGCCCATCCCTTTGAGTCACTGTTCGTTTTCTGCATGCCTCTGTTAAATTTGGCATATCAGTTCATACTCTTATCCTTATTTTCTCTGTTTTTGAGAGTAGCTATTGCTGACACCTCATGGCTGAACACGTGATGCCACTTAGCTCAGGAAAGGCAGAAACCTTTCCTAGTGTGGCTGTTTTCTCCTTTAAAAAAATCCGGCGGTACTGGGAATTGAACCTCCTAGCTTCTGCATGCAACTTAGGTGCTCTGCTACTGAGCTATAGCTTCATCTCTGTGTATTTGGGTGGCAGGAGGAGGGTGCAAGCTCTGACAGACAAAAAGGAGTATTAAAAAGGCCTGCAAATAAGCTGGCCTGGTGGATTTCTTGCAGGGCTGGGAAGAGTCCATGTGATGAGCAGGTGACAGAAAGGGGTCTAGGAGTTAGAAAGTCTTTCCTATCTTTTTATCTTAAAATTTAAAACCATTTGGTGTGGAAATGGAGTTCTAAATGTTAGGAGAATGCACTGGTGGCAGGCTTGTGTGCAAAATTCACATTGGAAAATATACAGCTTTGATGAGAGTACCCTATGAGGCTCCTCTCTAGAAGGCCCCACCCACTGTCCATCTGCTGTTGCCCTGCTCCTGGCTCAGGAAACTTCTAAGGTCTCAGACAAAGCAGGGAAGGGTTTAAATGCACCCAGTTCTTCTCTTGTCCTGGCTCAGTGGATCCAACTCTGAGCCCTCTAACTCATATCCTCCCCAGTCTTAAGGAAGCCTCCCCCATTTAAATAGCTGTCGCTCTGCCCTTCCTGACACCCACATCCAATCCACTCCTCCTGCCAACCCTTCTTAACTGCCCCTCCCTCCTTCCCTGTTTAGACCATCTCCCAAAATCTCCTCAGGGTGAGGCACCCACGAGGCCCCTCCCACCCCCTTGGTTCCTGCCTGGCCAAGCTTGCCCCATCTAGGACTGTCTTGACTTTCCTGACTTGTTCATCTCCTGCCTGCTGGAGGCTGCAACTTAGTGCGGACTTTACATGGCTACCACTACTGCTCCTTTGGGAGGGGTCCACTTCCACCCCCAGTGTCCTCCTGCAACCTGTGCCTTGGCTGCTGGGCTGCTTGCCAGGCTTCATTATTGTTGGAACTCTGCCCCCCAACTTAGTCCAGCTATTTGGTGGTAGCTAGGGGTATGCACACAAAAAAAAAAAATCAATATTTTTCCGGTACAGGTATATTGAACCCAAAGAATATCAACATTTCCCAGTCTTCCCAAATCCCAGTATCAATATGGTATTGGGATTCAGAAAATATTTGGGATTGCTGAATTTTTTCGGCTCCATTATACCTATGGGGACCATTATAGTCAATGGTTCCCGTAGGCTATAATGGAGAATCTGGGGCTCTGGGGGGGCTGGTTTTTTAGGTAGAGGCACCAAATTTGCATCATAGCTTCTGGTGCCTCTTCTCAAAAAAAGATTGGAGCAGGAGTTCCAGTTCTGTGTTTCCAATGGAGGGGAAAAGGCATTTAAAAGGAATTCAGTGCCTTTAAATGCCTTTTGCAAGCTGGGTCACGAGTGCACTCGGAGGTGGCAAAACAAAGTTTGAGTCCAGTGGCACCTTTAAGTGGTATCCAGAAGATGAGGAGACCTCCATCAAAAGGGAGGAGAACAAGGTCCATCTAGACCTCTGCTTTCCCAACTAGCATTACCTCTGCCCTTTCAGGGTTTAATTTCACTTTGTTCACTTTTAGGTAGTTAAACTGCAGCAGCCAGTTAGCTATTCAGGACCTCTGCCACATCACCAGGAGATTAGGATAAGCATATATAGAACAGTATAGCCTCAGCATATTGATAACAAGTAACCCCAAAACTATAATTTGTCCCAAGATTAAAAAGCATGAGAGATGAGACTTGCACCCTGTAGAACCCCATAAGATAGGTCCCACACTGATGATAGCTGGTTTCCAGTAGCAGCCCTTTGAGTCTGATCCGTGCGCAATGGTTTGAACCAGAACCACATCCCCTGATACCTGCTCCTGCCTCCAGGCACCTTAACAAGATGTCATGATCTACTGTATCAAAGGCTGCAGGTGAGTAACAGGCTTGGCCTTTGTCTACACTCTGATAAAGGCCATCAACTAAGTTAGGAGAACCATCTCTGTCTCATAGCCTGGCCCGAAGCCAGACTGAAAATACTCTAGAACAGATGAGTTATCCAAAGACTTGGGGTTGATGCTACTGCGCTGTCAATATTTTTGCCCAGGAAGGGTAGATTAGAGACCAGCTGATAATCAGAAACATAATTTTTCTATAAAAATGTTTTTTTTAAGTAGTGGAAGGATAACAACCTCTTTGAGTGGCCAACGGAAGGTGCCCTCAATTAATGACTGATATTATAATAAGGGTTTGTTGATTCCTTACATGTTTTGAGCAGCCATGATGGGCAAAAATCCAGAGTACAAGTAGTGGTCTTCACAGATCCCAGGATCTTGTCCACATCCACCACAGAAACTGGGTCAAAATGATCCATAAATAGCACAGGCCTTTTCTAGTGTGTGTGTTACAACTGACATCCAGATCAGAGCATATTCTTGATATTTTATCAGCAAAAAAAACTTGGCAAAAGTATCACAGCCAATTGTCTGTTCCTGGGTCATTGGAGGCTCAGATTAAGGTATCAGCATATGCAGAGCTACCTTGTACTGGGATTAATGTGAACTAGCTGAGGCTATAACAGCAAAGAAGTGACCTTTCTTTGCCACTGTCACCACCACTTCGTAGGTCATGCAGTGAGTACTACAGCATGATATGTCAGATTCAGTACAATTTCTCTACCAGCACCATTCTAGAAGTCTCCCAACCCTTTTCAGATCACCCAGGTTTCATGATAAACCAGGAGGCTGGGTTTTGTCCCAAGGGTGGGAGAAGTCGACAAGGGGAAACCTTGTTGATAGCTTCAAGTAACTTCACATTCCACATTTCCATGGCAGCCTCAACAGAACACGATTGGAATCCTAAAATCCCCCAAAGCATTCTGGGATCTACTGGGATTCATGAGCCTCTATGAGCGGACCATTTTAACTGGACCACCTCTCATGTGGGGTGTTGGCACTGGATTCATCTTGGCTTTAAGTAGGTAGTGATCTGACCATGGTTCAGGATGACTCTCCAGCCCCCAAATCAAACCTTCCATCAAAGTCTCAGTGCAAAAGATTAAGTCCAGGGTGTGACCTCTTTCATGTGTTGGGCCAGTCACAGTTGGGGAGAGATCCAAGGCATATCAGTGGGTGGAGACTAGTCTTTGTAGGGCAGAGGGTGTCTCCTGGCAGGTCAGGGAAAGAACCTCTATTTAGTACTTGAGCACAGATTGAAGTGTGAATAGGAGAAGGTCTCAAGCCAAAAACAAAGTTGTAGACAGAGATATGGGCCACCTAGCCCTGAGGGTTTTTACTTTCCTTTGTAGAGCTTAAAGAGACTAAAATCTGCATAGTTTCAGCTAAACTTCAGAATCCCACAGGTCATTCATACCTTGGTTTAAATGGGTACTTTTTAAAGCTGCTGCAATGCTTGAACAATGTATACACTGTTCACAAAAAATGACCCTTAGATTGCCCACATTTCTGTGATTGGTATGCCTCAAGAGAGGACGACAGAGCTTTGAGCCTGTCATCCTTCTAGTGGAAATCTAACTGCCTTTTTTCACTTGGGAGGGCCCAGGCAAGCCCTGATCTTGTCACGCCTTGGAACCTAAGCAAGGTTGGCACTAGTTGGTACTTGGACAGGAGACCACCAAGAAAGTTCAAGGTTGTTGTGCTGAGTCAGGCAGTGGCAAACTGCCTCTGAACATCTCTTGACTTGAAAGCCCTATGGGGTTGTCATAAGTCAGCTGTGACTTGACAACACGTTACACACAAATTCTGAGATTTGCTGTTCATTTTTACTCTGTGGGCTGTCTGAGTCACACTTCTCTTGGTGCGTATAAGGGAAGAGGTTTGCTAGTTAAGGCCACCTACCAGCCCATTGCAATGAGCAACAGAATGTGTTCTTATTTTCCTCTCATCCCTATCCCCATTCCTGTAGTTCCACTGATGTTAAGAATTTTAGGCCCGGGGGGGGGGAGGGAGACTGGGGATAAAACGTGGAGTTGTTTGTTTCTATGGTTCTCAAAGTGTGTGATGGCTTATCCCTTGGGATGCTGGTGTATTTGCGAGGAAATGCTCCAGCTTTTTTCTGTTTTGACCATTTTCTTTTTCTCCTGACTTGAAATGGTGAGATACTCATCCCACCACCATGACAATAGCTGGCTTTGGGAATTCTCCCAGGAAATGGCTTCAGTGATTGGGGGATGGAATGTTGTGCTAAGCTACTGCATTCTTGGGGTCACAACCCTTCAAATGAACCAACTGCATTTGACTGTCTGGACACCACATAATGTTTTGCTGTTTGACCTGAGAGGGAGACCCCCCCCATGTTATTTCAAGGGTCCTTTTTAAAACAGAAGAGTTGAGATCACATTATTTTACCAGGCAAAACTCCCAGCAATAAAGTTTGCTTTCTCTAGTAACTTTTTAAACTGTGAACATTTCCTTCTCTTTGAGCAAAGGAAATTGAACCTAGGGGGAATTGGGAAATGTTAAGGAATTTGCTACAAATGAGGCTGAGAGACTGCCATGTAGTCTTTGTGGACTGAAAATCTTAAGGACAGTCCTAGCAGATGTTTTGGTATCCCAGTCAATACCACTAGGGCTTTATTCTGATCAAGGCCATAAACTGCTTCCATGCTATTGCAAAAGGGGGGAGGCTCTTTCTCCTGCTGAATGAATGGCTTGCTTTATTGATGTATCTGCCATGCAGAGAAGCTTTAAGTGACCTTCATGTGGCAAATGACCTTTGCATTGGCTTATCCCAAAGTGCAAATCACTGAAATGATTTGTTAATCTGAGGAATGACAAATTAGTTTGTAAAATATATTGGTGCCGGCTTTTAAATTCACAGTTTGTGTTTCCAAGGTGTAGCAGCTAGAAAGCTTACTTTTGAGGAACATTAATTTCAAGTGTGGAGGTGTGGCTTATTGTAGGGCTAGTGTTTTGATTTTGATGAAAAATGTACACAATAATATTAACATACATGTTTTGCTTTTATTATACAGCAGATATAATTTCTACAGTAGAATTTAATCATTCTGGAGAATTGCTAGCAACTGGAGACAAGGGTGGCAGAGTGGTCATCTTTCAACAAGAGCAGGAGGTGAGTTCTGTGTTGATGTTCCCTGCGAGGTAGGGCTCAGTGGTTTTGCCTTGATCACAAAAGGTCCTGTGCTCAATCCTCAGCCTCTCCGCTTCAAAGGATCTGGTAGTAGGTGATATGAAAGACCTCTGTGTGAAACCCTGGAGAAGTGCTGTCACTCAGTAGACCAGGGTCCCCAACCTTTTTGAGCCTCAGGTACCTTTAGAATTCAGACACAGTGTGGTGAGCTCAACCAAAAAATGGCTGCCACAAAATGTCTGCCTCAGGAGGCGGAGCCAGTCACAAAATGGCTGCTGCAGCTTACTTTCAGTAACACAGTGAAGATCCTTGTGCTGTTGTGTCAACTGCTTCCAAAGCAATACCAAAACCCCCTCTGTACATCTAATCAAATCTCCAGTGGCTAATCAGAAGCATTGCTGGGCAAAAGCCCTGTGCACTTTCTAAAAACACTGAGTGGGCTCCAGGGAAGGTATTGGTGGGCACCATGTTGGGTCACCCCTGCAGAAGACAGTACTGACCTTGATGAGATCAGTAGTTTAATTCAGTATAAGGGAGGTGTGTGTTCCTTTCCAGCTCTTTTAATGTCTGCTGGGAGTTGTATCCTTGTGTGAAAGCTGTGTCCAGTGTAGGTTGAAACATGATTCATTTTGAAAAGTGCCAGTGATTGATGGTTTTTCGTCATTGTGTGATACATGAATGCACCTGCATTACGAAGGAAAATTTATTTGGGAGTACAGCATGGCTTATCTTTCCTGATGGTTATGTCCTTTTGAATCGATGGTGTCTTAAGGCCTGCTATGATCCTTAGAACAAGAAAGTGTTAGGGTTGATTTGTGGTAAATCAGTGTGATATGTTTTCCAGTTGTTGTTTTTCTTTAATGCTCTTGGGATTGTAAAAGTAGGAGAAGTGATTTGAAGCAGTCCCTGGCACTCTGAATAGGCTGAACATGGCAGAGTGGCTCTTTTCATCTACTCCTTCATTAGCTTATACTTGTACTCACTACTAATTTGCCCTACAAGATCTTCTTTTAGTCTGCAGCAGTTATTGAGTATCGCAATATAAAGGAGGTGAGCTGAGCACTGACCATTTATAAGCACATGAACATATTTATATTATATGAGCAACGAGTGTTTAACTGTGCTTCATTCAGAGGCTTTGAAAACTGTTCAACCACTTGGAACTCATTATGTAACTTTGACTGGCACAGCAGTTAATTGGCCACCTATTATTTGACTGCTATATATTTTATAAGGCCAAGAATGTCTCCATATTGATGTGACACTCATCCCCTCCCCTTTTATTTCACTTTGGTATCATTTGTTAGTATAGGTGGGAACAAGGGTGGCTTGCCTGTGGGCCCACAGCAGTTGACAGATCCAGCAGTATTGCAGAACATGTGCTACTGGCTTCCTGCTCTGACTGGAGGCATCTCCAAAGCAGTGTTCCCTCTAAGCTGAGTTAGTGTGAGCTCAGTTTTTTAGCCTCCAGCTCACACATTTTGTCTTAGCTCAGGAAGGAGGCTCCAGAGCAAACATAATTTATGCAGGAGCCAAATTGCTCTCTCACAACTTTAATGCCAGTAACTCACAAAGTAGAAGTTCTGCTCACAAGACTCCACAGCTTAGATGGAGCATTGCACACGAGTCATCAGTGGCAAAGGCTCATCTCTGTAGAAAGTGATTTGCTGTCTGCAGTCTGATATGGTACTGTCACCTCTATATTCTGTGTGTTGCACAGTGAAATAGGCCAAGCTATATATGTCCCCAGATGCAATGAATTGTTTATTGAAGGGAGCGAAACATGCAGTTGCTCTCCCAATCCTTTGTATTGTTCCCTCCCCAGTTGGTTTATATATTAGCATCTAAATCCAATCCCGTTCGTTCCTCACTTTCTCACATCTGACTGAGGTATTGCTTCATGTTAGTACTTGATATTAACAGGCTATTTTATGTTCTTCATTGCTTTGAACATTTTTAATTGGAAAAGAAGTATAAATATTTTATTTATAGAGGGGTATGGGAACGTATTAGGACTTGGGGAGGGGGATTAATCTCCATTTTTGCAACTTTTAATTTTATCGAAAAGAACCCTGAATACACTCACTGTTTTTCATAAAATGTGTATATCATTGAAGATTTAAGTCTTCTTGTCAAAGCTTTCCAGTCTATTAAACACTAAATTCCATGGTTTTTTAATGTTTCTTTTATGTCTTGATATTTTTACAAAGCTGTTAATTTTAATAAGTCATAATTTCCTTTGTCCTAATATTTCTGTAGATGCAACTTGGATTTCTGAACTGCAGTAATGAAGCTGACAGGCATCAGAATTACAACCATTTTCCCCAAAACATTTAGCTCTTATACAGTGCCTTAACATATGTAGATAGTCAGCACTTGCTTGACCATTGTTCATTGGAACAATTTTTGTAAATCCTGACAGGTATGGGCTAGATGCCATTGATGTAACATTTTACATGTGTCATCTCTAAAAAGAGTACACAGAGAGAAGGAAGGAGATGGGTAGGCCATGTTAGTCTGTCTGCAGCAGTAGAAAAGAGTACAAGTAGTACCTTAAAGAAAAATTTGTGGTAGGGTATGAGCTTTCGTGAGTCACTGCTCGCTTCTTTAATGAGCAGTGACTCACAAAAGCTCATACCTCACCACAAATGTTGTTAGTCTTTAAGGTGTTACTGGACTCTTGCTCTTTTCTACTGCCAGAGAAAGATGAACTAAATGATAATAAGATAGGATGAAACTCTTTGGATTATATCATAATCCAAGAATTTCCTCTATTTTTAATATATCTGGGGATCATTACAATTTTTTGTAATAGAAAACTATAAAAAGAGTCACAAAGTGCAGCATTTTTTGTGAAAAATTAAAATTTATTTATTTCACTCCCCAGTTATCTCTAATGTACAGTAAAGCTTCTCATTAAAGATACTGAAATGGAGAGATGTTGTCATTACCGTATTGACATATTACTTCATAAGGCTGCCATACAATAAATAACTTCATAAGGCCACATTCTGTTATCATTTATTAAATCTCAGTAATGGTCTAAATCAGCCACCATTGCTTACTTGAGTTCTAGACCTATCTACTTTAGGGACAAACTCTATTACTGTTGAGGCTGAGAGAGGTTTGGTGGAATATTTTATTGTGTAACCTATCCCATGTTAATTAACAAAATGGCATCTGTAATAGTAGATTTTTGATTGCAATATTTCCTTATTTCAGTTAGCAACTTTTAATATTTTTGTGCATGATTGCATAAAAATATCCCATACCGTGGGTGACCCCCCCCCTTTGTGTATGGTGCCACACATGGAAAACTAGCTATGATATCCCAACTGTGTGACCCTAAGAAACAAAAGTTGAGCAGTGTAATTCACCATGTAGAGTAGGTCACCTGCTAGTAAGGTCTAGGCCCTCCCATTTATGGAGTGGAAAGATTTAGAAATTCTCAGGAAGATGAGTTGTGTCCAGTACCTTGGCCTACATTAGTATGTGTGTGGTGCTGGTGGTGATTTTCATGGAATCAGAAAATACATACTTAGCTCTCAGTGATTTCTGTGTTATCATGCTCCTATACACATTGTTGGCCTATTTTCTCTAGATTTAAGTTTGAGTGTTTGTTCCCTTTTATTTACAAATCTCTCTGTAGCTGACAAGCTTCTTTTTTTAGGAGTCCTGTATTTTTAGCTCTACTCTGATAACATAAAAGCAAGCCTGGTTAGCAAAACACAGAATCTTTCTGCTTTGAGTTTTGACATGTCTTCGGAGGACAAAGTGGGTCATTGTGGTATGTGTTAGTGACTTGTTTTCAACTTCAGATGCTTATGCACAGAGGCTATGCTCCTGTTTGGCATCCAAACTAGAGCATGTTTTTTGGGAGCATCCACATGGCTTCCCCTAATTGTCCCTTTTCTGGGTTTCTGCTTCATTCTCTCCCAGATCACAATCAAAAAGCCTTTGCATGCCATATGGGCTAGAAACTGTCCCTTCTCCCTTGAGGTGGAAGACATCTTGTGAGTGGTTCCCACCATCTATTCAGGGAGACAGGAAGTTAAACTCTTCCTCTTCCTCTGTGATGCGGGGCCACCCTTCTCTCAGTTTTATTCCTGCCTCAACAGGGAGAGCAGCTCTAGCAGGCTTCACCTACTAATCTTTGTCCTTGTATTTAGCTACTGCATAGTTCCTCTTTCCTGTCCTCACCCTCTGTCCATCTAATTCTACCCATCTACTAAAATCTGCTCCATCTCTCCCCCCACCTTTCCTGTCCCCTCCAGTCCTTTTCCTACCCTCCCTCCTCCAGAGGCTGAGTTTCGTGGCGGCTGATTAGCAGCCTAGGGAAATAGCCACAAAGCGAAGACACTGCTATGGGTAGTGGGCAGCAGGATGGATTCCTTTCTGAAGAGGAGGCGGAAGATCAGACCCAGGGAGCTTCCTTGGGTGGAGAGTGCTCTGGAGCCAACATGACCTCTTGGCTTGATCAAGCTGCCAGTGGTGATGATGACATCTTCACGGTTTTATTTATTTATTGGATTTATACCCCACCCTCCCTGCTGAAGTAGGATCAGGTTGAGCTGGAAAAAGCACCATCATTCGGCTCCCAGAAGACTTGCCCCTGCTCTTCAGCTGGGAGCAGCAGCCATTTTGGGAACCAAATTTTGGTGGGAATGGACACTAGGCAAGCTTCTAGCCCCCAGACCAAGCCACGGATGACAAATGCCAACCTCCCAATGAGAGACTTTGAGAGAGGGCTTTCTCCTTTGGGGCAAGCCTCATCCTCAGCATCCAGCCTTCCTCAAGGGATTGGTAATGTACCCTGCACTGGGAACATGGTCCTCTCCTCTGAGTTTATGACTGTGCTCAGACAAACAATGAGAGAAGAGATTTAAGGTGTTTAATCTAAGGTGTTCCCCTTCCCAGAGTTCTTCGAAAGGCAGCTTAAGGCTGAATGGGCCAAACCCACTTTGAACCACCAGTTCCCAGATTTTGCCAAGAAATTGAATGATTTACGTATCTTTGCCAATGAGATGTTACTGGTCCCCCTGGTGAATACCCTAGTGGACGCACTTCAGTCTTCCAGCCTGTTGTCAGAGGTTGTCCAGGAATCAGTCTGAGATAACTTGGACAAGAAAAATGACACTGCACTGAAGGAGGACACATGAATCTACCACTATGGCAATCAAAGCCTCCGCCTCTGCTTCCATCATATCCATGGCTGCCATCGTGTGGATAAGAAAGCTTATTCGGCTCCTTCCAGATAATGACAAAATACTATTAGAGCATGCCAACAGGATTCTGAAGACCAGTTCCTTCACAGCAAATGCCACCCTGGACACTCTGACCTTCTCCTTGAGGGCAGTGTCATCAGCAGTGGTGGTCAGAAGGAACATCTGGTTGTGGGCCTGGCCAGCAGAGCTACAGTCTAAAAAACATTGTCTCAGCCTACCCCTTCCAGGGGGAGAAACTGTTTGGAGACTCTCTGGAAAAGTTCGTAGTTAAGACGAAAGAAAAAAAGAAGGTGATGTCGGAGACATTGTGTCGTTCCAGTAGGAGGGGACTCAGCCCCCAGTCCTTTAGTTCTCAACACATCCTCTCCAGATCCAGACAGGACCCCAATTGATCCAGTTGGGGATCCTCCCGGCAGAGCTTCAGAAGGGGATTCAACACCCCTAGATTTAACAGACAGACGCCAAGTAGAGCCCACAGGCCAGAACTGGACAGCAAGCCTAACAAGGCATGACTCAGACAGCATTCTGGTGAGGGGAACATCTGCTACTGTTCTGTCCAGCATGGGCTAACTCACTAGCAGACTTGTGGACTCTGGAGATCGTCTCACATGGCTATTCAATAGAATCTGAAAGTCCTCCGCTGGAACACTTCATCGTCTCCCACCTACACAGAAGTCTGACCAAGAGGGCCATCACACACAAGACAGTATAACACCTCATTGACATTCAAGTGGTGGAGCCAGTACCCCCATAAAAAAATGGACAGATTTACACCATCTTCTTCACTGTCCCCAAAAAAGAATAGGAACTGGAGAGCAATCCTGGACTTAAAGTTCTTAAATGAATTTATCAAATTCAAGACACTTCTGCATGGGAACCCTCAGGTCCATCCAACAAGGAGAGTACCTGGCCACAATAGACCTCACAGAAGTGTATTTGCACGTACCAGTCCTGCCACAATATCAAAGGTTCCTGAGGTTCTGAAGGGGACTCTACATCTTCAATTCAGAGCTCTTCCATTTGGACTCTCAACTGCCCCAAGAGTCTTTACAAAGGTCCTAGTCAAGCCAGTAGCCTACTTGAGAGAAAAGGGCACACATGTGCACCCATAGCTTAACAATCTCTTAATCTGATCTGGGTCCAGAGAGAAATCAGTTCGCAACACAAGGGAGACAATTCAATGTCTACAATAACATAGGTTCCTGATTAACCACTCCAAGAACTCACTATCTCCTGCTCAGAGGTTGGAACATTTAGGGATGATGATAGATATCAGACACAGCTCCTTGTTCCTCACAAGGGAAAAGATGAAATAGACCAAACAATTGACTCAGTTGGTCATCAAGATCAACAATTCTTCTCTTCTGACTCTGACCAAGTTAATGGGGCTCCTGGTCTCCAACACAGACACGGTATAATGGGGCTGTGTGCACACAAGACATATACATTTTCTACTCAGACTACATCAGAGTCAAATAATGGAAAAATGGGATCTTCCCATTCAAGTACCCCTTACAGTCAAGAGGAGCCTGCTGTGGTGGACAAAGGACATCAACCTGTCAGGGAAGGAAGTTTTGGGTCCCCACAGAGAAACAACTATTTATGTACACCAGCCTCCTGAGATGGAGAGCAACCCTGGATGACATCCCAACTCAGGGCAGGTGGTCCCCAAGCAAGTCATGACTCCCGATCAATGTGCTGAAATTAAAGGCAATCTACTTGGCGCTGGTGCACTTTGGCAAACAGGTGGCTCATCATCACATTCTAGTTCGCACAGACAATGTAGCAGTCAAGGGACACCTGAATGCTCTGGGTGGGGGTCCAGATCCTAGTCACTACACAGAAACAGTAAGACTACTAATATGGGCAGAACTACACCCCGCATCGATCAGAGCTGAACATACCAAGGGCACAGCCAACATTCAGGCAGACTGGCTCAGCAAGGAGACCATTCAACAGGGAGAACGGACCCTCAAGAGATCACTGTTTCAACAGATTGTGACACACTTTGGCACCCCCCTAGTGGACCTTTTCACATCCCTGCACAACCACCAGCTCCCAAGATACTACATGAGGTATTACCATCACTTAGTGGAGGCAACAGACACCCTGACATCGGTCTGGCCCAGGGAGCTCCTCTACACATTTCCATCAATCCCAATCATCCCCAAATTCCTCAGGAAAATCCAGAAACAGATACCAGAGATCCTGGTGGTAGCACCATGGTAGCCACGCCGGCTGTAGTTTTCCACCCTGCAGCTGATGTCAGCATTCCAGCCCCTACATCTACCAATATCTCCAGACATGCTTAATCAGGGTCCAGCCTGGCACCTCCATCCAGAATGGCTGAATCTGACCATCTGGAAGTTGAGCGGATCAAATTCTTAAAGCTGGGATGTTAGCTGGGATGTCAGATGTAATTATCATCTTACTTGCTTCCAGGAAGTCATCCACTTTCCGAATATATAGAGCCTCATGGAAGACCTTCCTCAGGTGGTGTAGAAGAAAATCGATGAATGTGCTGAGACCCTCCCTGAGGTCTATACTAGGTTTTCTACAGGATAGCTAAAGGCTGGTCTCAAACTGGCAACTCTCCGTAAACAAGTGGTGACACTAGCATCAGTTCTTCCACAGCTAGACTGCATCAATATCTCTATAATCAACCTCACATCTGTAGATTCCTTTGAGTTATGACCATACAGAATTCTCCTCAGGTTCACAGATTCTCCACTTGGAGGCTACACAGTACTCTCAGCATTGACAAAACCTCCTTTTGAGCCAATCAAAGACATTCCTCTGAAATGGTTATGAATGAAAGCAGTCACCTTGGCCAGATGGATCTTAGAGTTGAACACACTCTCTGCTAAACCAGAACTTTGCATTTTCCATAAGGACAAGGTGGTTCTCCGGATGGAACCCACATTCCAGCCGAAGGTAGTGTCCATCTCCTATAGATCACAGGAGAGATACTTCCCATCATTCTGTCTGAATCTGAAACACTGTAAGGAGAAGTCGTAGCACACATTGGATGTTAGAAGAGCCCTTAAAGTGTACCAGGGTGGACAGGACACTTCAAAAAGACTGAGTCGCTGTTCATCAGTATCTCCCCACCCAGCTTGGGGAAGAAAATATCTAAATCAGCATCAGCTCCTCAATCAAGACACATATCGCAGAGGCCTATAAGGCTCTCGAGACTGAAGTCCCACTGGCATCACAGCACACTCAGTAAGGAGGGCAGCCACGAATGCAGGCTTAGTGAGAAACGCTTCAGTAGAAGAAGTCTGCAGAGTGGCTACGTGGTCCTCAATCTCAATGTTTATGAGGCACTACAAATTGAATGTGTATGATTTTGCAGACACATCCTTGGGCAGAAGAGTGTTACAGCACATAATTCCTGAAGAGGGTGATGTCCCACTCAAAAAAGAGATGACTGCTCTGGGAGGACCCACAAGATGTTTTCCGCCTCAGGAGAGAAAGGACCTTTGGCTGCTTAGTGTGAAGGGCCCTTCTTCTTTGAGTAAAGGAAGACAACTTGCTCCTCCCTGCTAACCTTCTGCCTTCCTTCCTTCTATTCTTTCAGTCTCCAATATCAGAACAGGTCCCTGTGTTTCTCCTAATCTTGGAGTTCTAGTTTTCAAAGTTTTCAAGTGTTAATCCAATTTCATTGAGGTTTTCCTGTTTGGTCTGTTCCTCACAGTCACCCAAACTGCGTGAAGGGTGGCCCCACTTCCAAGAGGAAGAGTTTAACTTCCTGCCTCCCTGAATGGACAGTGGGAACCACCCAAAAGATGTCTTCCTTTCCTCAGAAGAGAAGAACACTTCATGGTAAGTAACCAAAGTAACCCATGAACCCTGTTGCCATTCTCCTTTTCTCAGCCCCTGTAGCTTTCACCCTCCCACACATACATATGCTATGCCAATAGATGGCTTTGGGGGATTTTTTTAAAAAATCAGCAATTGGTATACCAACATAGCACAATAACATTACAATTATTTTTTGCTACGTCTGCTAGTGTCAGGGATTCCCAGCTTTTTTTTTTTTTTAAGTAACCATCCTGCCCTCTTTGTTGCAGAGATCAAAATATGTTCTATAAATAAATAGGAAGTTAGGATCTTATCCCATGTAGACATAAAATCAGTAGTCAACAATAAAGCCAACAACACTTTTGGGAAAGCAGCTACAATAAAAAATGCGTAGGTGAAAGTAGATAAAAGCACCAGATCCTTCCCAGAATAAAATGGCTTCGCCCTGACCTGGATAGCCCAGGCAAGCCTGATCTTGTCAGCTCTCTGAAGCTAAGCAGGGCCAACCCAGGCAAGTATATGGATGGGAGACCTCCAGAATACCAGGGCCGGCAGGCCAGAGGCAGGCTATCAAGCCACTTCTCTGAACGCCCTCTGTGCCCCAGTAGGAGTTGCCAGTGGTTGCCATGACTTCCAGGCCCAGGCAGAGGGTTCCCTCTAAGCTGAACTAGTGTCAGCTACCTCACAGTTTTTAGCCTCCAGCTCACACATTTTTGTCTTAGCTCAGGAAGGATGGCTCCAGAGCAAACTAATTTATGCAGCAGCCAAATCACTTGCTCACAACTTTAATGTCAATAGCTCACAAAGTAGAATTTTTGCTTACTAGACTCCACAGCTTAGAGGGAACATTGAGCACACACGCACACAAAAATGCAGAATAAAATGGCTTAACGGGTCTCTGGAACACAAGAAGCAACGTAACCTCCTGCACCAGAGAGTTCCACAGCACAATTGAAAAAGCTTTATCTTATGGACTTGTCAGCCTAATCTTGGTGATAGTGAGCTAGTTAACCGGCCTTTTATGTCTAATAAGATATGCTCGAGAGCAGTCCCTGCCACATGAAGCCAGGAGGGTGTGGATGAGTAAGGTTGTCAGTTGTTGTCAGTGCCTTGTTTAGCTTCCTGCTTCTTCTCCTGGCCAGCAAAACTGGAATACATTAGGCATGATAAAGGGATTAAGCATATTTGCATAATGTTTATATTAGTTGAAACCCCCTGCTGTTCCTGGTATATAATTAAGATTGCCTGAAATAATAAATATTTATTAAAATGTTTACATCGCCCTGCACTCCACTTAGGAAAGTATTCACGGTGCCTGCTCCATGAGTTTGGAACTTCCTGCAGGAATCAGAGCCTGCCTGAAGGGTGATTCAGCAAAATCATGTGACATTTATTATAATACTCCATCTTTCTGTTATGCAACATTCAGGGCAGCTGGCGAAATATTAAATAACCTTTTTTTAAAAACCCACACCAAAAATAACATAAGGCTCAAGTAGCAGTTTGATAAGGAATTTTTTTCAAGATTTAAAATCAGTAGAACTATGTAATCAGCTCTGAACGAAAAGATTGTGGCAAGGTGATGGAAAGCAGAGAATGAGGGAGTGAAACGAGGCATGGGAGAAAAAGGGACTACCAGAGTACAATAGCTGAATTGTACTCTGTACACTCAGTCAGCTCTAGAACTTGGGGGCTTAATAACAGGACTGAGGGGCACCCAGTGAATTTGATGGGCAGTTGATTCAGGATGGACAAAGAAAGTATTTTTTTACACAAAAAGTAATTGTGGAAATCACTACAGGGAATTTTCACTGTCAGAGGCTTAAAACTTCTGAATACCAGTACTAGGAGGCAACATGGGGAAAGGCCTTTGGCTCTATACTTTGTTGCCTGGCCCTTCAGGACAGCTGGTTTACCACTGTATTGTTCAGGGTGCTGGACTAAATGGACCACTGGTTGGATTCAGCAGGGTTTCTCTTGGGTTCTGTCCTCTATTTTTATAGGAAGGCACAGAGGAGCCCCAGCTGAAGTCCTGAGATAACACAAGTCCATATAAAAGATACCCTGGTCCCAAGCCAAGTCATTTAGAGCATGAGAGCAAAAGAGGAAGCTAATAAAGATGGTAAGAATTGGAGGAGGAGTTTTCTGAATTGGTTCCAGGAAGTTCTTGACCATGGGACCAGCTTGGGCTTCAAATATCACCTATGGAGTGAGCAGGGAGTTCTGAATGGCTGATTCTTGATCACAGAATGGATCACACAATTCAAGTTGGCATCAGTTATTTAATTATGGCTGGATGAATTTTATACTAAATTGTTTTTGCCTTTTGTTTTGTATTTAATGCCTTTTATGCATTGATACCATAAAATGATTAAATTTGGCATTAAATGCCCCGTGTACCCATTGAAACTGATGTATAATGACAATTCAGATATTAGTGGCTAACCATGGTTTTCTGCTTTGTGAACAGTTCTGGGGAGAATTCACATTCAACCAAATAATTTAGATATTTCTGTTTCCATGGAAACCCATAGTTTGCTGTTACTTTTCTACTGATAAAGTCTGCTGATTCAGAATGTAAACAGCAAAGCATGATTTTGCTGTGGAAGCAGAAAATTCTAGCTTTGTGTTAGGGTATAACAGAGTAGAAAAGGCCCAACCAGGTTTGTTAATATAGCAGCAAACTGTGGCTTGCTGGAACCTCTGGAACAAGCTACTTTTTAAGCATCACATTTGAGACTCCTTGAATATGTTATTGCTGCATAACACAGTTCGATCATATAGTGCCATCTAGTGGGGATACGGCTGGGAACAGCAGCCTGATTTTAATTTTTTTTTATTGTTACGTATATTAACTGAAGACAGCCAGCAAACAAAATCTGAAATACAGATGAGTACTGCAAGCTGCTAATGGAAGCATTATTGTTTTTTGTTACCCTCTCTTGCTGACTAGTAGGTCACTGGTAGAGTCAAAGGAGAGGCCCACTTGGTGGTTTGGTTTGTTTGGCACAAGGTTGCTTTTGATTTTGTGAAATGCACCTGAGCTGTTCAAGTTTGTTCTGTAGAGTTATCTTTTCTGTGAGAGGTTAGAAATTATAAGCAAAGGTGCATTGAAAGGCTGTTTATATTTGAAAGTTGTAAGTTCAGGAAGATCTCACCATAGAGGTGAACCAGGTTATAACCATTTAAGTTCTTACCATTGAGTTTTGCAGCTTGGTAGTCATGTCACTGCTTTGGCATCCAGTGTGGCATAATGGCTGGACTAGGTTCAGAGACACCTCAGTTCAAATCCCCACACATCCTTCAGGCTCACTGGCTGATCTTTGACTAGTCTGTATCATCCCAGAATTTAATTTCTTGAGATGGTTCTGAGGGGGAAAAAAGGGGAGGAGGCACTGTGAGCTCTTGGAGACAGGATAGGATTTTTTTTTATCATGTTACCTGATTTGGAGTATATTGACAAGCACTATTTACTTCATTTATACTCCACTCCCCCCAGTGGGGGACTCGTTGTTTACAATGTTTTCCCCTTCCCTGTTTTATCCTCACAACCCTGTGAGGTAGGTTAGGCTGACATGAATAGTGTTTATTATCTTGATGCATGTCACTGTTCTGAACAGATACATCTCTGTCACCCCTATGAACTGGTTTCAGAAGTGAACCCTTTTTCTTAGGGGACCCAGGGATCAGTAGCTCTCTGTGGCAGGGGACAAAGGATTTCTCACACAATTCTCCACATCCTTGCCGAACTACAGTTTCCAGGACCCTTTGGGGAAAAGCCATAATAGTCAAGGTGTCCTGTCATATGAAAATAAGATTTTAGAGAATATGTGCCTGGTAACAACTATGTAGGCCAATATTCAGAAATGTTTATCTTTGTCATAGCCAGTCTTATCATTTGGTTAGTAATCCCCCCCATACCTATAAATTTGTTTTATTAAACTTTCCTATAAAACGGCATGGGTTGTTTTGGTTCCCATTTTACAAAATAGGACTATGGCAGAGGGTGAGGTCACATGTTTGGCTGAAACAGTAGCTGTCATCTGATTGACTCATTTCCCTTAGTTGATGCACAGTTTCTTGCATGATTAAGAGCCAATCATGCCTGTCACCTAGTCACAGGTAACTGAGATGTGATTTCCTATCTGATCAGCTAGGACTGAAAAAATTGGTGCTGGCAGGTAGCAATTTGAAATAAGCCTGCACTCCTGTTTTTCTGGTTCCATCAGAGCAATTAGTTGCGTCCATATCACTAACATACCTAGCAAACAGAAACAGGTAAAAGCTGCAAGAAATTTACAAAGGGCACTGGAGTTCTTAACCTTTAAAACATCTTAGAAGCCTCTTCTGGTGTTCATTTCTGAGCACTCAGAATGTGCTTCTAGATTTCCAGGCTTTCCTCTACAGTCACGATGACTTGAATCTTACTTTATAAAAAGTGCAGATGTTTTCAAGAATGTCAAAACCTGTGTCCTGTAGTGGATTCAAACCTAGCCAATGAACCTAAAGTAGCAAGGGGTGTGCATTAGGAATGTGTATTAGGCCAAAAATCTACCCAAAAAATATTGGTATTTTTTGGGTAAATTTTGGCATCCCAAATGTATCCAGGTTTTCTCGGGAAAATGGGGGGGGAATAATAATAATGATGATGATGATGATGATGATGATGATGATGATAATAATAAATCCCTCTGGCTCAGCTTGGGGCTGGCTCCTCATGCAGCCCGGTTTAACCTGGACTTCAGGAGAAGCAAGCCTAGCCAGCATCTCCTGTGCCGTGTGGATCAATGTGCTGTGCATGGCACAGCAACTCATGGGGCTTACTTCTCCTGCAGTCAGGCTGGTTTTTTAAAAACTGGGGGTTTCCCAAAAAATCCTAGATCTGAATACTGTACCAGTATTGAGTTCTGGGATTTTTCAGAAATCAATATTGCGCACTCCTATTCAGGACTTGTGTATTGAAAGCAATTGTCTCCTTTTGACCATTTGTGACCGAGAAGACTAGAGCATAAAATCATACTTAATAGTCTGTAAGGGCCCATTAAGTAGCAATAAAGGAGAAAATGGTCATTGTTTCATTGGCAACAGTGATGCCTACACTGTAAACTGGGTAACTAATGTTTTATTGTTTTGCTTTGTCCTCATTTTAACCTTTATTTAACAATAAGGCTTGATGCAGCATGTGAAACATAAGGAATATACAGTAACCCTTCAAACCACATCAAAATGGCACCCATTTCCATTAAAACAATTTTCACAAGTGCCTGAGAGGAATGCAGGTCATGGTGCAATTGTAAGCCTTGTTTCCTGGGAGTAAGTTTCTTGGGAGTAAGCCTTGTTGAATGACTTGGGATTGAGGATTGCTCCCTCAGCTGTCCACCTCACTGTTACTCTTCAAATGACCTCCAAGACAGAGTACTTTTACAAGTGTTGTAGATGTTGAGGGAGGGTGCTCTACAGACCTCTTAGGCAGACAGTTCCTGGTGTGATGCCATAACGATGGGAATGAGATCTCACTGAGGAGGACAGGATCGAACCTGACTACGAAGTGGAACTGCCAAAGGCAACTTTGGGGGTAGGCATGAGTTAACATGTGTGTTTATATGGGGAGCAGGTAGTGTGTTTACAGTGAGCGTGATTCTGTTTTTCTATTTGTTCAGGCTGAGAGATAGAAAATTTAACAATTAAATAGCAAGTCTGCGCAAGAATTTTAAAGATTTGAAGAACCAGAAAGTATTCCTTTGGCCACATCTTAATTTTTTTTTTTCTGAACACAGTGGCTTTGCAGTTTCCTTTATGAAGGCTGGAGCATGAAAGGCCATCTTGGCCTTTGTCCCTCATGGCTAATATCATCATGCTGGGCTGGGTTGGTTGACTGGGCCCAGGAGGTAATAAGTACCTGTCTGAGGGAGGGTGTACTTCCAAATACTGTGCAAGAGGCAGTTGTGAGGCCCCTCCTGAAGAAGGCATCTCTGGACCAAAATGACCTAAACAACCTACTGCCCACACACAGTAGCTAATATTCCATTATTGGACAAAAGTGTTTGAGAAGGGGGAAAAAAGGTTTTAATACCCTGTTTTCTTCTACCCTAATGAGTCTCAAAGTGGCTTACAGTTGCCTTCCCACCCTGTCCCCACAACAAGTACATTGTGGGGTAAGTGGAGCTGAGAGAATTCTGAGAGAGCAGTGATTAGGCCCAAGGTCACCCCAGCAGGCTTCATGTGGAGGAGTGTGGAATCAAACCTAGTTCTCCAGATTAGATTCTGCCTCTCTTAACCACAACACCATGCTGGCTCTCAAGCAGATGGCAGCTTTACATCTTCAGATGGTCTCGGAGGAGATGGATTATCTAGACCTGTTTCAATCTGGATTCAGGTCTGGCTTTGGGATAAAAACAGTTTTGGTTTCCCTAATTTAATGACCTTTGCCAAGAGAGTGACAGGGGAGTGTATCCTTGTTGATTAACCTGGACCTCTCAGCGAATTCCAATACCATTGACTATGGTATCCTTCTGGAGAGGCTGGCTGGACTGGGAGTAGGGGGCACAGTGGTTCCACTCGTCCTTGACCGACCAATTTCAGAAGGTAATGCTGAGCACCTGCCCATGATATTTATGCTGTGGAGTTGCGCAGGGTTCCATCTTGTCCCCCATGCTATTTAACATCTACATGAACCCATCGGGAGGACATCAACTTTAACAGCTAAGCCAGGTGTGTCCGAGGAAGCCCTGAATGGCTGCCTGGTGAAGGTAATGAGATGGATGAAGGCCAGTAAACCAAAGCTCAATCCAGACTGAGTTGCTATTAGTCAATGGAGAAGCTGCTCAGGAACTGCAGAGCCAGCTTGCCCTGGAGGGGGTTGCATTCTCCCAAAGGAGCAAGTTTGTAGCTTGGGGGGCGGTGTTACAAGATCCTGGCCTTGGGGGCTCAGTTCTCCTCCATGGCCATAGCTCCTTTTATTAACTCTGGCTGGCTTGCCAGCTATAGCTGTTCCTTGGAAAGCATAATTTGGTTTGAGTGAACCATGCAGTCATCACATTCAAATTAGATTACTGCAGTGCTTTCTACATGGGGCTCCTTTTGAAAATGTTTTGGAAAACTCAGTTGGTCCAAAATGCAGGGGATGGTTACAGGGAGCATATCACCCCTGTGCTGAAATACCTGCACTGATTACCCATCTGTTTCCAGATACAGTACCTTTAAGCCCTAAACAGCTTGGGACCAGGATACCTGAAGGATCATTTCCTCTCATACTATACAGCTAGCCAGCAAGGATCTGCCTCTCAAGCTCTGCTTTCTGTGCCTCCCACTTTCAGAGGTGAGGTGGGTGGTGACTACAGACAGTGCATTTTCTGTGGTGGCACCTTGCCTTTGACATGCCTTCCCTGTTTTATTATTTTTTTAATCCACCAGGCTAAAATACATCTTTTTACCCAGGCTTCCTAATAAGGGTTTAATCTTATCAGCTTTTTAATGGTCTGCTTCTGCTGATACACATCTTGCTGGTTGAATCCTTTCCCAGCCTGAGCTACTTGCCATAGAGCATTTGCAAGGACAGACATTTTGACGACTCTGTAAGGTGGAGCTTTTCCAACATTCTTTTGGTGCCTTAAGCTATGCTTTGACGCATGCTGAATAACACACTTTCTGTCCACTTTCAATGCACTTTACTGATCATTTGCAAGTGGATTTTGCCATTTCACACAATAAAATCCATTTGCAAAGTGTACTGATTAAAGCACCTGGATGTCAGTTGTTAATGAAGGTGGGGAGAGGTAGTGGCTTATTCATATATCATTTTATTATTGTATTTTTGTAAGATGAGATTTATAGCTGGTTTTAATGATGTAAACCCTTTTGAATCCTATTGATCAGGAAAAGGGGGGATATAACAGTTTCAGAATGTATGATGTTCAACTAGACCTTTTCTGGATGTGGCTGTTAAATACTAGAACCCCCATTTCTTCCACCAACCTAAGTTGAGGGAAGACATTATGGAATCTAAGGCAACGTGATTTAAAACAGGAGTGACAGAGGGGATAGTCTTTTACTCTTCCAGGACATATGAAAGTCTCTGTAGTCTTCCCTGGAGGCTGGCTGACTTTCTGTGAAGAGGCAGCTGCAGTAGGCTACCACTGTCTTCAGGTTCCTCCTTGGGATACCTTGTTCTCTTCCCAGGACAATCATTCTTAGACAGCTTTCTGTTCTCCCTTTTTCCTCAGAACTCTTTTTCTTCCTTTTCTCAGACGATTTCTCCTCCTCCTCCTCCTGCTCTTTCTTCAGACAACCTCACAAAATCCACCAAAGCATATGTCTTCATATGTATTTCGAAATAACATGGCAAGAGAGAGAGTGTATACCCATGGCACAGTTTGAGGAACGTGTTGCGTATGTCCTGGCCATGTGAGAGAGGTTTGGAATAGAAGCCTCTAGGATTCACTGGAGTTGTTTGTAAACTCTCTGTGTCACAGTTCTTTGAAAGTATCCAGGTTGTGTCATGCCACCCACAAGATACTATTTGCCCTGTCTAGAGTATCTTGGGCTTTGTTCATGCTGGTTGCTGCCCTATTCTTTCTTCTGCATTGGGGAGAGCTCCCAGGGCAGTGAGGTGTGTTTGGTTTGTTCATAAAGCAGGCACCCCTGAGTTCCATTCAGTTGGCAGGCAGTCCCACAGTGTGTTGCTTGAAACATGATTCCTGCGTAGAATTTCTGCAAGCATACTCTTTCACTCCTTGCCGAGCTGCTGTCATTCCAGGACTGGAACGTGATAGTGGTTGAACAGTGCAAAGCAACGTGGAGTGGTTTAAGAGGCAGGAAGTGAACACCATCTCTAATTGACAGCCCAAGAAGATTCATGCTGGCACAATGTTAATTACGTTAGGCTTTACAACTCCTGACATGGATGAATGCCCTGAGATTTTTTGTCAGTGTCATCTAGTCCTGTGTATGACACCTGTGCATGTGCATCCAGATAAGGGCAAGCAATTGTCAGGGTACTTGGATTTAGGTAACAGCTTGAAGGGAATACAAGCCATGAGTCAAGACCAGGGCTTCTTGCAATGCAACAGCTGTTCCTGGTTCATTCTATGGCATGGATTGTGCTCAGCCTTGCTGTACTTGTCAGGTGGGAATGAACAAGTGCACAAAATTCTGTCCCGTCACAAGAAAGAGAGTGCACAATAAAGTGTTCCAGCTCTTAAAAATTCAAGGTTATTTCTGCCTTCCTTTCCTTTGTAGTATTGGACAATGATGTACCACAAGGCTGGAGGAATCCTGAAGCTCATTAGGTCCCCTGATTGTTTTCCATCTAGCCCTCTGCAACTCCCTTGTAGCCTCTACCCACCTTCTTGTAGGTGGGGATTGTTAATTTAATAGCTTGACTAAGGAGTTGGAACCTCTTGTAAATGTGAGTCTGCAGTTATTCCTTTGAAAACTGTTGACCTGGAGACTTAAAAACTTAATCTGTTCTGAATCACTAAAGTTTTGCTAAAGAAAACCTGTTTTAAAAAGGAAGGGGGTATTGTGTAGGTGAATCCAAAATGTGTTGATTCGACCTACATCCTTTTTAAGAAGGGCATCCTGAATAGCCTTCCATACACAGACATGCACTTGAACTGTAAGGTCCAGTTGACACAGTAGCAGACTAAGCCTTGCCACATCCTCATTGGGTGTATGCAATTTATTGTGCTTATTTTCAAATATTCATTCATTTCATTCATGCATCTTTTTATTGTTATTGTCTTGTTATTGTTTTTAGTTCTGACACTTGGCTTGGCCGTTTGTTAGCCGCCCTGAACTACCGGATAGGGCGGGGTATAAATCCAAATAAATAAATAAATAAATAAATCTTGTTTTAAACTGTGCTCTTAAGAGGTTTTAAGTGTGTGCCTTACAAAAAATTAGAGCTGAAATGCTTAGTCAATTTGGTTGATTGGTTTCTAAGGTGTCTAAGGTGACTGAGAAGGCAACATTTTTTAAAAAGGAAACTATTTTTAATGCATGTACTTTATAAAACCATTGGCAGCAGGAACCACATTGGGAAAGTATTCTTGGTCTCTCACAGAAGAGAATGCCTCTTCTAACAAAGCACCTGTGTGAATCATCTAAAAACTTGGGGTTTTTTAGAATTGTAATTTCAGATTGCATATGAATGCAGAAGTAGTCAATGAAACCCATAGGGGTTTAATTGCTGATTTATTTCACTGACTGGCAGCCCACAACCGGTGTGTTGTATAAGGTGGGTGGCCCTGTTGTAAACTGTAGTCTGCACATACAGCCAGGCTGCTCACCGAATCTGTGTCCTCTTTTTCAGAACAAAACACAGTCTCACAGCAGAGGAGAATACAATGTTTACAGTACCTTTCAAAGCCATGAACCAGAGTTCGACTACTTGAAAAGCTTAGAAATTGAAGAGAAGATCAACAAAATTAGGTGGTTACCCCAGAAAAATGCTGCTCAATTTTTATTGTCCACAAACGGTAAGGCTTTCTAAATTATGGTGTGCACAGTTGGAGGGTTTCCTGTAATATGCAGTCCCCCCCCTCTCCAGTCACTTAGTAGACTGTTGTGCTATGGCTGTATTACAAAGCATGTCCTCTGCCACCATCCTTTTCCTTGTAGGCTTGCTAGAGGCATCTGGCTGGCCAGGGTGGGATGCAGGGTGTTTTCCTTGGGCTTACCTTTTGTCTGATGTATTGGGGCTGCATTTAGGTTCTTCACCTCCTAAACTAATTCACAAGTATTATGCACTTGGGGCCAGTTAGGCATGATAGTAGTGGGGCTGGGGGCAGTGTTCCCTCTAAGCTGAGTTAGTGTGAGCTACCTCACATTTTTTTAGCCTCCGGCTTTCACATTTTTGTCTTAGCTCAGGAAGGATGGCTCCAGAGCAAGCTAGTTTCTGTAGCAGCCAAATCGCTCACTCACAACTTTAATGCCAGCAGCTCACAAAGCAGAATTTTTGCCCACATGACTCCACAGCTTAGAGCAGGGGTGGCCAAACTTGCTTAATGTAACAGCCACACCGAATAGATATTTGAGAGCCACAAGTTATGAACAAATATTACACGCAAGTTTTTATTGGAAAATACGCAAATTTGCTTTTTATTAACATTAAAATCAGACTATGTGAAAGAGCCGCATGTGGTTCCCAAACTGCAGTTTGGCCACCCCTGACTTAGAGGGAGGATTGGTGGGGGGATGTTGATTTTCACACTGATATATGAAACAGGGTTGGCAGGAGAGAGTGTGGTTATGTCTTCAGCGATGGGTGCTGCATATTCCCCTCTCCTCCACATCTTCCCTTAATTCTGTTGCTCCATCCACTTCTTTTAGTTACTGGTATATACAAATAACTCTCAGTTATTTGTATATAGGAATTTGGAGAAGAGAAAAATACTTGGAGTATCCCACTGTGAGAGGTGAGATGCCAGTGGGGGGAGGTCAAGACCCCATGCATGTTTTTCACTATTAAGACTCTTTCTTTTATATATGAATGGGGCAGACAATAGAAAATAGTTCTGTCATATCTCACTGCCCTCAGAATTTGTGGGGGGGGGCACACACAAAACTATCAGGATCCCTGAATGTGCTGTTTGGAAGTTGGGCCTATTCATATCTTGAGCTTTATGATGATCAAGATTCTCCTGTTTCTGGGAAGAAGACTTCTCTCTAATCTCTTGTTTTGATGTTATAAGCCACAGTGTTTGATTTGAAATCCCTCTTATTGCCAGTCTGTAGAGGTGTGCAAGGAAAAAAAATCATCCCCAGATTTGGGTATATTGGACCTGGAAAATATCATTATTCCCCCGTATTCCCAAGTACCAATACAGTATGGTATTCAGATTCTGTAAATATTCAGGAAACCCAATTTTTTGGGGTCCATTATACCCTCTGGGAACCATTGAAATGAATGGCAAATCTCCTGGGGTATATTCAGTGGTCAGGGTTGTGTGTGTGTTTGAGATATAGACACCAAATTTGAAATGTCGCTGCTGAAGCTTCTCCTCAAAAGACCCCCAAGTTTCAAAGAGGTTGGACCAGCGCATCCAATTCTATGGGCACCCAAAGAGGGTGTCCCCATCCTCTACTGTTTCCAATGGGGGGGAAATAGCAAGGCAATACAAGCCCAGCAGAATGTCCCAGAGAATCTTTGCAGTAGAAAGTGAAGTGATGGGAGCATTTTTGCAAGGCCAGTAACAGAACCAGTGCAGTGTGCCCAGCAGAACCAGTGCCACTGTGGCATTGCCAAAACTCAATAGGACTAAGGTCAAATCTGAAAATCTCTGAAATAGAAACTATGGGGAGGGGCATTTTTGCAAGGACAGCAGAACCAGTGCAGTGTTAGCAGCAGAACCTAGTGTCATTGTGGTAAATGCAAGCTCAACAGAACTGATGCCAAGCACAGAATCATAATCCAGGCGACGGGGAGGGGGGTTACAAGGACAGCAGAACCAGTGCAGGAGTGCCCAGCAGCACAACCCAGTGCCATCCTACTAGTGCCCAGCAGCACAACTCAGTGCCATTGTGGCAAATGCTACTCAACAGGACTGATGTCAAGCACAGGATTACAGTCTGAGTGAGGGGGAGGAGGGCTGCAAGGACAGCACAACCAGTGCAGTAGTACCCAGCAGCACAATCCAGTGTCAACGTGGCAGCAGGGCAAACCCAACAGAACTAACCAGTGTCACACCACAGAATCCCAGCAGGGTTTTTAAAGAAGCAATGGCAGTAGAAGCCCAGTAGAACACTCAAAAGTGCAGGGGGGGGGAGGAACATTTGCTAGCCTACCTGAACCAAGGCCAGCCCAATACACAGAAGCCCAGCAATGTTTTGTTTTCTTCCAAAGCCAAGGGCAAACCCAGAGAAACTTTATATACCATTTCTGCAGGGGAGCAGACGTGGGCAATGGGAGCTGTCAATGTCGCCCGCATGGGAAAACACCTTCTCATTCTGCATGCTCCTCGGAGGGCATGAGAGGAGCCTATGGGCCGTGGCAGAGAGGTCTGGCCAGACCGCCTTCTTCACGGCCCAGTATTTTAGGGTGGCTTGCAACTGGTAGGGCTCCACAAGGTACTCCCTCACTACCACAGCCTCAGTGTCATGTCTCATGTGCCTACTGTTCCCAGAGGGGCCGAGTATCTGCTCGATGAGTGCCATCTCACGAGTCATCATAGTGGTAGCTGCAGGGGGGATGGGACACTGCCTAGCGGGGGAGGTGGAGATGAACGGCAGTGGAGCTGCTTTCTCCCCCCTCTTCCTCAGCTTTTACTGGTATTTTTCGGGTATTTATTCAGCTTGGTTTATACCGAATGCACACCCCTACTTCCATAGGCATGTTGGAACCATCCTAAGGCCAATTCTGGGTACCCCAGTGAGTATCCAGATGTGTATGCATAGGCAGCTGCAGAAATGTTACTGGTTCATGGGCCTCAATGAGAACTATTGTGCTAGAAGAGATAGTTCTGTTACCTGCACCTGGTTTCAGTTCATAGCTATTTGACTCTTCCAGAGCAGAAAAGAGCATGGCTCAGTGTTAGAAAATGTGGTTGTGCATGTATTATAGTCCCAGGTTCAGTTTCCAGTTAAAGAGACCCTGGATAGTCACTGTTGATCTGAGTAGACAACACTGAGCTTGATAGACTGATGGTATAAGGTAACTTTATATGATCAATTGATTTTATTGATGAAGATCTGAAGCCTTCCTATAATGCCACTTGTTTGGTTGCTAAAATATATTTCAGATAAAACAATAAAATTGTGGAAAATCAGTGAAAGAGACAAAAGACCTGAAGGCTATAACTTGAAGGAAGAAGATGGGCGGTATAGGGACCCTACTACAGTCACAACATTACGGGTGAGTAGCTTCATCTTTTGTCATATTAACCTTCCCACTGCCTCCACCATGCAATGTAGCCAGTCTGTTTGCTTACTGTCAAGGCCTTTCAGACAAGCAGTTAGAGAATCAGCATCCTGTCAGCCCTGCCTAGTTGTGCAAGGACTGGCAATGCAGTGGTACTTTGCTTTCAAAGATTAAGCTTTTTAGCGATTACGGGTACCATGCCTGTAACAACATATGCACTGCTCGTTTCCCTGAATGATATTTTTTTTAGGCCTGTCACTCCTTGTCTTCGACTTGCATGAGGGAACACTGACTTCCTGTCTGTGTTGCTGAATGATGCACAGGAAGGTTTGTTGTCAGCATTCGGAATTTCTGCATTATTGTACGTGTATCTTTTCTTCTGTGGCTTGCAGGTGCCAGTATTCAGACCCATGGATCTCATGGTGGAAGCTAGTCCACGAAGGATATTTGCCAATGCCCACACATACCACATCAACTCTATCTCCATCAATAGTGATTATGAAACGTACCTGTCTGCAGATGACCTGCGGATTAATTTGTGGCACCTAGAAATTACGGACAGAAGTTTTAGTATCCTTTTTTCTTCTTCTCCCCTTCCTTCCAAAAAAAAAAAAAAAAAGACATGTTAAGGTTCAGCATAACTGAATTGTTCCCTGTCATAGTGTTGTCCAATGAATGACAGATGTTTGTTGCTTATTGACAGTTGAAGAGGTAATTGGAGCATGGTCAGAGTTAAAGTGAAATAATGCTTAAAGTTACATTTTCTATTTCCCAAAGAATGTTTTGGCAAATTGTGTATTATGGAAAGACACAAAACTGGCAAAAGGGTTTGGGGAAGAGGTTGTTATTTTGAGACACTGAAGGATGGAGACAAGAATATGGATATGTGATCTTGTTCTGTATTCGTACCATCTGTGACGCCCCTTTCTCACTCACACAGAGTGCCTGCCACCCTCTCTCAGGTTCTGAGTCACACATAGGTCAGGGCATCACATTTGCCATCCTTCTTGTGTCTTTTATAATTTAGAGAGCCATGACCATTTCATACCTCATGTCCTCTCTCTGAATCCCAGAGACAGAGTAGCCCAGGCCCCTTTATTAATCAGCCCTCATTCCCACAGAGTTTATTGGGTTTGGGCCTCAAACACTGTTTCATTCACACGCTGCCACCGTTAGACATGCAGCCTAGGGTTAAACAAAACAAGAAGTTAATTTTTATTTATATTAACATAAACAGTGTGGCAAGTAAGATAGAAGTAACATTTCCCTTCGATTGAAATTTTGAACAGAGGTCCTTTTCTTGCAACTGGGATCCTTTCGTTACAACCTGACTGTTTTCAACCTGCTCTAAAGCAGTTCTTCTGCACAGCTGACTCAGTCAGACATCCTTCTTTCCCCCTCTAAAACCCCTAGCTGCTAACTCCTGTAAGCCATTCTTAACTGTCGTTTTCTCCCTCTCCCTCTCTTAACATTCCATCAGCTCTCATTGGTTTCTCTTAAGAGAGAGGTGGAACCTATCCTGTCTGTTACACCATCCAACTCATTATTCTTTGGCATTTTAACAAATCAACACATCTTGGCTGCCTGTATTTTTATTTTGTATTCATACTTATATATTTTTTTTAATTAGTATTTTATTGAGTGTACATGTATCCATATATTTTATATACATATCTTAACACTTCATTTTCCTTATATTCTCCTCTTTCTAAAAATCATATTAAACATTGAAAGCATAAAAATAATCTCCAACCTCATTATCTTATTCCCTTTCTTTACCCGCTTAGTCCAACCACCATACAACTAGTTCATGATCTAAACATTATTAGATTCTTCCTTACTGTATCTAAGACTTCTTTTCTTCTTTAGCTGGATTCCCTCCATACACACTTATTTTATACTTATACTGTAACTTCTTCCAAACCTAAGAAGGAACGTTGAACAGGGTTGCCTCCAAAACTGGGTGCTGCAGAGAAGCCTCTGCAACGGAAGGAAACCCTCCTCCCTCTGATCGGAGGTCTTTGGAGTGGGGGGCACGCCCTTCCCCTCCTTGCTATGCCGTTGGTTTAACAATTCCATTCCTGTTACTTATCTAGATATTTATAGCCACTGCTCTCTTCATTGGGGACCTAAAGCAGCTTATAACCCCTCCCCCCATCTTCCCAACTGTTCTCCATTTTATCCTCACAAGAACAACTCAGTGTAGTAGGTGAGTTTGAGAGTCACTGAGACAAAGTCACCAACCAAGCTTCCATGGCAGAGTAGGGGTTTGAACCAGGGTCTTCCAGATCCTGCTTCAACAATACATGACTGGAGGGAGGAAAAGTTTGGATCTGCAGACAACATGTATACTTCTGAAAAGGTACGACCTCCAGAGTGCCTAAAGGAGAGACCAGTCTTCACAAAAATTCTTATTCAGAATTTTGTAGGACAAAAGATTTCTGAGCCGCTGCATCCAGTGTGCTACTTCCAGGGCCATGTGTCCAAATACAGAATCTCTGCTGGTGCATAGCAGTGGCAGGAGCTAGCAAGTCTTGGATGGAAATGGTAAACCTGAAGGCTGGGGCTGTTTCACCGCTGGGTGATAAACAACATGGAGGAGGAGTAGCAGTGTTCCTGTCACATTCTGTGTGAAGGCAGCTTCTCCCAACCCCTGGCCAATCAAATTGATGAGATGGCACTAAAGAATCCACTTCTGAAATGGCTGAGCAGCTGAAGAGTAGCTGAATCCAGTCTTGCCTGCACAGTGTTTGCCTCCAAAATCCCATCTTCCTATTAATGGTGTTGATGTAATTAATGTTATCAGTATTGTCATTATTGTTATTAATGCTATTAACATTAATGTTACTAAACTGGTTAATCTTGTTAATCTTGAATTATGGAATTAGTGAATTGGTGCCTTGTAAGACTTTGATGTTGGATTAGTGATTGGTTATTTGTGTTGTATTTTATATTTTGTATTTTAAATGTTGAAATGTTGAAAATGTTTTCTTAGTTTGTATGTTGAAAGGTTTTTAAAATAAAAAATCTCTGTTTTCCTAAAAAAAAAAAAAAATCTCTATTTTCCAAAATTCCATCTTCCTCCTTAGGCTGTAAGAGTTATACCCTGTTCAAAAGGATCCTATGAAACCTGATGAAAATAAAGTCCTTAACCTCAAAAATCTTTAGATATTGTAGATATTAAACCTGCCAACATGGAAGAATTAACTGAGGTGATAACGGCAGCAGAATTCCATCCAAACAGCTGCAACACGTTTGTATACAGCAGCAGTAAAGGAACAATCCGTCTGTGTGACATGCGGGCATCGGCACTCTGCGATAGGCATTCAAAACGTGAGTAGTTGTTACAATCCTGATGAACCCATTTTTGTTTGGTAGGGTAGAACAATGGTAATGCAAGAAGAGGCTGGAGCGTTTTTTATCCCCTCCCCCCCCCCAAAAAAAAGAGCACTGTAACCCAGCAAAAAAATAGCTTGGAGTTGTGAATAGACTTGTCTGTTTCACTCACTGTCATGCAGCATGGCAGCATAGCACCTGGTCTGTTCCTGTTCGAGTTTTGCTGATGGTAATACAGTGGAATTGTGTAATGCAGATCTGTAGTGTTATATATTGCCTGGATTGGGCTTCAAGGTAATATGCATCAAAGGCCAATCAAGGCAGCATTCATGCTGAGCTGAATGGGTGCATGAAAAACTTTCCACGCTAGGACTGTGTGTGTCCTAGGATCCTGTGACTGAAAAACAAGTGTGTAACTTGGTACTGTGGTAGAACTCTGCTGCCTGTTTAGTTCTCAACTTCCATGACTTTTAAAAAAAAGTTTCTTAAATTTCTAGTCCTTTTCTCATCACAAAAACTGTGTTGATGCATTTGTTTTTAAAAATTCATTTTACTCATCTCATTAAGCCCATAATATCTTGTACCCAGGTTCACTTAATACATCTACAAGAAGATGTCAACAGGTCCATAGGGAGGTCAGCCTCCACCTTTAGGAATACTGCTTCAGCCTCTTGGATTGCTTTAAGAAATGTTTATTGGGTACAAGATATTATGGGCTTCTCCATAGTCACTTTATAGCTTTTAAGAAATGTCCATTAGGTTATTTACTCTGAATAAATACGATGGCAAATTGGCATAATTGTCTTATACTTGCAGTTTTTGAAGAACCCGAAGACCCCAGCAACCGGTCATTTTTCTCTGAAATAATCTCCTCCATATCAGATGTCAAATTCAGCCATAGTGGCCGATATATGATGACTAGGGACTATCTGTCTGTGAAAATCTGGGATTTAAATATGGAAAACAGACCTGTGGAAACGTACCAGGTATGCAGAGAAAATGCTCATCCATACATCTCCCCCCCCTTTCGAGAGTAGCACTCTAAGCACAGATACCATATGTCCTTATTTAACAAACCAAGGTATGCGTATGCTCAGAGTCACTTTTTGGGTTTTGATGTGATAATGGAACTCATTTATGTACACTAAGAAAGATAAAATACATATTTTGCAGAACAGCTCTTGGCTGTCTTGGACATTATGTTAAGTAAGGAAAGGGGCAGGATTGCAGCCAAGTACGCAGTTAGATTCTGCTTAGTTGGAATTGAAAGAACTTCCTATCAAAGTCGCCTGTGCCCCCCAAAAAAGCTGGTCCTGAATTTTAAGGGACTCTCCAGAGCAGCATTTTGGTATGGTTTAATGAGCAACAAATGCAAGAGAAAATGGAAGAGTCAGGTGTCAACTTTTTGAATGAACTGATTTATTGTAGCACAGGTTTCTGTGGACCCAAACCCCCTGCATCAGATGCACGCAATATTATTATCCTTAAGTTAGCAGACATTAGAATGGTAAACAGTAGGAAATACCGAAGTGCATTCAATATCAGCACAGTGACCATTTACAACAGCAGTAATAACATCATTTTCCCTAACTTTGCTGTGTGAATTTTCCAAATGGTTGTGGGAAGGGAGAGGGAGAACCCTGGCCTTGATTGAGTCCTAAAAGGAAGCAAACTGTGGCAAACGGGTGTGGGGAGCAGTATGTTCATGTGCACGAAGGTGTGACTTCAGTACATGCATTAGATCCTTCAGATTTCAGCCTTTATTCAGCAGTAATAAGTTTCACTCATTCCAATGGAATTTGTTTCCTTGTGAGCATGCTTAGGATTGCAGTACTACAGCCTCCACTGTGGCATAATTATCTGGGAGATTCCCAGTGCAGGAAGAGGGGCCAGTGTTTGCCAGTAGATGGTTCTGTTTCTGGGGGTTTTTTTCCTTCCCCTCTGCAGGGGGCATAGAGGTGCTGTGCCCTCTTAATAGTACTGACAACACACAAACGTCCTGCTTCCCTTGCCATAAGAGAGAACCGGGCTAAACAAGCATTGCAAATTGAAATCTGGCCTGGATCTGCTATGCAACTAATCCAAAAGGGCTTTGGGTTGTACATGTGAGTGTTAATGGAAGTACAACCTCCAATGACACATAGGAAGCTATTTGTAATTGGGAAGTGGTTTAGGCTAGTGTTCAAGAACCCATTCAGTTTTATACTCTCAATGAATGGTTATGCTAAGCTTGAGCGACAGTGAGATTTAAATAGTTATACCCTGTTCTTTTCTCCAATGGGGACCCAAAGAGGCTCCCAATATTATTCTCTCCTCCTCCATTTTATCCTCATAAGAACAATCCTGTAGGCTTGGCTAATGGTGAATGACTGGCCCAAGGTCACCTGCAATGAGTTTCATGGTGGCAACCGGGGGATTCAAAATGGGTCTCCCAGTTCCCACTGCCACTATTAACTACTGCTTCATTCTGGTCCCCCCAACCCAAACCAATGACTTCCAAAAACTTCATCATAATAATATCATTTATGTAGCGCTTTCAGTGTCCAGAGCACTTCCGATACATTACCTTGTACTCCTTACAATAGTGCTGGAAGGTGGACCTATATTATCCACATCATTTGCACGAGAGCTGAGGCTGAGAAAGAATCACTTGTCTAAAGCCACCTGATGAGTTTGTGAGACAGGTGACATTTGAGGCAGAGACAGACTAGACCATAGCTCATTTCAAAACCAGCGGTCTGCATCAGCTTGTGTGGCTGAACAAGGCTTTGATCCTGGAATTTCCCAACCCAATGTTATGCATCTTAGAACAAAAGTGTGTGTGATCTGGTAGATTTCCTTTATTCAGGACTCAAGGAATTATTCTGTTGAGTTGATATATTGGCCCGTATTTCCTTTCCATACTCAGAGGTTTCCTTCTCTCCCCTCCCCCCCCCTCCCCGACTGCTTGCAGGTACATGAATACCTCAGAAGTAAACTTTGTTCGCTATATGAAAATGACTGCATTTTTGACAAATTTGAGTGCTGTTGGAATGGGTCGGACAGGTAAGTCTAACTTAAGAGTCTGGTTGGCAATTGAAAGGGTCCTTTTTTTGGTCACATAACCTAGAAGCTCACTGACGCTGAAAGGCTTTCTGCTCTCTGCTTCTCACTTTAGGCCTAAAACAAGTACGGGAGAAGGTTTCTTTGGGGGGTGGGGAAGGGGCAGCATAGACTTTGGATGCAAGAGAACCTCTTGCTGACTTTCACTTTGATTCAGGCAGCCCACTGTGTTCACTTTCTTGGACAAGGGGCACAGAGAAGGAAGGAGATGTATCTGTAAACATGGCAGTTTTCATGGTCCATACATATATATTATTGATTATTTACTGTGCAGGTAAATTTGTATAAGAATTCAGTGTATACATGTTAAGTGTTTTAAGCCCAGAGGCTTGGAACCTGCAGTAAATCTCTACAGAGAGGTTTCAGACAGCAGAGCAGGAACTTCCTTGCCTCCCCATCCTGCTACAACCCAAAGTGATCCCCAAAATACTGCCCCGGTGGGGGGAATGGTACCCCACAGGAACAGCTTAAGGGTAGAGTTGGAGATCTGGAGCTGCAAAGGGGAATTAACATGAATCAGTTCCCTTTCCATTAGCAGAAACTTTCTGCATAATTCAAGCTATAGTTCCTATAGTGGAGTAACGTTCTTGAATATTTTATTAATAAAAGTTTTTTAAAAATTAAAACTGCATAAAATAGCTCAGTTTTAACATTCATGTGATACAAAATATTTTTAAAATGCAGATGACTCTTTGAAAAATTAAATTTGACACACTGCTGGGGTTTAAATGGTAGACCTGTTTTTAGCCTCTAGTAAATAGCAATAATACTCGACCAAGTGGGATGAAAGCCCTGCAAAAACAGCTTACTGCAGCAAATGCATTCAGAGATGCTGAACATCTTTTGTTTTCTTCTCCTTTTTCTCCTTTTTTTAAAAGTGTTGTCATGACAGGGTCCTATAACAATTTCTTCAGAATGTTCGATAGGAACACTAAGCGAGATATCACTTTAGAAGCATCGCGGGAAAACAACAAGCCCCGCACCGTTTTGAAGCCCCGGAAAGTCTGCGCAAGCGGCAAACGGAAGAAGGATGAGATTAGTGTTGACAGTCTAGATTTCAACAAGAAGATTCTACACACAGCCTGGCATCCCAAGGAAAACATCATTGCTGTTGCCACAACAAACAACTTGTATATATTTCAAGACAAAGTGAATTAGGGCTAGCATTCCTAGCAGAGGAGTCCACTTCCTGCATAGTTCAGATAGATGAATCTAGCATATGTAACTGTTAAACAATAGAGGGATGAAAATGGAGAGCGAGAGAGAAACAGAAGTCCATTGTGGTGAATCTTTTTCCAGTGTTTTAAAAAAACAAATGTGCCATATTGACAACACACTTTTATAGATAGCTACATGGGTGGTCTCTGTCTGCTGGGGAGTTCTCCATGTCTGCTAGCCATTCTGGTGAGGGCAGGGCACTTTTTTAATGACTCCTTCCACCATCTTGCCTAATGGACTAGAGTCTGACTGTCTCAACACTTGGTTCCTCCAGTTTTTATGCCTTCCATTGTGATGATGTCAACCACAGGGGGAGAAAAAAGCCTTCAAGTCATGCTGTGGGATTTAATTTGTGTAACCTCATTACTGTATTATTTGTGGCCCCGTTTTATTATTAAATAACAGCTCATTCTTGCTGTGGCTTGTAGCGTTCCTCCTCCACCTCCCAGACTCCTCCTCCTTCCTTTTAAACCCCATTCCTAAAAAACCCCAGCCCTGGTGGTGGTGTATAGAGAAAAGAAAAGCACATGAAATGGGTCAGTGGTAAAGGGGGACTACGTTGCAAAGAGCAAAATGTTTTAATAAACCATTTGACTGTAATCACTCCTTGCCGTGTCTGGCATTAAAAAATGAGAAACTCTAGGGGAGAAGAAAAATCTACTGAATAAAAGTGACAAAGAATGGTGAATCTGGTTTTTTTTTTCTTTTTAATCTACCTCTTTATATAAATTCTCATTTTTTAATTTTAAATGCATGATGATAAAATGTTTTGGCAATGGTTTTAACCAGTATTATTTTTCATAAAGGAGAAGGGAAGGTTTTTTCATTCCTATGTGAAAACTCTAAAATGTCACTTTAGTATTTATTAAGTGTTGGTTGAAAAGCTCTAAAGGATGCTTTTGGATTCTGTTATAATATTGAGCAGTATTTCATGCCATCTCAATAATCAACCTTCCTTTCTTCTATTTCCCCCCTCGTATCTGTTAACATTCAGAATAGGGGTGAATTTGTAGACTATAAATAAGGTTTTGTGGGACTAACCATTTTCCTTTGTTTAACCCCTTTGTTCTACTTTCATTTAATGCCTTGTTTAGGATACAGACTCTCACATGCATTTTGTTCTTTTAAAAATGTCATTGAAATTTCTTGTTGTTAAACAGTATGTCATATAAAATTTAATATAAAATGATTTAAATAGATAAAAATCTACTCTGCGTTCTGAGTTCCCCTATATATTTTTTTTGTATTTTTGTTGCTACTGGTAACTTGAATGGAAATGTAGTTTTACCTTTTTATGAGTGTTTCTTTAATTTGGCTTTTCAGACCTCTTTCCATTAAAGATGAAATTAAAGTCATGGTGATCAGAAAATGCTTCAGGAACAAAAATCACATGAGAAGATTTTGGTAGTGGTCTGTTAGGTGTACTGACTCTTAAAGAATAAACTATAGGCACCATATTTCACATTGTACTCTTCATTCAGGCCCACTTGCTGCACTTTGGCTGCATTCAGACATCATGATAAACTTTGATTTGATTGAATCCTGGTTAATTGTAACATGCGGATGCATCCCATCTATCAAACAGGTTTGCTTGGAACAAAGCAGATTTCCAGCTAAGGTCTGTAGCTGCTTATTCACATTTTCTACTAATCTTGTCCTGGATCCAGCCACCCTTTTTTGCTGATGAAAAATGGAGGGAGGAAGCATCTTTGATCATGGGACCTCCATAGACAAAAACCATGTGGGACTGAGACAGAAGTAGAAAAGGAAATTAAGAATGATAGAGTGAAAAGGCTAACTGGATCCAACAATTTTGTTCGTGTGAAGTCTGAATTCACAAATCACAGTGGGTTCAGTAGCCATGCCCCTTGTGACTGTGTGGCCACAAAGAAGGCAATATAAGGAGAAGATGCTCTCTGTTGAGAGGTAGGAGAGCAGCAAAAAGCAAAAAATGTGGTGATTGTTGGTGGGTTGCCACAAACTAGAATTTGTTGAGACGTCTGGAGGCAGCCTTTATAAGTGATGCAGTTTCGCCTTGGAATCCATACCATGTGACTGTCTGTCTGTATGGCTATCCCTTTGTCTAAAGTGGTGTCATTTTTTTAAGCCAAAGATGCTCTCTGACCTCCTTCAGTATGCAAATGATTTTCCGCTTACAGCATTTTCAGTTGAATCTCTCCTACCTGCCTGACAGTGCCATTTTCCTCAATTGTATATCACCCTGGATGTCTTGCCACAGAGATGGATGAAAAATTTTAAGAACACCAATAACCCGCAACAATGTAACAAGGAAGGTTTTCTACATTTGACAGATGAAGGATGATTGCAAGGCCAAATGCAGATTGAATTGCCCTGACCATCTTTTAGGAATGATTTTGGCATGGTGGTCATGTTGTTGCTGTTACGTTACAGCTGACTTATGGCAACCTTGTAGGGTTTTAAAGGCAAGAGATGTACATACAAAGGTGCTTTGCCATTGCCTGCCTCCGCATCAGAACCCTAGTATTCACTGGTCTCCCCTCCAAATACTAGCCAGGGCTGACCCTGCTTAGCTTCTGAGATCTGAGAAGATCAGGCTAGTCTGGACTATCCAGGTCAGGGCGTGTTGATCATAGCTGTTGCTTTTTGAGATAAATTTTGGAAATACCCTGTGCCAGTCCTCAGAAGCACACAGGGCTCAGAATGGAGTTTTTCCAAAAAGGAGGCAGATCCAGACGGCTCTGCCCAGTTTCCAGAGAACAAAATAAACTTTTAGCCCAGATAATGTGTTGGAAGGTACATGATGTAGCAGTCTTGCCTGATGTTAAGTTGGTCTGATAAGTGTTTGGATAGGAGATGTCCTAGGAACTTTGAATTCCATAATGGAAGAAAGATGAGATAAAAATGTAATCCGCTTCAGTGGTAAAAATCACTGCATTGCAACTATGTGTCTTCTTCATGCACGCTTCTCTGGGAGCTGGCCCCATTGGTGTGGACTCCAAGCAGGCATAGTCAAGAGTTGTAAAGCTGCCCCATTAAATCAGATCTTATTTGAAAGTCATTGACAAGCCAGGTAATTTTAGGGACAAGCATTTTAGGGATGGCACACAGTGCAGCTGTTAAGTGATTTGTTCACCTGTGATTGCTCTTGGGGATCTACTAATCTCTCTGCAGGTGAAAAGCAGATTGGTCGGTAAGAATGGTGGAGTACTTTTCCTTGGTGCTATTCTGGCTTTGACTCAATGCTGTAAGAGGAATAAGTATAATGTACAAAATTTGGGTGGGTGTTGTGGGAGAATGAAGAGGCTTGGATAAGCATCCATGTTGGCACTGAGCTGTGTTGATATAGCAATAAAAATGCCAGGTGTTTGGAAGCAGAAAATGGGCACACAGTGACTAAGTTTCTCATAAGTATTTGTTTTTAAATAATGTAAGGAAGGTATAGCTTCCTCGTCAGTACTGATCACTAAGCAAGTTGGTGCTTGTGACACTTGCATTAATAACAAGGGACTGATGAACAAATTTAGAGTCCAGTGGCACCTTTAAGACTAAAAAAGGTTTATTTAAGGTATGAGCTTTCGTGTGCATGCACACTTGTTCATATTTTGAAAAAGTGCATGCACACAAAAGCTTATACCTTGAATAAACCTTTGTTGGTCTTAAAGGTACCATTGGACTCTAAATTTGTTCTGCTGCTTCAAACCTTAAGGGGCTGATGAATTTATGTCTCTAACCATAAAATGTTGAGTGCTTGTGAAATCTCTTCTGCAATATTACTGCTTTGAATGGAGATGTGATTTTGTTCAAAGGGCAATTGCACCTTCATGGTACTGTAAATTGATCAGATGGAAATGGCTTGGAAATGGCCCTACTGCCAGTTTGATCCTTAAAATTTGCAAACTGAGGTAGCATAATCCGGTGCAGTTGTTGTAATTAGACATGTGTTCTGTTGTGTGATGAGTGCTTTTTTGCTTGAATGCACACCTTTTCCATTGTCTACATATTTGTCATATTACTTGATGTTCACCCTATCTGACTACATCGGCAGGTATTACCAGATCCTGAGTTCTATCCCACTATTGCTGGATTTTGCCTTTTGCAGTGCTTCATGTGCCCTAATCAACTCCCATTAAGGTAGAATAAGGAAATACCCAGTGGATTCTCTGTTGACTTGACGATCCTGTCCCAACAAACATCACCATGTTATGCATAATTAGTGCCTAAATATAAATAAACGTGGCTTCATGCATTTAGTAGTAAAACCTCATAAAAATATACGTTTGCGGGGGCTTAATGGAAAAACAAGCTTTTACAGCAGAAACGTATTGTTCCGGCTATCTTCTACAGTCAACAAAGGAAATCCTGTAACCTAGGAAACGCTATAAGTGACCACGCAGCCCCTGGAACAAATCTTATCCCCTCCCTCCGCCAAAAAAAAACTTTCGGCGCGTGCGCAATAGTGCCGCAAGGATGCTCGCTGGCGCACGCTCCGTTTGTCGGCTAGCGCGTGCGCAGTACGCATTGGCCACCTCAGCTCTCTGGGTGTGTACGGGAGATGGTGGAACGTTAGAGAGACATGCGCTTTTGTCGCCAAGGAAGCCGCTCCCCCTCCCTCCTTTCTCGCGGACGTGAGGAGCGTCAGGGAGGAAAAAGAAGCCGAGGCAGTTAAGAGGCGGTGCCTGCGCACCGGCGCGTGGGCGTGCCCGTTGAGGCGCGTGCGTACTGGAAGCTAAGGGGCGGGGCATCGTGGGGGCGGGGCCGCTGGCTGGGGCTCTTCGCGCACATAGCTAGGCTTCGTCTTGTTTTTGTTGTTGTTATCCTCAGAGCTGCTGTCTCAGACCAGAGAACTCTTCGCTCGCGACAAGGCGCTTCCCTCCCCGCCCCTCCCGTCGCCATGTCCTCCCCTCAGGACTCGCCTCACCACAACAATAACAACAACCTGCCACCTGAGGGGACGCCTACCGACCCGGGCCTTAACAGTGAGTGGGGCTTTCTTTCTTTTGTCCTTCTTTTCCCGTTCTTTTCTCTTCAGTGGTTGTTATACTGTAAGAGTGAATGGGCCAAAACCGTATTCAGAGTTCGTTTCCCGTCAAGCGGTGGCGAAGGTACCCCTCCCCCTCTGTTGCCTGCTTGATAGGGATTGGTTGGGAGCTGAGCCGTGCGAGATGCTATTGGCCAATGGGCGGTAGGGGGCTGACTTGGTTTGCTTTGCTGGGGGGGGATAGAATGTCGGTGGCTGGGGCCGTTTCCGGAGGGGCGGGGGAATTATTAAATCGCTTTCTATGCCCATTTTCTGTTCTAAACAAAATGGATTTAAGCTCGAGTTGTTAAATCCGGAATAGGGAGGGCGACAAGATAACGATGGGACCTACAGCTGGGGTGGGTGACCCCCCCCCCACGGGGGAGATAGCGATTTGGGATTAGAGTTTGGACCTAGGAGTGCCCAGCCCTACACAGAACTAGACAACTCTTTAAATTTAATTTTATTTGAAAGTTTAAAATTTTAGAATTTCACTTACGATTTCTGAGGTCGTTAGTATACATTTTTTAAAAAATAAAGTGAGAGACTAGTCTTTTTAAAAATCATGTTTATGAAAACACCTTTTTTTGGTCTGAAAGGTGACCAAGCTCATAGAAAAACTGATGTGACTGAAGTATTTCATATTAAAAGTGTTCTCATCCATAGTCTCTAGAGTTTTATCAACTGCTGTAGATTTTATCATTTTAGGGTGAAATGTTGTTTAATGGCAGTTTCAAAACATATACAGAAGAGACTTCTTGTTTCTCTCCCTATCTACACTGTTTTCTGGAATTTGGAAATGAGGAATTGCTGTTTAAGGGTAGGGGTTGCTGGTTTAAAAACCTTTAAATTGAGGGATAGTCATGTTAATTGTGTGGTGGGGAAAAATAAAATGGAATCCAAAAATCTGATGCTAGGCAATAAAAGCTTGTTTAAGTGCCATAAGAGTCGTTTTGCGCTTAAATTAAAAGATGGAAGTGTTGCATGATAGTGGTCGGACAGTAATTGGGAATGAGAGTCTTTTGAAAAGAAGGAAAGTGGTTGGATATTCAGGAATTAAAGGCAGAAGTGGAGTGGGAAATGGATGCATTGGGGAGAATAGAATGGGGTTTTGGAAAAGAAGGGAAAATTGGTCTGAAGGTTTTTGTATGGAATACAAGGTATTGGTGTATAGGGCTGCATTCCTAAGCATGCTTGAGAATATGGCTCGTTAAAATTAAACTTGGTTAGGGTTGGGCTTCTAAAAGTTAGAGCAGGATTAAAGATCTGATAAATAATGAAAAGTATTTTAAGCAGGGCAGTTAGAATGAATGGAATGAGATAAAAGTGAGTAGCTTGTTTTGAGAAGAGGAGGTGTTCCATTGCTTGCTGCTTCTAATAGCAAGGGTAGAGCTACAGCTGGGATGCTTGGGAGGAGCGACAGTGTTTGAGAGTTTATCCAGTGGCTGAGCAATATTACTGACGTGTACTGTTTTCTTTTGTATTGGGGTCTGTCAGCTGGTCCAGTACAGCCTTTTGTTTCCTGGATCAGGTTGGAGGGGGATCCAGATAGCTCTAGTTTGGATTTTGTAACTGAAATGATTTAGCCACCTCACACATTTAACTAGTTAGTATGTGTGTTGTTGTGCTTGAAAGAAATGTAATGCACATTCTTTCCCACCCTGCTTAGCCACCACCTGATGCAATGAGACAAATAGTATGGAAGCTGTTGCTCTCAAAATATTTACTATAGAATGGGGCCACTAATACTGGGATTATTTTGCAGTAAAGCATTTGAAGACTGCTGTGTTGTGTTCCTTGAGACAATAGACTAAATCAGTTACTAGATTCTCATAGCTTGAGGAAAAATTCTGTTTAACTTGAAATTACATACTGCATTTTGAACACTCGTTGATTTACAAGATTGCAAAAATGCTCATGAAATTCATCAGTGTATTAATATCTTAAATTATATGCCTACTGTTTATGTCAGTTGTTTAATTTTGTTGTGGCTTACCACAAAGGATTTAAACAACATTCTTGGTTTCCAAAGATTCCATATTGCCAAAATCGTATGTAGAGCTGCTGTGGAGGTAATGGGATTAGAACATTTGAAATCTTTTTGCGATATAAACCATAATGAGGGTTATTTTGTATTTGTTGAAATAATTAGATTTTACTACACCAGGTTTGTGTATAGTTCCTAAACACATGAATAAAATCCTCATGATGGAGGACTGCAGTACTAAATGGTTATATAAATAACTTAAGTAGTCATGAGATTGTAGGAATTCTTTACACACACAGTACTAGTTTGAGATGATGTGTATAGCTACAATTTACATTAGGTAGAGGGGAGAAGTGAGTAATTCTTCAGGTAGATAACCTTATGTTTTTTCATAGTGTTTAATAGGTTTACCTTCACTACAGATGTACAGTTCTTCATAAAGCATTACTTGTGTACACTGGTGAATGTTTTAGTCATTGTATAGTAATGCACACATGTTTACATACAGTATTGCGTATCCTTGTTATATCTTAACTTTTCCCTCTTCCCTGTAATGCTGAGAAAGTTGATGTTCTTCCCCTGCCCCTTAAAATCTGTAACTTTGTGAAAAAACATGCATACAAGTTGTTTGATATAGCAATGCACAGAGCCTTTTTTACAAATATCAAGCAAAATAGGTTTTTAAATTATTTTGTAAAAACTGAACAGCTGGAGTGTGATAATGAAGCAAACAAGCTTTGAGGTGCATTTTTAGTGATGTGCCAGTAACAAACCTCCTCCTTTAGCACCCTTCTACTTTTATTGGTTTTCTACACCAATATGAGCATTCCTGTGCAGTGACCAAAAAGAACATCATATTTGACTGACAATCTATGGATGCTGAATTGCTAGCAGCTTTATTTCAACAGGAAGCACTAACTGCTTTTAAACAATGCAAAGAGTGGCAGAGTTTTGTATTTCTTGTTTAAGAGATTTTTAGCCTGCCTTTCTCCTGTGCAGAACTTTAAATGGCTGACAGTGATAATTCAAAAAGTAATTTTCACCAATGTAAAAACAAAGCAGCTACTACCAGAAAATACATAATCAATGTAAATGTTCAGTATTGAGCAGTGATACTTTTTGTGCACGTGTAACAGGACAGATGGAAGCCTCTGATTAAAGGATCAGAGCAACCACACAGGTTTGTACTGGGATAGATGGTCCTTCAAGTATGCGGGCCCCAGGCTTTAAATTAATTGCCAACCAGCAAAATCTCTGGAATCAGTTTCAGTTTGTTCTCAAGAGACGCTGTTTTAGAGCATAGATGGCTGCTTCTAGAGGCTTGATGAAGTGCATAGTCAGCTATCTAAGGCATGTTGATGATACTCTACTGCAACTTTGGATAATTTTATTCTTTGGTATTACACAGAGATTAAAAGGTATGGGTAGTAATAATGAACTTTGTGGAGCAATGCAACATTAAACCCCATACCACTGACTCGGAATCATTGGTGCGACTTTCTGTATTATAGTGCACAAAGATTGATTTAAATCCTTCATGCATTTAATCCCTATGCGCTACTGCAAATGATGCAGTAAAATTGTAATCAACTTTGTCAAAGGCAGCTGAAAGATCCTGCAGAATGATAATGTTTAATACTATAGACATGTTCCCTTCCAAAGCTCCTCCACCAGTGACAATATACACACATATATTAGCTAAACATTTTTATGTAAATTGAGCATGAGAGAGCCATGGGTCTACCAAAGCAAACAAATTCTGCCTCCTGTTACTGGAGTCCAATGCAAGCATTCAAGAAAGATAAAAATTGAATAGGAAATCTGAACTGAAGTCCGCACTGATAATCTTTAAAGATGTATAATTACAATCAATGTTAAAAGCCGCTTTTCTATGTTTTAAAAAAAAGAATTATGGAGGAAATCTGATTTTGGAGGCTTAAGCTAAGCATTAAAAATGACATCAAACTCACAAATTGGATTTATTATTTATTGTGGGGTTCTTAGTGGACTCAGGGACAAGAACACTAGGATCCAGGGGGCATCATCATGCTCATATCACAAATGATCCTTTACTCCAGGTTCAAGCGCTCCTGTTACCAAAGCTCTGCATCACATTCAGTTTTTGAATTATGAATGTTTAAAACTCCATTAACAGCATATACTTTTAGTTTGCCTCACATTGAAAAACATTCCTTTATCACCTGTCATCTCTTCCTTGTGAAAAGTTTTGAACACTTTGCCTGATCTTATATATACTTACATAGAATCCAGTCCTGTTCTTCTAAATGAATGTACTTAAGATTCATCCTTCATCTTCCATTAAGTTATTTTGCCTTACAGATACGATTTGGCAACATATGTACACTTCATTGCCGGAGGTGTATAACTGTGTAACAGCTATTTTTTTCCAAATAAAATTTGACAAGGTGAAACAGTGCCAGAGGATTTAAGCACTGAATAGTTGTTTAGTGGCTCACACCTGAGGTATATAGAAAAAAGGTAAAGGGCATGAAAAATAGCATGAGATCTCCAACAGAGGGTCTTGCAGTTAGCTAGCCAGAAAACTGAAGTCAGGACTCTTACCCCTCTATTGTTCATCTTATGGTCCATGAAGAAGGAAATGAGAAACACATCACCTCAAAAATACACTAGAATGCCTTCCTTCATGATCTAGTCCCAACTGTCAGAAACCATCGCCAGTTAAAAAAAAAAAAGCTGTTACTGTGCTTCACAAATGTTCTGGCTTCAGTAAATCTTCAAGAAAAAAGGGAGTTCCAGGATGGTATACATCCACTCAGGATTCCACTTTGTGTCCACTTGTTTGTATGGTCTTTATGTGCTGAAGTTATAATTAGGACCATCTGGCTTGAACTTGGGAAATCATGGCAGAACATAAGGGCAAAGACTTCCTCTGATGTATGTGGTGTTGAAGGCACTTAAGTTAAAACTTGTACCTTGAGTTCTGATGGTAAAGTACTGTTATGAAGGAACTTTACCTAAATACTAATTGTCTGTGATGGTTACATGCTTTCTGGTCACACTTTTGTTGAGATCAAATGAACACATGAAGCTGCCTTATGCTGAGTCAGATTATTGGTCTGTTAGGATCAGTATTGCCTACTGTGACTGACAATGGCTCTCCAGTATCTCAAGTGGAGGTCTTTCACAACACCTACTATCTCATACTTTTAATTGGAGATGTCAGATATATCCAATATTTAGTTAGTGGGGAAAAAGTGTTCTGTATCCTTAATTTCATGCATGCCTGAACTCATTTCCATTTATCTCTTTATATGGGCTTTGAAAATGCATTGTGACAGAAAATAACAATGCTGTGCAAGCACTAGAATCCAGGTCTATCAAAATAAAGTTCACTCTAACCACCTATGTACTGGTGTAGTAAGATCTTATGTTTTGTTTTGAAATACACACACACACATTGTCACAAGACACGAGACCTGGGTGTGGTAGAAATCTCCATGGAATTAAGAAATATGCTAGTAACTATATTTCCAAATTGTTTTATCTTTGGCGGTACTTACTAGTACATTAACTGACAAAGCGAAGCAATATATTCGATTTAAAATGTACTTACCAAATGTCAACCTTCTGGCAGATAAATCAGCCTTTTATTTGAAGAGCAGGGGTTGACAACTTTGCCTTCATTACACTTGAGACATGGCAGAAGACGCTGTCTGGAAACCCTTTGAACAAAACACCCCACTCAGCATACAGAAGGAACAAAAGAGCTGATAAAATTGTATCTACAAAACAGGCTTTGTAGGCAGTAATGAAACATACTTCTAACCAAACAGCATCCAAGTGTACTCATGAGAGATGCAGAATTAGCTTCTGTAAGCAGGGGATTCCCTAATGCACTGCCTGCCCCCCACAACAGAAGCTGTTGCTTGGTCTTTCATGAGTGTGCTTTTCCAGTATTATTGCTCAGACAACTGAGACCATTTGCACAACCTGTTACTTCCACATAGCCAACTCATGATATGTGAATTGATATGTAAGAAACTGAATAAAAGCCATATGTCAAGGTTTAATTCATAATGTTATTCTGTTCTGAGAATAAATTAAGAAATACTATTCAGCGTCTTAGAATGTTTTCCTCCTGCTTATCGAACTTTGGTGTGGCTGCGTATTTCTGCAAGTAAGTGATAAGCTTTATGCTTGGTTTAGTTTCAAAAGTTTCTGACAAATCCTCTGACTATTCAACAGGCTCCTGGGTAGAGCTGCAGATGAATGGAAATGGCAACGACAATGGCAATGCAAAAAACGGGGGGCTGGAACATGTTCCTTCTTCATCTTCTATTCATAATGGAGACATGGAAAAGATACTCCTAGATGCTCAGCATGAATCAGGGCAGAGCAGTTCGAGGGGTAGTTCTCATTGTGACAGGTAAGAATTCAAGCTCTGGGTTCTTTAAAAGAGGATTGCCTTTTCTCTGGTTAAATGAGAATAAAAAGCTATAGGTGTTTAAGTTCTGTGGGTTTCTTTAGGGCTTCAGAATTACTTGCTTTTGTTTGAATTGTTTGTGACGTTTAAAAGATACCTTAGACATAGAGTGGGATCTGGCAGTCTGCTTGTGCAAGAATTTCAGATCTTCCCTTCACCTGAGCAGTCTCTTCAGACCCTGCACAAGTTGATTTCTGGCATCGTGAGGGCCACGTGGGTTGCTTGTTTGTAAAGAGAAGGAGCTGGAATCAGTCCTGTCGTCACAGCTTTGCTGAGAAGACAGTGATTTTTACCCCTTTCCTCTCATCAATACTGGCTAGCAACTCACATGGCTGTCAGGCCAACTGGTGACTGTGACTCAAAGGACCAGCTGGGGGGGGGGCGTTCTGCAGTCTTCATGCTTTTCACTAGTGGACCTGAATCTAATTATATAGGCCTAAGTAAGGGCTCTGTAAAGTTACATAAAATCATAGATAAAGCCATAGATTCCACCCTCCAAATCAGCCATTTACTCCATAGGACGGAGGGTGGCCAACCTCCAGGTGGAGGTCGGAGATCATCTGGAATTACAACTGATCTTCAGATGAGAGATCAGTTGTCCTGGGTGCTTTGGAGGGTGAGCTCTGTTATCACTTTCCTCCCCAAACCTCGCCTCTAAAGGCCCCACCCCCAAATCTCCAGGAATTTCACAACCTGGAGCTGGCAACCCTAAGGAGAGAAGGAAGTAGGAAAAGAGGAGAGTCTGTGGGGGATTTCAGGAAAGGGAAAGAGGAAATAGCAGGGGAGGGGGAAGTGAGATGACTCCTGCAAGTCTTTGCAGGTTCCCACATGTATAGTGAATTTGGCCAAATGTGAGGATACTCAAATCCAGTGATTGGAGCTGTGAACAGACAAAGTAGACCTTTCTACAAACCTGATAAATGCCCCAGGTTTGCAGAAAAATCTGAAATCTAAAAGACAATATACTGGGGCGGGGTGGGATTAAAAACCCAAAAAGATAAAAGGAACACCTGTAGCTTTAAAAAAATGGAAGCCTTCAGTGGCAGTTGCTAGGCAACTACAGTATTCTAGGCTTGATTTAAAAGGCAAGGAGATGGGGCAGGTTCATTTCCAGGGTTGTTCTGGCTTTCAGGGGAGGACTTATCAGATCCAAGCCTGGTTACAACCACTGGGTGACTTGATACCACCTGACTGCATGACTCACCTAGGCCTGGCTGCTTGCTGCTGTTCATTAGCAGCCACCCTCTAAAAAAGCCAGTGTGGTGCAGAGATTAGAGCTACTGAGTAGGGTCTGGGAGACTCAGGTTAAATCATTAGTCTGTCATGGAAGCCCACTAGTTGATGATGTGCCCATCACATGCTTTCAGCCTCACCTACCTCACAAGGTTGTTGTGAGAATAGAAAAGAGGAGAGGAGAATGATGTAAGCTGCTTTGGTCCCCACTGTGGAAGTAAATAAAGTAAATGAAGTAAATAAATAATAAATATAGCTGAAGATGAGAGGCAGATAAAAGACTGGTTGGTAAATGGCTGAGGAGGAGAAAATGGGACAGGTAAAGGGAAGAGGATATAGGGGTTGCCTGATGAAGGTAAGGGGGAAATAATGTGGGGAGGGGGATACGGGGGAAAGTGATGTGCCCCCAACAGAGGTCCTTGAGGGTCCCCCACCATACAAGTGGGCCTGGCCAATGGCTTGGTACCACACAATTGTGCCATAGTTTCCCTGGATAGTGGCTGCTGTGGTGGGAGCTTAAGATAGAGGGACAGATACAGGTAGGCTTGCTGTTTGGTGGGAAGGAAGCAGGAAAAGGGGAGAGTCTATTAGGGCTTTCAGCGAAGGGAAAGAGGAAATAGTGAGGAGGAAATGAGATGCCCCATGCAAATCCTTGCAAGTTCCCACTTGTTTTTATATAGTTCATATAAAATGTAATATGCACATCGCAACCTACTGGTGATAATGTTTTATCTATTACCTTGGCAATAATCATTATCTTAGTTACTTTTCTTCTAGCCCTTCTCCTCAAGAAGATGGACAGATAATGTTTGATGTGGAAATGCATACAAGTAAAGACAATAGTTCTCAGGTATGTTATGTTTATTCATTTAAAACAGTAGCATTTCAGGTAAAGTGTTCTACATATGAGGGTGGTTGAATGCAAAAAAATGAACTATACCTTCTGTAGAGAGCTGAAATAAGCAGTAGGTTTCCATTTTGGTGGGTTAGCATAACACAGTTTAAACGGTCTTCTAACCTTGTTCATTTTGATCTAGCAAATGAAATGTTCTGCATTTCAGAGCTTCTGAATGAATGAAGAGTTGTCTGAGTTGTGCACAGTGTTTATATGCTTCTTTTTGAAAGATCCTTATGCTCACATAAACTGTTAATCTGTATTCTTGATGTTCAGTCTTGTCACTCACTAAGTATAGATGCTGCTTCATATAGTTTGATACTTGTGGTAGAATAAATGTGGTTTTAAATTTTAAAAATAGCATTACATTAGCAACTCTGTGAAACTGACTTTTGAGGAAGTGAGGAGTGTCTTTAGGTTTTTAAAGAGGTAATGCCAGGCTACTTTGTTTGCTGGGGCTAAGGGGCTGTAGGCTGCAGGCATTAGGAGGTCCATGGGGTTTTATTGTATTCTGTATATTTTAAAATTTGGAATTGTAAGTCACCTTAAGGCACAAGGGTATCAAGATAATTTTAATTAATAAACCTTGATTGTGATGTCAGAAGATAAATTCTAAAAGCAAATTTTGATCACACTTGAGTTCCAGACTTTCCTGTTTTGAGGGAGATGCTGTAACAGATTGCATTTTCGTGTGTAACGGTTTTACGCATTCGTGTAAGAGACATACAGTGCCATCCTAAGCAGAATTACACCCTTGAAAGTCAGTAGATTTAGAATAATGGATCTTTTCTTAGGAAGGCACTGTAATGGAGCAATCTTTAAACAGGTCTATTCAAATGCAAGTTCCATTTTATTCAGTGGAGCTTACCCCCAGGAAAGTGTTCTTGGGATTGCAGCTGTAGTCATTCACAGTATATTAACTGCTGTGTAGGGTTTCATGGTGTTTCTCCATAATAAGCCACCTCACAAGTTTGAGTATTATCAGTAGTATTAAGTAGAATAAGTGATTAAGCAAAAAGTTTAACATTAAAGCAGGTTACTGTTTTTAGCAGTAACCTATATTTTGCTCAGATTGCAACTTTAATCTCTTCTGTATCTTCTATATACATCATCCAAGCTGGCACTTCCCAGTTTAGTTGAATGTGCTTAATTTTTTTGACTTGGTCCCTTCTCTGAATGGCTGCACATCAGCTAGTGAAAAATGAAGTTGCTGTATTTAAATAGCCCACACTGTGAGGATGAATTGTGTATTTTGGTCTTTTCACAATGAAGGTATCCAAGCTCATCTTTCACACTGGAGTTGGGTTTGGAATATCATAGACTGCTATATTGAAGCTGAAGAAGATTGCAGGGTGGGGGGGAATCTTGAGAAATTTTGCAAATTTGTGTATATGCATGTGTCCTGTCTATATTTGTTAACCTTATTACATGAAGCCATATAATAGGTACAGTATAGTAAGATGGTATAGCTGTAGCTACACCATCTTCAGTGGCTTTCAACTTGTTACCAGATTCAGTAGAAGTTACTGGTTTTTACCTTTAAAGCCCTACATGGCTTAGACCTAGAGTTACCAGAAGGACCTCCTCTGACCCTTTCCACCCATCCAAGACTTGAGGGCCTATGCTATGATGCCTTTCTTTGGAAATCAGCTTTAAATTCCAGGCCATAGGAGTGTTTGCTGAGGTCCAGGAAAATGTTCATTAAAATTTATATACACTGTTTTTTCAACACCAAAGTACTCCCAGAATGGCTAACAGAACCCATGGGCTCTAAAACCACAATTAGTATAAAAACAGCAAATACAAAATATTCGATGGCAACAGGGTAAAACCAAATATCTGAAATGGAAATATATTTGTTCAAGCTAATAATACAAATCTGCTTTAAAATTAGTGTGATGCTTTTAAAGAAATGTACTTTTACTTAGATGGATTTTTTTTGGTGGGGGCAATTTTTAGATGGTTACACAAGCTCAATTTGATTAAAGTTTCCATTTCAAGCTATGTTCCTGCCTGTTTATAAATATTTGGGTGTGTTTAAATGATGTTTCTCTTAATCCTCGATATTTAGATATTGGTTAACCTCAGTAAGCCTTGTGAATGCACTTTCATCCCTTCCAAATAGATGATAAAAATCATTGATGCAAGTGAAGTATATTCATTTTTATGCCCTTTCCTGCCCTTGACTTTTATACAATAACAGAAGTGTGTCAGAACTGCTGTCATACTTTGCATATCTGCCTGTTAACAAAACCAAAAAGCGGAATAGAGTAAATGTGGTAAATTGTGTCCCATGTATATTTACAGTCTGAAGAGGAAGCAATAGAAGGAGAAAAGGAGGTGGAAGTTTTGAAGAAAAGTGCTGACTGGGTATCTGATTGGTCAAGTCGACCTGAAAACATTCCTCCCAAGTGAGTTGAAACCTAACAGTCCTTCTCTTATAAGGCAATATATCAGAACATTAAGCATAGTTGTCAGAAAAGATTGTTGTAGAAAGTGTTTCTAAGACATGAGTTTTCTTATTAAGGGAAGCATCCTAAATAAGATCAGTTTATCATAATTGTTGGTGTTTTCTAGAAGCTGACTGCAGCCCTGCTTTCCTGTACCTCACCCCTGCGCATGTGCACCCGCTTGCTTATTTGTCTTTTTTAGACTTAAGCTCTGCTTTACCTCTTGAGTAGTTTACAGCTACTTTTACAAACCCATGTAACTTGGTCCATGGGTCTCACAGTCTGAGTTACATTGTGAAGCAGCTCCTTATAGGATTGTAGCAGAACCCACCCTTCCTCTCTGTGCTGCTGGCAGGAGAGCCACTGCTGTGCCTGGAATACTGCAGTGTAGCAAGGCAATTTCCCCTCAGCCCACTTCTCCAACTACAGTACTCCTAGTAAGTGAAGCTTCACCCAGGGATAGGATCCAGAGAGCGCCTTGCTTGAGTTTCTCTCTTTGTTTTGAAAAAGGAGTGTTCTCTTCTCTGACCTGTCTTACCAGCTACAACTTCCTTGATGTGCAAACAAATAACCAGAATAATTTGTCATGCTGTACAAGTCACACTTGAGACTACTGTCTTCTTATACAGTTCTACTTACAACCATAAATTATACACATAACAAATGATTTTGCCACCATGCCATAAATGACATCTACACCAGTTGAATAGTGACCTAATAGTCCTTGAAAGTATAAGTCTTCAGAATGATGCAGTCACCGGCTCATGGTTCAGAGAACAGTTTTCAGGTAGTAGATGGCATGGGCTCAAGACTAGCTGTAGCGTGAACCAAAGGAGCGGTGATGGCATGCCTAAGTTGCTTTGCTGTTTCTTAGGGCTTCATCAGGCCACTTTTCTTAGAGGTGGAGCTCCAACTCAGCTCTGCAAGATTCAAAATGACATGAAGTCTACAAGTATGTTCCAAATAGCTAGGAATCAGGCTCTGGAAGCTCCCTTGATGTCTGAATGGTCTTTCAGTAATGCTTTGCTTGCTCCCTAACCCTTAGATTTTGGGGTGATTTGAATTACCTGAATTTAGTACCTTTTGAGTTGCCGTCCATTTTGTTTCCTTTAGGGAGTTTCATTTCAGACATCCTAAACGAGCAGTATCTTTAAGTATGAGGAAGAGTGGAGCTATGAAGAAAGGTGGCATTTTCTCAGCTGAGTTTCTAAAGGTTTTCATTCCATCCCTGTTCATATCTCATGTTTTGGCTTTGGGACTAGGGTAAGTTCCAATACAAATATCCCTATTGTGTAAGTGAAGATATTTTCAGCAGCTCTTACAAATGGCTTTTAACCATTCCATGAGGAATCCAGTCTGCTTTGTTGGAGGTTTGATAGAAGAATGTCATCTTCCAAGGCAGTACTGTAATTTCACAGTCTGCAGTTTCACAAGTGATCACCTGGAATGATGATTTCACCCTGAATGCCTGAAATAAAGTTGAGATAAAAATGATAGAATTAATAAAGTATTATGAAATCAAACCCAGAATAAAGGGGGGGAAACTATTGCAGATATGTTTTCAGAATAAGCTGTCGTACTTCAGTATTATCCGTCCCTTAATTAAAACTGTGTGTTTCTTTTCTGTTCTGTAACAATAACCAAAGAGCGTTTTGAGACAGAACTTCTGTAATCTACTGTTCCACTAGTCTTGAGTAGCTAATAGTATGCTGACAGTAGTGTACAGAAGTGAACTGCTTGAAGAATGTCAATTTGGTGTGTAATTGTTGAAATTCCCTTACCAGAGAACCTGAGTTGTCTTGGTGCAAAAATTTAGGGGGGTGGGTGGGAGGAGAAGGCAAAAATTTGTAAGAAAATAAATGGGCAACTTGCTCACAGAATCCTGTGACCAGTTGACTATCACAGTAAGTTTGGATATAATTTGGCTCCTTTTGAGTTGCTTGGAAAATTGATGGTGTAATTGTACATTTTTGTCTTCCTAATAAAATTCTCAGTCTGATTCCCCTAAATATATATAGCGAATGGTGCTAATAAGGGTTTTGCAGACTGTCAGTTCTGCGAAACCACAGACTGCAGAAGTTAATGAGTCTTGGTTCAGACAGTGTCATACTATAGTTCTCTGCTATGCAAGTGAGCTATGGCCACACTATTGCACACACAAGTCATAATTAGCTGTGCAGCATATCACAGTTTGCAAACCATGGTTTGCATTTGCCCAGTATACCAGTACTTAAAATTAAGAACTTTGTGTGTTAGAAATGCTGATTTGTGGGGCAAGCATGAACCATAGTTTGATGGAATGACTGTAATGGTAAATTGCAGTTTGCTGCAAATGACTAATTATATTGCAGTATGTGAGGGGAGAATGGATTGCGCAAGTGAGCGCTAGGCTTGTTCTCCTAATGCCAAGTCATTGTTTGGCATTGTGTCTAAACCACAACCAAAAATGTTCTTTCCCATTGTCTACTCTGTGTTAAGAGATGGGTTGTGTGTAGTTATACTACATTTACTAATGGATATGGTTGCTGATTGAAAAATGAAAAGTTCTTGTAAACAAGGAAGCATTTCCAAGTTACCAACATGTTTTGTGTTTCTTTACAGCATCTACATTGGGAAACGACTGACTGCACCTTCAGCTAGCACATATTGAAAGAAGCAGTGCACAAGACCTGGAAATCCTTGTGATGTGTGAAGGTGTTGATGTCACACTAGTACATTTGAACTTGACAATTTTGAGCATGACCCTTCCCAGCCTCCACCTTGTCTTTACATATCCAGGTTCCAGTAACTCTTGGAATTCAGTATTGTATTGAAACTCTGTGGGGGTATTTCACTAGTTTCCCCTCTCCCTTTTCCCAGCCCGTCCCTACACCCTGCAAGACACATCAGAATTGCCTAACAGAGTTTACAATTGCCTATACGTTGCAAGGGCTTCTTTCAGTGCAAAATGCCACCAGCAAATTATAATTTTATCAGTGAAGCTGTCGCCTCCTCTCTACTGCAGCAAGAACTAATCTGCACAGTGTATGATATGAATGAACTGTTTATAACAATCTCTAGTCTCTTTAAAAGAAACTGAGAATTAACTGAAGTTGGTTGTAAAACAAAGTCATTGGCAGTGTTTAAAAAAGTAGCTTATTCTACAACTTTTAGCTAAATGTTTTCAGTCTTCAGGAGGCAAAAAACGGCATAAAAATCAAAAGGATAAACATGGATTCATCAGCAACTTTTAATACTGAATAATTGTCACTATCTTGTCTTTTCTATGAAGAACTGAGTTTATTTCTGGTTTAAAAAAAATCTTTCCAACATCTAGACATACTTTTTAAAAAGGATCGCATTCTTTGCATGTGAAGAAGCTTTTTAGTATTCCTTAGAATTTTATTTAATGAATGTTTTCCTTTTAAAAGTAGTTTGACTTGAAGTATTTCTTGAAGTATTTAGGCTCCATGTAAAAGGAGATTCTGCTTACTATGGAACCACTTACAATTTATGAAGAGATGGTTCTTTCAGCAGCTACTGGGGGCATCATTCCTGGAAATAGTCTTATAGTTGTGTAAAACAATTGTACAAAGCTCTGAAATGTCTTCTGTGGTTGAGATTCATTATTACCATTTTTCATGGTTTACTGTTGAATCTCCCTTGGAGAACACCTGAAATCTTAAGGATCTTAGTGACATCTTGTATAGCTAGATAGCAATTTCACTAATGGGAACAGTCAATCTTGCCCCACCCTTCAGAGAGTTTGGCTGATTTCCCACTACAGCTGCCTCGGGGTTGTGCTGCCGTTTGCCCCAATACTATTCGTCAATTTCACACCCGAAGCCACGGGGCTGCATTTGACCCGTGGCTTCACCTGATTTCCCCCGCAGTTTCGTGATCCTGTTTTTTGAGGATTTCGAAACTGCGGGGGAAATCGGGCGAAGCCGTGGGTCAAAATGCAGCCCCCGCGGCTTCGGGTGTGAAATTGACAAATAGTATCGGGGCAAACGACGGCGCAACCCCGAGGCAGCTGTAGTGGGAAATCAGCCTTTGTTTTCCAAAATACGACACTTTAATTCCAAATTGTTTCAAGGCAACTGGACGAAGGTCCCTAAGTAGATTTGTACTGGATTTTGAAACATGTAGTGTGACTCTGAAGGATTAGAATTCTGTTTTATATATAAATAATAGACTTTAATACTACATATTTAGAGAACCATTATTAAAATTAGCAAAATGCCATTGAACTAGAATGCATTACACTTGCAACAAAAAGTTGACAGTCCTGTGGAAACAGGCAACTAGTTTTTCTGTTTTCATCAGATTTCTGAAAGCTGAAGGGGCTTGGCAGTGTAAGCATAGTGGCTAATGCCTAGCTGAAATAGGTAAAGTTTGTGAAGCAGAAGTGATAAACAGGAAATCCATTTCTGAAGTGTATGTGTGTGTTTAATCTTTGATTATGGCAACACTTTTAAAGACATCTTTTAGCTGAGTCTGGCAACATCTGGGGTTTCCCCTTTCTGTTTGGCATAGTAGCACTAGTATTGCTTGCAGCTATGTATTTATTTCTAGTGTGGTTATTGGAATGGTTTTGAGGTGATTAAAAACAGTAAGGATTTTTTTTAAAAGAAAATCAAACTTTAGCAAACCCAGGTAAAGCTAAAAGTCTTGATTTCTTATTCAACACTGATTATTGTACTTCCTTTTGCAAAAAATGGAATGTGGAAATGTATATGAAAGTGGGAACATGATTGTTAAAAAAAAATAAAGCTTCACGCCTTTCCAGATTACGTGATTGACCTGCAAAATGCTCTGTGATACACTAATTTATTTACATGCTTACAACTACACCTTCGCTAATATTTCGGATAGCAGTGAGTTTATAATTGCCAGTGGGAAAAAACCATTGGCCTTTGAATACCTGATCTCTGTTGAGTTCGTTGCCATGAAATGGTACAAAGCAGTATTTCTTGAGAAATGACCATAAGCTTGGAATGAAAGACCATGACTTTTTGTAATACTATGAAATGGACCAGATTGTTACATAAATTTGAGCAGGGGCAAGCTGTGTTAAGATAAAACTTGTTAAATAGCTTTATACCTGTTTACAGTTTGGGGTGGGAATGCAGGCCTTGTTTCCTTATGTTGAATGGGGGGAAACTGGCTTGAAATATTTGTACATAGGGTCAAGCAATGCATAAACTCGCACATAAAAGAAAGCAGCAGACTGAACTGCAGGAAAAAATTCCCTTATTTACTGCTAAAAAAAAAAGAAAACCGGAAGACTCTGGACATCACTTTTTTTTCAAAGACACATTGCTGAAATTATTGGACTTAACTGAGCCAAAGTGATATATGCATTCTTCATATTTAGGTAGCACTTTGTAACATTATATACAGTTTACAGTACATGTATAAGTTGTAGCTATAAACATTTTGTGCCATTAAAGCTGTCACAAAAACTGGTTCTGCTGTTTGCTTCTTGCCACTTACTTTACAGGAGATGTACAGAAGGGCCCCTTCACATTTTAATTTTTTTGATGTGTCTGAAAATGTACAATGTTTATCTGAGAAATATGTGATTTTGCCATAGATATGCCTCAGAGAGCAACCTTTTTGTTGAGTGTAGTCTTAATGCTAAACCTGGGCTTGCTGCTGCAGAATATATAAAACCCCAGTGTTCTGAGTTAAAGGAATCTGAAATCACCACATTACCTGGACCCAGGTTGAATTAAGAGACATTAAAATTAAATATTCTGCATATGTAGATTGAGCTTCACTTCTTGATACAATTGTAAAGACATAATGTTCTTAAATTCAATCTCAAATAATTTTGAGAAGACTTTGCATCTAGAGTGCAAACACCTGTGTAGACATTTTAAAGTAGGCTAATAACATCAAGGGGAAAGATTTCTGTGTGCAAAAAAAACCCACTGTTGTGTCGTCATCCTCCCAAGTTACATCACTGTTAGCTCTAGGAGTTATTATATGAAACTGCTTTATACAGAGTTAGGTAAGGTCAAGCAAGCTCAGTGTTGTCTGCTCTTGTGAGCTGCAGTTCTTCAGCACTTCAGGTCTGCTACCTGAGATTTTTAACAGGAGATGCTGAGAATTAAACCTGAAATATTCTGTATACAAAGCTATATGGTATAGTGGTTAAAGAGTTGGACCAGAATCTGGGAGACCCAGGTTCATTCCCTGCTATGTCATGAAATTCACTGTGGGATCTTGAGCTAGTTAATAGCAGCCTAACTAACTTCACAGGGTGCCTCTCGGGACAAATTGGAAGAGGGGGTAGAACCCTGGACTCCTTGGATTAATGGTGGAATAAAACCATCCTACAGAAACCAGGTGTTCAGTTATTGAGCCACACAGTCTCCCCACCTCCAATGTGCAGTTGTGTTTGGTTTATTATAATATAATGATAACACTAAATTTTATCTCTCAGGAGTGGTAAGTATGGCAGATGACCTGGTCCTTTTGAGAGGAGATAACAAATGGAGCAAAATGAGGCAGAAGAGGGAATTTTATATATGCTGGTCCCTTGAGAGTTTCTCTGCAGCAATATGTTCTTGGTTTTTTTCCTCATGCCATTCTGGAGGGCGCCTGGGAGAGAGGCTTGCTCTTTATGGTTGCGTCTCTAAAAATGGAAGTGGTTGTTGCAAGGAAATTCTTGATGGCGGTGAGCAGCCATTTTCATGAAGCACCAAATAGATTGTAGGGTCATTTAATTTTTTTAATACAAACCGCAGCTGATGAAGAATTGGTGAAAGACACTCAAAGGCCCAAGCTATGAAGAGTTGTTTTCATGAGTGTCCACAAGGTTGAATCTGCTCAGGTTAGGTTTTTTTAAAAAAATTAAAACTTCTCTGGGCTGTGATTCAGACTTCCGTTGGCTTTTAAGGGCATGGGAGGGGGGAGAAGGAGACCACCTTTTGAGAAGCAGACCAAGGCATCCTTTGCACAGGCAAAGGAGGTGCTGATCAGTGTTCCCTCTAAGCTGAGTTAGTGTGAGCTAGCTCACAGTTTTTTAGCCTCTGGCTCACATTTTTGTCTTAGGAAGGATGGCTTGAAAGCAAACTACATCATGCAGTAGCCAAATCGCTCACTCACAATTTTAGTGCCAGCAGCTCACAAAGTAGAATTTTTGCTCACAAGACTCCACAGGTTAGAGGGAACATTGGTGCTGATTGTTTGTATTCTCAGTTTACATTCCAAGGAGGCCAAAGGTTGTGTTCACAAGTGACAATGTCAATACATCCCTGAACAGGCTGGTTTTAGGGAAGGACGGTCTACTATGGGGCATGTTCTGATTCTATCCCATTTAATAGACAAATATGTGTTCAACAGCGTTTCTTTATATGCAGCCTTTGTAGACTTGAAAGCTTCCTTTGACTCTGTTCCCAGAACTAAGCTATGGGAAGAGCTAAATACTATAACAATTGACAGGAGTCTTTTATTTTTGATACAAGCATTATACACCAATACAGTGGTTAGGGTCAGTTGCAATAATCAAGGGCATTTAACATCATCCCTTCAACAAAAGGAGTTAAGTAAGGTTGCGTTTTGGCCCCATATCTTTTTGCCTTGTATATCAACAATTTGATTGGCATTTTAGGAACAGTTGACACCCACCCTTCTACCCTAGCGAACTGGCACATAACTGCCTTATTTTACGCAGACAATATGGTCCTGCCGTTCAGGACACCAGTAGGTCTCAAAAGGGCACTGAAGCAGCTTAGCCTTTACTGTGAATTGAGCCAATTGGAGATAAATTATCAAAAAAAAGTTATGGCCTTTGGTATGAAGTCCAAAGCAGGGGCATGGAGCATAAAGGACCACAGACTAGAACAAGTAACTTAAGTATCTAGGGGTTGTATTTCAATCAGGGGTGAAGCGAGCCCATCATGAATATGTTGCAAATATTGGACATAAATCCTCATATGGAATTATTAAATCCATTTCCGCAAAAGGGGGGCATTTTATACCGGCAGCCCTCAAATTATATTAATCAAAAACAGTACGTACCACAACTTATTTATGGTACTATGTTGGGCCCAGAAAGAAAGAGACCTCCCAGCTTATATCAAAAATAGAAAAGAAAGCCAGGGAAACGCTATAACTCATATATTATATTGATAACATACAGTAATGAAAGATTCAGCCATATAGTAGAATACTACAGTTTCAATCCATATAGGTATATCTCAAATAAGTAGGTTCCAATATAAATATGTAGATTTCAGTACAAGTATTACTGTATACTGATAACTATAGCAATCAAGGAAAGAATGTGACAACAACTTGTGGTATAAGAATACCTTTATTTTTATAAGCACTAAATATTTGGGGTTCAATTTACAATAATAGAATTAATAATATGTATGTGTAAAAAATCTTTATTTGTAGAAAATTTACTTCTGAGGAAGTTGAACTTATGAAATGAAGAGAAGAATCCGGAGCTTTTGTTAATACTTACCTATATTGAAAGCAACTTACCTGAGATATAATACTTACCTGTATTGAAATCTACATACTTATATTGGAACCTACTTATTTGAGATATACCTATATGGATTGAAACTGTACTATTCTACTATATGGTTGAATCTTTCACTATTGTATGTTATCAATATAATATAATTATATGAGTTATGGCGTTTCCCTGGCTTGCTTTTCTATTTTTGATACTATGTTGGGCCCACCTTCCTCAAGCTTTGACCCTATAGAGATGTCTTTCAATTCCCTAAACGTGTCTCTAATGCAAACCTACGCCTGGGAACCGGTCTGATTAGGCTAGAGGCTAGGATAACCCTTGCCTCTATTAATACCTGGCTTAGGCTGAGTCACAGTCCCTCTGATATCACTGTGTCAATTCTTAGGGATGGGTCATTGTTCATCCTAGCTCAAGGCAGTCTACCAGAAATTACATTTGCTTGGGTTTTCATCAGAGTCCCTTCAGATAATGCCTTTAGCCCAGGCAAAGGCCATAGTCAGACAAAGGATATTTGACATTGAAAGGCAGAGTGATATCGCCGGGGTGCTGACCTTTTGAGCTCCCCAGAAAATAAGATATGTGGTCGCCCCAGCAACTTATTTATCAGTCATAAAAATTCCATCTTATTGCAGGGCTTTTTCTATGGCCAGATGCATTATTTTTCCATCAGCTGTAGTAGAAGCCCGGTATTAAAAGGTGCCAATGACACAGCGGATATGTCCTTGTGGTTCAGGAAAAGTAGAGACAATGGAGCACAAACTATTGCATTGTGTGTACTATAAAGAAATTCGAGTAAAGTTTCTCCAACCCATATCCTTGGCTACCCAGATACAGAGATAATCAAGAAATTTCTATTTGATTCCAATCCTCAGCTCTCTCTAATTTGTGCCAGGTTTCTGGCAATAACTTATAGAATTCGTAAGGATCAAGTAAAGAACTAAAGCAGACAAAATAGGAAGCACATTGGATTAATTTCATTTTATTTGTCTATAATGTAATTTGTAAGTATTTATATGTAGTTCAACCAAAGGGTCTCAGATAAGACTGATAGGAGTGCAGATTGGTTTATAAATGTTTTATGAATGAACCCTAGAGATTTTAAACTTAACTGAATTGTGCTGGTTATGCACCGAATAAAAACTGAGTGACTGACACCCCTGAAGAAATACTTAATGCTGTTCATAGACACTTAGAAAAGGCTGGGTGTGTGAATTGTTTGGAAGAAAAAGAAGAATGTACTCTTACACAACAACAATAAATGTAAGTAGGTCGGCCAGACTTTCTGCAACACTTGTATCTTTTACCCATTGCAGTGTAGCAAGGAAGTATCCCTTTCCCCCAGTCCAAGCAGGCGTATAGTAAGTTATCTGAATCTAGTCTTGTTAACTGCACCACCATATTTTTCCAGTAGTGGAAGATCTGAAGACTGCAACATTATGAGCAACCTAGAGAAATAAATAAATTTGAAAATGTAATTGATGACAATTAAGGTTCACATATCAGCAGAAATGTAGGTATATTAAAACTACATTTGAATGCTGTCATTTACCTGTTTATAATAAAAAGTTATTCCATGCTGCTGAGTTTCAGAAATTTGCATGACTTTTCAGTATAATCAAAGGCCATGTATCCAACTGTGAAAGCTGTGGATATTATAAAAGGGGCAAATGATCACAGTGTACAAAGCCACTGCTGGGTGATTATGTGAATTGACCCCAAGCTTCTGTAATCTGTAGAACAGCCTCCCTAAATGCTCATATTCATCTGCATTTTGAAAAGTGCAATTTATTTGGAGAGAGAGAGAAAGACTGAATCCCATTGTTCTAATAAGTGAGGATTTTTCTGTTGGAGATAACTTCCTCTAATGGAAGTTTACTCAAAAGGGAAAAGGGAGCCATCAAACCCAGTATTTTGAGTATAGCCCAAGACTCATTATGTTGTTCATCACTGTTAGAAGGCAGGGCAGGCAGATCTGCCCTGTTTCTAAGAAGTTACCCTTCCCTCCCCGGTGTATTTGGTTGTCTTAGAGGCTACTGAGGTAGAACCATCTTGCCACTTCTGGTCTGGCTCATTATGGTACAGTGGAACCTTTTCACAAAATGCCCAATAGCCATTCTTTGTTTAGGTGTGAGACAATGTTGGTACTTGCCAACATGTATGAGAATTTTGCCAAACAGAGTCCAAATGCCTACAACCTGTTTGCTGTTTGGACCCAAAGGCTTACTTGGTGCCAAAGATTTAGTTTGTTGGGTACCAGGTGAAGCTGTTCCCGGTTTCATAAAACTTTGGCTACTTGGTTTTCATATTAAAATTGGGCCTTACAGTGCTATCAAACAGTTATCTTCATGATCATTAATGGAGAAATATGGTATCTGAGAAAGTCTCCATCAGGAGAACAAAAACCTTTTTTCTATTTGGGAAGGGACTCTTTTACCATTAAAGGAAGACCTACCAGAAAGGAGATGTAAAAATGTATTCATTATTGTTGCCTCTTGGTCCTTGATCACTAGACAAGTTTCGGGTTTAATGCTACTCTATAGTCTTATTATTGCTTTCTAATTTTATTTGCGAGTTTTAGTGGTTTATTAAATATTGAATACCGGAGCTGTGGTGGCTCAAGTGGTTAAGACAGTGAACTGCAAGCTAGAAGGTCAGTAGTTCAGCAGTTCGAGACCCGAGACCAAGTTCCTGTCTCTGGTTCCAGCTTCTGCCAACCTAGCAGTTCGAAAGCAAGAAATTGCAAGTAGATAAATAGGTACCGCTTCGGTGGGAAGGTAACAGTGTTCTGTGTGCCTTGGCATTTAGTCATGCCGGCCACATGACCACATGTCTTTGGACAGCGCTGACTCTTCAGCTTCGAAACAGAGATGAGCACCGCAACCCTAGAGTCGCATACGACTGGCTTTCGAGCAAGGGAAACCTTTACCTTTACCTAAATATTGAATGTATTTATATCCCATGCTTCTTCCAAGTTCAGAGTGTTCATAAGAATGTCCCATTTTACGGCATTATAAAATCTGGATTTGGTAAAGTTTGGAATACTTGGTCATACTTCAATTTTTCATACTTTTCTGAGGACTAGAACCTTAGTACCCTATATATGTATATAACATTATGAACCCTACTATTGGGGACAGATGGCATATTTTATGTACTTTTATGGCATTCTTCTAAATCCCTTGCATTTTCAGTACAGTGTATTCTGTATGCTGTTGTATGTGTGATCTATATATTCCAGCTCAATTCCCTTTTATTTTAAAAGAGCAGGTGTAAATACATGTACGGATGAAGCAAACTTATACAGAGTCAGACCATTGGGTGGTCTAGCTCATTAATGTATGTTATGCAAAGCTGCAGCTCTTCAGGGGTTGTTAGAGACTTGCAGGAAGCAGGAAAGACCTTTCCCTCACTCCAGATGTCAGACATTAAACCTGGGGACTTCTGAATGCAAAGCATGTGCTCTTCCTCTAAACCACAGTCCCACATCAGGCAAGACACAGCCAGCCTCAGCTGTGTACTGGGTGACTGATCTATTGCATATGCATCCTGTCTGTCTTCCAAGGAATGCACAACAGCATGCATGGGGTTCCAGGAGGTCTGGCTCTGACCAGACCTAGACCTGCGTAGCTTCGTTATGTTACGTCATGTGCCTCTCAACCATACCCTGGAACTTGAGTAAATTATAGTTTATAAAGAGCTGAGATGGCAATTCAGAGCTGATCACCCAGAGCACATTTCCTAGATTGTTTTGAGAACTGGCTTTCCTTGTTACAATGGGTTGGGTGAACAGGAAATGCCTGCCATTCTCCTTTTTTTTTTAATTCCATACCGTTTGGTAGGATTGGCAAATGTACAGGTGCTGCATGGCTTAAGCACAAAGATGTATCTATTTTTTTTCCTGGATGAATTTCCAAAGAGTGTGGCCAGGCATTTACTGGGGAAGCTGAGCGGGCTCTGCTCAGCTGAGGCAATTGTTTTCTCCCCTTGTAGGAAGAACATATAATTGCCGAGTGGGGAGGGAATGTTTTGGTGCAGTATTTCCTTCTCCAGTGGGGGGTGTCTAAGCTGACCCCATTGGCTGGGTTTAGGGTGGCCTGACAAGTGATGTCACTCAGCCCGTGCTTATTCACCAGATTCCCCCCTCCAAGCTCTTATCACTTCTTATTGAAAGAGATGGGAAAGGGCTCCGTGCTGAAAGGTAATCAGCTTCTTTCCCACTGAGCGCCTGAGACTCTTTGCAACTGAGGCCAGGACCACTTAAGAGCACCAGCCAGAACACAGCAGGAATAAAATTACAAATTAATGGCTGGGATAGACAACTGGAGATTACGTACTACTGCCTTGTTGGCCAGTACAGCTGCTCCTGCAAGCTTTGTCAAATACTGGGATTGATGTGTTCAGACAAAAGTGTGGCGTTCTTCAGTAGTTATGACAGATTGCAACAGCCTTGCTAAACCCAGTCTCTGTGGGTTAGATCCACACTAAATTCTTTTAACAGAAGGCGAAAATGTCCACCATTTCCCCTTTCCTGCTGCAGGAATTTGCTCCTTGTGTCATTCCCGAGGGCCAGTCCTGTTTCCCTTGAGAAAGCAGTGCATGAAGGAGACCAAAGGGCTGCCTGAAGCAGGAGGGAGAAGGCATGGCAGTTCTCTTCTGCTGATGTAACCGCCTCTTTCGTTAGTGGGAAGTTTAGTCCGGATCCAGCCCTATATCTGTATTCCACCTTACCCCACAGTATGAGTGGATACAAGGCTGGACCCAAGCCATGAGATTGGATCCAATCTCTGCTTATGCAGAGTCTTTCTGGAATGTTCAGTTCCTTTAGCTCCAATACCATGCTTTGTATCAGACCCTGTGTTCTTGCAAACAATGTATAAAATACAGGGTGCTTTTTAAAAAAAAGACTCTATTTATTTATTTATTTATTTAGATTTGTGCCCCATCCTCCCCGCCATAGCAGGTTCAGGGCGGCTCACATGATAAAAGCATAATAATAATAAATCTAGACATCTAAAAACAATCTTTGGAACAATTCACAACAATTCATTAAAACCCTTTACAATATATTAAAGTGCTAGCAGTTGACTTAAAATATCAAGATGGTCTCATACATTCTATAATTTCACTTGATATCAGCACGTTGGTCATTCTCAATTTCAGTCGGCGAGCGCAGGCTGTCAGCAATGGGCCAGGCACCAGGCTTCAGTTGTTGCTAATGACGGTACTGGTGGCAGCTCCTAGTTGAAAGCCTGGTGGAAGAGCTCCGTCTTGCAGGCCCTGCAGAACTTATATTGGACTTATAGCCAGCCGTCCCCTACTCAGTAAGGCTCAGGGCGGATCACAGCATTTAAAATCAACACACAATTAAATACAATTTAGATGAAAATGAACAATCCCAGTGTTAAATGTTCCATGTTAGATCTGGAATTGGGAGCTGCCACTCATCTTCGACCATATGCCTGGTGGAACAACTCTATCTTATAGGCCCTGCAAAATTGTTTCAAGTCTCACAGGGCCCGGGTCTCATTGGACAAAGTGTTCCACCAGGTTGGGTCAACTATAGCCGGGCAGCCTTTGGGCCAGGGATGATTGGCAAGTTGTTATTAGCTGTACGAAGCACCTTTGGAGGATGTACCAGGAGAGGCAGTCCCTCTGATACTTTGGCCCCAGACCATCTAGGCCTTTAAAGGTCAATAGTATAACCTTGAACTTGATTCGGAATTCAACTGAGAGCCAGTGCAGCTGGCAGAGCACAGGTTGAATATGTGCTGTAACCAGAGTCCCCATAAGGATCTATGCTGTCACATTCTGGACCAGTTGGAGTTTCCAGGTCAGCCTCAAGGGTAGCCCTGCATAGAGCGAGTTACAGTAGTCCAGTCTGCAGGTGACTGTTGCATGGATCATTGTGGGTAGATCTTGGCAGGATAGGTAGGGAGCCAATTGTCTAGCCTGGCATAGATGGGAAAACACCAGTCTAGTTATATAAGTGATCTATGCCTCCATTGACGGGGAAGCCCCAAGATCACCCCTAAACTCTTGACGGTCAGTGCCAGTGTTAAAGGCACACCATCAAGAGAAGGAAGTTGGTATCCCACCTCGGTATAACCTCAACCCAGCCACAGGACCACCATCTTGAATGGATTTAATTTCTGCACTTTCTCCAATGAGCCTTAAGGTAAAACATAGCCCCCTGCCCCTGCTTGCAAGAACCCTGTGCAGTATGGAGGAACAAGTGACTGGCCCAAGGTCACCCAGTTGAGATCTGGGCTCTGAACATAGGAGGCCACAGCCCAAGTCCAGTGTTATATCCTTTTCCAATGTCCACACACACACATGTCTAGCTTTATGACAAAGGGAGGCTTTCAATCCAGGCTTCGGCCCACCTAGCCACCATACCTTGCTGACTCTATTTTGAATAAAACAATGCTCAGCACTTGATTTTTTAAAAAGGAAGTGTTCTCCCCACCCCGTTGCAATTTCTGAGCAAATGGCAATTTGAGCAGAGAAGCAATTGCACAGCATCCGTGTGGTTTTTTTAAAATGTGCCATTCTCAGACTGGGTGAGGACAAATAAGGAAGAGGAAGTAACAGGATGTTCCTAGAGAGTAAAATTAAATGCATGACTTTCCTCAATTTTTTCCACGTGTCATCATGCCCCCTAATGCCATTCGTTTAAGTGGAAACCTAATGAGGTATGGGGTACACATGAAGCTGCTTTCTACTAAGTCAAACCATTGGTCTATCAAGGTCTGCTCAGACTGGCAGCAGTTCTCCAGGGTCTCTCGGGTAAAGGTCCCTCACATGACTGGCTACCTGATCCTTTTGACAGGAAATGCCAGGGACTGATCCTGGAACCTCCTCCATGCAAAGCAGATGTTCTATCAGTGACTGCATGGTCCCACCCAAAGTTGCGGAGCTAGTCCTAGAGGCCAGAAACTCTCAAATCGGCTGCAATCACTTCTGGATTTGGCAGACAGTCTACATGGGTATTCTCGGAAAAGGTGGCCTGGGTGGAGTGCTGCATTTCCAGGGTGCTCTCTAAATTGAAAAAGCCTTCTGTGATGTAGCAAAGGGTGGGGCTGAGAGTGAAAAAGCCAGACCTGACAGGGTCATGCATAATCCCATGAATGTACGCACTGTAATTCACTGGAATGCACACTCCCTCTTTCCTGTCCCCGGTTATTCCTCCCAATTCTTTTCTAGTTAGGCATTTTTCTCAGTGTAGTTTTAAAGGCTGCTTTCCTATGGGCACACACTTGAGAATCACCCTGATTGCATTCAGTGGGATTTGCTTCCTGATAAATATGGATAGGGTCAGACTGCTGGTGATCTAAATGAGTGCTGGTGATAGGCTACTTTCATATTGGCTTTGGCTTTAAAAGCCTGTTCTGTACTTAAAACGGAAGAGGAAGGAGTTTTCAAGAAACCGAAGAATCTCTCTCCCTGATGGAGAGATCAGTTCTTTGTTGTTTTTGCGAATGATGATGTGAAGAACATAATGCAATTCTGGAGCAAGGCTGGCTACTGCATTCTTGAGGGGTAATTATCGGCCACATCCTTTGACCTCCTGCAGGGAGCGATGAAAACATGGTTGGCAGGTCACACGTAACTAATATTTAATGCAGGCAGGCAAGGAGCCCAAAACCGTAATGATGGTCCCAGGAGGACCCGCTGAGAGATTAGAAGGCTGTGCTGACGGAATAATTCATGCTTCTAAAGGGGTCCTCTTTTACAGGCTGGGGAGCAGTTGTGCTGCCTGACAGTTTGGAGTGAGTGTCAGCATCCTTTCCCAGGGATCAGGCCTGCAATCCAATGATCCACAGCCCCTACCATGTGCACCAAACAGTGGCATGCCAGCCAAGCCATTTAGCACAGGGCACGGGGCTGGGCCTCCAGCCAAGGGCCTGAGATGCCAGCAAGACAGGTGTGGACAGGGAAAGAGAAAAAATGGCCCTGGAGCAAGCCAAGTGGAGCAGTCTGTGCTCATCTACGAGCCCATGCTGCACAGGCTGCTCAGCAATGGCCATTGCCTTACCCCGCTGCCATCCTCTACAAGACAGCAGCAGGGGAGGAGCGGACACCAATCCTCATTGCCCTGAAGGCTCCAAGCCCAGGGGCCTGAGGCACTGGCAGAGTGGCCCTAGCCTTTTGGCTCTGCTTGCTCCTGGCTCCTAGGAAATTTCCCTCTAAATTAAATGGCCAGATGGCCCATGGGCAGTGCTAGTGGGTCCAACTGGGTGGGGGAAGATGATGTCTTATGCACATCATCACTTCTCAGACCTAGGTAGGGTCCAACTAAATCCAAATCAAGCCACCGAAGCACTGACAGCAGGCTGAAGATTCAGGCAGTGACTAAGCTGCAGATAGGGAGTACACCTACAATGCAGCATTAGTCAGGAAAAAGGCTTCAGACTGCACTGGAAGGATTAATATAGCCAGCAGGGGACAGCGAGGACCAATCATCTCTCTCAAAGGTGGAGCTATGCAAAGCAGTTAACATTGCCCTGTCTGAATCATCGGTTGGATCTGCAGCATTGCCAAGAGACTTCTAGTTCAAGCCCTAGCAGGAGCTAAGTAAACATCACAAAATAGGAGAAGTTTCTTATGGAGGCCTCTAGCCCCATTGAAGCAGCAAAAATAATGCCAGTGAATAGCTGTAGTCTGAAAACCAAGGAGGGTGTCAATTAGTACTAAGTATACAAACTTAGGCAGACAAAAAAATGAATAAACAAGGGCTGTTAACTCCATTAAAGAAACTGTAATTTATTAACTGCATGAGCTTTGCTTCCTCTACTATACCTCCATGAAGTTTCACTTGAGCAAAAAATAGTTCTACATGAAAATGCATACTTAATTTTTAGATGAGGCATACATCATAATGCCTTGGAGGAAACATTCCCCATCCTCTTCTGCACAGGAGGGAATGCTTCTTCTAAGATGGTGCCTGCTGTCTGCAGTTTTTATTTGGACGATATCAGGTGGCATTGTAGTTAGAGTGTCAGACGAGGATCTTGAAGAGTCAGGTTCAAATCCCCACTTGGCCGTGAAAGCTTGCTCAGTGATCTTGGGCCAGTCACGCACTCTCAGCCTAACCTACATCTCTGTGTCCCACAGGGACCTAACCTGAGCATTCCGGTCATCCATCTGAAGCCAGACAGGTGGCAATCTGAGAAATGGCCTTCTTGGTCATGGAACCAAAACTTTGGAACTCTCTCCTCAAGGAAATGAGTCTGTTTCCCTCTACTGGTGCCTTCACCAGCAGGTAAAGACTCACGGAGTTGTTGTAAGGATGGAATGGAGGAGAGCAGAGCAATGTAAGTTACTTTGAGTCCCCGTTGGGGGAAAGGCTAGGTATAAATAAAGTCAATAAAGAAATCAAACATTTTAGTTAAGACAAATGTTTCTAATTATCAATTAATTCAGTTGATTATCAATTAATGCAATTAAGCACTCAAATGCTGCAGTCATTCGGCTTCCCAAATACTTACCCCGTGCCAGCGGAGGATGGATACGTCCTGGCAGGACCATCCCCGGGGGAAGGAAAGACGCACCGCACAATGCCATCGCCAGTAAGTGACGCTAGGCGATGCTCTGACAATGCAGCTGGAAACTCGATGGTACCATCGAGTTTTCAGCCCCATTGCCAGAGCGTCACCTGGCGTCACTTCCTGGCGACGGCATGGTGTGTTACAGGGAGGACTAGTCCGGCCGGGGAGCATGTTTCCCCACCCGCACACGGTAAGTACTTGGGAACCCTAGTAGTCATAGACTTATTGTTTTAATGGAAGGAGCCATGCCTTATTGCTTTGATTGGTTTTAAATGAAATTGGTGTGCCACCATTTTGATGAGCAACCTATGCACTGCATAAGAGGCTGCTGTTGGGACAGAATATTGGCGAAACAGAATTGTTTCCAATTGGCAAAGGCATCAGACAAGGACGTAATTTATCTCTTTGTCTTGTCAATCTGTATGTAGATTGTATCATAAGGAAAGCTGCATTAGATTTACATGAAGGTGGAGTGAAAACTGTTGGAAGGAATATTAACAAATTGAACGATAAGAGAGGACACCAGATTACTGGCAGAAAAGAGTGAAGACTTGAAATGACTACTGTTGAAGTTTAAAGCAGTTTAAAGTAGAAAGTGCCAAAGCAGGATTACAGCTGAACATCAAGAAGACAAAAGCGGCTACTGAGGAATTATACAAGTTTAAAGTAGATAATGAAGAAATTTCTACAGTTGATATGGACTGCCAAAAAAGATAAGTAAGTGGGTTCTACTTCAAATCAAGCCTGAATTCTCCTTAGAAACTAAAATGACTAAACTGAGGCTCTCTTCCTTTGGTCACATCATGAGACAGCAGGACTCACTGGAAAAGACAATAATGGCAGGAAAAATTGAAGGCAGCAGGAAAAGAGGAAGTCCCTGCATGAGATGGATTGACTTGAGCAAGGCTGTTAATGATAGGACATTTTTGGAGGTCATTAATCCATAGGTTTACGATAAGTTGGAAATAACCTTAACATACACTTAATATAAAGTGAGAAACAAAAACAGCGAATGGGAGGTTGCTAAAGGCCCAACTAGTCAAGATTGTGGACATCTACAACAGGATCTAATGTCTGGGTGACTTTCTTAGCACAGCAGTCATCCAGAATCTGGTGTACTGTTTGTTGCTGCAAATGGCAAGGTATCAATGCAGTGTGTGACAGAGGTGAGGCAAGATGTTTTGTACCATGGCTGCCCAGATCAAGGCTTGGGGCTAGCTGGCCACGGTACGAGCCCAGCAATGGATACCAGCTACCTTCCATGGTGGAGAGCAAGCTGAACAATTGGGTTGCTTCTGCATTGTTGTTTGGGTGGCTTGGCCAGAGAACTAGATCTCGAGGGGTGAGGAGGGCATCTTCTCTAGTACCAGATGGGCTCAGGATGAGGATAAAAAAAACCTGAACTTGACTCAGAGCAACTGGTGCACAGGACAATGGCAAGCCAGCACCTCGGGTGGGGGCAATTGATTCATTATTCTCGTTTTATTAACTAGCATATTAAGCAAGGTTCAGTGCACTAAAACCTCATTAAGCAGGGCAATTGGGGACAAGTAACAGTGCTCTAATTCAACTGGGGTGGGGTTTTTTTGTCAGGGTTGTTAGCAAAGGTGCCTGTGGACAGACCTTCTTGAGTCACCTGATCGGGGAGGCATAAAGGGCTGCAGGAAGTGGCATCTTGGATGCTCTTCTCTCATTGTGACCTGACCTTGACCCTGCCAGAATTAAGGCCCCATTGTTCTGTTTGCCTGCAATGTATTCCTGCCCTGACTTCATTAGCAGATTGTTTAGGCAATTATTCAATGCCAAGAGGCTGGTCGGTTAGTTTTCCCAGTGTGCCTTGCTGCCTTATTAGCTCCTGCCAGACCCCCAGCTTCCAAACCTCAGCAGAACTGAGCCCTGTGGGAAAATTTCCCTCCAAATCCTGTTTCTCTTTGGTCTCTCCTTTTTTAAACTTTGTGTCTCTTCCAGTTTTCTGTGCTTCAGACAGGGTTCCAACCTCCAGGCAGTGACTGGAGTTCTCCCAGAATTACAACTGATTTCCAGACTATTTCCCTAGAGAAAAATGGAAGATTCAGAGAGAACACTCTGTGGTATACCATACTCTGTGGGTGAAATCCCTCTCCAGATTGTCCCTTCCAGATGCACTACCCTCAAATCTCCAGGAATTTCCCAGGCCAGAGTTGGCAACCCTGCCTTCAGATCCCATCCACTTCTGCTTCTCTTTCCCTCATATCTCACTTATGCTCCTGTATATGTAAACACTGTGTTTATTCCATCCCTCCTCTTTGGTAGTCTTTCCTTCCTCTTCTGTTCCTCTCATTAGTAAGATTGTTCACCCACATCCATGGCACGTAAATCTCCAGTTCCTTTTTACTAGAGACATCTGTTAATGAAATAAGAATCTCTCCCCCCCCACTTTTTAAAGGACTGGGACCAAATGTTCTCACCCAAGTGCTTGGCTCTTTATCCATGCGTAGACCAAATCACCTGACTAGGTGAGAGAGTTAACAAGCAGGGGAGAAGGGAACACATAACCCCTTACACACACATAGGCAGCCCCCCCCCAGCAGCAGGGCTGGCTCACCCACTAGGCGAGCTGGGCGCTCGCCTAGGGCACTGGCCCTGCAGGGGCACCAAAATGCCCCCCCCCGTGAAAAGCCCCCTTCCAGCCCAGCGCCGGCAGCCGGTGCTGCCGCTGGGAGGGAAGGGGCGGGCATTCTAAGCCCACCCCTTCCCCGGCTCTCCTGGGTGCCTCGCAGCTGCGAGGTGCCCAGGACAACAGCACTGGGCCATCTCCAGGCCCCACCTGGAGATTGGCATCCCCGATGGGGTGGGCGCCCCAGGCTGTCCTGCCTAGGGCGCCCAGACACCTGGGGCTGGCCCTGCCCAGCAGTGATGCAAACCACTAACAAGAAGTGGAGGGCAGATAAGTATGAGTGGTGGCAGAAGGATTCTAACCAAACAGTCCAAAGCTAGTGGGTTCAAGCTCTCTTACAGACATATCCACACTGATTCCCACTGCCTCTCCAGGACTGGCAGAAGAGGGGTGGTGGATCACTATAGGGACGTGTGGGTGTTCTTTTTGTTGGCATCAGGCAATAGATGTGTGAGAAACATGAGATCATTTATTTGGAACATTCACATATGTAAGAGGATTTTAAAATATTAAATTTGGCAGTCAGCAATGCATGACTCCATTCGAACACACCACGGGTTGTTATTATTGATGCCACCTCGTGGCCATGGGGCGAGGCCAGAAAGAACAAGCTCCTTGCTTTGAACTGCAAGGAATCATGGGATAGCATCTAGGTGGTGAGAGCTCCATGCCGGCAGGCACTCTAATGAAGATGCATGTTTGTGCAGCAGCAAAAAAATGTGTCAATAGTTGCAAATGGGGCTGGAACAACCTGATTGTTATCGGCACAAAAAAAGTACACTAGGCTCAAGGAAACATTAATTTGCATGAGGATAATGTCACGTCTGGTTAGGTGCCTCTATCTCTTTCCCTTCTCCCATGTTGGCCCAGTTTCCTCTTCTTCTTCTGCTTTCTTGAAACTTTCCCCTTTACACCTAGGCTCAGATCTGTGAGTCCCATTCACACACACACCTTTCTCAGTTGCCAAGAGGCTTGAAGAAAAAGATCCTGTCTCTTTAACAGAGGCTCAGGGGTGTTATTTACCAGGAGATGGTATTTACTTCCATGCCATGAAAAGCTTCAGCTGCCCGTTTCCACACATGAAGCTTCTATTAAAGGAATAGGACACCCCCCTCCCCAACCTCTTAGCAACCCTAGCTAGCCTAGAATGGATATTTCTTCCCATGAAAACATATGTGCAACCTCTGTTTGGGATGAAGGAAACTACCCATTTCCAAGCAGAAGCTTCAAATACCTGTCAAAGGAGAGGGGCTGATACTCAGCTCCGGTCTGATTTAACTTGCTCCCCTTCCTCATTTTCTTTTCAAGGAAGGTTTCCTGTAACCGCAAGTGGGAGTCTGAGGAAGAAAGAGGCTTTTCTAAAGCTCCATAGTAAATTCACAGTAGAGATAAGATTTGAACCTGGGACAGCCTTCAATCACAGTTCTTTTGCTTAGGCACAGTTGCTCAGAAAGGGGGGAAGGCTTCATTCAGTATCGCATAGCAATAAGAGTATCCCCCCCCCCTCCTTACTGCTTAAATGAAACCTGAGATTGAGAAGAGCATTAACAATTGACATTAATTACACCTAATTAATTTCAGGAGCTGGGAGCATAATCCATCATGAATTATTTATGGGACACAGAGCCTACCTTTTCTATTTGGGAATTCATCCTGAAAAACATATATATCCTCCTTTGTTCGAAATCATTTTGCTAAATCGTTTTGGGAAGCGTGTGAGTTATGTGAAAGGGCATACAGGCTACAGAATCTGGTTTGTCACCGCATCAAAATGCAAAGTGGTTCTTTTCTGAAAAGTGGTGGGATGCAAGCCTGTTGTTTGCAAGATCCCGATGCATACTTTTCATCCATTGCAATAGGTAGAGTGATGTACTAGTTAGAATATTGGACTAGGTGGTGATGACTGGGTTCAAACCCCTACTCAGTCATAAAGCTCACTGAGTGGTCTTGAGCTAATCACTCTCTTTTACATTAGGTGGTTGTTGGGAGGATAAAATGGTGGGGGGGGAGAACCTTAGACAATGCTAGGATAACCAGTCTCCAGGTAGGGCCTGGAGTCCTCTTGGAATTACTACTGATATCTCTCCTATATTATAATTGCATTCTATGCCAGCCAAAATGAGTTGGCTCCGTGATGTGTCAATCACAAGGTGTCCCTATCCACTGACCGCATTGTCTGAGTTCTCTCCCACTCACTGCAGCCTAGGCTGCTTTTCTCTCATTGTACCAGTGTTTTAAGGTCATTTGCATATGGAAGCTCATTGGACTTCACTCCATTCCGCACCTCAGCCCCCCCCCCACTGCGAGACAGTTGAGACTGTCAGTTGCATATGCAACCTGGTGTATTCTGAGAACTCTTAAAGCTCTAGTGCTAATTCAAAGTGCTGGGGATGTGTTGCATTCTGGCAGGGGATGCTGTGAGTATAGAAAATGAATTATCAACAGAGTAGTGTTTTGGAAAATCTTTAGGAATTGTTTAGTCCATTTACCATGGGGCACCCATCCAGAGCTTCCAGCATTTTCTCACTCTGCTGGCATCAAAACCAGTTTAAGGCAAAATAGAGATATGGACACTTCCATCCTCCTTTGCATCAAACTGTCTTTGTTGGCAACCCTAGGCCTGCCAGCACTCTCAGGGCGACTTCATGCCTCCTGAATGGCATTACTTCACTAGCCCTGGTTGCTTGCTCCTATTCAGCAGGAGCCTCTCTATGGAAGTTGCCTGGGCCGGCCAGCCACAAACTTTCTGCCTAACATACCTTGCAGGGTTGCTATACAGATCACAAAGTGGAAGAGGAGAATGAAGTAAGCTGATTTTCTCCCCACTAATGAGAAAGACAGAACTTTGCCTAGGAAGAGGCTGCTGAGAGGGGAGGAGATAAAGTTGCCAACTTTAGGTATGGAAATTTCTGGAGAGTTGAGGGGTGGAGCCTGGAGAGGGTGAGGTTTGAGGAGGGGTGGGACCTCAGACAAGTACAGTGCCATAGACTCCACTTTCCAAATGAGCCCTTTCCTCCTGGGGAAACATTGTTGCCAATTTCAAGGGAAGGGCTGGAAATCACTTAGAAATACAACTGCTATCCAGGAGGGAGGGGGGAGGAGATGGAAAGCTGGTCAGAAGGGGAGATAAAGGTAGGTTGATGGTTGGCTGGGAAGGAGATAGGGTTGCCAATTCCAGGCTGGGAAACTCCTGGAGATTTGAGGGGTGGAGCCTGGAGACGGTGGGGTTTGAGGAGGGGTGGGACCTCAGACAGGTACAATGCCATAGACTCTACCCTCCAAACCAGCCATTTCCTCCTGGGGAACCATTGTTGCCAATCTCCAGGTGGGGGCTAGAGATCACTCAGAATTATAACTGTTCTTCATGAGGGAGGGGGGAGGAGATGGAAAGCTGAAGTCAGAGGGGCACATAAAGGTAGGTTGATGGTTGGCTGGGAAGGAGACAGGCTTGCAAACTCCAGGCTGGGAAATTCCTGGAGATTTGAGGGGTGGAGCCTGCAGAGGGTGGGGTTTGGGGAGGGGTTGGACCTGAGACAGGTACAATGCCATAGACGCCACCCTCCAAACCATCCATTTTCTCCTGGGGGAACCACTGTTGTCAATCTGCAGAGGAGGGCTGAAAATCACTCAGAATTACAACTGCTGTTCAGATGGCAGAGATCAGTTCCCCTGAAGAAAAGGGTGACCTCTGTGTCATTATACCCTGCAGAGTTTACCATAGCAAATTGACGCTGAGTGCCCAAGACCAGGGCACCTGCCCAGAGTCTCTTTCTAGAGTTCGTTGTATGTATTTCCACAACGGGCCTTATTCCTAGTTCGGACTATAAAGATAATTTCCCTTGGAGGAAATTGCACCTTTGGAGGGTACAATACAAGAACTCATGGGCACTCAATGAAATTGCTGAGCAGTTAGGTTAGAACAGATAAAAGGAAGCACTTCTTCACCCAAAGAGTGATTAACACATGGAATTCACTGCCACAGGAGGTGGCGGCGGCTACAAGCATAGACGGCTTCAAGAGGGAATTAGATAAGCATATGGAGCAGAGGTCCATCAGTGGCCATTAGCCACAAGGTATGTTCCATCTTGCAAGGAAAATTCCAGAGGTCTGTCATCCAAAACTCTCTAGCACAGACCAATGACCTCTCAATACTTGGGGGAAGGAACAGTATTATCAGCTTTATTAGATGGGGAGGGGCTGATAAATAGCCAGTTTGGTGTCATGATTAGATTAAATATTTAATTCATACCAGGGGTACTCAGGGCTTTTTCACATTCTCATTTTCTTCACTCGCAAGTTCCTGGGTTTTTTTTGGCGGGAGGGGGTCTGTTCCACATGTGTTTTGCTCCCTCTACTGGTCAATTAAATACAACACTGGTTTATGTCCAGCATAGCTCACTCCAGATTTAAACTGCAGGTTTTTATGCTGGACATACACCAGTGTAATATTGAACCAAACACTAGATGGAGCAAAAAATGTGCAGAACTGGAAAAATATGCCCAAAGAAACAGCAACTTGCAAGTGAGGAAAATGAGAATGCAAAAAAGTCCCCAGATTCAAATCTTCACTTATCCATGAAGTTCCATGGGCTAGTCCTCTCTCTCACTCCCCCTCTCTCCCCACACAGGGCCTGTGTGATGGTAACTTAGAGAAGTGGAGAACCATGCATGCCCCTCTAAGAGGTCAGGTGGGTTTAAAAATCACTGTCAGTGGACTGACAAAGTTGCTAGTTCAAATGCCACCTAAGTTATGAACTCATTTGGTGACCTGAGACGCAAAGGAAGACAAATGCAGTTTACAAAAAAGGGAACTTGATGGATCCTGCAAAGATAACAGATGGCTGTTTGTACAGGTTTATTTATTATTTATTGGCTCTATTTATACTGTGCCTTATACTGGGGGACCCAAGGTCACCCAGCAAGCTGGACCACTAGGAAATTTCCTCTAAATTAAACGGTCAGATGGCCCATGGGCAGTGCTAGTGGGTCCAACTGGTGGGGAAGATGATGTCTTATGCACATCATCACTTCAGATCTAGGTAGGGTCCAACTAAATCCAAATCAAGCCACCGATACTGACAGCAGGCTGAAGATTCAGGCAGTGACTAAGCTGCAGATAGAGACACCTACAATGCAGCATTAGTCAGGAAAAGGCTTCAGACTGCACTGGAAGGACTAATATAGCAGCTGGTCGCGAGGACCAATCATCTCTCATTAAAGGTGGAGCTATGAAAAGCAGTTCACATTACCCAGTCTGAATCATCGGTTGGATCTGCAGCATTGCCTAGAGACTTCTAGTTCAAGTCCTAGCAGAAGCTAAGTAAACATTATGAAATAGGAGATGGTGGTCTCTAGCCCCATTGAAGCAGCGAAAATAATGCCAGTGAATAGCTGTAGTCTGAAAACCACAGAAGGTGTCAATTAGTACTAAGTATACAAACTTAGGCAGACAAAAAATGAATAAACAAGGGCTGTTAACTCCGTTAAAGAAACTGTAATTTATTAACTGCATGAGCTTTCCTTCCTTTACTATACCTCCATGAAGTTTCACATGAACAAAAAATAGTTCTACAAGAAAATGCATACTGTATAGATTCCCCCTCCCCTCTGGCCCAACCATGGGAAGAAAACTGGATATGCAGCCCATGGTGGAAGAAAGCTAGGCTGGACTGCAAGCACATTACTATAGCAAGTGCTGTATTATCTGGAAATAAAATAGATCTTTTTTTTTTCTTTCATGAGCCATGAAGTGATGGTAGGATCACGTGTGCAGCTGCTACAAGCATGTACTGGGCCCAGAAATCCACCAGCATTTCATGGAGGCCATTAGGGATACTCTTGTGATGCCAACAGAGTTTTGTTCTTTTGGGTAATAATATACATTATCCCATAATTCGTTATGAAAAGATATCTCAGCAGCTGACATTTGTGAATGCCAGGCTTTCCCTTGCTTTGTTCCTTAGCCTTCATGCACACACATTTACAGAGATGCACATTAGGGGCAAGATGCAGCCACCCTCCATCCCAATATTTAGCTTCTAGAGCTCCTGGGGAAGGAACTCACTGTTGAAGAATGGCGACTTGAGCAATTCAGACTAGCAAAATTGCAAGAAGCCATTTCCTCTGAATGCAAAAGCAGGAAGAAAACAAAGACAGAGAATTATCACAGACAGTTAGTGGAATACAGGGTCATTTTGATAAATAGGGAGAATTGGAACATGTGGCTGTGGGGCTTATGCACCGAATTCCCCATCCTCAATCCCGTAGGAAATCAACCACACCTGATATTTTGTTTTAACTTGCTAAGATACTAATTCCACATTCTGTTTCAGAAGCTTACAAAATTAAACTGGGCAGGTTTTGTGCAGAATTATAATAGCTTTTTGTCAACGTTTTCAGATTCTTCATGGAGGATTAGTCCCTTCTGGAGCTATTTTAAGACAGCTTTCCTTCTTTGTCTCAGATTTTGCACTTTCTCTCAGACCCTCCTGAATATGACCCACATCTTAAAGTGGTTACTCATTTCTACATCATCTGGCTGCTTGCCTGAGAGCAAGAACCTTTCTCTAATGTGGAGAACTGGACAAAACCAAGAGGACGGCTAATCTTGACAGAAACTATAAAGGCCCTGGGTTGATGCTTGGTAACCAAGGCAACTGGGCCTCCCTTGAAATAATTGCTTGTTTCAGAGGACCTTTCTTGCCTTCCCCCCCTCCATTTAGTGCAGCAAACTAGCCAGTATTTCAGAGTAAGAGGGGAGGAGACCCCAAACCAGAACTGCCAGCTCAGCAGCTGGCAAAATTAAGTTAGCTCCACAAATAAGTAAGGATATAAGCCTGAGCAAATTGTGAATCCAGCTATTGGATATATGTTAATTCCTGGAGAAACACAATTTTTCAAAATTGTCTGTTGGCCACATTAAAATTTATTAAGGTGGTCAGATGGCAAAAGCATCTTGAAATATAGTAATTCGATTAAAAATATGATCAGTCAACCTCGGGCTCACAAATCATACCTACTAGCGAGGATCTTAAATCTTTGTTCAATTTTTAAAGGTAAATAAAATAGCTTGCATTTTTTGTTTATTATTTAATATATTTATAATATCACGAGTGGGGAGGAAATTCAAGGGGCAGAGCTATCCTCACTCCTTTCCGTTTGGCAGACAGAACACTGGAAAGTTAAGGTGTTTTTGGAGTATTGGACTGATCCACAGGTTTAGAGGTAGGACAGAGGTGGCAGCAGAGAGGCACACGGAAAGGGCAGTACATCTGCTATTGTCAGAGAGAGAGAGAGAGAGAGAGAGAGAGAGAGAGAGCACCCCAAGGAGCTTCAAGTCAGCTCACAGCTTTAGTCTCTGCCAGAACCTAAATTTCATAGACCACCCCCCTCCCTTCAGCTAGAAGTGGGCTCACCTCTTCAAAGCCTTCTTCTAAGAGGTGAGCTCACCTCTTCTAAGTACTGACTGGCATTTGGCCAGAGCCATTTCCAGACATTTGAGTCCCATTCAGGAAATATCAGCAATTGTTGGACAGTACCATCCCCCCACCCCAGTTGATCTTCTATCGGTGGCCTGGATCTGAACCACCGACTCCTGAGACATCTGGCTAAATTATACACAGCACTTTATGAGTATGTTGTTTTCTATTGTTGATTTAAACTGTTATTTAATTGTATTGTGTATTGTATTATATATATTGCCATTCAGAAGTAAACTGGCCTTTTAGCTAACCAGAAAAGTTCACGGGGGGCGCTACTGTCCTGGGGGAAGGGCCACTGATGGCCAGGAACTAGCCGAGCTAAGGGGCAGCTTTGTTGCTTGGAACGTCACAGGGACTGCTCAGCTCATCGTTGGGTTATGGCAACAACAACAATGGGTGTCATCAAGCAGGTGAGCATGTTGATCCCATGATCCTTGCAGCTGCAGAACTGCTTGGCTTAGCTTGCTCCAGGGCTATTTAAAGATCCCAATCTGTTCTTGTACAGTCATATGAATCCAAACTGATAGCATCTCCATAGCATGTTTGCGGAGGTTTCCAGTGGATAAGGGGAGTGTGTGTTGATTCTCTTGGATCTCTCAGTGGCATTCAGACCTGAGAACCATGGAGTCTTTGGGGGCTCTTTGGTAGAGAGAGGGATTTGGGGGTGTTTGCAGTCTTGTGATTCCAATCCTGTTTGGCCAATTGGTACCAGAAGATGGTGCAGGGGGGTAGCTGCTCAATGCTGCAACCCTTGTGTTGTGGGGTCATGGTGGTTTCTATTCTATCTCATGCTTTTTAAGACCTACGTAGTTAATGAGTGATCTAGAGTATAGTAATTGGCTGAATGAAGGCTGATAAACAGAAGCTCAGTCCATATTGCTACAGTAACTTCTTATGCTCTGTGTTTTATTCTGAATTGCAATAGGGAAAGCATTTGTCACAGGGCCCTTCTGGATGAAACATACACCAACAGTGCAATCCTATACAGGTTTACTCTGGTCTAAAACCAATATAACCAACTGTCTTAGACTGGAGTTAGTCTGCACAGGATTTCCCTGTAAGAGGCATTTCTTTCTTTTATTCTTTTTAACCATTGAGAGGGCATTGCCTTGGGGCTGGGGGCCTCTCTGTGGGAGATCCTGGCTTGAATTGCTCTGATTTCTCTCGTGGACAAATGTTCCACACTGGCAGAAGAAAAGAAGGGGCCATTCAGAACTGCTTCTGCAAAACAGCAGCTGCTCAAAGCATGAGGGATTCTATGTGGATGTTTTTTAAGGAACAAAAGACACCTATAGGTTAGGGTCGCTTATTATGTTCCATGTTAGTATAAAATTAATGGGTGAATGTTGACATGTTTGTTTTATTAATGCATTTGAACTGTGTTTTTTCCATCTAAAAACAACTCCCAAAGGGCTGTCATGGCATTAATCCAAAAAATCAAAACACAGTCTCCATAATACCTTTCATTAAAACCAGCCAAGTGTCATATAACCATGCATAAGCTTTCAAGTGTACTAGAATCCATCATCAGGCTGAATGTTATAAATATACAAAAATGTTTAAATGTTTAAAGATCTTTTAAAACACCTTGGAATTTTTTAAAAAAATAATAATATCAAGCCTGATGAAAGCTTCTAGTGAACTTGAACGCTCCACACATAGTTATATGTCATTTGGTTCTCCTAATGAAAGACGTTTATGGAGACTGTGTTCTGGTTTTGTTTTTATTTTACTTTTGGCACCACATGGCTGCTAACAACCTCTTTCATAGCATTAATAACAGTCAACCTATTTGCCTCTGAGTAGATCTTGTCAGTGAAATAGGCTGCTTCTCTATGCATATGCAGGAGTGCCTAAGGGCTGCGGTAATTTTACAGCTCAGATGTCTCTAATTTGTGTGTATTCCAAGCCTTGGGAGAATTCCAAGTTAGGAGGCACACATGCATCTTTTTGAGGTCCATTTGGTGGGCTTCACCCACGGCTATTTTTAGGGCCAAATTACTTGTGTGGATTTTCAGTTATGGGAAGTCCGGCATCACGAGTACAGCCTGAGTTACAGTGTGATCTTAAACAGGGTTATGTCCTTTAATTCTTTGTCATGGATATGGCCAGAAATATAGGGAAACAGAGGTGTTGGACATAACCAAAAGGTTCACAGAAGTTGTTTCTGCAAACAAGAAACAGAGCTGGTCTAGCCTCTCAGCTAAACTTGCCAAAAAGGAGTTTAGAGACTCAGAAGAGAATAGCCTTGGGAGGGGGGCAAGATACAAAGAAATAGCACAATTATATTAATTCATTTATTTTAAACATTTTTATGCCACCTTCCCACCTTATCAAGGTCCACAAGATGACAAACATCAGAAACATTAAAACATTAATGTAATTAAAATATACTTAAAATTATAAAACAATTCCATTAAAAACAGGGATTTTTTTGGTAGAAAAAGCCCAGTAGGAACTCATTAGCATAATAGGCCACACCCAACAGCAGAAACTCATTAGCATATTAGACCACACCCCTTACAGCACAGCTCCCTCCCAGGATCGGCTTCCCCAGATGCCCTGCAGCTTGCGGGGCGCCTGGGGAACCCGAGGAGGGAAGGCAGTTTAAACTGCCTTCCCTCCCTTGTTCAGCTTAGCTTCCCCAGGTGCCCGGCAACTTGCAATACCTGAGGGGGGGCTGTAGTCATGGCCAACTCGGAAGCCAGCCGGAATTCCGTTCCTGTGCGTTCCTGCCCAAAAATAGCCCTGGTTAAAAACTCATAAAACATAGGTCAGGAAGGCTCCCAGTATCCTAGCTTTCCACAAACTACGCAAAACGGAATTATTCCAGAGGGCTTTTCTACAGAGGCAATAGAGTTGTACTGTACAAAAAGATTCACAAAATTTCCTGGACTGTGGTCTATACTATTATGCATAGCTTGCTGGTAAGTAGGATCCTACTATGTAATTTTTGCATCATTTATTATGTCACGTTAATACTTAGGCTTTGCTTCTGTTCTCTTTTTACATTTCTGGTTGATTCTATCACATTCGATTGCAATCCTATTGCATTGTTTATTGAATGTCCCATCCTGTATTGACTCACTTTGTGTAAGCTGTCTTGAGTCCAGTAACAGACAGTGGCTGCAGTCACATGAACGAGGAAATGCAGGTGGGAATTGAGGCTATTTGCCCCGGGCTGAAATGACGCACGTTTGTGCGATCAGACTTCCTCCCCCGTGCCCCGCAGTTCCAGATACTAGAAGCCTTTCCTCAGTGGCTTTTTTCCATGCTCCTGTGGTGCAACGAGACGCCCCACCAATGACTCCAGGATGCTGGACAGATGTTTCTGTCTGGTCGCACCCCTTTACTCTGCATGGGAATCACAACTTTGTCGCCGCTTTTGTACGTATGATCACAGCCAGTAAATGGTTAACGCTTTAACCCAGTCTGAGAACCTTGAGTGACAGGGGATTCATATGGAATTCTACAGTTGAGAGTGGCAGTTAAGAGTTGCAGTTAAGAATAACAGTTGAGAGTAGAGTGGAAACAGTGAAGGAGTTAAGCAGAGGCGGAGTATCAAGGAAGATCCTGAATTAGGGAAGTGGGGCAAGCAGACCTTTCATGAGGGAAATAGCTCCTAGTAAAGGGTGTGTGTGATCCCTATCAAGTCATTAATGAGGAAAATTGGAACTGGTGTGGATGTTCCTGCCTTCAAAAATGTAAGTATTTTTGAGACAAAAAAGTTTACGCTTGTTTATTTAAGCAGCACCTGCCAAGAGAGATCTCTCCACACTTTTAAAGACCTGTCTCTATAACAAAACAGTTATTTGATTGTGATAAACTATTGTTTATATTTGTACAAAGTTACCTCATTCTCGTTGCCCGCTTACCTTCCAAGTCCTAAACCTGATACTTATCAAAACTGAAATAGAGCAGTGTGTTAGTTTTGAATTACCATCAGCCTCTTATGTGCCATTATTAGACAAAGACAATCAAAGTATTTTAGTTGGTCCCTCAGTTTGATAGGCTGAGTCGGTGTCTGTCTGTCTATCTATCATCTATCTATTATCTGTCTATCACTGCTCATATAGCTGTAGCCTTGAGAAGAAAATAAAATAATACCTTACCTGATCTGCTGCTGCTGCTGTTTAATTATTGCCCCTAAAATTTTTGCTACGGACAGAATAACAGAATCATTTGTATCTGATAATAACCACATCACTTGTACTCTCATACTATCAGGTGCCTCCTTAGACCTTCGATCATTTGGAGTAAAGGTGGTGTATATCTAGATACATTTAAACAACTGGGTGGGGCAGACAGAGAAAAAAAAGAAGGAAGAAAAGGGGCTACTCAGCTAAGAAAAAGATAAAGGGAAGCAGGGAATTATGTTATGAAGTGATAAAGGTGGACTATAAATAAATAGATATGTATAAGAACACATAAACAACACCAGATGGGGGCAAGTGACTGCTATTGAAGGTATGCTAACTAGATGAAACAAAAAAGTCTTTGCCTTGTGGCAAAAGACACTGATAGAGGGAGACAGATGAATCTCCCCGGGGAGAAAGTTCCAAAGTTTTGATTTTTTTTTTGGTCTTATATTGCATTTTATAGATTAGAAGTTGTCTATATCAATAGACAGATATTATGTACTGAGGCCCAGGTTCAGAAGCATCTGAGAATGGCAAGAATGTCCAACTTTACCAAAGTGAAGAGATAAATTAAGAAGAAGAAGAAGAGCAGGTTTTTATATCCAACTTTTTTCTACCTTAAGGACTCCCAAAGTGGCTCATAATTAGGAATGGGCACAAACCAGGAAAATACAGTTCAATTCATGGTTTGCTTGGTTCGCAAACCACGAATCATCATGAACTTTTAGCAGCCAAATGTACTGGTTCAGTTTGTGACCCAGTAGAATGGATCCTGTTCAAACTAAAGACACCAAACTTATTGGGATTCTCTGGCTGACTCTCCTCTATCTGCTGTCCAAGTTTGGTGAGGATTGGATTTTCCAGGTCTGAGTTATGGCTCCCCGAAGAAGGTGCCCCCAGGAAAGTGCTTTCTGGGGAAATGACTCTCTGTCACAATCTTCACCATACTTGGATGGCAGATAGAGGAGAGTCAGCCAGAGATTCCCTGGGAGTTCGATATCTCTAGCTTGCATGGGATCTGTTCTACACATGCCTGATCCTCCTGAACCTGTGCCTGTAAAGACGACAGGTGGTCATTTTGACAGGTGCAGGTCCAGAAGGTTCAGGACCTGCCACCCTCACCCCTCCATTGCTGGCAGTGCAGCCTTGTTGCCAGGCCTGCTGAAGTTTCTCTTCCCACCATCTCCACTGCTGTTATTGAGGCTGCCATGGCTCCTGGCCATCCCCCCATTGCCAGCAACACAGCCAAGCCTGGTATGCCTCCTGGCCTTGCTGCCAAGCCCACTGCAGCTTCTCCCTCCACCATCTCTGCTGCTGTCAGCAGGGCCGCTACAGTGTCAAGCCACCCCCATCACCACCAATTCAGCTGGGCCAGGCACATGTTCTGGCCTCACTGCTGGGACCACCACAGCTTCTTCTCCCTCCCCCCCAATCACTACTGCCATCCCCCAGCCTGTCATGGCTCCCAGGCGTCCCCTTTAAGCTGAGTTAGTGTGAGCCAGCTCACAGTTTTTTTAGCCTCCGGCTCACACATTTTTGTCTTAGCTCAGGAAGGATGGCTCCAGAGCAAACTAATTTATGCAGTAGCCAAATCGCTCACTCACAACTTTCATGCCAGTAGCTCACAAAGTAGAATTTTTGCTCACAAGACTACACGGCTTAGAGGGACCATTGCACCCCCATCACCAACAATGCAAAGAGGAAGTGATATGTGTATAGCCTATGCATGTGCAGACAGTGCTCTTATTTGGGGGGGAATTTAAACCCTACATTTTTTTTTTAAGATATCAGATTTTTCTGCAAACCTGGGGATCCCCCAAGTTTGCAGGAAGATCTGTTTACTGTCACCGTAGCCCCAGTCTGTGGATTTAGATATCCATAGATGGGTGCCACACATCACTATTGGATTTATATATAGGAAAGCTGAATTGATTTTATGTTTCTTTTTAGAAGGGGCTCCTTGCTTGTGACCTGCTTGTCTTTGGGTAAGATACTTCTATGGATACGTGTAATTGGTCTCCTTTAATTATCTATGTAGCTGTAATGGATGGCATAATTTTTTGTGGAGTTAGTCATTGTTAAAGATGCAGTATCTATAGTAATGCTTCTAAAATGATTAAAATGGAAGCAAATATTCTCTAACAGTATTACTTGTGTACTAGACTCCACAATTAACCTAAAATGCTTTTGAGTGTACCTCCTGCCGGGAATTACATGATCTGATATAGGAAAGCTAACTAGATGGTTTGGGCTTCTTAAATTTGTGCCGATCTCTCTAAATCAGCCGTGACCAGGATTATCTAGAATAGCCTAGATTTCAGCAGAGTCAGATGGGTCTAACTCTGTTTAGGATTACACTGTTAGCCTGCTATGGCAAACCATCTTGCCACTGCAACTAAGAATCTGTGTTTTCACATGGATTTTGCAAGAAAGGCTTTTGAACTCAAGGGATCAAGAATCTAATCTTCTTCTTGATCTTTTCTTCCACCACATCAGTATTGCATTCTGGCATGATGCTTTTCTTGTACGTTGCTCCACTGGCATTGCTCTGTTAAGGACAAAATTTTACTTCAGCCTGGCTTGTCATGTTTTATTCATCTGCTAACATTTTGTTTCCACAGATAACCTCTGACACAAATGTATTTTCACATGCCTTGCCTTTGAAGGAATCCAGCTTTTGAGGGTTTGAATCTGAAAGCATGCCATTTTTATCCAATTAGTAAAGCAAATAGGAAAATTGCAGAGCATGCATTCAATATTAATCCATCACATCTGCTTCTGTTTAGCATAGAAACTGGCAAATAATTAAGCAAGCCCTCCCCCTTCTTACACACGATTGGCTGCAGCAGTTTGTTAATTGTCAGAGAAAAAGGAATTTGAGGCAACATACGGAGTTCTTTCATTTCTGTTTGAAGAAGAACTCTACCTTTGCTACCCTGCAATATGTTGTTTGTTTATTTAGGTAACTGTTCATTAGAAAGCATTATGTCTCTCCCTTTCATCCCCCCCCCCAAAAAATAGACATTCTTGAGACAGGTGGTTGCGGTCACACAGGCCAGATAAACTGGGGGGAAGCAAGGCTATTCCCTCCGGAGGAATTTGACCCACAGTTGCACAATCACACAGTCCTTTGGAGCTGCAGGGGCAGCCCACCACTGCGTGATCAGATGCAACCGTGAGTCGGGGTGGGTTTTTTTGCTGTTTGTTCCCGATGCACTTGAACAGGGACTTAATGGCCAAGTTCAGACTGGCAGTTTGGCCCGATATAGGCACGTTTCAGAAACGTTTCACAAACGGATTAAAGGGCCAGTTCACACAGGCACCTCTGTCAGGCGTTCCGCACAGTACTCAACCCATCTTGTAATGCTTCCCTCCCGGGATGAAAGTGGTAGCAAACTCTGGAGAGTGTGTTCATCCCACATTCATCCCGCTTCCCAGAAGTGTGAACGCGAACAAGCTGATCTTGTAGGGATGCTCTTATGTGCATGCTGTCAGATAACATTACAAAAAGCCACTTACAGCCATGCCTCTGCCAGGGGCAGGCCAACAGTGCAAACGCTCCCTTGCGCCTCCTCCCCGATATGCTCCCACATCAGTCAGTGCATTGTGACTGGGAAAATCCAGAACAAACCTGTTCCGGATCTTTTTGCCACGACTCCCTCGCACTTCAAACTGCCAGTCTGACCTCAGCCAATGAATTGCATCTCAGCACTGAGGGCTCCCTATGGAGTGTGCGATGATGCACATATTGAGAAGGGGGGGGAAGCAATGGCATGGAGTCGGGATGGCCTGATTAGACCATCCCGATGCCATGAGAGCGGGCTGGAGCAATCAGACAGGGGGAAGTCCATCCGTGGCCCATAGCAACCCATTTGCTACCAGACTTTCCCTGGTCTCTTTTAACTCCGCTTCTGCGGTGGAGCAAAAGCGGGTTGCCAATGGCTGCAGGGTGCTTACCAGATGTTGTTGTCTGATTGCGCCCTTTAAATCTGTCCGGCATTCGCACCTATGGCGGGGCTAATTGTGCGTCTGATCGCAGCCAGGTTACTACTATTTTAAAACACAGTATCAGTAGAGAAACAATCAGCTAACAAGCCAACTCTCGATTTCCCTCTGATCAGTATATTTCAAATCAGCATAATTTGAATAATCTTGAAACCCAGATTATTCTAGGGAAATCTACCAGGTTGCATTTTCGCAGGCATGATTTTTCTCTCATTGCTGTTGTGAATGCAAAGGCAGGCCTTTTGTGGTTTTCACCAAAATGATCAAGTAGGAATCCAAAACCTGTGCTTTCCTATCCACATGGATCCCAGACCTGCTTTGGGTACAGTCTTCCTGCAAAGATCATACCAAAGCAGGTTTGGAAATCCATGCAGTGAAGCCAGAGACAATCTAGAAGGTGGACAATGTTGTGCAGGAGCCTTAAAACTGCTGCAGTTTGGCAGAAACTCTGGAAATCAACCATCTGAAGAAGTTTCTCAGTGATTTCAGCCTGCCTGGGGATCAACCTGGTTATGGCCTTCTGAAAGACGAGTAATTGCTTTTGGATTAACATGCACTAGCTGGTGGTAGAACCAGTCACAAATCCCAGCTGACTATATCCCCTTTGTTTCTAAATGGAGTATCTCTCATTCTCTGCTGTCATTCCATCCATCCTTCTGAAGTCATTCATTGGCCTGTCATGCTTCATTGAACAGATCTCAGACTTCCGTTTACAATGTAAATGAAGAGTCTGGGGATTACATAGGCTGGAAAGGTTAGTCTGTAATTCAGTGTGTCCCTAAGCAGTTCTGCATTGTCTTTTTAAAAAATAGCATGATAATTATGCAAAAAGGGATATAATGACAAGCTGACCATTGCAAAAGGCAATGCAATTTAGAGGCTGAACTAGGATGGCTTTTTACTGGGCATTTTCTGTGAGGTAAGGGTGGTTATTTCTTTGTCTACTGCAATATTGTCACTGCCTGTTTCTTTCCAGAAGGGCATCTCAGACTGACTGGCAGTTATGGAAGTCATGCTAAAAACAGCAGTATGCTCATTTGGCATAGGAGCAATAAAAATAAGCATGATAAAAATAATTTTTTAAAAAACCAATACAAGCAACAGCAGTTCAGAAGAAATACCCCTAAAAATAATCCCAGAGTTCAGGGAAAATTAGACAATGGGTTGAATCCAACCAATATTTCAACAGGTGAAAAATGGAGAAGTGGATCCTTTTGAACTACCTAAAAGGCTATACTGGGAATCATGGGACCTGCATGGACAAAAGTCATATAGTACAGGGATTGTGGTAAGCAGGGGAATTGGACAAGACTGAGTAAAAAAACCTGATTGCATCTAACTCAGCATCTAAGTCAAATGCCATAGCCTAGGTGCCACCACTGAAAAGACTCCATCTTGTGTACTTAGTGGCTATATTTTGGACAGATATGGGACAGAGACCAATGTTCCCTCTAAGATGAATCAGTGTGAGCTAACTCACCATTTTTTAGCCTTCAGCTCACACATTTTTGTCTTAGCTCAGCAAGGATGGCTCCAGAGCAAACTAATTTATGCAGCAGCCAAATTGCTTGCTCACACCTTTAATGCCAGTAGCTCACAAAGGAGAATTTTGCTCATAAGACTCGACAACTTAGTGGGAACATTGGCAGAGACTGGGTCTTTCCTAAGGAATTGACTGTGCAGGCTTATATGAAAGGAGATGATCCTTTACGTATCCTGGACCAGGGCGGACTTATCCATTAGGCACACTAGGCACAGTGCCTAGGGCCCACAATACTTTCAGGGACCCACAAAAATGTTTTGATTTCTTTTAAAATCAGAAGAAAAAATAATTTGCAGGGTCAAAGAAAATGTTTTTATTCTTTTACATCAGAAAGAAAAATGAAATTTTAGGGCCCTGTTAGGATTCATGTTAGTGCAAATTAAGTTGCTGAACCAAAGCCTGAGCATGGAGATGGGATTGCTTCAGTGGGGACCTGGGCTGTGTTGTAAATCCCTGCATGTATAATCTATTTATTATGTTTCAGAAACAAGATATATTTTTCTTTTGTGACTCATGATATTGGTTTATGAGGTTGGACCTGTGTGTCCATCGGTCCTATGTTATACATTTGTACCAGAGAAATGTGGATTGGCCCCTATTCTGATTACTTTTCAAAGGCAGACCAACAAAAAAACCCTTGCACTAGAGTAACCTGGATGTAGCCCAGGCATGTATGACCATTGCCATGAGAGCCTAAAAAGCCACATCAGTGAGCATGATAGTGCCTACGGATATCACACTGGAGATTACTGGTTTAGAGACACAGGAGACCCATAGTAGCAAACCTCTTTTTAGGATCTAGGGCAGAAAGGTATGGTGATTTACATTCTCCACTGCTGATTAAACTAGCTCTTGGAGGGGTATCCAATCTGTTGCTTCATTGTGTGAACATAAGAAGAGCCCTGCTGGATCAGACCAATGGTCCATCTAGTCCAGCATCCTGTCTCACACAATGGCAAACCCATCCCTCTGGGCAGCCAACAGTAGGGCACAGAAGCCTTTACCAGATGCTGCCTCCTGGCTCTGGGATTCAGAGGTTAACAGTGCAATCTTAAGAACACTTTCATGGGAGTAAGTCCCATTAAATAAAATGGGATTTACTTCTGAGTAGATCCTTAAGCATGCATTTTCAGCAAGCAATACTAAAATGCTCTGTAGTATAGTATGTCTTTTGTTTGTGACCCATTGGCAGTAGGTGAAGCTACTAACTGGCTTATATCTAACACAGCATGATCTTGTTAGTGTAAATGCCACAGCCCCAGCTGTTGAGACACACCCTATTGTTTAATATGGATTTTTGTATTCAAGTGTCTTTTTGAAACTGAATCAAGGGCCAGGTGTTAATGTGTGATTTTAAGGTTGGTGAACATTCCCTAATAGTCATATGTGGAATCTGTGCAAGGAGTAATGACCAGCAGCCAATTATTTACCAGTACAATCAATTCAGTTTCCCCCGCAAAATTTATCTGAAATACACATCACTGACACTACTGAAAGTATTTCTGTTAAACCCTAAAATGGAGAACTGACCACCTCACATAGGGAGATTTTTCCCCACCCGTTTAAAGGTGGTATGTGTAGTATATTCCAAGTAAATTTTTGTTCAGCTTAAAGCCAGTGGAATGCTACAGAGGGTGATACCATCTTCTACCCTCCCCTCTCTTCTGTTCCTGGCTGACAAGACACACTGCTGTTCTTCCAGATGCACAGTATGATTCTGCTTTTAAATAGGAATGGATGGCATGCATCTAAGTGCTTTATAGATCCTGGAGTTAATCAGATTTGGGGGCTAATAAGGATTTAGAAACTTCTAACAGCTTCTTGTTTGCTTGCAGAGCACAGACTACACTGTGAGTGTGTTGGGCAGCATTTTATTTATTATTTAGATAGTTTAGTGCCCTGCTTTTTCCCCTAACCCAAAGTGGTCCACAAAAATGCCCTATGTAAATAAACAGTAACTTAAACTGGCAAAATGCAATTAACCAACAATGAACACATACACACAACCTGTACAGGCTTTTAATCCAGTGGCTGGCTCTCTCAATGGTCACAGTTGGCAAGCCACTGTCCAAGGACTAGGGATGGGCATGAACCTAAAAAGGGTGGTTCTGTTTGGGGTGTCCCATAAACAAAACCCTGAACCAAACCACCCTAAATGGGCCCCATCTGAACCAAACTGGTCCGGCAAATATGGTTCCCCCTTTTTCCGGGCTGTGGTGAGCCATGGCTAGGAAACATGGAGTGGGGACTTCTCATCCACCTTTCTCCCAGCCATGGCTTGCCAGGACCTGGAGAAGGGGGGATCACCCATGAAAGGACTTCTCTCCCCTTCTCCTGGCCATGAAGGGACTTCATATAATCCTTTTAAGGGATTATAACAAAGGGTTAAATGGCTGCCAGCCAGGCTTTTAAACCTAACAGCTGAGCAATGGTTTAAATGGCTGTTAGGTTTAAATGGCTGGCCCTGGACAGTCAAACTTTACCAGCCAAAACTCTGGTAATTCCTTGAAAACTTAATAATTCTTTGTAATAGTGAAAGTGACAGCATTGGGTAGAAATGGCTCGCATCAATTCTGACTGATGTGCCTAAGTAGCTGAATGCTCTTAGGCAGTGTTTATTTTCCAGCTCAAAATCTTTCCCCATACAATTAAGTTCCCTAAAAGGTTTTTGGTGAATTAAACCAATTAAAGCGTCCATTTCATCCATTTTTAATCCTGGGTCAGCATAGACTGTTGTTGCAACATGGGCCCTAGAATTTTTTTTAAAAGAAATGTGTGCTAATGGCTTTTTCTGAGTGGTAGGGGTCTGCAATAAAAAGATTAATTTTTCTGTGCCTTGCACTAGTGATGGTGACCCCCCCATATGTTTGAACCTGCTCATGTTTCTGTAAACATCTGTCTTGAACACTTAAAAGGGCTTGATGGCTTTTTTCTTAGTGTTCTCTCAATTCTGCATAACAAACAAATGCTTAACAATGAGGTCTTAAACAAGTATGCCTATGTTTTGTTTGTTTGTGTTTAGATGAAACATACATGCGTTTCAGCAGACACCATCTCAGGGCCTCACTAGGGTCTCAGTGTAAGTTACATTATGGGTCCACCATAAAAACTGTTGATCAGATGTAGGGAGGATGTGGGGATAATATAATGCGCAGTTAGGCCTTAAAATAGGAATATCTCTTCTAAGATGTGGATGGTAGCTTCAGGTTTTATATGTATTTATATTAAAAATAATCTGTTGCCCAACTGAGTGAGTGATTAGTCAATCAAAAGGGTTTGGGTCAATTTTAATTCATTGTCCCCAGTGCCAACTGAAGCCCCAGTGCCAACTCTGTAAATAGCAGCTTCATATCCTGTGTGATCTTGTCTATGAGCCATACATCTCATGGGAGCTGCACATGGTTTGTGTCTGAGGTAGATAGCAAGCAGCCAAACCCAAGCACTTTGAGCCCAGTGGCCTGCTGACTGGACCAAACTACTTTGATCTGGTGATGAAGAAAAATATTTAGTCCCCACATGGTGCTAATGCTACATTGGCTATATTTTTTTTCTCCTCTGTCTGTCCTAAAAATAATTCCAAAGACAATCTTTTGAAATTTACATTTGGAATCAATGGTCAAGTCAGTGTTCATACTGTTGATTTAGTCTACATTAGTGTCTGAACATGGAAAATTCCATATGGCATGTCAATTTTGTTTGAACTAGCAGTCAAACAGGGTTTTTCCACTGAAACCCATTTTTATTTACAGCATTTTTCTACAGTACCCCTTCTCCTCAAAGACAGAAGAGGCTTCTCTACTTTGAGATGGTCCAGGAATTCAAAAAATGCTCCCTATATACCATTCAAGATAAATATTTATTTAGATACTCTGTCATAAGAAAAGGACATGAAATACCTAGCATTTACATAGTATTTTACAGACTCTAAAACACTTCACATACATTATCTCTCTATTCCATACAACATCCTTGTGATGTACTTATGTACTTGGGTGCCGTCAAGTCACAACCCACCTTATGATGACCCCAGCAAGGGTCTTTCAAGGCACATGAAAAGCAGAGGTGGTTTTCCATTGCTTTCCTCTGCAGAGTATTCCTTGATGGCCTCCCTTCCAAGCCCTGACCTTGCTTAGCTTGTGAGATACTATTCTGCCGTCTCTCCCCCTGTGGTGTAGCTGAGCATTATTCATTTTTCAGCCAGAAACTACTCTCTGGGTCATGGTTTGAAGGCACATGATACAGCAACCTTATTGAAGCTATGTAGGTCTGGGTTGGCTCAGTGCCAAGATGGGAACCCATCTAGGAACCATTGCAGGTCATGGAAGAAGGGTGGGATGTAAATAAATATCTTCATTCCATTGCATATGGTTCTGTTTTTGCTTAATTAAGTTGTTGGTCCATCTAGCTCTGAACTATGCCAAAATCTCTCTCCCTGTCCTGTTCTGCTGCTCGAAGTGCTTTCTATGGAGATGCTAAGCATTCGCTCAGGACCTTCTACTTGCAGAGCCTGTGCTCTACCATTGAGCTATGCCTTTTTCTTAGAATTGTCCCACCATAAAATAGTTCTTTTGTCTTGCATATTTTCACCCTGCTGCAATCCATTTCTAAACTAGACCATGGCTGTCAACTGATGCCATTTCCATCAGGAATATGAGGTCTCTCATGAACTGGCATGACATAGCACAACCAGATAATTTTGCAAGGGCCCATTAATGGGCTCTGAGGCACAACTGACGTTTCATTAAGTAACTGTAGTAATTAACTAGAGATATAAACTGATCTAGTGGACCAAGCTGCTGGATCAATACAATGGGCAGCATTGCCTGCTGGAATATTGTCATGGAATTCCTTGGGGTAAAAGCTGGCATTGTAAAAGTAACCAGTAGACAGTCGGGGAAATGATCAAGGGAAACCCTGCTTCAATTTGCTTTGGATTATATTGGATAAAGTATAATTCATATTTGGTTATTTGAAAAAGGATGGATCATCATAGAAGACAGTTTGATGTGGTGGATAAGGTGATGTTTTTGTATCGGGGGAAGTCATGGCTCAAATCCCTACACAGCCTTGAGAAATGATTGGGTTTTATCCAATTATTCCTTTTACCTAGGCTTGGGTAATTTCCACACAGCAACAATTCACCAGTTTTCTTGTTGCTGCTGCGGCTAGTGATTAAATGCTGTGGCAATAAGGCTTTCACACATTTTTAAAAATCAGTAATTGAAAAAAATTCTATAACATCATAATGGCTATTACTAATGTTTGTTTTTTAAGAAAGGACAAGTACGGAGGGGGAACCACCATGGGGGACTGGAGCAGGGAGCTGATACGGTAGGGCCAGGAAAGACCTGGTCTTTCCCATTCATATGGCAGCCACCCTTGCTTTGTTGAGGTTTTTACAAAGGAGGAGGAAGAGGAGGAGGAGATTGGATTTATACCCCACGCTTCACTCGGAGTCTCAGAGTGGCTTACAAACTCCTTTCCCTTCCTCTCCCCACAACAGACCCTACACTGTGAGGTAGGTGAGGCTGAGAGAGCTCTTTCCAGAACTGTCCTTGAGAGAACAGCTCTGACAGAATTATGGCTTGCCCAAGGTCATCCAGCAGTTGCAAGTGGAGGAGTGGGGAATCAAACCCAGTTCTCCCAGATTAGAGTCTGCACACTTAATCACTGCACCAAGATTATACTAAAGGTTTAAGAGACTACTGGAAAGCTGGAAGGTATGTGAAAATACAACCATGCCATGTGGAAGCAGGGAAAAAAACCACACACATCAAAGCCAGACCAAAACCTGGCATAGAAAAGACCTTGGTCTAGACAAACAGCAGAATGCAGTGATAAAATTCTGAGGTGGTAGAATGGGCTGCACCACTTCAGAGTGGGGTGGTGGCAGTGGGGTGATATAGTTAATGCACCCTCATGTTAAAACATTCTGCTATTAAAAAACCAGCATATTTCAGCATACTAGGGGATATTTCTCATGCAGTTGTGCATTATTAATAATATCCTGTAGTGTAGAAAATCAGTTTAAAACCCCTAAGCAAAATAAGGCCCCTCAGCTTCCTTAAAACAAAACAAAACACTTATCTAGAATGGTCACCAGCAAAAAGGTTAAACAGTAAGACAGCCAAAGGGATGGAAAATAGCATTTTAGAAATCTATTAGCACAGTCAGGTGAAATTACTGACAGATAGAATTAATTGGAAAGCTCAAGCTGAGCTAATGGGAAGGAAAGGTAGGAATCATTTCCATACACATTGATCAACAGCCTAGGCTAAAAGGCTAAAAGCCTTTGATCCTATACAAGTTCAACAGCTAATTAATGTGCAATGCATAGATGTTCACAGTTATCACAACTATAAATCTGGCCACATGAGTGGCACTGTACAAGGTTGTGTGGCAGATACCAGCTGAGTTTGGATTACTGAAATGATGTCAGCAATTTCTGGTGCCACACAGTCCCAAGTATGTCCTTGCTAACAAGATTGTTGGAAGCATCAGATTCTCAGTAAGAAGAAACCGATATGATTCTTTCCCCAAGTTTTGTCAATCTGATCATGGGGTTCACTTACAGCTGCTTTCATATGGATGTTTCCCCTCACTTTTGGTATCCATACCGGAGCAATATTTTTGAGGGTGGGGGGAGACATCTACTAGTCACCACCTACAAGCAGATGGAAAGTAGGAATCATCTGCCTGGTCTCCTGGGGAAAGGAGTTCCAAAGTGAAAAGTCAAGCCCCGTGTTAATTTTGTACTTGTTGAAAAAATTTGATGTAGGGGAGCATTAAAAAACTTGACTGCCTCAAAATTTGGAACCCATTCTGTTACCATGGGGCTCTTGTATGCATTACAGACACCACTTTTCCTGTGCTTAAGGTGGTTCTCCTGAAAAAGAAACATCTTAAATTACATACATTATATTTTTTTAAAAACTGCCACAGTAATGAATCACCACTGGGTTTCTGCAAAACCCCATGAAAGGGAGTTGGCTGCCATAGGAGGGCCTCTGAGGTAAAAGACTTCTCCTCAGGGGGCATGGCTGGCTGTGTTCCATCTTTTTGACTCCTCCTAGGTGCTGGAAAAATTCCAGGAATCATCTTTAGACATTACAGGTAGACTTAGGTAGAATTTGTTTGTTTATTTATCTATTTGTATCCTGCTTTTCTGACCATCGTCTCCTATTGGGGGCTTACATCAATAAAAACAGACAGGAAGGCTTACGTCTACAAACAATGTCAGTCAGTTAGCCTTTATTGGCATAAAATAATACCTTAAAAGAGGATTACTATAAGAAAATATACAAACAAACAATGAGACATGTAATGGAAGAGGAGTGGAAAAGAAAGGTAAATATCAGCTGGACAGAACTGGCACACACAACCAGGTCAAGAGGACCTTCCCAACCTGATCTTGCTTGGATGAAAGTGGTGGAATTGCCCAAAGGCCCTCCTCCTTCTGGTCAGTCATGAGGAGCAGACTGCCTCTTTCCCCCATGGGGCAACCTAATGAGATATTTATAACCCACTTTTCTCCCCGAGAGCCAATTTGGTGTAGTGGTTAAGTGTGTGGGCTCTAATCTGGGAGAACTGGTTTTGATTCTCCATTCCTCCACTTGCAGCTGCTGGATGACCTTGGCAAGCCATAGTTCTGTCAGAGCTGTTCTTGAAAAAGACTAGTTTCTGTCAGAGCTCTCTCAACCCCACCTATCTCACAGGGTGTCTGTTGTGGGGAGGGAAAGGGAAAGGAGCTTGTAAGCCACTCTAAGACTCCAAGCGAAGGGCAGGGTATAAATCCAATCTCTTCTTCTCTTCCCTTCCAGTGGTGATTCAAAGTGACTTATACCATCAGTCTCCCTGACTCCATTTTATCCTCACATTAACAATCCTGTGATATGAATGAGCTGGGAAAGAGTGGTGGACCCAAGATCACCCAGCAAGCTCCCATGGTGCACTAGGGATTGGTACTAGGGTCTCCCAAATCTGAGTTTGACACTCTAACATCTGTACCAGTTTGGCAATTGGAGGTTTATTAATTTTTTTGTAAGAAAGGTGAAGGAAACTCCCTGTATCTGCTACTTCTCTGGCCAGTGGGTGTGGCTAGGCTGGTATTCCACCTGACATAATATTTTTCCTGGCAGAGAGAAGGTGCAACCTCTCAGTAGGTCTTAAACTTGTGGCTGGTCACAGAGTGGTTTTATCGCTTCATTCAGGTGCATATTTTGTTGCAGAGAATCTGGAAATTTTTCTATGAATCCCTTAAATGTGTCTGAACAGTAAGTGCAAAATACAGGCTGCTGGGCTTGGCCCCCAGGTGCTGTCATGGAAACCTCTTCCTCGTCATGGACTTACTGTGTAGTCATAGTCAAGATTCTTTTCTTCTTGCTTCTTCAGTCATGGAACTACCATGACTGTGCTTCTAGGAGTATTGAGGACAACCAAGGCAAGTAATTGTAAATAATGTGATAGAAAATGTTACGATTCATAATAATAATAATAGTTGGATTTATATCCTGCCCTTCACCTGGAGTCTCAGAGCTGCTTACAATCCCTTCCTCTCCCCACAACAGACACCCTGTGAGGTAGGTGGGGCTGAGAAAGCTCTGAGAGAACTGCGCTTGAGACAACAGCTCTGAGAGAACTCTGACTGACACAAGGTCACCCAGCTGGCTGTATGTTCAGAAGTGGGAAACAAACCCGGTTCTCCCAGATTCAAGTCTGCCACTCTTAACCATTATATCAAACTGAATGCAGAGGAGAATAAAAATCCCCACCCCCTTTATATAGAGAAAATATGAATTTTTTTATACTGAGGTTTTGCCCCAGGTAAAGTCAGCTGTGTTCCACTGAAATCTATACAATGAGTTAGTTATGCTTAAGAATAGTTTAGCTCTAGGGGTTTCCAATCTGGTTGAGATTCTAGGCACTCTGGGAATTTTGAGAATAGGGAACGGGTACCTCCACAAAATGGCTGCCACAGGAGGTAGTGCCAATCACAAAATGTTGGGTGACTGCAAGCCAAGCATCTTCCTATGATGGAGGCAGCTGTTTCCAAACAGATGTTCCTTACACATGCAAAGGCAATGCCTCCTGGATTATTCTAAAGCATCCCCTGCTTTAACAAGCTGGAGGAAAAGAGAGGCTCTTTGCTTTGGGGAAGTGATGCTTTTGAGAAGCAGCAAATGGGTACCAAGAAACACAGATTCCATGTTGCTTATGGGTACCACACTGGGGACCACTGTTCTATTCATTTCAATGAGATTTAAGGACAACTGCTTTTCTGAGGGTTTGGGAGCTACTGGCAATGTTACTGGGAATATTTAAGTTACATACACATTACAAATAATAAGAGCAGAATGCAGAGTGTATTGAAATCACTCCAGTCTCCTTTCGTAGTCTATCAGGTCTTCAACATTGCACAATATTCATGCATCATTTCTTCTGTATTTTAATTTGATGGCTATTAAAATTAATCTTCAGATTGATTTTAAACTTCTCATGTTTAGGCTTACTGTAATGGCTCAGTGGTTAAGATGCTGAACTGCAGACCGGAAGGTTGGTATGTTGTCGAAGGCTTTCACGGCCGGAGTTCATTAGCTGCTGTAGATTTTCCGGGTTGTGTGGCCATGGTCTTGGCATTGTAGGACCTGACATTTCGCCAGTAGCTGTGGCTGGCATCCTCAGAGGTATAACACAGAAAGATGTAGTACTCTGTGTCAAGGTGAGCAGAAAAATGATAGGCAGGTAATTTATATCTACCCTGGAAGGTGGGGTAAGGCTGAGTCATTATCTTATAGTAGTTCTCCAGGCTATGAACATGCTAATGGAGGAGCTTTCCTGAAGAGGTTTTGCCTATGGATTGTTTCCTGAGGAGGTTTCCTGTTTCCTGAGGTTGGTAGCTCAGCAGTTTGAGACCTGAGTGATGCATGATGGAGTGAGCTTCCATCTCCGGTCCCAGCTCCTGCCAACCTAGCAGTTCAAAAGCAAGAAATTGCAAGTAGATAAATAGGTACCACTTTGGTGGGAAGGCAACAGTGTTCCGTGCACCTCAGCATCTAGTCATGCCAGCCACATGACCGTGGAAACATCTTCAGATAGCACTGGCTCTTTGGCTTGGAAACAGAGATGAGCACTGCACCCTAGAGTCAGATTCAACTAGCTTTCGAGCAAGGGAAACCTTTACCTTTACCGTAATGTAAAGCTACTGTGCATTAGCCCATCTTTTATCAAGAAAATTGCTTCCAAGGAGAAATTTATCTAGGAGCAACACATGTGAACAACCTATACTGGTTTGTCAAGAAATTAAGGTCCTAGAAATAATAAAGTAAAAGACTGGAAATGATACTTTTCTAAGAGATGGCACTCGACTGTTTTTGTCAGTTGGGAAATAACCCTGTATAAATGACACATGGCTTTAAAGCAACTGTTCAATGTTCTCAGGTAAACAAACAATATTCTGTGTTTTAGAATGAAACTTCTAAGAATAAAAGATATATATTGGGTTCAATCACTGGATTAAGGTGCCAGATAATAAAACCTTTTGTGCTCATTAGTTATTTCCAAAGGACATAAGATAAATTTCAGACAGCTGTCTTTCATTAGCCATACTAGCACATTTCGTAGTGATTTTGGAACTATGGCAAGAGTGGATTATCAGGATTTTTTATCCTTTCCTTTCAATAGAAATGCTGTTAAAATGGGTGGACTGGAAGCACAGGGAATATGCTGTGTAGATACTCAGAATCATTCTGAGCCAGTGTGATACAGTGCAGGAATCCTAAATGGGTACACTCAGACCCTCTTGTTTCTTCAACAAAGCATCTCTCCTCCAAAGCAAAGAGCCAGTCCTGGATTTCTCCCAGTTCAGTGGAATAGAAGGTTCTTCAGAACTTGTTTAGATATGACTGCCTCCATTGTAGGAAGATGTTCAACTTGCAACCTCCCCAAATTTTGTGATTGCCTGCAGCACCCATGGCAGCCATTTTGTGGTGGTGCTTATTCTTCATTCTCAACGTCTCAAGAGTGTGCACAGGCTCAACACATTGGACAGCACATTGGTCTAGGCTTGGTCAGAAGAATGAAGTTCATATGCTTATTTGCCCACTGAACTCAGTGGTGGCTTGGGTTTGCCCTAATCTCTCAGTTTATATTGCATCAGTCTTGGAGGGATGCATTTATTTATTTCTTGTTTCTTGTTCCCAATATTCCAAAGGTACAACTAGATACCAGGTATACCTTGTGCCTACTGAAGCCATCAAAGCAAGATGAGGAAAAAGAGACCTTAAGATCATGACCAGAAATATCTTCCATCACCACTGTTTTGTTCTTTTAACATCCAACCTAATGAAGAGTCCTGGAAGGCTCAAAAGTTTGCACACTTTGTTGTGTTCTTTTAGTTGGTATTAATAAAAGGTATTGCTCTGACTTGGATAACCAAGGCTGCCCTGTTGTCATCAGATCTCAGAAGCTAAGCAGGGTCAGCCATGGTGGTTAGAATTTAGATGGGAGACCACCAAGGAAGACCAAGGTCACTACACAAAGGCAGGGTTAGGGTTACCTCTGAACATCTCTTGCCTTGAAAACCCTACGGCTTTCCACCACCAATAAAAGGTATTACATGGCTTTTATTAATGAATTTTACTAATTTAAAGGATGGCTCTGAAGGTAGCAAGAAATAAGGGGAGAACCAGGTGTACCTTGGAGGATGGGTGGGATAAAAATACACTAAATTTTTAGCACAAGTTCAGCTATAGTGTCAGAAGTGTACAGTCAGAGCCAGTTCAGGAGAGCAACTATGCATTGGTTCAATATAGCATTGCTCTATTTACCTATTTTATTTATGTGTTTATACCTCACTTTTCTCCCCAATGGGGACCCAAAGCAGCTTACTACGTTATTCTCCTCACCTCCATATTATGCTCACAACAACCCTGTGAGGTAGGTTAGGCTGAGAAATACTGAGTGGCTGGTCACCCAGCAGGCTTCTAAGGCAGAGTGCGGTTTAGAACCAGGGTCTCCCAGATCCTAGTCTGTCACTCAAACCACTATGCCATGCTAGCTCACAGTATGATGGATGGTGGAGAAACTGAGTGCTTTCCAATGACATGTTCTGTTTCACCCAAGTTTGTTTCTAGCTGACTGTGAAAATCACATCATAAATTGCAGCCAGTACTATCAATGCCTCTTGAATGCTCTTCATTTCCTGGCCGTGATCTGTATTGTAGGACTGCTCATCAGCAATTCTGCCATTAATATTGATAAACTTTAAATAATGCATGATTTGGGGTACCTGATAGACCATATGTTGCCCTGAACCTGAAGTGAGCAGGCCTGTAATTCTGGGCCATACCCAGGTATGATATTGAGATGGAGGGAGGGAGAGGGGGTGGAGCAGAGATTCTTTTCCCCCTTAGAGGACCCACATTTCTTCCCCCTCATTAGTCACCAGAGCACATCTTTGGTCTTCTTCAGCACAAAGCACTGGGATTATTCCTTTCCTTTTAAAAGTTGAGAGCTTTAAAAAATCATTAGACTGTGTCCCTTTATTTTATTTAACCATGACTCGTCTGGCTTGTGACCTTGATTGATATAGGCTGGAGGGGGGACCTACTGGTAACAAGGACAAGAAATAGGGAGAATTCCAATTCTTTTGTGCTTCTTGGTAAGAGGGCTGGTATTGCTGGGGGGCACAGATGACTGTAAATTAACATTTAATGGTATGCATCTGAATGGATGAATAATGCATAGCAATAAATTGCTTGGGGAAACAAATTGGGTTTGTAAGATACTGAATATGGATTTTAAAGATAATACTTCTGAGGAACATTTTGAATTACATTATTTAGATGGGTGTGGGCAAACCTTTGTCTGCGTTGCACCTCAAACCTTTGGGCTAGAAATATGTCTGTATCCGTTCACTAGAATAAACACTCTGTATTTTATGGCAATTGCCCGGTGGGTCTTATTGTCAGTAGTCTTAAAAACGAGTGGAAAATAGACGATCACAAGAATATCACATTAAAAATCTGTTAAGAAGGAGCAAAAGGCTGACACAAATATGAGCTGGGTGGGTGGTCTGGGGACTATTAATAATACAGAGGTTTGGGTCAGTGGTCCGAGATTGTCTCCATGGTGGTCGTCGGTCACCCCCCCTCCCCCAATGCCTTCTAGCACCTACCAAGGGAAGCGGCTCTCTGCCAGCACAAAAGAAGGTTTCTGCCCAGCGTGGTGCTGAAGGGACAGCGCCACGAAGCCACCTTATCCGAAGCTCCGTCTCTCCCCACAACCCATTAGCAACCGAGGCTGGACCTTGTGGGGTCAATCAGGAGGGCTCCCCCCGCAAATGCTGGGGGACCTCTCGGGCATTATGGGGAGGAGATCCGAGACAATGACTGTTCCTAAATGCCTACTGCAAATACGAACCGCATCACCCCTCCCCCACACAATTTGCTCTGCTCTTTTGCCCCCCCCCCACTAGGGTGACAATTCTCTCAAGGTCAAACCGTTACGACCCCCCCCCCGACTCTTCCTGGCCAGCCGATGGAATATTTCCACTTACTCCCATGGAAGGACCTCTCCTCTCCATTCTCGGGGGGGGGGGTGACGCCCCTAAATCTGTGACTCAGCACATTCTGCCCCCCTCCCCAAACCAGACAGCTTGAACCCCTCCCCTGTGCCAACGCTTGCCCTTGGGGGAGGGAGGAGGTTGAGAAAGGCTCCTCTCTCGCCGGTGTCACCCTTCGATCGGGAGGTGGGTGTGGCCGAGGGGAGCGCCTCCAGCTTCCCTCTCCAGCTTCTCCTTGCAAGGGAGGGCGTTGCACACGCATGACACCCCCCCTCCCCTCCAGCCTCCCTCCCTACCACTTGTGGCAGCTGCAGTGCCCCGGGGGCGGGGGGCTCTTTTCCCAAGCCGATCCCGTCTATTCGCCCGTTTCACTTGTCACATCACTTCCGGATCAATCCCCAATTTCTGCTGCAGAGTGAGTGGGTTTTTTTCTCCTTTCTTTCCTTTTCCCCCTCCCCCTTCATCAGCTGGATGCTGGGAAACTTGAACCCACCCCTCCCGGCTGCGCTGTGACTGCCCCCCCTCCCTCAATCGCCTCCTAACTTTGCCTCGCGTCCAGAGCTCCGGCGTTCCCCTCCAGCCCTGTCTACTCTATGAAGGAGAGGAGGAGCAGTACAAAGACTCTCGAGTCTGCCGCGCACAGCCCCCGCTGCCCACCTCTCTTCGCCGCCGCCGCCGCCGGGCTCGCTCCAGGACCGGCGTGGATGCTCTGATCTGTTCTCGCCTCGCCTTTCCAGAAGAGAGCCCCCCGGGAGACGCGACCCGCCCCGAGCCATGGCTGAGAAAAGGCAGGCAGGCAAGCCCAGCGAGGAAGAGGAGGAAGTTCCAGCCTTCTTCAAGAACCTGGGTTCGGGGAGCCCGAAGCCCCGGCAGAAATTCTGTGGCATGTTCTGCCCGGTGGAAGGCTCCTTGGAGAACAAGACCATCGACTTCGACTCCCTCTCCGTGGGACGCGGCTCCAGCAAGATCGTGGCCAAGCAGAAAGACGTGGCCCACCTCGGACCGGATGCTCAGTCCCTCGGTTCCTGGCAGAGCAGGAAGGGAGGGGAGCCATCTGTTGATTTCGGGAGGAAGGTGGAGATCCGGAGAGCCACCGGCAAAGAAGCGCTGCAGAACCTGAACGACAAGGTGAGTGGGTGCGCTTGGATCGCGGCTGGCCGGCTGGCCTAGGAGTCGGAGCCGGGAGTCTGCTGGAGCTGAAGTCTTCCTCCCCGGGCTGTACGGGGCAGGCAGAAACTGCTCCCCGATTACCCCATTTGGCAGAGGGTCAGGAGAGTGGGGGGAAAGTCTTTCGCACCCCCCCCCCATATACCACTAGCCTCCCCGCCCGCATTTCCTAAGCAGTACTGTAGTAAGAAAACCCCACCCATATGAGGTAGGTTCCCAGACTGCAAATGCCAGACAAAGATGATGCCTGGCAAAGCCCAAACAAATAAGACAAACCGCTCTTCTCAGTTTAGCTGCCGGGCCCTGATCCTCCATCTGCTTGCTCTGGAGCAGTTTCCGGGAATGCCCTGGAACTCCTCCAGAACAGACAGCTTTGCATGGTAAGAACTTGACTTGAGCGAGGACAGTCTAATATTGAATCAGAGACAGTTATCTCTCCCCCCCTTCCCGCTTGATTGGTCTGAGCACCGTGCAAAAAGTAGATTCCCAGGAGCCAGTGCTGGCCACATCTCCAGTGCTAGGCAAGAGAAAGAGGGTTTGGTTGCTAGGCAGCCAGATGCAGTCCTTGACCACCTGTGGCCCTGAAAATGGAGGAGTGATGTGAACCTGGAGAGATGGAGAATATATCAGTTTCCCATCTAGCACACCCATAACATAGCTGGCCTTGTGAAGATATTGGGGGAGGGAGGAATTGGCCTCTTAGATCCAAGGGAGCCTTACCAATGGAGTACTGGTTAAGTAGTAGTGTGGGGGTAGTGGTTAAGAGTATCACAGGAGACTGGATTCAAATCCCCACTTTTGCCATGGAAGCTTACTGGGTGATCTTGGACCAATCACACTCTCCCAAACAAAACTACCTCACAGGGTTGTTGTGAGGTTACAATGGAGGAGAACATTGTAAGCCACTTTGAGTGCCCATTGGGGAGAAAGGTGGGATACAAATGCATTAAATAAATAAAATTTTAAAATCTTGTGTGGATAGGGTAGGCTATGGGGATAACACATTGCAGGCTTGGATAAGCCAGGATGGTGTGGTGGTTGGATTGTTGGGCTAGGATCTAGGAGAAACAGGTCTGTAGCCATGGGGGGGGGCTCCTGAGGACAATGCCCCCTCATCAATGTGCCCTGCCCCCTCCTCTCCCAGTTCCTCTCCCCTTCCCCAGGAAGTGGAGGGGTCCTGGGGTAACTGGCAGTGACCATGCCTGCTACCTCCGTCTCTCCTTCAGCGCACTGTTTTTTCTGCTCCTGCCACCTCATGGTTGGCTGGGGAAGGATTTATTTCAAGGCTGGGCCCTCCTTGCCAGCAGCCGCAGCATGCAAGAGGAGCCTGGGGCACACGATGCTGCCCTCTCATGAATGGAGCAAGAGGAGGGGAGCACGGCACTGCACTCTTTCTGGCATGGAGGAGGCAGGTAGTGGGTGAGCCTGGTGGGCTGCACCAGCTGACTGTGTCCACATGGCTTCTGCCAGGCTCTCCTTCTGCAGGGCATTGGGCAACCTCAGGCAAGGCGAAGGCAGGCAGGGCAGCAGGCCGCATCCACTTGGTGAAGGGAATGGCAGAGGAGGCAGGTGGGCAGGGCAGAATGGCTGTGCATTGAATAGTTTGCATTCTGCCTGGCCAATCATTGGGTCACTTCCAGGTGATATCAGAAGTTATCACGTTGGGGGTACGTGTCCCCCCCCCCGAAAATTTTCTGGCTACAGGCCTAAGAAGAACTAAGTTAAAATCCCCAGTCTATTATGGATGCCTGCCAGATGTCCTTGGATCAGCCTCACACTCTCAGGCTCACCAACCTCACAGGGCTATTGTAAGGATAAAGGGAAGAAGAGGAGAATGATACCAGCCACTTTTGGGTCCCCAGTGGGGAGGAAGAGGGAGCTTACATGAAGTCAATAAACAAATGATGGCTTCAAAAATGGGGGAAACAGCACTGAGTCAGCTCTTCTGGTACTCCTAGTTGAACAGGATGTCCCCATACTCTCCCCCCCCAATCTGTATAGCTGCCATTTGCAAAATAATCAACCCAACTGTGTCCTGTTTCTCCTTGTCTCTGGTTTTATTCTTGTGAAGTGCTCCATGTGCTGCCCTCCCTACAGTGCCACCCTATGTGGTCACCTCTAATCATCACCTGCCGAGAACATAGTGCCACCCAGTAGGGTCCAGAGAAGGGGGTGGAGAGAAGAAAGCCCATTTTTAACCCTTTTAATTTGTGGCTGCAAGTGGGGACGTGATTCATTTGCAACTCTGTGTGTGTCCAAAACCATTACTCACTAGTCTACCAGCCATACTGGTTGGAAGAACCCGCATGACTTATTTCAAACACACTCTTTAACTTCGTTTTTCTCATCATGGCAAATGAAGTCTCTCCTTTCCTTCAGCAAACATCTTTAAAAAAAATCCCAGTGCTCTGGCTGACTGTGCTTTCTAAGAGCAATCAAAGTGGCTTCAAACAAGCCTGTCTGGGATGTAAGCCAAGGAATATTGCCAGGCTCTGCACTTTCCTTTGCCATCAAATAGCTTGCATTCATGGCTTTGAAGATCAGAGGTAGCTAAGTCCAACTGACACCTGACAGACCTCTAGCGGCACAGGAGAACATACTTTTGAGAAAGTAATTCTGCCTACTCAGCAGCATTATTTTTTTAAAAAATCACAGTCACACCTGGAGGTGAAAGTAAATTTCTTACTAATACAGACTCTCTTGGAAGGTTTGAAGCAGGAGGTATCTTTTAGGCCAGTTTCTTACTGGAACAGCCTCCCAGCCCATGGCCAGTCTTAGAAAGGTCAGCTGATGTTCCTTTGCCACAATTAGATATTGACTGAGATCTTCTCCAGTGTCACGAGCCACAGTATCAGCCTCAGCCAGTTGTGCTCTTCTCCTCTGCCATGTCTTCTGCAGATCCTGATGGACCAATTCACACAGTATTTAAGTACATGAATGTAACATGTGAATGGGGCTGTTTGAAAATATGTGCATTGTATAGGAATGGTAAATCAGAGAGTGAAGGTTGACAGCATCTTCCTGTCCGTTATAAAGCTTAGGAGTGCTGCTATATAATGTGTGGGGAGCAAAGGACGTGTTTCCAGAAGCACAAAGTTGTGTGATTGACTGTACTCATGTACTCATGATGTTAATAAGGCAACATCAGGAGAAGGCCTTTGGCCTCTATGCCCTGTTTATTGGACCTCCACAGCACCTGACTGGTGACTTTGTGAAAGAGCATGCTGGAACAGATAAACCCCACTGGTTCAGCAGAGCTTTTCTTATGTTAGAATGGGTGGAGGCTAGCAAGTTGCTTTTGTGGCACTGTCACATTGATCAGTTCAGTTGTAGAATGCATGCCTTGCACACAGAAGGTACAAGGTCTACTCCCTGGCATCTTCAGGAAGCAGGTGTTAAAACCAGAATTCTCTTGGCCTGAAATCTGCTGCCCACTGCAATAGACAATATTGAATTAGATGGCCCACTGCAATAGACAATATTGAATTAGATGGCCCATGATCTCTTGGAAGAAAGCAGCTTCATGCTCCCTCAAGTTCTGAGCATTCCTTCCATAGCATTCTGCTAATTCACATGACTAGTTTGACCTAACGGCTTGTTTTAAATACTGTGATGCAGCTTTAACTGCAAGCCACCTCAGGCAGGGCTCTGAAGAGGGGGCATAGAAATCTTCTAACTAAATAAATAATTGGGAAACCACAAAGCCATTTGTGCCAGGGGGCCAACAGCACCCATACTGATCTTGGTAACAGACCTATGAGAGAGGTGAACTGGTCAGCCTGGGCCCTCTAATCGGGACTCTGTTCAGCTCCACAGGCATGACCACGCTCACTTTTATTGCGATTGGGTATTGGTGACCCTGCCTCAGATACAAGCTTCCAGGTTAAATAGAAGACCTTTATCTCAGCTTAGCCTTCTTTATTTCTTTATTACTTATACCTTGCTTTTCTCCCTAATGGGGTTCCAAAACGGCTAACAATAGTGTTTTCCTCCTCCTCCTCCTCCTCAAAACAACAACCTTGTGAGAGGTAGGGAAGAAGAGGAGGAGGAAGAGGAGATTGGATTTATACCCCAGCCTTCACTTGGAGTCTCAGAGTGGCTTACTAACTCCTTCCCTTCCCCTGTGAGGTAGGTGGGGCTGAGAGAACCTCTGACAGATACTGCTCTTTTTTCAAGAACAGCTGTGCCAGAACTTGTGACTGACCCAAGGTCACACTAGCAGGTGCAAGTGGAGGAGTGGGGAACCAAACCCGGTTCTCCCAGATTAGAGTCCACGTGCTTAACCACTACACCAAACTGGCTCTCTAGGTTAGGCTGAGAGAACATTATTCAGCAAACTGCCATGGCAAAGTGGGGATCTGGACCCGGGTTTCTAGCTCCTTGTCCCAAACTGTAACCACTACAACATCTGACCTGGGTTTATTGTCATAAGAACATAAGAAGAGCCCTGCTGGATCAGACCAATGGTCCATCTAGTCCAGCATCCTGTCTCACACAGTGGCCAACCAGTTCCTATGGATAGCTAATCACAGGGCATAGAGGCCTTCCCCTGATATTGCCTCCTGGCTCGTGGCTAGTAGCCTGGATCGACTCACCCTCTATCCATCTATCATGTCACATATCCTGGTTTCCACTCTAAGCTGATATCTTATTCATGAAATGGCCCTGCCCATTTGACTAAAGATATATTAATATCATGATTAATAGTATTGGTTAGATCTGCCTGCTCTTGCACTGTTATAAGACCATAGTTCTGAAGAGGGGGAAAAAATCTTTGTTTTTAGAAGGAGCATAAGTTACTGCAGGCCCCATCTCAGAAGAAGCAGGGCTGCCAAGAGCCACAAGAGAGATCCAGACAAAACTTCCGCTCAGCCTCTCCTCACACCCGCCAGATCAGGCACAGAAACATCCTGTGAAAACAAATGACATGATTTGCTATTAGCACAAATAGGCTACTAATGTGAGCATAGTTTTCCGATTCCTCACACTTACAAAAACCACTCTTCCTCCAAATGGTTCAGGGTGTGATCAGCCCTTATTTTATGTTCACTGCAGCACTGTGAGGCGGGTCAGACTGCAAGCAGCTGATCCAAATACACCTTTCCCTCTTCCCTTGCACTCAGCAAAAGGGATGTGGAATGTATAGCTGCACACCAGAGGCAGCTGGCCGGGTTCCAGGGTGATCAAGACCCCCGGAATTCTGTCCCTTCTGACCTCCCCCTTTGGCAGCCCTTGGAAAAGTAATTTCCTCTTGCGCAGACAATTATTATTAAGTACATTTTCATCCCTCCCTTTTCTGAAGGCGTTTCCATCCACATGCCTCATTCTCCCCTTTCCATTTTAATCTTGCCATTGCCTGTTCAGGTAAATTAAGCTGAGAAGGTGTGACTGGCCCAAGGTCACCTGGCAAGTTTCAGTGTCAGAGTGGAGGTTCGAACCTGGGTCTGCCAGATTCTAGTCTAACATTCTAACTAGGACACTGCGCTGGCTCTCAAGAAGGAGGAATGCCTCGTCATATATCAGTTTTGCTGCCCATTTTATGGAGGGACAGCTTTTAACCTACTCAAAAGATTTTAAATTAAGTAATCTTGAAGATTAATTGGCTAAACATTAGCACATGCCTGTAATGATGAAAGAAGAGTTAAATTAGCTTAACAGTACTTAGGGTGAATGTGTTCTTTCCCATTAAAGCTATTTGGATTGGTAACTGTACTTACTTTGTATCTTTTTGAGTTTTGCATAGAAATGAGGCAAACACATTTACTTACCTTTGAATCCTACTGTTCTTCACACACACACCTCACATCCAGGTGTGTATATATGTGTGTGCATGCATGCATCTGACAAAATGAGTTTTGCTCTGTGAAAGCTTATGCCATGATACATCAGAAGGTCCTTTTTGTTTTTGCTACAAGAACATGTGAACTGACTCTCCACCCAGAGGTGGGGTAAAACATTGAGCAAGATCAGGCTGCCATGCATAGGGGTCCCTGTGTGGAGCACACCTGAATTGTGTGGACTTGAAGTGAAAAATGTTTGCCCACTTCTTAACAAGGTGAGTGAGACTTGCCAGTGGGGGCAATGCAAGATTCCAGGTTCAGTCATTTTGCACTGCCTGCCAGAGAGTTGACCTTGGCAGCCACTGGTGCAGGCTCTTATTTCGGCTATAATCCACTGCTGGAATTGGGCCTCTGCGCTTCCTCCTGTCTTGCTCTGCCTTTTCTGGCTTGTCCTTGCTGGCACAGCATTCCACCTTCCCAAAACTGGCACTGGCCATGGAATTACTCAGTTTGTTCTGACCCTGGCTGCTTTTCTCATTCCATTCGCATTGGCGAGAAAGCCTCTGAACAAGGCAACTCCCTGCTCTTTCTCCTCACTTCTGCAGTCCCACTGTATTACTGCCGGCAGGCTTTGGTCATTTTTAAAAAGTTGGTAGTAAGAATATCACTATAGTGTTATGATGCTATAAAGATACACCTGCTACCATTAACCCCCCCCCCCAAAAAAAAAAATCTGGCAAAAGCCTTCTAGAAAACAGGGTTGGGGGGGTGGTAGATATGAAGAGAAATGGGGACCCAGTGGTGCTGGATGTGAGTGAGGAACTGCAGAAATCTGCTCCTTCCTATGCACACGGCCACCACAGTGAACAAAAGATTGCACTGAAGCAGGTTTGGAAACCTATACAGTAGAAATGGGGCAAACCTAGAAGGCAGACAGCGGCATGATACACTGTGTTGTGCAGAAGCCACCCCAATCTGCAGCAGTTTGGATGTGAGGATGCGGAGCAAAACCTCCATGTGAAAGCAACTCATGTCTCCCTCTCTTCCACCCCAGACTGATTCTGAACCCGTGGCTAGAGTTTATACATCCCACCTCAGACATTCTCCAGCTCTACTCACCCATGGCATAGACACCCTGACTTGCCTTAGCTGCCACTCAGATTGTCAGCTGCCCCCAACTTTGCTCAGTACAGCTGAGATTGACACTTGGAATGACTATAGTCCCCAAAGAGAGCCTACAGAGATGACAAGGCACACCTTTCATTATGTTGGGGGCCTAGGTCCTGAGAGCAAGCCAAGTTAGACATGGAGGGAGGGAGGTGCCACTCTGTGTAATGGCAAGGAACCAAAGAAGATCCCTTGTGTTCCAACACATAGCAAGCATCACTGGAAATCCACTATCAAAAAATTGCACAGCTATTTTAGGCCGATATGCGGCAACCTGGATGAAGCTAAGCATGTCTGGGACCAGTCAGTGCCTGAACAGGGGATCCCATGAGAACCCTATGTATGCCGAACTGAATGATGGTATAAAAGGCAAGATATAAAGGGCAACTAATTAAGTAAAGGAGAAGTGCTGTGTTCCTAGCTTAGAGGGCTTTACAAAAGAATTCATCTCTCAATGGCTATTAGCCATAACAGCTAAACTGAACCCCCATGTTCAGAGGCAGTATATTTCTAAATAGCAGATGTGGGGGGGGAGAGAACAGCAGAGGAAGGATGTCACCTCTGCACTTTGCTTGTGGTCTTCCCTGCTGTACCTTCCTGCTGTACCTTCCTGAATGTTGGGAAAAGGATACTGGATTCAATGGACCTTTGATCAAGCCAAGTATTTCTTATGTTTGTATGCAAGTTGGCATTAAGGATCACCCTGAACTGGATGGCCTAGACTGGCCAGATCTCAGAAGCTAAGCAGGGCTGGCCTTGGTTCATACCTGGGAGGGAGACCACCAAGGGAGTCCAGCAGGGTTACTATGCAGGGGTAGGCGAACAGAGTTCACTGACAGTTGAAAAGTGTTTGCACTCTCGGCCCTGACCTGGGTAGCCCAGGCAAGCCCAATCTCGTTAGATCTTGGAAGTTAAGCAGGTTCAACCCTGGCAAGTATTTGGATGGGAGACCTCCTGAGAAGGCAAAACACTTCTGTTCATCTCTTGTCCTGAAAACCCTGCAGGGTCACCACAAGTCAGCTAAGACTTGATGGCACTTTCCACCACCATTAGTCTTAACATAGAATCTCCTCTGGCCCATTCCTGTTCAAGAAGCTTTTTTGTTAACCTTGTTGGTTAAGGGAAGAGGCCATGGCTCGGTGGTAGAGCCTCTGAGGTCCCAGGTTCAATCCCTGGCATTTCCAGTCAAAAGGATCAGGTAGTAGGTGATGTGGAAAACCTTAACTTGACTCCCAGGAGAGCTGCTGTCAGTCAGAGAAGACAATATTGATCTTGATAGACTCTTATACAGAGTCTGATCCAGTATATGGCAGCTTCATGTGTTTAAGCCCTTCCTTCAGCTAAGTCTTTGTGGTAGCCCATGGGCTGAATAGCTGGTTGACATCCCTCTGGACCGGTTCCCTTTGAAATCTGCTGCAGGAATCAGATGAGCATCAGTAAGAGACTAGCTGCTAAGGCCACCAGCTAGGTTGGCTGAGACGACCTCATAGAAGATGCTGTGGAACATAAGAAGGCTGGCTTCTCCCACTGAAGGAGACTGTAACAAAAGGTTTTCTGCCACATCCAGTTAGATAACCTGAACGAAACACTTTCAGGAGGCTTTGCCTATGCACACTATTTAGCAGCAGAGTTCTGCAGGATTTAGCTATTAAAGGATGATTATCAACCTTTAATTCTGATAATATAAAAGAATAAAGAGGTTGAGTTTAGTTCTTTGAGCTTTAACCAGCAAACAAGATAGAAAACCTGTACAGACTTTTATCTTTTATGGAGAAAAGGAGTAATTTTCTATATTACACAAGACAGAAGAAAATACCAGTAAGTAAAATTTAATCCTACAATTACTGTGAAGATGAATGTTAAAATTATCAGATTTTCTAGCATTGCTTAATCATATTGTAATAAATAATAAGTTAAAAGGCAAACCAGGTTTCAGGGTTTTTTTGTCTCACTTCTTTTAGAGATTATTAAAATGTCCAAGTGACACGCCCAGAAATCTCACCTAATCTTCTTCTGAGATTTCCGTCCAGAGAAATCTGATCTGCTTGTCACAGCAGTGCATATTCATTTTTTAAAAATCAGTCTTATATTTTTCTAAATCTGTTCTAGCATAATCATGTGATTTTTATCTAGATAACTGATTGGTTCATAACTAAATATGAGATAATCAACACAAGTGCCAATAAGTGAATCAGCATGTGCATATGAGTTACATCTAATATAGCAAGATGTGAAGGCCAATCTCAACTCTCAGCCTCTATTGAAAAGCAATTAACTTAACTTTTCTATAACTGCTGCAATTAACTATCCAAGTTAAAAGAAACTGTAAGCAAACAGAGTTCACTGACAGTTGAAAAGTATTTGAGCTCTGGGCCCTGACCTGAGTAGCCTGGGCAAGCCCAGTCTCATTAGTTCTCAGAAGCTAAGCTGGTTCGACCCTGGTGAGTATTTGAATGGGAGACCTCCAGAGAATGCGAGGGCCGGGAGGCCAGAGGCAGGTGATCAGGCCACTTCTCTGAATGTCCCCCAGGCCCTAGTAGGAGTTGCTAGAGGTTGCCATGACTTCCAGGCATGGGTACACATGCACACACACACGCACATACACACAAAATGAAAAAATACAAAAAATAAAAATGCTTGAACTCTGTTAGCTTGCAAACTCAGCAAGAAAAGATTAGTGATGTAATATCTACTGCTATAAACCCATGAGCTTCCTTGCCCTTCAAGCAGTTCATAGGGAAGTACAGACACTTTACCAGAAAGGTACACCTATCGATCCATCTCTAATAATAGCAGTGTTAAATGGAATCCTTGCTTCAGTCATCAACTCAAATAAACCATATTCTCACCCAACAGATGTTAGCCCAATAGAAGACACTCATTTTGCTGGTCTTATGCATCTTACTCTTCCCGATCACCAGCTGGACAATTTCATTAGTATTGTCTGGACTCCTAAACAGAGGATTTTAAAAAAGAAACACAACTGTTGTTATCTTGCATTAAATTTTGCATGCAGTCCTACAGCCTAAGATAAGGACAATCAAATCTCATTGAAAATGTCACTGGTATTCATACAACATAACTGGAAAATTAGGTCTTATTGATTAAAGAAAACATTCACATTGATTTGTCATTACTTATAACATGTCGTAGGAGTGGAAAGTTATCAGGTTCCAGCACAGAACTTGGTCTGGTGTCTAAGTTCAGGGAATGGATCATCAATCCACTGGTTCTAAGCATAGGTACAGAGTGGAACAGGCAGAAATCAAGTCCTAGGCATCAAACAGAATCACAGGCTTAGAAACAGAGAGTTATTGTTAGTGTAGGCCAGGGGCTGATTGAAGATAGCAAGCAGGACTGAGAGTGCCAGAAACATAGCCAAACTAGGCTAAGATGAAGTGCAGATAGCAAATAAGGTTCAGATACAAATGTCAGATCCAAATGGCAGGTCAATTGCAAGAAAGGCCTCCAACCAAGAGAGGAGTTGCTTGGACCAAGTTCTGAGCCCTGACCTGGTGGAAAAAAGATTGTCCCTGGAGATCAGCTTAGTGACAGGTACGACAATCTTTATGATATCTTTCATAACTGGATGATGGTGATGCTGAAACACAGATCTTAGTCGACCAATCTTTCAGTGGCTACAGATGGACAGTGGTGCTGACAGAAAGGCACTGGAACAGCTCCTCAGCTGCTGAGGTCCATGGTTTGAGAGCCCACCTTAGTGTCTTACTGAGATGTTCTTTTCTATCTTTCTAATGTGGCCTCTGGTGTGTTTGAGTAGACACTGTACTAGACACACAGCAGAATCTTCATCCCAACCATGACTCCCAGATTCTTCATCTGTAAAACAGAAATGGAAGGAAGCTAACAAGATCATTGTGAGGATGACTAGGGTAAGTACAGAGCAGGTTTCCACTTTTTTGTTGCTGTTTAATTCACTTCCACATTGTGCCAGTGAATGATCATTTGCAGATGGATAGAGGGAAGCACTTCTCTGTTGATCTTTTTGTCAGCAGCATTTGACTCTGCAGACCAGTCTATCTTGGGGTGTCATTTGAAATTTCAGGAGGGTACACAAGGAGTGGTCCTGCACAGGTTGCAGTCCTTTCTGTATAATCAGATGCAGAGAGTGGTGAGAAGAGAAGCTGCCAGCAGTTTGGGAGTTAACACGTGAGATGCCCCAGAATTCTGTTCTCACCGCTGTGATGTTTCAGACCTATGTGAGACCACTAAGTGATCATAAGAGATTAGGACTATAGACAGCCGGATCTATGATGGGCATTTTGACTGCATGGTGACTTATCTGTAAGAAAATAAGAGAAGCCAATGTTGGATCAGGCCAATGGCCCATCTAGTCCTCCACTCTGTCACACAGTGGCCAAAAATACCAGGTGCGATCAGGAGGTCCACCAGTGGGGCCAGGACACTAGAAGCCCTCCTACTGTTGACCCACCCAAGCACCAAGAATACAGAGCATCACTTGCCCCAGAGTCCCTATCTATACCTTGTGGCTAATAGCCACTGATGGACCTCTGCTCCATATGTTTATCTAATTCCCTTTTGAAGCCATCCATGCTTGTAGCCATCACCACTTCCTGTGGCAGTGAATTCCATGTGTTAATCACTCTTTGGGTGAAGAAATACTTCTTTTTATCTGTTCTAACCCAACTGCTCAGCAATTTCATTGAGTCTGGTGTGAAGGTTGCAAACATCATGTTCTGTCTAGATAGGCAGATAGTGCAGGGAAGGAGTCAGCAGCCATGATGCATGTTGGCACCAATGACATTGGGCAATGTAGTTGTGTGGTCCTGGAGGGGGGAAAAATAGGTTACTAGGCAGAAGGCTAAAGTCCAGAACTTGCCACGTAGCATTCTCAGAATTGCTACATGTGCTACATGCAAAGCCAGCTAGACAGGAACAGATTAGGTGTCTCAATGTATGGATGAGGAAAAGGTGTCAGGAGGAAGAATTTAGATTTTTTTAGGTACTGGGGAACTTTCTGGGACAAGCCCAACCTATACAAAATAGACTAGCTTCACTTCAATGGAAAGAGAACCAGGCTGCTGGTGTTTTGTATCAAAAAAGTGGTAGAGCAGCTTTTAAAACTGGGGGGAAAGCTGACAGGAGCTAGAGCAGAGGTGTCAAGCTCATTTGTTAAAAGGGCCAGATATGACATCAATGTCCCTTTGACGTGCCAGGCCATGTGTGCCATAAAATGTAATGCCAGGTATCGGAGATATAAACTGTATAAAGGACAGCAACTGCTAAGGTCTGAGTTGGTGTATCCTCACTGCAAGACCTCATGGAACTGGGAGGGGATGCAAAGGAAAACCCATATGGGCGGAGAGCCAGCGGTGCAGCCCTGGGCAGATCCTGGGCAGATGAGGTTGTTCCACCATGCTGAAGCCACAGCCAGAATGGCTCCACCCACTCCCCTGCAAGCAGTCTCCTGTTCCCTCCCTTGCACTAGTTGCTCACAGGCCACTTGAGAGCTCTGGATGTTTGACACCCCAGAGCTAGAGAGCCTCCAACTCATAATGATTCATCCAAAACAGATGGTGTGGTAAATTCTGATGAAAATATTGGTGGGAGAGTGTGGCATGGGGTGAGTGGAGTGAGATGAGATGCTGGTGACCACTGGGGGAATTTTTAGTCCAGGTGGCACTGGGAAGCCATGAGGAAGACATGAGGAATGGACATGGACAGAATATTCAGGAACTTCCTGTAGCGGGGAGGGTTTGGCCCGACACCTATTCCATTGGCTGGGCTTGGCTCATGGTGTTGGCTACTATGGGTGGGAAAGACATACCATTAAGGTTCTGAGGGAATAATTGGGTGTGAGAGCCAGCTGGGCAAAGTTGCCTATTGGGCAACACCTTAAAAGCAGTGGTGAGGCACACATGGGGCTAGCCAGTGAAGGAGAGCTGGGTGGACAGTGTATAATGAGGAGTGGGGCTCAGTTAAGCATGCCTACCTTAAACTGTGCAACAATGAAGGAAGAAGTTTGTCACAGGTACATTTCTGGAAGCAATTATTTCTTGTTGGGGAGCTGGAGTGCTTAGTGCTAAATGATGATGTAGATATAGTGGGCATTTCAGAAATCTGGTGATTGGGGGAAAATCAACGGGACACTGTTATCTCTGGATATAAACTCTGTAGACAGGACAGGGAGGGATGTGTTGGGTTCATTGTTGCTTTGTATATCAAATAGGGCATACAATCAAATAAGATAGAAAACATTAAAGGAAGAAGTTCCTCCACAGAATGCTATGGGCAGAGAAACCAAACCCTAAGCATTACTTAGAAGTAAAAGTAGGGATGTACTATTGCTTCCCTGACTGAAATCATGAGGCAGATCTCAAGTCAGGGAAGGAAATAGGTGGGGTGACAAAAATGGAAAATGTTGTAATATTGGGTATCATAATTACAGTCACATTGATTGGGATAATATATGCCTGGGTCATGCTGTAGGAACAAATGTTTCTAGAGTTCATAAATGACTGCATATGGGAAGAGCTGGAGACAGAGGTGGGGGCGACTCTGGACTTGGTTCTGAGTGGGCTCAAGACCTGATGCAAGACATAGATGTTGTTGCACCACCTAAGAACCATGATCATAATGCTATTAAGTTCATCTTTCATGTCAACAGAAATTTGTCCCCAAAGTCCAAAACAATCACTTTTGATGAGAGGACAAGTCAGGAGAAAGTGAAAAAAGAAAATTACAAGTCAAATCCTTTCAGGACACTTGGAAGCTATGTGAAAGTACACTAACTGAGGCACAGATAGAATGCATACCTCAGATCAGAAAGTGAGCAAAAGGAGCACAGGTTCTGGAAAAACAAATTTAAGTTGAAAATAAGGTGAGCAAAAAGAGAATTTGAGGCTCGGATCGCCAAAAACATTAAGATTGACAAAAAAGATTTCTTCAAATTTAACAGCAACAAGAAACTGACTAGGAAGGTGGTTAGGCCTTCAGATGGCAAATGGGTTGCTTGGGAGATGGCAGAGAAATGGAATGACTTCTTTGCTTCTGTTTTCACTGTGTAACATCATGTACAGTGCATAGCCACTTCAGAGCTGCTGTTTTAGGGAAGGGTGTTTCTACAACTGAGTCAGATTGAAATGATGAGAGAGCTACTAGTCAAACTGAAAACCAATCAGTCTACTGGCTAAGATGGCATACACTTGAAAGTTCTTAAAGATCTGAGATCTGAAATTGTTGACCTACTATGTAACTTGGCTTTATGCCAGATGACTGGAAAATAGCAAATGTCACACCATTTTTTATAGCAGGGTTGAACAGGGATCCAGGGAATTACAGGCCAGTGAAGTAATAAAAAGGTTAACGAGAGAAAACACAGTGAGGAACAAAGCATACTGAGAACAATCATCATGGCTTCTGCAAATGGAAGTCCTTCCCTACCAGCATTTTGAAGTTCTTTGAACAGGTTAAAAGGTGTGTAAATAAGGGTGATCCAGTAGACATCATATATCTGTACTTCTAAAAGTTTTTTAACATGGTACCTCACCAGAGACTCCTGAGTGAGTTTAGCAATCATAAGCTTTTGCACATATCCTCTTATGAATTAAAAGTTGGTTACATGGCAGGAGGTAGGGATAAATAAACAGTCCTCATAATGGGGAGAAATGAGCAATGGTATCCCACAATTATCGGTATCAGGACTGGTGCTATTTAATTTGTTCATAAATGATTTGAAATTAGAAGTGAGCAGTGTAGTAGCCAAGTTTGCATATGATACCATAGGGATGTGCTTTCAGATGTATCTGGTCTGATGGCACACACTTGAGAGTTAATGTCTCAAATTTGAAATTGCTGGTTTATTATTACCTACTTGCCTGCCTGCCTGCCTGTCTGTCCCAGAAATATTCTATATAAGGAAGTATAAGGAACCAGTGTTTTAAGGCTCCCAGGGCTATTTTTGTAATGTTTCTATGTTTCTGTGTCTTCCCAGGGCTTGGTATCAGCTTGCCATGTTGGTTTGGCTTTGATTCCATCCTTTTAAATTGGTTTTGTTGGTCTTGCAACATTGTATTGTTTGCGCAGATTGCTTCATATTGGGTTTGCTTTTTCAGTGGATTTTTGGGTTTGGCATTGCCTTTGATTCTAGGCTCAGATTCTCCAATTTTACATGCATTGGGCTTGCCACAGGGGTTCATGTTGGCTTGGAAGATCCTCTGGTTTGACATTGGTCTAGATCCTTGGGTTGTACATTTGTAGTTACTAGTATTGCCACATTTCCTGACAGTTCTCCTGGGATTCCCTGGTTCTGCATTGGTTCTTTTAAAAAAAAATTACTTCGAGTTTTATCCATATTACACAAACATTTTACTTACAATAAAAAATAGTGAGAGTCTTATAATTTCCCTCTTTTTTTGTATCCAATTATACACCCTTGACCAAAGTTCCCAATACATCTCTTCGTCTTTCCTTTGTAATAACATGCTTAATCTGTCAATCTCTGCCATATCTATTAATCTCTGAATTAGTTCTTCCTTTGTTGGTATTTTTCCTGATTTCCAATATTTTGCAAGCAGAATTCTGGCTGTTGTTAATATATATATTATCATATGTGTGTCTAGTTTACTGTGTCCCTCTGGCACCATATTCAGTAAAAAAAAATCTCAGGTTCTAATGGTAAATTAATATCTAATATTTCCCAAATCATATTTTGTATTCTTAACCAGTGTTTACAAATTTTCTCACACACACACCACATATGGAAAAATGTTCCAACATTTTTCTTACACTTCCAACAATTGTTCAGTACATTTGGGTTCAATACATTGGTTCTTTGGGTTTGTTGATTCTGTCTGCTTTGACGGGTTTTTGGCCAGTGGTTGCTTTGCTTACTCTTGTGTCTTTGGCTATTCTTTGTCCTGAAGAGAATATGGATTTCCCTCCCTGTTCTTCACATTACAAATAGTGGATGATGGTTGGGGGCACCTTGTTTAGGAGCCCACAGAACTGGATCTGTTGATTCTTGGTCCAAATGGACCTCTTGGTCCAATTCACTTGAAATTTGGGACTTACTTAAATTTTGCAATTTTGCTTGAAAAACAGCCCCTCCAGCCCTCTGGAAATATTCCCCATAGGGAATAATGGAGTCTAAACATATTGGAATCCTGGAAAAAGAAACCTGGATCTGAATACCAAACACTGTGGTGCTGCCTCATTTGGAATATGGCATGCAGTTCTGGTTTGCAAATTTAAAAAAAGGATATTGCAGTTCTGGAACTGTACAAAGGAGGGCAACTAAGATGATTACTTGGTTGGAACATCTTTCCTATGGTAAAAGGTTAAAGAGTCTGGGATTTCTAGTCTAAAAAGAAGATGGCTAAGGGGAGACATGACAGAGGTTTATGAAATTATGCATAAGGCACAGAATATACAGTGCTTTTTTCTGTTGTATCTAGTTCATAAATTGCATCTCCTCTTGGATTCAGCCAAGTTAATTGTACTGATCTGAGCTAATCTAACCTCAGGATTGTACTATTACAGTGCACTAGTCACAGGACTGCCCATGAACAAACCAGAAACTGCAGTTAGTATCTAGCCATTACCGTCAGATGAAACCACAATTGAGTTAACTTAATTAGCTGATGGGGCCTAATTTCATGTTATAATGTTTATGGGTCCACCCTGGGTCAGTTCCACCATGTAGTCAGGTTCTGAGCATTCTGTGTTGAAACTTCAGTGCTCAAATCTCTCTCTGTGTGTGAGAATCTGAACTGGGAACATGGCACACATGGAGAAGGGGGTTATACTGCTCTTGTGTAGCCTGTCCGTGAGTCATTTCCCTGATCTGAAATGTCCCCAGGGACTTCTATGTGCATGTCTGTGAAACATATGCACACTAATGTATATAAGCAAGTTTCCCTAGTGGGGCACATAATAGCTTCTTGGGTCCCTCTTAGGTTGGCAAACTGTCAGGGAGTGGAGGGCTAAAGTGCCATCTCCCTGTGTGTCATGTTCCCAATCCATATTGGGTTCTCCCCATGCCTGAGAATCTAAGTTTCAGCAGGGAATTCCCAGCATGCTACTGCTTGGTAGGGCTAACAGGTCCCAGACTTGTAAACAGTATAGGCTATTTTTGTTAACCCAGGCTAACAGTTGATCTCATCAGCTCTTGGAAACTAAGCAGGGTTGGACCGGGTTATTATTTGGATGGAAGACCACCAAGGAAGTCCAGAGCTGCAACACAGAAGCAGGCAATGGCAAACCACCTCTGAATGGCTCTTGCCACACAGGATCACCATAAATAAACTGTGACATGATGATACTTTTCACCACCATTGTTAGTCCATCATTCTGATTCCAAGCTCAATTCAACGTGATGGTTTTGACCTTCATGGCCTGGAACCAATGCTCCCTCTAAGCTGTGGAGTCTTGTGAGCAAAAATTCTACTTTGTGAGCTACTGGAATTAAAGCTGTGAGTGAGTGATTTGGCTACTGCATAAATTAATTTGTTCTGAAGCCATCCTTCCTGAGCTAAGACAAAAATCTGTGAGCTGGAGGCTAAAAAACTGTGAGCTGGCTCACACTAACTCAGCTTAGAGGGAACACTGCCTGGAACCCCTCAAGGCAGGCCCATGTGGCAACTCCATTCTGTCCAGCAATGTCTACATTCTATCCTTTTTTTGAGGGAATTTAAATCAGCTACAGCACACACTAGGACTACAGCTCCACTTCTTTGGATGGGGCTCCCTAGGGAAGCATGGGCTGTACCATCTTTGTACTCTTGTAGGAGAGCATAGACAGCAGAGGTCCTTTGTTGGTCTTTTTCTTGATTTTGTCATGTAGGCTGTCTGAGGGTGGCTGTAAAGATTTGTTTTAGATTATAATAGTGTGTTATGGCATATTGTATGGAATCATTATTGGAAACCACTTCTGCTTATAGTGGAAAAGAGATATACAAAGGCCTGGAATAAAGTACTGTCTACCCACTGGGCTAAGACTGCCCTTCAGAATGTGATGCTTTGTACCTGAATCAATGTTGCTGCCTGTCAGAATAACACCAATGCAGACTTTTCAGTTTGGTATTTTAAAAAGGAGCATAAAGGGTTAAGGGCAAACCATTATCACCTCAGGCAGGAGAGGTCTGTTTTCCTCTCTGCTGATAGATTCTGTTCATGCTTTTGCATAGACTCCACCCCTTGTTTTATATGAGGGCAGAAGGGCATATAAATAAGTATGTACTTAACCCTTAGAGTGAGTAGCGCTCTCCTATCTATCACTCCATGACTATTGCAGCAGCAAATGTTTATTTGTATGTGTGAAACAGCCACTACAGGCTAAGTTTCTGTATCCTATGACATAGCCCCGACCACAGTACTTTATTATGGGGACAGTTCACACCTTCAGTTGTGAGTCATTTCAAGTGACCTCCCAAGCAGAGTTACATAGGAGTCAACAGACTTACAAAGATGTAACTCTGCTTAGGATGCCACTGTTCATATGTACAGCGTGACATCATGGATGCTATTGCAATCTCACCAGAACACACCTATAAATTCTGTGCACCAGTCTGCCTCCAGCACCCAGTCCTACCTGTTCTCCTTAAGTCAGAGTCATGTAGATGCTCATGGCACCGAATAATCTTCCTATAAAAGCCTGAACGGCTCCTTCCTTTGATAGGGTCTGGATATGATTCTGACACAGGGTTGCCAATTTCAAGGTGGGGCCTTGAATCCTCCAGTAATGGCAACTGATCTCCAGCCTGCAGAGATCAGTTCCCATGGAGGAAGTGGTAGCTCCAAAGGGTATGGTTAGGGTTGCCAGCCTCCAGGTGGTGGCTGGAGATCTCCTGCTGTTACAATTGGTCTCCAGGGGACAGAGATCAGTTCCCTGGGAGAAAATGGCTGCTTTGTAAGTTGGACTCTGTGGCATTGTCACCCAAACCCTGCCCTCTTCAGGCTCCATCCCCATCATCTCCAGGAATTTCCCAACCCAGAGCTGGCAACCTTTGGTATGGTGTACCACACAGTCTAGGACAAATGGGATTACAAGACTGATATCATATCACATCCCTGCCACACTGAACTCCCTCCCCAATCCAAAGTCTACCCTTCCCTGACACTGCCCCCCAAATCTCCAAGGATTTCCCAAGCTGGAGTTGACAGCCATGTTGAAAAATATGACATCTGTCTAGCCTTACCAGGACAAAGCACATGTGCCACCAAGCAGAATCAGAATTAATAAGCAAGGCCATAGCTTCCAGATGCCCTGTCCAAAAAGTCTTCAGCAGTAGATGTTTCGGTTTCGTCGTCGCGAATGGCGGCCGCTTCTCGGGACGCTCCCGGAGGCGGTTAGCCCACGCGCAGTTAGGGGGGGTCTTCGCATGTGCGAAAGACCCTAGTGAGCCTTAGGTAAAGGCTCCGAACCGGGGGCGCTTGGGGAGTAGCCTCTTTGCCGGCAGACAGCCGGGAAATTGAGGCTTTCTCCCCGCCCCAATCGGCCCCGCTGCGGCATGCCCGTAATGGGACTTAGCGGCGCCACCGATTTCCAGGAGTGAAGACAGCGCTATGGCTTAAAATAAAAAGAAGAAGTAGCATCGAATCGTGAGTTGAAGATCTATTTTGAAGCGTAAATCGGAGCCCCCCTGCATGCGTATAAGCGTTGGGAGGAGGGAGGAGTTCCCACCCCCTTTGAGAAGCAAGATCTACAAAGGAAGCGCGAAGGGGGGCTGAGAGAAAAAAAAAGTGTTGGTGAAAGTACCGTTGGGGTTGCATGGAAGATTGTGATCATTTTAGCTTCCTGGGGGATGCGGCACGAACTTTTTAAAAGTAAACAAAAAAACAAAATGTCGATACTGGAAAAAGTCCTGCAGACACCGGAAGAGAAGAGAGGAGGGACTTCCGGTCCAGACAGCCTCCCCCAAGAGCTTGCTGTCAATCAACAGGAAAAGGAGATGCTGTGCCCCCTGCTGGAACAATTGCAGAAAATCAACGAAACTCTGTCTAAAATGGATAGTGTTCTCATCAGTCGACAGAAACAGATATTGGAAACAACTGGAAAGATGATGGAGATCGAACAGAAATCGAATCTGATTCTAGGTTTCCAGGGCGTTAAAGAAGAAGAGAAAGAAGATCTCGGATTTACCTTGACAAATGTCTTGGCACCCCTAACTGGCAGTGAAGCGATAAAATTAAAAGAAGAGGTGGATGAGGCTCCCAAAGCCTATTCCGCTTTTATAAAAGAGAATACTCTGCCAGTAGAAGGGGATGTTGAGCATAACAAGCGACAAACTGGAGATCTAATTTCATCCGAAGAGTTTATGGAGCCCAGGAAGCTTGAAGGCCAGAAGTTTAAGGAAAAAGAGAAAAGAAAGAAGAAGGATTTCATTTTTAAAATACAGAAACTTCTGAAGAGACATGCCAGCAGGGAGGAAGATGCAGTATTCCAAACTGGGACAAGCGAAGAAGACAGCAGCCCAGGGGAAAGTGGTGATGGAACGGAAGACTTCAAAGTTAAAATGGACTCAATCCATAACTGGAAGAGATTTAAAAAGAAGATACTTTGAGGACTGTTCGTGTAACATCTGGAAGGAGCTGTTTAATTACTAACCCCAATGGACTTTACTAACTGCATTAACAGAGTGACTTTGGACTTTGCGATAGTTAAAAAGAAGATCTTCTAACCATGATAGATGCCAAATTGGTATTGGTTATTAACCTAAACTAACCCTCACTAACAGGAAAAATTTCACTCCATCTTTTTCTTTCTCCATCTGTCTACCCTTCCCGTTTCTTATAAAAAGAATAAAATTCTCTCTTTTTTAAGAGAGTTTTACAAAAAAACAACAACAAAAAGTCTTCAGTAGATGTGCAGGGGAGCAGGCAGAACTGGTGAGGAAAGCTGTAAATGTCTGGAGATTCTTCACTGTGAATGGGCTTGGGATACGCAAGCCACTCTGTCATACTGCCAGAAGTTTAGACGATGGTAAATTTTTAATGGCATCTTAATTTCATGACTTCCTTTTATACAAGCCATATCCTGATACCATCCAGAACTCTGAAGAGCTGATTGACAATGGCATCCTTCCTGGCAGTTCACAGATGAAAAGAGAGACAGACTTTTAACACTCCTATTTCTCCTAACAATGATTTTATTGCCTCGGCCCCCATCCAAATTATATACTGCTATATGTTGCATTCATTTACTATGTGTCCTGTACCATTTTAGAAAAGTGAAGTTGTCTTTGTTATCTGAAGTTGTCTTTGTTGTTGGGTGGAAAGATAGCACAGAAATGTTAAATAAATAAATAGTCTAAGATGCTCACAGAATTGTCCTACAATCTGTAGTTATCAACACTTTTAAACAGCGTTTTAAAAATGTGATAGTATGTCCATATACATGTGTTTACATCCATGTGTATTACAGCATTAGCAACTCATGGGGTGGCTCATAGGGAATATCCCAACTGCTAGCACAAAGCCTTGTTGAAGGGGAAGTGCTTTACTGAGGAGTTCAAGAAGGTGGAGACTGAGCTGCTGGGTCCACAGTTGCAGCACCATGCAGGTGCGCAGCTGCTGACTGGCTACTGGAACCCAATGTGGGCATAAGTTATTGACATCATATACTAACAGCAGGTTCTGTTAGCCACTTGGTAGCTGGGCGCCTGCTCTGTGTTACAGCTGTGGTCATGGCACATGGCCCTCTGTTGCTTCTTTGTGGCCACCTCTGTTAAGGTCATGGCCTTCTCCTTCAGTGATGCTCTGTGGTAGGGATATTCCTTCCAATACTCCCTCTAAGCTGTGGAGTCTTGTGAGCAAAAATTCTACTTTGTGAGCTACTAGCATTAAAGTTGTGAGCGAGCGACTTGGCTACTGCATAAATTAGTTTGCTCTGGAGCCATTCTTCCTGAGCTAAGACAAACATCTGTGAACTGGAAGCTAAAAAACTGTGAGCTAGCTCACACTAACTCACTTTAGAGGGAACAACCACTCTAGCCGCTGTTGCATTACAAAAAAGAAAAGGGGAGGACTGCAAAGAATTATGGAACTGGGAGCAATCTGGAAATTCCATTCCCCCCCTTGAGATCTCCCCACCCAGGATTCTCTAAGGCAGGGCCCCTCAACATTTTTGAGCCCTTGGACACCTTTAGAATTCTGACACAGTGTGGTGGGCACAGCCACAAAATGGCTGCCACAGGAGCCAGAGGCAGCCAGAAAATGGCTGCTGCCACTTACCTTCAGTCACACAGTGAAGATCTTTGTGTTGTGGTAGCAAGCTGCAGCCAAAGCAATATTTTTAAAAATCTGCACAGCCAATCAAACCTCTAATGGCCAATCAGAAGCTTTGCTGGGCAAAAGCCCCAACTGATCCTGGCCCGCTTTTTAAGAAACACTTGGCAGGTGCCAGGAAAGGTGCCAGTGGACACCAGGGGACCCACGAGCTCCATGTTGGGGACTCTTCTTCTAAGAGGCTTAAAGCAGGCTCATTTCTCTTCCTTCCCCCACTGTAAAGGGCTCTATAGCTCTTGACAGTCTATGCCTTCTGGAGCATATTCAGTGTTCTTCAGAAGGAAACAGCATCCAGGTTTGATCAAAATTCAAATCTCCACTCTGTCATGGAAGCTCCCTGGGCGACTCACTCTCACCCTAACCTACTTCAGATGATGGTTCTGAGGATGAATTAGAGGAGAGAATGATGTAAATTGCTTTATATCTTCATTTGGAATAAAGGTACAGTATTGATAGATTAAATAAGAATGACAAATATTGGATCCTGCCCTCTTGTTGAACTATACCAGTCGTTTGCAATTGGCTTGGCTTATCCACACAGGAAAATCCAGTTGTGAATGACAGTTATAATGCAATGACTGTGTAATATCCAGTGATGTGAGGATGTAGCTTGGGTGTGTGTGTTTTGTTGAATTTACAGAGCCATTTTTAATTCAAGCAAAGTCCCTGAGTATGTAGAACCTCTCCCCTTGTCTGGGGTGGCCTATTTCTGCTGCTTTCATGAGCGACACAGAGGCTGGCCTCTTTATTCTCTGGTGTAATGGTACTTTAAACTTCTAGAGAACCACAGGAGAGAAGTTAGACTATGAAGAATCACAGTTCCAGCAATGCACAATGATTACTTTTTGTAAAAGGCCTTTCTAGCATCTTCTCAGGAGGAAAAAGCCAGGAAATGATTTACAGCAGTGATTCCTTGGTGCCCACTGAAGTATTTCCTGACTAGGAATAAGACCTGTTGTGGGGAAAAAATACAATGAGCTCTAGGAAGAGGGTGGGGTCAATGATTTTGTATCCTGCAGGCAGAGTAAACACAGGCTGTGGTCACACTGCAAGGTAATTGCGCTTTGTTTCTGCTTTGTTTAAATCGGGAACATTTTTCTTCGCATTGGGCTGACTAGATGCAGCCAACCCCTCTCTTCCAGCACCCGCTTGCCTGCTGCTGCGCCGTCCCTCCAGGCTATCCTGCCAGCCATGGGGAAGGCTTGGGTGGCTGCTGCTTCTGCTGCCACTTTGGGGGGGGGGTGCCGCTGCTGCTGCCATCGCCATTGCCCCATGAAAACAGGCTCCACCGTCTCCGCCATCCTCCTTGCCGGCCCCCATCCAGGCTGCCAGAGCCCCCGCCTCTTGTTCCTGCCTCCAGGGCTGTCTTTGTGCATCTTTTTTTAAAAAAAGCTTCCGGTTTGAGTGCTTGAGCAAACATGCACTTAATAAATCCATTATTAAACGTTAAATGGATTTATTAAGTGCATGTTCGCTCAAGTGCTCAAACCGGAAGCTTTAAAAAAAAAAAAAACGCACAAAGAGTGGTCAGATGGCCCTAATCGCAATCATTGCGAAAGATGGGCTGTCCAGATGGGCGAAATCGCACATTCAAAGTGCAAGGGCCAGGAAAATACCTGATTTTCAAGGGGGCAGGAAAATCCGGGAGGATTGCAGGAGTGAGCCTGTTTCAGTGCGGGAGGTGGCTTGGCACATATGAACATGAAATTTACATGCGCGAGGGAACAGTGGTGAACCCCGATCAAAAGGTCAGTGTGACCGCACCCAGAGAGTAGTGTTTTGCAGTGTAAAGAACTAATGTAGGAATGAAGAACAGCATACCTTATGGTAGTACAGAGTAATTGTTGTCCGTGGTCCTGGACATATTTGACAATTTTGGAGTGTGGTGTCTGGAGCAGTGTATGAGATCCCACCCCTCCTCAAACCCACCCTCTCCAGGCTCTACACCTGAAATCTCCAGGAATTTCCATACCTAAAGTTTGTTTGTTTGTTTCTTCACATTTATAGCCCACCTTTCCCAAAAATGGGCTCAAGGTGGGTAACAACATCATTTATACAAAAATGGCAACTTTATCTCCTCCCCTCTCAGCAGCCTCTTCCTAGGCAAAGTTCTGTCTTTCTTGTTAGTGGGGAGCAAAACAGCTTACCTCATTCTCCTCTTCTGCTTTGTGATCTGTACAGCAACCCTGCAAGGTAGGTTAGGCAGAAAGTCTGTGACTGGTCCAAAATCATGCAGGCAGCTTCCATAGGGAGGCTCCTGCTGAACAGGAGCAAGCAGCCAGGGCTAGTGAAGTAATGCCACTCAGGAGGCATGAAGTCACCCTGAGAGTGCTGGCAGGCCTAGGGTTGCCAACAAAGACAGATTGATGCAAAGGAGGATGGGAAAGTCTCCATATTTCTATTTTGTCTTAAACTGGTTTTGCTGCCAGCAGAGCAAGAAAATGCCAGAGGCTCTGGATGGGTGCCCCATGGTAAATGCACCAAACAATTCCCAAAGATTTTCCAAAACACTACTCTGTCCACATTCATTTTCTGCACTCACAGCATTCCCTGTCAGAACACAACACATCCCCAGAACTTTGAATTAGCACCAGAGCTTTAAGAGCTCTCTAGCTGTCACCTGGAGATTGGCAACAATGGTTTTCCAGGAAAAATGGCTTGTTTGGAGGGTGGGGTCTATAGCATTGTATGTGCCTGAGGTCCCCCTCTTGCTCCTCCTCAGACCCCATCCTCAGCAGGCTTCATCCCTAAAATATCCTGGAAGTTTCCAACCTGGAGTTGGCAACCCTATGTCCTTTCCAGGCAACCATCAGCATACCTTTATCTGCCTGTTTGTCTTCAGGTTTACATCTCCTCCCCCCTCTCTGCACCCTCTGCCTAGGGAAAGGGCAGTCTTTCCCTGCAATGGGAACCAAAGTAGCTGACATCATTCTCCTCTCCCCTGTATGATCTACAAACAACCCTGTGAGGTATGTTAGGTTGAAAGTCTGTGAATAATCCATAATCCCCCAGGCAGCTTTTATAACATGAACTTGGGACCTGCACACCATCCTCTGAAGTGCTATCATGTACATATCTGTGGCAGTAATAGGGTAACTGCTGGCACCTTTTCCTATCATTTTTTGCCTTGTGGTATTCTGCTTGTGGTGTGATCTGTCTTTTTTGTGATGTGGCATGGTTGTGTTATTGGGTTTGTTTCTTTTGAAGGGGAAGTGATGTGTTGTGGGTGAGGACATATTTTACCTCAGGATACACCAGGTCACACATGCAACTGACAGTTCCAACTTTCTCGGGGGAGGGGAGTTTGAGGTGTGGAATGGAGTGAGGTCCGATCAGCTTCCATATGCAAATGACCTTGAAACACTGGCCCAATCAGAGAAGAGTGGCCTAGGCTGCAGTGGGTGGGAGAGAAAAGCAGACCCAGCACCCATCCAATGTGAACTGATTACTCTTGAGTGGCAGTTCATCTGCCAACAGGTGATGTGATACTCTTCGAGGGCCAATGGGAGAGCCTGGAATTGTGAATAAATTTCTAAGCCTTTTATATATATATATGATGTCTACTTCCTTCTTCTCAAAGCAAAGAGCTAATCCTGGCCTTTCTATACCTTATTGGAAGAGGAGATACTTTAGGACATCCTCATAGGAGGATGCTTGACTTGGAATCTCCCAACATTTTGTAATTGGTCCCAGTCCCCATGGAAGCCATTTTGTGTGCGCTGTCTCTTTTCAAAATTCCTAGAGGGCCCATAGATTCAGCAAGGTTGGGAATTTCTGACTGACAGAAACAGGGACATCAAAATAGGGACTAACTCTGGGAAATAAGGATGGGTGATGGACATGCAATGAAGAAAGGTTAAAATGCTTAGGGCTCTTTAGCTTGGAGAAATGACGGCTGAGGGGTGACATGATCAAGGTTTATAAGATTATGCATGGGATTGAGCAGGTTGAGAAAGAAGTATTTTTCTCCCTTTCTCACAATACAAGAACTCATGAGCACTCAATGAAATTGCTGAGCAGTCAGGTTAGAAGAGATAAAAGGAAGTACTTCTTCACCCAAAGAATGATTAACACATGGATTTCACTGCCACAGGAGGTAGTGGCAGCTATAAGTATGGACAATTTCAAGAGGGAATTAAATAAACATATGGAGCAGAAGTCCATCAGTGGCTATTAGCCACAAGGTATAGATAGGAACTCTCAGTCTGGGGCAGGTAATGCACTCTATTCTTGGTGCTGGGGGGGCAGCAGTGGGAGGGCTTCTAGTGTCCTTACCCCACTGCTGGACCTCCTGATAGCACCTGGTATTTTTGGCCACTGTGTGACAGAGTGTTGGACTAGATGGGACATTGGCCTGATTCAACATTGGCTTCTCTTATGTTCTTATGTACTAATGGAATAAGGTTTATAATGCTTCCTCTGGTGTCTTCTATACAGCAAGGACAACATAGGCATTCATTTCCAGAGGAAGTCTTCATGTTTATGAAGAAAAACATGAAAAAATGCAAACAAAGTAAACATCAGGGGAACAGGGCAATTAGAGAAATTCCTGCAGATTTGGGTGTGGAGCTTGCAAAGGGTAGAGTTTTGGAAGAGGAGGAAGCTCAGTAGGGATTTGATTCCATAAGAGTCCACCCTCCAAAGCTGCCATTTCCTCCAGGGAAACGGATCTCTGTAGACTGGGGATCAGTTGTAGTTCTAGGAGAACTCCAGGTCCCACCTGGAGGCAAGCAACCATAAAGGCAATGCACCTCTTCAAGTTTAGCATTGTGAGGGAATATGATTCATGTAGATCTGCAGTAAAACTGTCAGAATGCCCTTGTAATTGAGGTTTTATGGCTGGCCGCTAATGCTTTTATTCAAAGGCTTTTGGCCACTGCGTTTAAAAAGCAAAAAAAAAATGACATCTATTTTACTTGCCTTATATTGGAAAGTTACTGCAGCCCAAATCTAGAGGGACTCCCTTGCTTTAATGGAGATAACATTTGAGCAACATGAATTTCAGGGCTGACTTGTACAGTCCTTTTAGCATACTGAAATAGCCGCCTGGGGGATGCTTTGGGGATGGGAAGGCGAGGTTCAAATGTCTTAACAAGAAAATAAAATGTGGTTTGTGGATGAATGTGAAATACATGGGCTGCCACTTGATTAAAAAAGAACTTCAGCCACTGAACTGTGTGAATTTTAATGGGTTAATTGATTTCTTCTACAGGTGCCATCTCAGAAGAGACATTCTTTCCTGTGTGTTTACAAGTTCTCTTCTAAAATGGTACCTGAAAAGCATGTATTTATAAGTACTTTCATTAAAAATAATTAATCACCTTTTAAAAATGCTGATTAATATCAGGGGCACCTTTTAATCAATAGAAATCTTAATTAATCTAATTAATTAATTGTTGCCATCCTAGTAAGCAGTGCCTGCTGTGAGGGACTCAGCTCTCGAAACTCATGGCTAGGCTAGTGAATTCCCTGGGCCTTCACGTGCTCAGGCCTCTGAACTTATCTTCAGACAGACACAAGAATCCAATTATACAGAATTTCCTGTGATTGGTGGGCACTATGAAACTTGTGAATTGGACAAACCTGGTATAAATAATAGGGAGTCTGGCTTTTTTGGTCAACCTTCTGCTTGCAGCAGCCAAACCAGATACACAAAAGATAATGGTGTATTCTCGTGACAGTGCATTCTTGGGTGATTTTATAACTCCATGCACAAAGGACTGTTTATTTAGTCTACAAAATACCCAAGTCCATGGTGCAGCTGTGCAATATGACTGCCAGAAATGCATTATCTCGTGGGGCTTTTGTTTAAAAGGAACCGACTATACTGAATTAATTGGTGTCAAATGGAATCCATGAAAATTCTACTTATCAAGTAGATTTTCCATATAAATCCACCATTCCAGACTGGAAAATGGAATGGAAGAACTCTTTCAGTTAGTTTTGTACTTGCTGGCATATCCTTCCTTTGGTCTTCAGTAAGCAGCATCTGTAAAGAACAGTAGCTTATGCCCACAGGAATTCCTGCACTAATAGTGCAGTGTAGTCTTAAGAAGAATTACACCCTTCTTCAGTGGACTTAGAAGGGTGTAACTCCACTTAGTACCGCATTGCAAACCACCTTGGTAATGTTTGTGCTGCCAGTTCAGTAAGGATTAAACTATAGTTGATACTCTCTGCACCATCCCGTGCTGAAAGGAAAGCTTTAAGTGTCCCTTATTCTTTTTCACTGAGGGTGAAAGGAGGGAGGCTGGCGCCTTTGAAAAGGGGTTTTGCCTGTTCCTGTCCAGGAGGACACAAATGGCAGTCTGATTCTTTTGTTTGAGTCATAGGCCCCAGTCACACGGGAGGATTTGCCCTGCGAAACGGATGGGTTGAGGGCACATCCAACGGATGCAATCATACGGCAACATCTGGGAAGTGTAGCGCACCCGTCACCAACCCATACCATTGGCCTGAAGAAGTGGATTTAAAAAGTACCAGCAAAAGGGTAGTAGCAACTGGAAAACATGGGTCGCAGGCGAGCGTTGGATTGCGGAAGTGGAGTTAATCCAGTGCATGTGTCCCGTCGCACCGGATATGTTTTTTCCAAGCCTTCACAGTATGCGAAGAAACGTAAGATTGCACATGCACAAGAATACGAAAGCAAAACCCTTTGATGCGCTTCAACATTGCCGTGTGATCGCCGGCTATTGGCATCTGCGTGGCATCTGCGTGGCATCTCGGGGACCCGTCTGATCGTGCTACTGCACATCTTTTTACTCCGGCTCTAATTTGCCTCCCTTCAGCAGCGCAGTATCCCGCTCGTGTGACCGGGACCATAATTTGATTGCAAATTTGAGCTGCATTTTAAAATAACCTTTAAAAAAATATGTTACTTAATGAGCACTGAGAATTGCTCTGCAAATGTTTGGTTCTCACACTACTCTCCTACAGATAGGTCTTTGCCCATCTAGGCCACAAAACAGTCCTGGGCGAGAAATTTGTGGCTTGCCTATTACTATTGCCAAGTTTTGGATCCTGAACGACCACATTCTGACACCTTTCCAGTTGTCTCTGCCTCTGATTCTTATTCCTTCTCACCCCAAGATTATATAGTTTAACAAAAAAAATAGTTTTAAAACGCTTCATACTGTATATCTAGGAAAGTGCAGCTAATTTATGTATCTGAAGAGTGGAGCATCTACGGGAAATTTTCTTTGCCAGAGAAGAAACTCCATCTATTTTCTAAGTACACAAGAATTATTTGTCTCTGCTTTGACTTTCAGGATGTGTTGAAAATTGGTAGGGGAAAACAGTGCTCCTCAGAGGTGGACTGAAGCTGAATCCTCTGTGGGGGGAGGAGCGCGTGTGAGTTGGGGGAACACCACATTCAGGCTTTCCAAGTCCTCGACCGTTGTCCCACAGCTCTGTGCTGATGTTTAATTGATGAATGCATAGAGGAAGGGGAATCAGGATCAGGTCTGCTACCCCCCCTAACCTTTATGCATAATCCATCCCAATGCCTGTATAGAAAATATTGCATCAATAGTTGTTGCTGCTGGTGGAAAGTGCTGTGAAGTCACAGCTGACTTATGGTGGCTCCGTAGGGGTTTCAAGGCAAGAGATGGACAGAGGTGGTTTGCCATTGCCTGCCTCCATGTCAGGACCCCACAATTCCTTGGAGCTCTCTCATCCATTTACTAGCCAGGGCCAACCCTACTTAGCTTCTGAGATCTGATGAGATTGGGCTAGCTTGGGCTATCCAGGTCAGGGCACATCATTAGTTATTACCTTATTTTTGTAGCATAGATGACGCAGTGTGAACTACGTACTTGTATGTAGGTCTCTGTGCAGACAGGATCCTGGGTGTGTGCAATCAGGGACGGGTCAGCAAATGCAATCTAGATCCCACTTTCCATGTGTTCATCTGTACACAAATGAAATGCTTGCACAAGGGTTGGGTTGGCTGGTCAGGTGAATAAGTTCAGAATTTCTCTCAATGTGCCCTTTGTCATCAGAGGTCAAGCTGAGATAAGAGACACAAACTGACTTTAGTGATAGTTTTAGGTAGGACTGCAGTAGAAGAGTAAGCATCCAATGATGCAGATGGGCAGTAAGTTCAGGACGGGCAAAAGGAGATACTGGTTTACACAGAGACTGATTAAAATGTGGAATTTGCTGCCAGAGGATATAGCAATGGCCACAGGAATAAACAGCTTTAAAAGAGGATTAGATAGATTCATGGAGGATAAGTCTGTTGATGGCTACTAGCCATGGTGACTGAGGGGAACCTCTACATTTAGAGGTGCTTAAACCTCGGAATCTCAGAGTCAGGAGGCAACATCAGGGGAAGGCCTTGGCCTCTATGCCCTATTGTTGGCCATCCAGAGGAACTGGTTGACCACTGTATGAAACTGAATGCTGGACTCGATAGACCAATGGTCTGAGCCAGCAGGGCTCTTCTTTTGAGTTCAGTAGCACTTTAAAGACCAATAAAATTTCCAGGGTATAAGCTTTTGAGAGTCAAAGCAGCCTTTGTCAGATATCTATCCATTGAAGGGAGCTTTGATTCTCAAAAGCTTATATCCTGGAAATCTTGTTGGTCTTTAGGGTGCTACTGGACTCAAATCTGACTTTAATGATGGTATTTTGATTGTTGGTATACGCCTGCTCTTCTTCCTTGAAGATCAGATTGTGACAGTGGTAAAAAAATGGTGATCTGTGATACTGATAGCCCTATTGCTACCATCAACGAGTGGTGATCGTGCATGTGCAAGAGATAGTTGATGTACCCTGCTCGTCTTTCTTTTGTTCTTTCCTTCACGTATACCCTGCCCAAAGAGTCTACATCATTTCTCTCACCTCTATTTTAGCCTCACAAATTACTGTGAGATAGGTGAGGCCGAGAGAGTGTGACTGGCCCAAAGTCAACTAGTGGGCACCACAGCAGAGTAGGGATTTGAACCTTGGCCTCCCAGATTCACCTCTGAAACTCTAACCTGTACACTATACTGGGTCTCTCTTTGACACTCAGGTTGCAACAACAGTTGGAAATGGTGATCTGTAGGTTTGCCAGCTCTGGGTTTGGAAATTCCTGGAGATTTTGGAGGTGGAGCCTGGGGAGGGTGGGGTTTGGGGAGGGGCAGGGCATAATGCCGTAGAGACCAACTTCCAAAGCATCTGTTTTCTCAGGGGGAACTGATCTCTGTTGGCTAGGGAGCAGTTATAATTCCAGATCCCCAGCCATCACTTGGAGGTTGGCAACCTCAGTGATGTGATGAGGACAGCACCATTGCAGCAGGTGGGCAGCAAATTAGCACGCAGTATAATGAAGATATTTAACAGATGCAAGGACCAAACAGGAATAACAGGCTTAGGTTACCATTTGCTTGGGTTTAATTCTGGGGGGAAACATAGCAAAGGAAATAGATATGTCAAAATTGGAGATTAATGAGCTGATGATCCTTAACTGTGGAATGCTGAGAGTAATTAACTGAGACCCTGCCATTATGCTCCATATGTCTCCTCTCAAGCATGAAGGTGACCTTACAGCATCTTCTTTGAAGTGGGGAGATTGGCCGTGTAGAGTAATCTCCCCTGTCCCCAGACCAAGGAATTTCAAATTACATTACATTGTGCTGTTCATAACATTACATTACAATCTACTATTCTAATCTATTATTCAAAATAAGAGGTACAATGGCACTTCTGGAGGACTGGTGAGAATACAGATGTAAGGCCTAAATGAGGTTAGCATATGTAGTGCGATAAGAAACTAATACCCCTGTTAAGTCCTGGGGATTCCATTGTTCTGAGTGTTGTAATAACTTGCAACTCAGCGATTTTCCTTTCTAGTCTGTTCCTGAAGTTCCTTTGCAATAAAACAGCTACTTTAAGGTCACTCATTGAACGTCTTGGAAGGTTGAAGTGTTCTTCTAGAGGTTTCTCAGTCTTGTGATTCTTGATGTCAGATTTGTGTCCATTTACCCTTGAAACTCTATCCTTTAAAATGGCATTTTAGTTACTTTGACAGTGCCTGTGGGCGAAATTGTGACTTGTAGCGCGACCCTAAGCAGAGTTACACACTTCTAAACCTGCTGACTCCATTAGGTTTATAAGCGTGTAAATAACTCTGCTTAGTATTACACTATAAACTCTTAGTGGGCAGTTGAAATGGTGTGTATCCTACTGTTGGGAGAAAGGAGGGGGATAAGAGAGAGGGAAGAGGCCAGGAACCCTTCCATCCTGCCTGGGTGGAGTTTCAGCTGACCACCCTCTTCTCCCACTTGCCCACTGCAGTGAGGGAGACCAAATGGGAGACAAGAAAGCAACCAGAAATCCTGGGATCATGCTTGGACCTTGCTGAGCACTTCCACTCTGAGCACCTTTATGTTAATATTTCACGCAATATCTGTCTTGGTTTTCAACTGATGCAAGCCCTATTGGGAGCCAATGGTTTTGGTTGCAAGGCAGGATTCAAAGCAACCGGCCGGCATCAATATGGAACAAATCATTCCTTAGCCAGCCCCTTCTCTGCCCACTCCTTTATCCCGTCTGCGCCGTTCCTGCTGCAAAGGCAAGCCGCCCTTTTCGCCGCTCGCCCGTCCCGCAGCTGCCCCCGCCACCCAGCCAAGCGGCTGGAGCCGCGGCTTCCCCACCCACCCAACTCCTAGCAGCAGAGGAGAAAATATAGAGACGTTGCTGACTCTCTCTCTGGCTGGTTGACAAAAAAAAGAAGATAAAGAGGGCGTGGACGGCCGCTTGGAAGCAGGCGGCAAGTTCTCTGCAAGACTGCGGGTATTTTTTTTTCTAGCGGACGTCCAGGGAACCGATTCAAACCAGCGCAGACCAACTCCCGAGGCTACCGCACTGCCCAGAGTTCAGCGAGAGATCGGGAACGGGGGTGGGTGGGAACTGAATTCAATTTTTGTAGGAGGAAAGGAGGAAAGTCACCGTTAAGCAGAGAGACTTGGCAGCATCCATGGCCGGGAGACGGAAGGGAAACCCCGCCTCCCGGATGGCTGCCGAGCCGCAGCGCAGCCGTCTCTCCCTCCATCCTCCCCAAATGATGGCAGAAGCGGCAACCGACAGTGAATCTCTGCGCTTCCCGCTGACGGCCAAGCCCCCCGAAAGGCTGCAGGCCGCGCTGAGTGGCTCCTTCATTGCGCCACTTTACATGTTACCGCTCTGCTGGCCTCCCATTGCACGCAGCCGGGCTTCATTTGCATACCACGGTGGGCGGCAGCCAATCCGGCTCAAGGCAAGGTGGCCCGCTCTGTAGAAGGCATGGGCGTGGCTGGGCGCGCATGCGCCGCCGGAGCTTCCTTGTGCCTGGGCTTTGATTGCTGTAGGATTCTCGCTGCCTCTTCCCTCCTCCCCTCCCCGCGCTCTCGCCTGAAGACTGGGTTGGGTTTGGAGCAGAGGGAAGAAAAGGCAACGCGCGGGGATTGCGTTCTCCCCCGTTCCTGCTTTTTTCCCCCCTCGCAGCTAGTAGACTTTGCAGGTTCTTTATTATTTTTTCCTCTTGCGGAAGAAATCCTCTTCACCCGTAGTTGCTTTTATTTTATTTTTTTTAAAGCGTGCACTCTGTGGTTTTTAAAGCATCTTTTTTAAAAAAGAAAGAAAAAGAGAGAGCAAGCCGCCGTTTGTGTTTTTATTTTTTTGCAAAGAGCAGAACCCAGCAAGCAGTTTTTGGTTTGCGTGGGAGTTGTTTCCCGAGAGAGATGTCTTATCAAGGGAAGAAAAATATTCCACGCATCACGGTGAGTTCCGAAAAATGCTTGCAAATAATGCAGTCGGGGGTGGGGTTGGGGAGCGGCGGATGGGGATCAAGCCCTTTGTGTGCGAAGTGGCGAGGGGGGAGGGCGAAAGCGTGCGGGCTCCTGCGATCGAGAGAACAATCGCGCCAATACCGCTTTTGATAAACCCGCGAATTAAAAAAAAAAAAATCAAAAAAACAAAAACTGCCAGCATTGTCGCAAGAGGCGGAACAATGGTTGCTTTGAAGTTGCCCTAGCGGCTGCACATCTGAAGTCTCCCGCTTTTCTCTCGGTGCTGTCTGTGGCCGTAGTAGAGATGCTTTGCTCGCCGCCTCGGAGCTTGTCAGGGAGACGGCAGATTTAAGAGACGCGGCTGGGCTGATAGACGGGAGAGCGAGCCGTCCCACGCCGGCGGGATCGGACGAGGCTGTGTGATGAGCCCCGGCTTAATGCCTGCGAAGGTCTTCAGGATCTGCTCTGCTTAAACAAACCGACGCTTAGTTTTGCAACCCGTTCTGCTTTGGGGCTGATGGTGGGGGTGGGGGGAACCGTGTGGGTGGGTGATCTGTGCCAGGGAGAGATGGTGGCGGGCAGGTAGGACGTGGGGAGCAGACACGCCAGACACAGCCCGGCTTTGCGCTGAAAGTGGCTAGGGCAGACATCAGGCGTGTGGGCAGCGTTGCCAACCGCGGCTACCCCATCCCCCCCCGCTCGCTGCCTCAATGGGTGTGTGAAGTGGAAGGGGTGGGGGGGAGTGGAGGGCTTGGCTGGGCTGTTGGATCCCCCCTTCCTGGTGTGATGGCGGCTCTCTTTCCCACCCCCTTTACACATACAAAGAAAGCTTTGCGAGTGGGGCTGCATGCAAGCGACAAGGCTGGTGTGTGTGTGTGTGTGTGTTTTCCTCCAGGAGGTAATGGCGCAGCTCAGGCGAGAGGAGCAGATGGGGGCTCCTCCATCTTCCATCTCCTTCCCCCGCCAGAAAAACAACAACGATGAGGGGAAAGGAAGGGCAGAAATGATTCTTTATTGGTACAGGAGATCCCTGCTTAACACCCCCACCCTTCTTTCTTCCAAGACGAAATAGCATTTATTTCTCTTCTGGAAGGATTCGTCTTGCCATTCAGAATGTCCCCTCTCTGTCCCTGCAGGGAATCCTAAGGGAGGGAAAGGGAACAGTTACATAAAGTCTCACATTCATTATTGAGGGACTGGACTGTCATGGAAACATCCCCAGATGCCGTTGCCCCATTTACTGGTACCTTGGAGTGGGCATCGTGCATCTTCATAGGAATAGGAAATGCTGCTTGCTATATTAATGTTATTTGCCAGTAAGCATCCTCACGTTCATTTCCTTTACCTCTATGACAGCGAGACACGCCCAGGGCACATCTGTCATTGTGAGTCTCTTGTGGAGTATTGAGAAGTAGAGTGCTGCTTCTTATGAATAGATTTTTGAGAAGTGGCTGAAAGGGCTAGCATAGAGGGCAATCCTGATACAGCCTGGTTAATTTCACAGATTGGCGTAATGTATAGAATAAAACAGGAATCTGTTGGCACCTTAAATATAAATTTGGCTTTTAAGGTGCTGCTGGACTCCTGTTTCATTTTGGTGCTACAGACTTAACGTGGCTCCCTGTCTGGTATCAGATGTGGAATCTCCATCAATTAGTGTTTTCTCTGCAATTCCAGATTGGGAGACATTAAAAAAAAAGGTGGCGAACATTTGTGAAACGTTGGTCTCTAGTTGGTTGACAGCAGTGAAGGCCTTCAGTCATATGATGTGTGGCGTATTAACGTCTTTCCCCCTAAAAAAAAATACATTGTAAGACAAAAAATGAATACATTGTGAGACAAAAGGGGAGGGGGTGGACGAGGATGTTATTGGGTTCAGTTTTGGTGTGCACATTAGAAAAACACTACAGGGTTAATGGAGTTACAACAATAGAAAGGAAGAAAGCATGTGATTTAGCCCATATGCTAATTTGCCAGCAGCAGCATTTCTCAGTCTAACCAACAACAGAATTCGGGAATTGTAAAGCCAGGATGGAGGCTGAAGTCAGTCTTGCCCAGCAACCTTCAACCTTTCCAGACATACTGCCTCTTACCCTAATTTGCGGTATGTGGGTGTGCTTATACTTTTGTATACATATTGCCTCTTGACAGTGTTTTGTCTAGATTAGTCTTTCTCTCTCTGTCTCTTTTTGTTTTACTTAGCCCTTTTCCTGCCTCTCTCTTGGCTGCTTTCCAAAATATCATACTGGCACTGCAGATGCAACCTGCTTTCCCCGAAGCTGTCATTTAGTTGCAGGTTACAGCCTAGCAGCTGAAAAAGACCAGTGATCTAGACCTGAAACGTGGCAAGTTTCACTGTACTAGCACCAATTAGCAGAGCAATCCTAAACAGAGTTGCAACCTTCTAAGCCTATGGTCTTGAATGGATTTAGAAGAATGTAACTCTGTTTAGGATTGTACTGTATCCCTCATAATCCAGATTAGTAGCATGTATCCAGGACGCTGCAGAAGTGTCAGAGCTCAGAGGTGTCTGTAGAATAAGCTTCATCTTCAAAGTATTTACTTGGAAGTCAGTTCAAGGAGACTTTACTTCTGCAGAAGTATGCTGGAGATTGCAGTTTATGTAAAGCAAGTCTAGACAGCTGAACTGTGTGTGCTATATCCTACTCTGCACATTTTAATCCTAACTTGTTATAAATATGTTCCAAACAGTGTTCCCTCTAAATTGAATGAGTGTGAGCTAGCTCACAGTTTTTTAGCTTCTGGCTTACACATTTTTGTCTTGGCTCAGGAAGAATGGCCCCAGAGCAAACTAATTTATGCAGGAGCCAAATCGCTCGCTCACAACTTTAATGCCAGTAGTGCACAAAGTAGAATTTTTGCTCACAAGACTTCCACAGCATAGAGGGAGCATTGGTCTCAAATATGAGCTAGTACATATACAGACCCAACTTTTAAGTTCTTAGGAAAGCAGTTCTGTTATCCTCTGATAGCTATATGGCCTGCCATACAGGGTTGTTGTAATACTTTGTGTAGATGGTATTTCTGTTTGCCTGTTAAGTACTGTGCTGTTCCTTATTCAGTAAATTAAAACTGTGGGCCTGGTCCTCTGGCATGGTCCTGTCCATTTGGTCTCCCTGATAATGCCCAGGATTGCCACTTTTTAAATCATTTCTCCACTCTGGTGTAGGGACTAAGGGAACGATCTGAGTAGTCTCTTGTTCAACTCACACCTTTGCCATAAACTTGGAAGACAGCCTGAGGCCAACCTTGCAGGGTTGTTGCAAAAATTATAAAATAAAGTGAAGGAAGCATTTTGGACACTGGCAGTACTATATAAAGGAGAAGGATTTATTGTGTAATACTGATATCCTAAATGTATGGAGACTGCTTTTTTTGAGAGTCACTCCTATGGAGCTGGGGTAATGTATTAGTGTACCTTCTACTTGTGGCTCAGAGGTTAAGATGCTGAGATGCAGACTGGAAGGGAAACCTTAACTTCCCACTTGGGTGGGAGTTGATCTTGTGCATCTTGGAAAGGAAATCGGCATCCTGTTGGAAGACTGGGTACCAATTCTGTGGTGAAAGTCTGCACATGAGTTGGAAATTCACTTGATTTTAAGACTATAGAGTAATCATTACAATCAGAGTAGAATGCACTGACTTTGTGCATTTTGTCTGAATCTGGTTCCTTTCTCTCTCTTCTTGGCAATTCTGCTATTTAATGTTGAGACTTATTAAAAAATGATGACTACTCTGATGCCTTTATATTGTGCCCAAATATACAGCATTAGACACAGTGTGCCCTTGTTATTGATGTGCCATTAATAGTTCCCTTCCTGGGTTCAGCTATTTATATTATTGGGCAGAAGAAGAAGAAGAAGAGATTGGATTTATACCCCGCCCTTCACTACCCAGAGGAGTCTCAGAGCGGCTTACAATCTCCCTTCCCTTCCCCACAACAAGCACCCTGTGAGCAGTGTTCCCTCTAAGCTGAGTTAGTGTGAGCTAGCTCACAGTTTTTTAGCCTCTGGCTCACACAGCTCAGGAAGGAGAGCTCCAGAGCAATCCAATTTATGCAGCAGCCAAATCGCTCACTCACAACTTTAATGCTGGTAGCTCACAAAGCAGAATTTTTGCTCACAAGGCTCTGCAGCTTAGAGGGAGCATTGCCCGTGAGGTAGGTGGGGCTGAGAGAGCGCTGACAGGAAACTGCTCTTTTTCAAGAACAGCTGTGCCACAACTGTGCATTGCCCAAGGTCATCCAGCATGTGTAAGTGGAGGAGTGGGGAAATCAAACCTGGTTCTCCCAGATCAGAGTCTGCACACTTAACCACTACACCAAACTGGCTCCTAGAATCAGTTGTTCGCTTGCAAACCTTACAAAGTTCTGACATGCTTCTATCTGCAGTTTAAGACTATTAAATGAAGTAATAATTGCTAATTTGTATGACACTTAGAAGCGATGTTATTTTATTTTGTGTTTTAATCTGGTTTTAATTGTACTGTATTTTATACTGTTGGAACCCGCCCTGAGCGCATTGAGGGGAAGGCAGGATTTAAATCCAAACAAACAAATTAATAACCATATTTTGAGCGGGTTTTCCTGAGAACTAAGGGAGTATCTTGGCTACCACATGCACTTATTTCCTTTTTTTTAAGGGCATTTTCATATGTGAGGCTTAAAACAGCTCTGAGGTTTGACTTGTGAATGTAAAACTTGTGTAGCCCAGAAAGCTGATTTGCATTACAAATGTATCTCTTTTGTATTTTCTTCCTTATTAACAACAAACATTAACACAGCCGGAAGGAGGCAAGGAGGTATTTCAAGACATAAGTATGACAATATCCAAAGGTCAATACTAACTAAAAAGGGGTATTAAATAAAACCCAGAGTGTTATGCTTAAATTCAAGCCATAGAGGCTAGTCAACAAGCATGGTGTGTGACTGAATCTTTTCTGCACCAGTGTCAAGGCCAGTGCGACCATTGTTTGTCATTGACAACCATTATCTATAAAGGGACCACTGTCTACCATTAACAGCCAGTGTAGTATAGTAGTAAGAGTTCTGAAGTATCAGAGTAAGAAAATCTGGGTTTTATTGTTACTTGGATATTTTAATTTTTGGGTTATAAGGAACCTTGACTCATGGGGAATGACAGAGTATAAAATGTTTTAAATGAATCAGTAAATTTACCCATGAAGCTCAGTGGGTGACCTTGGACCAATCTGTAGGGGCTTTTAATGGATCAAATGAAGGAAGGAAGAGCCCTAATAGGCCTTAAAGTGTGGTCTCATTGGGACCAAGTTACAGCCCCTGTAGCTATTTGAATGTCAAGGCCCAGTTTTGCATTACAGATGTGAGGACTTCAGGGATGACTTTCCTACACCATCTTATGAATAGGCACAGAGGTTCATATCTGCAGCTCCCCCTTGCAGTTTCCCATGTGGTCAACCAAAATAATCTGTAATTCTGAGCACATTGCATAAACCAAGGCCTAAGGCCTCTTTAAACCACTTCATCCCAGCCTCACTGAGGTAGTAAACCTATTTCAGGCTAGTTGATGGCTTGTATGACTGAATACCTTTCCTGATTCCCCGCCCCCTCACCCCCCAAAAAAACACTTGCATATAAATGTAGCACATCAGAGAAAATGATAGTAGACTATTCTTCTCCCTGATATATTAGATTTTGTTCATGGAGGGAATGGGGAGGGGCTGGAGTAGCACTCATTCATTGAGTTCTTGCTTGAAGCACATTTAATGTCTTGGTGGAAGGTAGGCCTCAGTTTGAACAGCAAAGAGCCTAGTTCTCAAGGTATAGAATGGGCGCACTCTGGCAAACAAGACTGAGAATTTGAGGAGCCGGAGTACAGGAAGAACTTGGATGGGGACTTTATCATGTGGATGAGTGAAAGGTTAGAGCCCCTTACTTGTGTGGTTGAGGTGTCTAACAGGGGAAGGCTTCTCCAAAGCCTGTGTTGCTGCTGAGCCTGACTGAGAGCTTAGTGTCCTTTGCCTGTGTCTCAGTCATAAAAATCTGTCATTGGGCACAGCTGCAGTTCCTGACCTTTCAAGGGTCATTTGGTTTGGTAGTAGGCCCTGTGCTGCTCTAGCAACTAGTTGCTAACCAGGGTCCTGCATGCTTGGGATGAGGCATGGTTTTGAGGTCAGGAAAGGGGACTTTGAGGGCTGGGCATCTCTCATTTTAGGGATTAAGCATTGCTGTTTTTTTAGTATATCTCTAGGCAAAAGGTTGTTTCTGACCCTGAGATTTCAGTTCTGAAGTTATTTTTTATCAAGCTAGTGCAAGCAGCCTTACAAATGTGGGCTTTAGCCTATTATGGACAGGTGTGGTTCCCGAGGGATGTTCATCCTTCTTCTGTATGACTCTGCAAGAGCCAATGAGATGTCACAGATAGAGTGTTGGGCTGGAAAGACCTAGCTTCAGAGTGTGAAGATTGCTGAGTGTTCTTGGTCCAGTCACTTTCTCTCAATGTAGCCTACCTCACAGAGTGTGTCAGTGTTGGATACGTTCTACTGCTAGACCATTGGTCTAGCTAGCCCTGTGCTTTGACTAGGAGGGGCTCTCCCCAGTCTGAAGAAGAGGAAGGTCTTTCCCCACATTTGTTAACTGGGATTGAACCTGGGACCTTTTGCATGTAAAACATGTACTCTGCCACTAAGCCATTATCCTTCTCTAGAACTGGATTCCCCTCTCCCTTTCTTATATGCCTGTTTATAGCAACCTGGAAAATGTTTTAGTATGGCTGTCTCTTTTGGGTCTGGTCAGTGTCTGGGTGGGAGACCTCCTAATGTTCCAGGATGGAGGTAATCAGGAATCTAAATGTAATGCATAAATATGCACTTTTCCTGTAACGAGACAGTTTACAGTAGACATGAACACTCTCCTTTAACCATCCCTGCTCAAGTACTGCTAAGAAGGCAGTTTGGTGGCTGCTTTCCTATAGAAATTTCAGTTTCTTGTTCTGCCTAAATAACATGTTCATCTGGGTGAAATGTAATAGCCTAAATTTTGGAGCTTCAGCTTAACAAGTGAATGTGGATTTATTTTTCTTGGAATACCCATAAAATAGGTGGAGAAAGCATCCCCTAAATTGGAACTGTACTAGAATTGGACAGAAAGGACTTGTTTGTGTTGCGAATCCCATGGCAACAGACTTCTGGTCAGTTTCCCTGACTGCAGTTGCCTCTAAATAAGCCAAGTGGTGACTTTAAGCTTCTGTGGGTGTCTTTTAGGAAGTCAGGCCTACAATGGAGTTTAAAAATAATTCTTTACGGAAAACCATTAGCTTGCCTCACTGACAACAGTGTTTGCAGCTTTTCGGCAGCTGATTCTTCGAATGGTTTTTATTTTAATTGGTGACAGATATAGGTTGTTAAAAAAATCAACAAATGAGGTAAAGTAAAAAACTCCTATTTTAAGAAGCAGAGAATGTGCTTTTATTTCTGCTTTATTGACAGTTAGTATGATGAAAGGCATCTATCTGCCTGCGGTTCTGAAGTACCATTTCATCTTTCCAGTTGAAAGTACTGTGCTTGACTTGTTTATGTGGAACACCCTTTGAATAATTCAGAGGGGTTTTTTCGCCCTCCCGCCTCCTCTTTTTATCTGGCACTGCACACTGTCAGCTTCCTCGCACGATAATTATGTATTGTATGATGTTTTCTTTGTTTCAGAGTGATCGCCTTTTGATCAAGGGTGGTAAAATAGTTAACGATGACCAGTCTTTTTATGCAGACATTTACATGGAAGATGGGTTGATAAAGTAAGTATCCATTTGTTTTTGTAGGGGATTGGGATGTAGGGAATGTAAAAAAAAAATCAATTGCACTGCCGAAGATATTTCAGCTTGCATAGCAAGGGACAGAAAAAAACCCCAACCTGTTATCTGGAGCTTATTATTGTGAGCAATGGAGAAATGCGAAAGAAAAACAGTTTTAAGGTTTGTTCTTCTGTTCACACTGCTAAATTCCTTTGAAGCAGAGTAAACCTGCATATAATCATGCTACAAATGCTGATGGATATATTTAGGGTTTCTGTACAGGACTGTTGTTACCAGATCCTTCTTAACAGCCCAATGAGGCCATCTCCTTAAGTTTCATGAATACTGTCATGATACTTATTTGTTTTTCTTTCTGATTTCTTCCCATGGAATGAGTGGCTGGGAATGATAATGAATGAGGCAGTGCTTTCCTTACTAAATGCTGTTTGGTCAATATGCCTAGTCAATCATTCAATAGTTCATCAATAAACTGTCAGAATGGCATCCTGATCCACCATTAGATGTGATGAGATCTTACTTCCATCTTCACATTTAAAGAGATGGTACCAACCAATGGGAAAGCCAGAACACCAATAAGTACTTGGAATGAGAGCAGGTCATGATCAAAGCACATTCCTTAAGAACTGCAGGCAGAGATTCTTGAGGTTTGGCTACTAACTGGATATCTTCCAGTAGCTGGGAAAGCACCACCAGCGGCTGTGCCTTGCAATGTTTCCTCCCCCAATTTTAAACAGAGGGTTTGAGTCTCTCTCTCTCTCTTTAAAAAAGCTTGTCAGAGTTTTCTGCAGAACCAGCCACTTGAACTGCACCATCCTGGCCTACCTTTGTTTTTAGGCATACTTGTCTCTCCTTTTAAAAAAATAAATATTGCATACACCTAAAGAAAATAATGAATCTTGCCAAAGTTGTACTTGCACAAAATGAGAAATGAATTAGAATAATAATTTCAGAGGAGCATGTGAGAGAAAAATCTCCACTTGCTCATAGTGTCCCTTTGCTTGTTTTCTTGTTAAGGGCCAAAGTACACATCATCCCAGAGGTCCATGATTAGAACTCCAGATGTGTGATTTGGCCATTTAAAAAAGAAAAGCTGTCAGGAGATCAGTATGGATTGGAGCAGAGAAGGACTTTTAACTCTTCTCTCCCCTGCACCAGTCTCCCATTTTAATGCCTTCGACTGGACTGCATGAATTCCTTGTAAATAAAAAGATGGCCAGTGGCCTTGTCTTGATTCAGGTCAGTCTGCCCCTGTAGCTGCTTCCTTTCTGGGTTTCCAATCCTGGAACTCCAGGGTCGTGTATCATGTGGTCCCATGACTTTGGAAACATGGAGCCAACTTGCTGACAGAAGAACATTTTCCATGTGCATGACATGCAAACATGAAATCTCTACTCACAACCTGTTGCACATTGAAGAGGCACAGGCCTAAACATTCTTGCCCCATCTTCTTCAATCACCAACTCATGAACACAGCGCCTCCACTTGGAGAAAGTATACACATCTACACTTCCATTCTGTGATAAGGAAAGACTAGCAGTGCTTGTGATCACTGGGACAGAGCCTGTGTGCATACTTTTCATGTATAGATACCCTTTTCATGAGACTGATTGCATATAGGTGGAGAGTAGGTCTATCCACTTGTCCCTGCTGCCCCTCTGTGCATTTTGATTCAGTGCACGTATGCATGGTTTGTAAGAGGGCTATGGAGATGACTCCTTGAAACACAAACTAATACATGGTGCAGCATGGCCTGGATGGTAATGCACTAGAGCCCTGCTCTACTTATTGACATGAATTGGTAGGAAATAGCTCCTAATTATTCTGTGCCTCTTTACCTGTCTTCTGTGCTGGCGGAAAGTGCTGACAAGTTGCAGCTGACTTACGGTGACCCACATAGTTTTCAAAACAAGAAATGTTCAAGGCAAGAAATGTTCAGAGATGGTTTGCCATTGTTTGCCTCTGCCTTCTTCAGACTCCTTGAGCATGTTAAAAAAAATTCTGCTGGTGAAATGAATAATGGGGTGCCGTCGCCCTACAGCTGGTGTGAACCAAGTCTTAATGAAGCCCTTACATTCGAAGCTTGAGACTTTGACCCCACACCAAGTCCAATTGAAATTAGTTGGACAACTCCAAATTGCACAGGGGTTTAACTTGGAATCTGTTCCTTGCTGTATATACTTTTTGTCATATTAAAACATATTGCAGATTTCCTAGGACTAAAATTCTTCAGGGAGGGGAAAGGACAGAAGAAAGTTCCACCTGGCTTGGTGCCTGGCTTGGCTACATGTTCAACACATCTGTTCTTTAACTCAAAATTCAAAGTGGTGCAGTCAGCAGGAGTCTTGTAATTGATTGTAATGTGCTATGGACAGCTTCCATGTTTTAATGATACCTTAAAATATGAGCTACCTTTGGTCCTCAGCTGGGATTTGGCAGCAAACGTATGCACAGGTTCAGTTTTGCGCATGTGGAATGTACCGTTCCATGTGGAACAGATCTAACCTCTAATGTTCGCAAAGCAATTTAGAGGCAATTACAGAACAACACAGAGCTCCAAATCTTGCCTTAGAAGAAATGGTCACATACGTTTTTGGTTCTCGTAACCAGTTTCTTACTATACTACTCAAATCCCAGTTCATTCCACCACAGTATCTGTCAGGACATTGTTCAGAGAACAGAAAAGGATTCAGTGAATGATGTCTTCAGTTCAGTAGTTTGGGCTACAGAGTCTAGTTTTGTGATACTGTACCAGAGACATGGCAAATGATAAGAGAGAATAGATTCTTTAATTGTAAGTTACCTCAAACAGGACTCTAGAGAGGTGGCAGAGAAGTGATTTTTTTTGGGGGGTAAATGTCTTTTTTAGCTAAATGCCTATTGCCTTCTGCTGCACCAGTAGAGCAGTAGTGATGGCAGTGTCTTCATTGTTTGGACTGAGTTTAGCCCTGGTTGCCAAGCAAAATGTCCAGTGTGCCACTACTGGCACATATGCTGGGGGTTGCCTGCTTTTGGTCTAGAGCATAGGATTCTGTAACCTAGCATTATATTGTAATTTTCCATAGTTCATAGTCAGTCAAACACATCTCTGTTTGTGTTTATGTAGTCATGGCTGTGAGCATGGCCACTGGGTGGCTCCCATGATGAGAATAACAGTTGGTGAGACAGAGGTAGAAAAGAGTTGATTACATGCCACTGTTCTGTCCTTTCCACAGGGATAAAATTATGGACTGTTTCAATTGCAGCACATGACCACAGGGTCAGCAGTATTGCTGGAATGTTCTAGAAATATGGTGTAGTGGGGGACCACATCTTATGAATGTGGGTTGCTAAGGCATATCCTTGGATGTGTTTTTGACTCTGTGCATTATGACATTTGCATCAGACTCTGCTTGAAATTTCTTACTCAGACAAATTGGAGAGAACCTCATTGTGCCCGGAGGAGTGAAAACTATTGAAGCTCATGGAAGGATGGTGATTCCTGGAGGCATTGATGTCAACACTCGCTTCCAGATGCCTGATCAAGGGATGACTTCTGCAGATGACTTCTTCCAAGGAACGAAAGCTGCTGTGGCTGGAGGCACCACCATGATCAGTAAGACCTATCTATTTAATCTAAAAGTATAGACCAAAAATGTTATAGGTAGAGAGGTCCTGTAGCTGTTCAGGTTGGTAAGGATTTGGCTTCAAGTTGCCTTTTAAAAGGCTAAAGGTCCCAAGCAGCAAACGAAAGCCTTAAGGCTGTGAGATTGTGTCTTCTTCTCATTAAGGTGGTCAGCAGGTGCCATGTGGGAGCTCACATTATGGAATGTTTCCATATGAAAGATTTAAAAACAGGATTGTTTTATATGGAACCTCACCATTTTAGAGAAGAAGCTGGGCTTAGAATGCTGTCCCTTGATGTGCAAGTTTTTGTGAGAAGTTATATTATTATGGAGAAGGAGAATGCAATTAGTTGACCAGTCTAGATGTGAGCTGATTACCTCAGAGGGTGGACTTTGATAATTTTGAAGAGTTTTTCCCTCCATTTCAGATTGCTGAAATTTCTAGAGGAAGCCCAATGGTTGAAGAAAAGAGGGTCTCTTTAGTGCACCCTCCATGCCATTTTCCCTCCAAAATCCCCATACAGTATTTTTTTTCTCAGTGGGGTAATAGTGACTTGTAGGTGGGAATATTTTTTGGGGGGGCGACATGTGAGAGTGTCTGTGGGAGATGGGAATAAGGAAAGCAGAACTCTTTTAAAACTTACACCAGTATTTCAGGAGGAATGGGAATGCATTTCATTCCCAGTTTATTGGAAGACTGGGGAGGGATTTGAGTTCAGAGAAGGCAACTGAGGAGCAAGGGGGAGAGGTGCTTGAGGAGAAATGGGAAGGTAGGGGGAATGAAACTATGCGGATGTCTTTCCTCCTGTGTTGATGGCCCATAGGACATAGGAGATTTCTCTTAGTTCCTTACCCACTAGAAGATGCTAACAAACCTCCACCCTGCTTGCAAGGAGCTGCCTTAAGGGTTTTGTGCCAGAAGGTGGTGGAGAAATCGTCTAAGTAAGTTTAACTGATTGTAGTTGGATTCCAAGCAGGCCTACTTGGGATTGCAGTCTTGATTCCCTAAAGGAGAAAGCTTTAAATGTCTTTTGTAATGAAAGCTATTTTTTTCCCCTGAAAGCCAGATTCTTGGTCCAAAGGCTTATCTACATACTGAGTGGCAAACCTGCCTGGGTTTAGAGCCCTGATCATGGGCTGTGAAGTGCATGGGCGGGGTGGAGTGATGTGCCAGAGAGAAGCAGGGGAGCCCTTTCATCAACTGCTGTTTCCACTTGTTCCCTAAGAGAAAAGCACCCTGGTGGGGGTGGGGGTGTCATGGAAGGGAGCAAGGGTGAAGCACCCACCTTTCACTGCTTCTCTCGCACAGATTGTACCTCCCCCCGTCGTAGTTGGAAAATGGCAGCTCAGTTTCCTGACTGCATATTTGCTGCTTGATGCTCAGGGGGTGCCTTGAGACTTCAATCCTGGCTCTTTCATGATGCCTTCAAGTCATACCAGAGGCATAGAAGTGGAGATTGAACATGATTTCTCAAAATGTGTCGCTTGGCCATCTCTGTTTTGACATGGTGCTCCATATTGCTTGTGAAGTTAGGGTAATAATGTCTGGTGTCAGCAGAAAGCATTTACAGCTGCCTCCATCCTGTTTAGAACATAGGAATAGGAGACATCTTCACTATTTTAGTGGAGCAGCAGGGGAGAATAAAATGAATAAGATCTGCCTGAGTTCAAAAATTTGAAAGGTTTCACCTCTGTAAGCTTGGCTATCAGCTGTTCAGCTAAATGATAGCATTCCTATAACAACAACAGCAACAAAGTCTGCAGTACAAAGCTGCATCTTCCTTGGTGGGTGGCCTGTGTTTCCCAAAATAGGTGGAAGAAGTCACAGAAATAAAATTGTATTTTAAGAAGTCAGATTTTTTTAAAAACTGCGATCTATTAAAGTCTTAGAGTTGTCAGTTTGTTACAGGTCCTCTTTTTATTGCTAAGTAGGGAGTCTAGAAATTGCACTTCTGGACAGAATCTGTTTCTTTGAATAGCACGTACAGTCCTAATAATTTCAGTTCCCTTTTAATGGTGACATTCTAAAATGTGGTCATGGAATACAGAACTGTGAATAAACTGTCCAGAAGTTCTGTGTCCCATGTTGTCTTTTTTGTTTCTGAAATCTGTAAATATTGCTAAGATTATCAGTTATTAAGCATTGACCCTTGCACACTGGTTTAGGCAGGGCTATTTTGGGGCAGGAACTCACAGGAACGGAGTTCTGGCTGGCTCCCAAGTTGGCCACGCCCAGCAGGAACTCATTAGCATAATAAGCCACACCCAGCAGCAGAAACTCATTAGGATTGGCTACATTAAGGGTGTGTGGCCTAAATGCAAATGAGTTCCTGTTACAAAAAAAAGCCCTGGGTTTTGACAACAAACAAGGTAAACAGAATAAGAAGCAAAAGATGGGTGTGGCTGGATGATCACACTTCTGGTAACACGGAGGTGTGGCCTGATATGCTAATAAGTTTCAGCTGTTGGGTGTGGCCTATTATGCTAATGAGTTCCTGCTGGGCTTTTTCTACAAACCCCTCCTGGGTTTAGGGATGTACATTTTATTTAATAAAGCAATTGTTTAAACTGTGAAAAATGTTTAAATTATAACGTTCGGCAGTTCACATCCATCTAGCCCACATACATATTGTCAGTTCTACTATTGATTTTTGTTAAGAAAAAACTAAAATGCTAGTGTGTTTGGGTTTCATCAGATGGTTGTCAGTATGGTTAGCACTGGAGTAAATATGATCCTGGAATGCACTAACGAGTAGTAGCTTCTGAAGTAGTAGAATGACAGTAATTTTGTTTTGTTTATTTATTAATTTACTTTGACAGTTCACCGCTTGTGCTAAACTGTTGTTGACATAAATCATGGTTTGTGAACTTGCTTCAGACCATGGTTTCAGATTCTGCTTACCTGAGCTGATTGCAAATCACAGCTTGCCAGTATAGACATCACACCAAGCCGTGCTTAAGCCTCCTTAATTTTCCATGGTTGGGAGTGATGTGTGATCTGAACTCCCCCTCTAACCCAAAATATGCAGTATCTTTCTAATGTTTTATTCTCTCCTTTCCATCTGGGTTAATAATAGCAGGGGTCTCCAGTCTTTCTTAGCCTGTGGGCTTGTTTGGAACTCAGATACAGGGAAGTAGACCTAGCCACAGAAAGGCTGCTGCAGGAGGTGGAGCCAACCACAGAAATGGCTACCATGAAAGATGGAGCTTACCACAACATGTCATGTAGTGAGGTCAAGCTATCTCTAATAGTAACATTTGAGGCAGCGGCTGTGCTTAATAGGATGCCTTTTAAAATGATCATATTGTTTATTTTTTTTTGCACATGTACAGCTTACTTTCAGTCATGCAGTGAAGGTCCTTGTGCTGTGGTGGCAGCTATTGCCAAAAGCAATTCTTTAATCTGCTCAGCCAGTCAAAAGTCCTTGCTGGGCCAAAGCCCAACCTGCCCCCTCCTACTTTCTAAAAACTCTTGCATGTCTCAGGAAAGTTGTTGGTGGGCGCCATGTTGGGGACCTCTGATAATATGCTAATAGTTTCTATTTACTTGGGCTTCTGCAGATCCAGCAGAAGGGGTGGGGGGAATCTAATATGTGAAGTCATGCAAAAAACTCCTACACAGTTGGAATTGTATCATAAAATGAGTTCATAGGCGAGATCCATATGTTAGCACTTTGTACAGAGTAACATTGTGGTTTCCAGGTATGCAGATATGCAAATGATTGTACCCGGGTTATTGCCAGAATGTTGCAAGTTGTGTGTGTTTTTGCAGAATCTGGGTCAAATTAAGGGAACTGAGTAAACGTATACAGATGCACATGTTCCTCTATTGTCAGACATTTATGGAGAAGATGGCTGCGTCTATATGTACATACAGGTAATTAGGATCCTGATTATGTGTTTTATTCAAGTGTTAAGTAAAACATACCCTGATTTTATTGTTTTTCAGGATGCAAATTTTTGAAAGAATTTTTTAAAAAAGGACAAGTGGGGACCCACGATACGTGTGTGTGTGGGGAATCCCTCCTGCATTCACTGCTGATTCTCCTTGAGATGGGATTCTCAGGGTGTGTGTGTGGGGACTCGTGGGGGGATCCCATATCCTGAGCCCGATGTCCTCCTCTGTCATTGTTAGGTCTGGCAAGGCTGCCGGGTGTCCTCTGCTGCCATAAGCCATGGATGAGGATTCCATATCTTCCCCTCAGTGCCAAGACAGTTGCAGCTCCTGACCCTGGAGTCCTCCTCCACCTCCGCCAGGCCCAGGGCAGCTCCTGGCCTGCTGCACCTCTGCCACTGGGCCCAGCACAGCGCCCTCCCCTCCAGAGCCAAGCTTGGTGTGGCTCCTGATCTAGTATCCTACTCTGCCATTGGGCCCAGTGCGGCAACTGCATTCTTTGTGCTTGTTCAGAGAACACTTTTGTATTTTGGTGGGAATTTAAACCCCTAACTTTTTAAAAAGTCAGTGTTTCCTGCAAATGTAGAGGTCCCCTGAATTTGCAGAAATATCTGTTTAGAGTCTGTGAGACCTTGAGTGAGGTATCAGCAGATGGGGGCCCAAACATTGCTAATAGTATATAGACAAGAAATGGGACCCACAATACTTGCGGGGCGGGGGGAGTATACCCCATGGCTCCCGGTCTGCAGAAGCAGGAGGAGGTCCTCACTGAGGAGGAGGTGGCCTCAGGGGAGCCCAGCAGCAATGGTGTCAAGCCCTGCGTGGCTCCCAGCCACCAATCTGCCCAGGTTTCTCCCCCCCTCAGCCAGCAACAACAGCGGCGAGCCCTGTGTGGCTCCCAGCCGCCCAGGCTTCTCACTCCCCAGACAGAAAGAATGGCGGCAAGCCCTGCGTGGCTCCCAGCCACCCGCCGGCCAGCCAGCCAAGGCTTCTCCCCCCCACCAGCAGCAACAGCAGCAAGCCCTGCATGGCTCCCAGCTGCCCACCCACCAAGGCTCCCCTGGCTCCCTTGCAGCTGCCAGCAGCAAACTCCACCACAGTTCCAAACGGCAAGTCCATTCTCCACGCATGCGCAAGAACGCAGTTTCAGTTTTGGGGGGATTTAAGTATCCCCGTATATATTTTTAAACATGTCAGATATTTCTGCACACCTAGGGAATGCTTTAAGTGTGCAGGAATTTCTGTTGAGCCTCCATGTGCCCCCGGTTTGCGGAAATAAGTATCCGCACACACTGGGGACCCTTGGGTATTAGTATATGGACAAGAAGAGGGACCCGCGATATTCGCGGGGAAGGCTCTGGCGATGTCCTCTCCTCCACCCCCCCCGGCTCCGGCGATCACCTCCTCCCCACCCCCGGCCCTAGCAATCTCCTCTGCTGCCACCACCAATCTCCTCCCTCCCCCACCCGGCTCCTGTCACCCTCCTCTGCCGCTGCCGATCTCCTCCTCCCCCCCTGGCTCCAGCTATGTCCCCCTCCTTCCCCCACCCCCCGGCTCCGGAGGCGAGGCCCGAGCGGCTTTCAGCTGCCGGGCCCGCCGATCTCCTCCCCCCCGGCGATCCTCCTCCTCAACCCACCCCCCGGCTTCAGAGGCGAGGCCTGAGTGGCTTCCAGCCGCCGGGCCTGCCGATCTCCTCCCCCCCCGGCTCCGGTGATCCTCCTCCTCCCCCCCGGCTCCAGCGATCCTCCTTCTCCTCCCCCCACCCCCCGGCTCCGGAGGCGAGGCCGAGCGGCTTCCAGCTGCTGGGCCCGCCGATCTCCTCCCCCCCCTTCAGCTCTCTCCTCTCCCCCGGGCTCCGGTGGCGAGGACTGAGCGGCTCTTAGCCGCCAGCCGCCGCAGAGTTCCCAGAGCGTTCCCTGCGCATGCGCAGGGAACGCTCTTACTTTTTTGGGGATTCTGATATCCCCCCTAGACTTTTAAACACTTTTAGATTTTTCTGCACATGTGGGGACTGCCCCACATGCGCAGGAAAATCTCCCTGCCCCCAGGTGCCCCCGATGTGCGGATTTAGATATCCGCACGCAGGGGGCCACTTGGGAATTAGATAGATAGATTCTGGGATGAGTCCCACGCAACACAGTGTTTATGATTCCCTTAGAAATTCAAGCTGGAAATCCATTCTTTTCACTGTGTCTTGCATCCTCAAATGAATAATCAGTTGACTTTCTGTGTGACAAATTGCATGGCCTCTCTTTCATTAGACATTAGAGCAATTAAAATCATTGCAAATTATAGCTCTTTCAAGTACAGCCACTGGGGAGTTGGCTGCCTTTTGAACTTGACCATAAGCCCAATACCATAGTGAATAAATACCACTAATCTGCATTTTTTAAAATACCTTTGTGGTGCTATAAAATAAAGAGAGAATAATGAAATTTCTGGTGTGGAATTGGTAATCGAATGTATTGTGAGAAAGCCTAAACAGGAGAAGAAAAATGAGGTGAAAATAGATTATGTTTATATTAAGTTAAATTTGGCAGTTGTTTAAATGGGTATTATTCATATAGGTAAAGGTTAAGGTTTCCCTTGCTCGAAAACCAGTTGAATCCGACTCTAGGGATGCGGTGGTCATCTCCATTTCCAAGCCAAAAAGCCAGCGCTGTCCAGAGACGTTTCTGTGGTCATGTGGCTGGCATGACTAGATGCCAAGGCGCACGGAATGCTGTTACCTTCCTACTGAAGCGGTACCTATTTATCTACTTGCAGTATCCTGCTTTTGAACTGGAAGATATGAGTTCAGATTCCTACTCAGTCATGACATTTCTTTGGTGACCTTGAGCTCATAATATTTTCTCTCAGCAAAATCTGCCTCAACAGGTTGTTGTGAGGATATAATGGGAAAGGGAGAACCATGTACACCTCTCTGAGTATCTTAGAGAAATGTTTGGATTAAAGTATTTTCGCTTGATAGCTGTTACCCTCAGTTTTGTGATTGATCTTTGGGAAGGCATTTCCCCCCTTATTTTCTACAATGCAGCCACTGTAGTTTGAATTGGAAGATTATGTGGTATAGTGGCTGGAGTGTTGGACTAGGAGATCTGGGTTCAGATCCCTGCTATGACATAAAGGTCACTGGGTGACTTTGGCGCAGCTACGTTGTCTAAGCCGAATCTACTTTGCAGTGTTGTTGGGAAGATAAAATAGTGAGCAGAGGGGGCAATTGTGAACACCACCCTGTGCTCCTGGGAGGAAGGCCTGAGTAGAAATATGAGAGTGGTGCAACAGGAAGAGGGGCGTGTACAGTTTGGTGTAGTACTTAAGAGTGGTGGACTTTAATCTGGAGAACTGGGTTCATTTCCCCACTCTTCCACATACAGCCAGCTGGGTGACCTTGGGTCAGTCACAAGTTCTCTCAGAGCTGCTCTCTCGAGCAGTTCTCTGAGAGCTCTCTCAGCCATACCTCCCTTACAGGGTGTCTGTTGCGGGGAGAGGAAGGGAAGGAGATTGTAAGCCCCCTGAGACTCTGAGTGAAGGGCAGGGTATAAATCCTCCTCCTCCTCCTTCCCCCCATTGCACTGCTTTTTCTGCATGCGTAATCCCCCCACAAGGCAAATAGGAGGTGAAGGACACAAAGGCTGAAATGGTAAAAAATAGTGCTTGGGGGGAGGGACCCCTCTCACTGTGGCCCCAATCCAAATTGCTTCTTTCCCTTGTTGCTGCTATCTGCAGCTTAGAAAGAAGTGGACAGTTTGGTCGTGATCTGTATGGACTGGGGTAACACAGCTGATGTGAAGCAATCAAGGCTGTATTTGTTTCTGTCATGGTTTCTGCCTCCCCCAAATACTTCCAGTGTTGTTTTTCTAGCTGGTGTAATTTTAGGCATCACTTTAATACAGGGATTCCTTTCCTAGATGAAAGTATTAGTCCTCTGATCCTGTAGAGGGCTGGCCAATTAGCGCAGAAGGCAACAGCTGTTCTCTTTGCAGTACATCAAGATTGGTTTTTCTTTTTGCATCTGGCCAAGGTTGAGAAGATATTGCTGTCTTCCTCCTCCATTCCTGTAAAGATTGCTGGGGAGGAAGGGTTAAGAGAGGAATGCCTTTTGAAAGGGGGAGGATGGTATTTTTTTTTTTTAAATTATACTGTCATGTCTGGGCAGATAACAGACAATTTGTCTTATTTCATGGGGTCTGTAATGGAGTCTTGAGCTTGTTTGCAGCATATATTAGCGTGTATATCTCAAGGACCTTACAATCTGTTGGTAGAGTTCCACTGCGAGGAAATTGCATGTGAGAGGGGTTGGCATGATGTGTCAGAGTTGCCAAGTTCCAGGTGGGGCCTGGTGGGGCTTCAAGGTCTCCCAAAATTACACCGTGTCCTGCAGACTTCTGACATCAGTCTACCTGGAGAAAATGGCTTCTATGAAGGGTGGACTCTGGTATTGTACCATGCTGAGGTCCCTCCCCAGGCTCCCCCTCCCCCAGATCTCCAAGAATTTCCCAGCCTGGTTTGGCATTGCTGTCTGTTGCTGAATCCTGTAACCGCTGCAGTTTGGACTTGGAAGATAATGGCCTTGGGCTGAAAGCAATTGGGTACCCCTGAGACTCGCTGCGTCGAAATTAAAATGAGATCTGAACTTCAAAGCGCGGCTTCTTTTGAAATGAAGGCTGTGCCTTCTTTGGGGAGTTAAATATATATGTATAAACCAACAAGCCAGGGCTGGAAAAATCCATGCTCTATGGCACCTAGGAAGTTGAAGCATTCCCTTCAGGCCATAAAAGAGGATCTTTGCACTGTCTATATTGTATTCCTTCTCTGTCCTTCTGCAGTTTCAAATTCTTGACCTCTCTTTTCCCCACCTTTCTCACACCTGGCCCCAAATCCGGAGATTCTGCGCATGGAACCCTCTTACTGGCTTCACTTAATCCCATTATCTTGTTGAGAGAGGGAAATGGACATAATTAAATCGTTAAGCCTGTATTATTCTTGGTGTTTAGCCATACATGACTATATTAGTCATTTACCTCCCTGGATTGTCTTGTTCACACAGGCCAGGCCAGTTGTGAGTTTTGCTGTAATGCAGTGCTAATGCAATAATGCAATTCTACCCTGCTAATACAATAATGCAATTCTATGCTGCTTTCCCACCCAGATAGGATCCCCAGGGTGGCAAACATCAAAACATTTAAAATAAAGTACATATAAAATATTTAAACAGTTCAAGAAGACAACTCATCTGTAAAGAGGTGGAGCTACTGGAGCCTGGTAACAGATGGAGCATAAGTCAGTAGTTCCCACTACCTGCTGGATTTCTGTCAACCCCCAAATGGCTGCGTCTTCTGATTTAGGGAGACTAGGGCTATCGCATTGCTCAACTTCCAGTCTTCTGCCATACAATGGGCTTTATTGACGAGTGAGACCTTACAATAATTGAACACGCTGTGGTGGCTGAGAACGAAGGCCTTGGGGATGAGGAACATCTCAAGATGTTACATGAAGAGGAGAAGTGGCACCAAGTTATAAATGAAGCATCTGAATGAGAATAATGGCCATGAAAACATTTTTTTAAACAGATTCTGAGCTGGATATATTTGTGGATCAGATTCTGAAGGGACATGGTGTATTCAGCATGCATTCTTGCGTGGTAATCATTAACAAAGGGGAGCAAGCTCGAAGGAACTCTGCCTTGTGGACAGCAGTGGAATGCTGTGTTTAGCTGAGAAATGATGAGTGTTGAAACGACATAATTACCGTCAGTTTCTCCCCCCCCCAAACAGAGGCATCTGGATGGCTGACCTAGATATTTCTCCCTGCCCCCCCCCCCCCATTCCTGAGTTTGACGAGAAGGACTTGGCATCCTTTCAGAAGAAGCAACCGCTGTTATGCGCTTTGTGCAGTAACATTTTAATCCTGACATTCCATAAAATGGCCCAGGTCGTAAAGTTTTCCTTCATAGTCGAAGACAAGCAAAAATGGCAGTCTTCCTGCTTTTAAAAGGAGCTGCTTGAGCCTCTTTGGTGCCATATTCCAGAGGAATTTGAGCCTCCATGCAAAATGAAGGCACTCCTCTTTTGGCACATTAACTATTCCCAGCACAATTCTGATTCTTTCTTTACCAACCTTGACTTGTTTTGCTTTATGTCTGTCTTTCTTTTCTTAATCTTTAGATAACACTTTAAGAGTTCCAAGCACTTCACCTATGTCAGCATTGTAAGGTAAACCAACATTATAATCCCCATGTTGTAGATAGGTAGCCGAAGGCTGAAAGCTATTGGCTTGCCTAAGGTCATCTAATAGGTTTATGGCTGAGAGGTGATTTGAACTTGTGACCTCATGAGTCACAGCTTATTTTCTTAGCCACTATGCTATACCAGTTTACTAGTTTTTGTGCCATGCACCTTCACTTAGAGGTTCTTGGTACCCATTTCCATTTTCCCTTGCTGTCCATCAGCTCTTGCCTGCCCTGTCCCACTCCCCCATGAAGCTTTCCTCCTCCGTGTTGAGGGCCATAGGTTGTTTGCAGGGCACAGACTCTCTTTTGCTTAGCAACCGTCTTGAACCCTGGAGGTAATCTGGGAACATTTTGCGTGGTTGCTAGGTAACGGCCCAGGGCTTCCTTCCTACTCCCACAGGCCTGACAAAGTGCTCAGTAAATCTGAAATCTTGTAATTCTTTTTGATGAAGATGCCAGCCCCCCCCCCTTTTATGTGGGAAGTGGCGGAAGAGTTGTGGGAACTACAGAGAAACATCTGTCTTTTGGCATCGTGGAGCCATGTTGATCAAGTTGCTAAGAACTGCTACTTCACAGCTGGTGTTACCTAGGTTACCTAGTGACTAAGAAATTGAGCTATACATTGGGAAACCCCTCCATTTGAATCTTGCCCCTGCCATGACCTTAGGCAAGCCAGTCTCTTTCAGCCTCAGCTTCCCCCCTCCCTGAAATCTGTAATACGGGGTTAGTAATATTGACCTTACAGAGCGTCTGTGAAACACATTGGATGCTGGAAAAATGCCTATTTCATAAATGATTATTTACTGATGTTAGCCCCAGAAACATTCAGGCTTCTCTGAAGGTACTATAGATCAAGCCAACCACTCGTCCATTACATTTTTGACTGGTGGTGGTTCTTTAGGGGCTTTGGCAGGGAAGGATCTTTCCCATCTCCTGAGGTGCTTTAGCACTGAGCTACGACCTTTCCCAAAGGGAAGTGCACCTGTACGTCCAGACAGTGTATATAAAATGCTTTGAACATTACAAGATGTATGTCTTCATTTGTTTGCTACAGACCATCCAGTTGCTAGTAGCTGAGCCCATTGCTGATGAGGGGAAAGATTGGTTGCTGCCTGTGACCCTGGAGAGCTCCTACCTGGCAGAGTGATACTGGGTTAGATCGACCAGTGGTCTGACTCTTGTGTAAGGAAGCTTCATATGTTTAATAGAATCTGAATTTAAGGCAAGAGCTGTGGCTAAGGGGTAGAACACTTGGTTTGCAAGCAGAGAGCCTTGGGCTCAATCCCTGACATCTCTACACCACCGGTTTGGTGCAGTGGTTAGGAGCACAGACTCTAATCTGGGAGAACCGGGTTTGATTCCCCACTCCTCCACTTGCACCTGCTGATGTGACCTTGGGTCAGTCACAAGCTCGGGCACAGCTGTTCTTGAAAGAGCAGTTTGTGTTAGAGTTCTCTCAGCCCCACCTACCTCACAGGGTGTCTGTTGTGGGGAGGGGAAGGGAAAGGAGTTTGTAAGCCGCTCTGAGACTCCAAGTGAAGGGCGGGGTATAAATCCAATCTCTTCTCTTCTTCTTTTCTCTACTTAAATGGTTCTGGGTAGATGATACTAGAAAAGGTCTTTCACTGTTGGAGGCCAGACGGAGTAAATGGTCCTGGGACAGATCAGCCATTTGTCTGGATCTGTTCCTGGCTGGCGAGGTGGTTGGAAGCCCATCCTGCAGGTGCTGAGCAACCTCCCAAAGCATTTTGTTTTAGTGCCAGTGAAACAGCAGTTGAGGACTCCGGCTTGTGCTAAGGCATGGTGGGGCTCAGTGCTTTTGTTCCTAGCAGCTCCTGTGTACCAAGCAGTCTTGCACAAAGGCTGGCCTTTTGCCTCTCTTCCTGCATTCAACCCTGTTTACTACTAAGTGGGTTTAACACGGCTTCCAAGTTAAGTCACCAGCCCTTCCCCAAAGTATTCTCTTTGGTTTTTAGATTACTTTTATCTGTTTACCGTCTTACATTCTTTAATGGACCTCAACTGCTGGGCCGGCCTGAAAAATACTGCCTAACCCCTTGATGGTTTGTTCTTCTTTTTTTCCATTTCACTTAACTTTTATCCTGGTAGCCCCCGGAGATGTAAAACCTAATTGAAAGCATAGGAAAGCACTTCTAAGAGTGAGAATCAATCTGTGCTTTTCTCTGCCGTGTGGCTATTTTTACAATGTTGGCAGTTGTAGAAAGTAACAAATCATTGTTTTGGAGATACAGTCCCCTTATTGTCTAATGTTTTTGGATCCACTTTTTATTATTCATTTTGTATTTTGGAACTGATTAGGCAAACAAAATACCAGGGCTCACAAAGAGAGTAGCGTGGGCCCACGAGATCCCTGTGGTACAATGATCACATTCTTAGATGAGGGATGCATCGTCTGTTTTTTCCCTCCCTCCCCACTCCTGAATCTCATCCAGTTTCTTTTTAAAAAAAGAGGGCAGGAGAGGCCATGTGTTGAATCTAGTAGACAGAGAATGAAATGCAACATCACTTGTCTCCTTGGATTCAAGTACAAGGGAGAAGTAAACAGCAAGTTGTTACATCTGCAGTTCCTTTTGTGCTTGTCATTGTGTGTACTATTTTCATAATCTACATTAGGTCCAGTCATTAGATAGATGATTCAAGTCAGGAACTGGGGGGGGGGGATTATGCTTTGCTTAAAAGGAGAAACTGAACTTGTAAACAGCTCCTGTGTAGGGGGAAACACACATATCCTTGTTTAGGCCTAGTGGTTGGTAGAGACATAACACTGGTGCTCATTTAATTTAGGGAAAGAGGGTGGGATAAGTCACATGCATACTGTGACTTCATACTCCATAGCCTAGCTTCTTCTCTTCCTTCTCCCTCTCAAGCCTTTGCCACAGCCAAGGATTATACTGGCACCAAGTTACCCATGGTTTTGTGTTAACTGTGGTTCCCCATAACTAGGATTTGAAGCCGATTAACAAACCTTAATTAAAAGAGAAGCTGGTAGGCATTAACCAGGGGTGACACTGGTGCTGATAGAACATCTAACCGTGGTTAATGCTGGTGGAAGAGGGAGTTTTCAGCAATGCATTTTGCTTCTGATAATAGCAGCGGTTAAGGAAATGCTCGTGTTTTGCCTATGAAACCCATATTCAGTTGGCAAGGTGTTATGGGTAATGGCACACCATCTGATGAGTATTAGAGCAGGGGTGTCAGACATGTGGCCTGGGGGCTGCATCAGGGCCCCAGAGGGCTTCTGTCAGGCCACAGTGGAACTGTCTGTCTTCTGCTTTTTCTTCCAGTTCTGCTGTTGCCGTGTCATTGTCGGTTTGCAGCTTACCGATACACACCTGAACAGCATACTCAAGATTGCAACAGCACAGATATTTTGATGTAATAATTCAGAGCAAGAGGTGCCAGTTATCAGACACTGTTAAATAAACAAAATATTGCAAGAGTGCTAATGTTTTAAGCATGTTTTTATTTTAAGTTAAAAAACCCCTTTGTGTGCGTGTCCTTTATAAAGTTTATATATCTCCGCTACCTGGCATTACATTTTATGACACACGTGGCCCGGCCCAGCAAAGTCTCATTTATGTCAGATCTGGCCTTCATCACAAATGAGTTTGACACCCCTGCATTAGAGAGTGAGGGGGGTAAAGGGCAGCAACAGCTGCCTCATATCCCAGAGGCCTATAAAAGAGTGCCACAACTACAAGTGCTTGGATAGATACTCAATGCAGTCACTCACAGGCCTCTGTACATGTGAGCCTCATTTACAGGCTCCAGAGTACATCCAGGCCAGTATTCTTTTCTCATCCCCCACTGGAAGCTTCCCAATCTAGTATTAAGCATGTGGTGTGGTGTAAAAGATCCCACGGATGCTGGCCTAGCGTTGCTGAAAATTTAGCTTCCCCTTTCTTAATCCTGGGTATGTAAGTCATAATAACAACCGTAAAGTCATGAGCAGGGAGTTTACCAGCACCCACTGCTGACTTTGATTACATTTTTAAATTAAAGGGTGTGCAAGAAGCTGTTCGTATCTGTCGAGTGCCCACATTTTGTCAGCTGCTTGCAGAGCTAATGCACTTAAGATCAAGCTGTGTTGCCAAGGCTTAAAACCCAGATGTCTTAGAACATGCAGATGTTCTTTAATGTTTCGCTTGGGCTGGGATGGAGGAGATGTCTGCTTAGAGTTTAGCATGTCCCTGTTATGGATTTCCACACTATTAAATGTATTTTAACTAGCAGGCCTCTGTAATATTGGCCTGCTCTTTGATCTGGCTCAGTTGATTTGTGTGCAGAAGTGGATGCTTTTTACTATGTGCCGAAAGTTTGACACAGCCCCTGAGCAAAAATTTTAATTAAAACTAATGCCCTTTAATATAAAACAGTTTCCTTGCTGTCAGTGCTGTTAGCTAAGTGAAGTTATAAAGGAAATTTCCTATAAGCTTTTAATGATTTTTACTGGGTGGGTGCGTCGGGGGGGGGGGTCGGGAAGCCTCCTATGTGCAGATGCTTTCTCTGAGATCTATTAATAGTTGCTTCAGGAAAAGGTGGCTGAGTAAGGCACACACTGTTTATGGGCACGGGCCGGATGCGATGCAGCATAACAGCAGGAAGCTATAAAATGATTCTTCCCGGTCTGTTCTGTCATCTACCCATGCTGATTTCTGCAGATTGGAGAGAGCCTCCATGCCTCCCAAAAGAAGGTCCTTGTTGAGCTGCTTCATCTAATAAAACTACAGTAGTAATATCCTTTCTACGCTGGAGATGGTTCTTCAGCCTGGTATGTGGATAGAGTCACATTTAAATTGATGGAGACCAGGCGTGATTACATCATCCTTCTGATTCACATATTGCAGAGTACACAGGTTGGGTCTGGAGTGTGTGTCAGATGTGAGTTGTGTGTTCTTCTCAGTTCCCATGTGTATAGTACCCAATGTGGATCAGGACTGCAATAGACATACAAAGGACTGCAAAAGACATACAAAATACATACATCCTCTTCCATGCATTCTTCTTCCCTGACCAGAAACTATCCCAAATGTGACTATTTGGCCTCTTGGGGGAATCCACATACGTCTCACATGTGTTTCCACAACAGGCCAAATAGCACCCCCGGGACCATTTCATTATGGGAAAGTCATTGTGGGGGGAAATCCATGCGTGCTGCAGTCCCAGTCCAAATCGGGCCCTTCGTGTGCGTAGGAATATGGGGCAACCTGAATCTCATGTCGGATTGTTACATCGAGTGGAGACCCCAGACCCAACTTGCGTACTCTGCAATGTGTGAATCAGCTTTGAACCTTTTGCCTCATTAACTTTGATGTGGGGAACGCTTTGCATGATCAGTGGGCAGGAAGCTGCAGTTATACAGATGTGCTGACTTTAAAGCCCATTGGCGTTTCAAATGCTGGCTTGGCATTAGAGGGAATTGCATTGGAGATGTTCGTGCTGGGCAATAACTTTTAAAGTGTCCTATGTTCTGTCTCATTCTAAAATGGTACTTTACCTGTTCCAATCAAATTACTGACCGAGGTGGGGGGGGGTTATACTGAGCTGGCAGTATAGAAGTGAAATATTTTGTTGTGAAATGAATGACTACTTTTTTTTTTTTTTTTGAGAAAATATGTGCAAATGTGTCTTTCATTAATTTTAATACAATGCTTTGGCCATATCTGCAAATGAGAAGTGCCTGCTTTGCAGGTGGTGTTATGGCCTTGTGTACTTGTTTTCCCATGTGAAACCTATGCACTTCCTGTGTGGACCTTTAGTCATGCAATGTGGTGGCAGCTGCTGCTGAAGCAATGTGTTTAAAAAACTGCAAAACCAATCAAAAGCCCTGCTGATCAAAAGGCCCACCAGGCCCTGCTCACTTTCCAAAAACACTTGGTGGGTCCCAGGAAAAGAGTTGATGGGTTTCATAGTGCCCATGAGCACCGTGTTGGGGACCCATGTGCTCAAGCATATGACTGGGCAAAGTTGCTAATTTAGAGGTGAGCAAGCTTTGAGGCATTTTCCTATGTGAACATAAGAACATAAGAGAAGCCAATGTTGAATCAGGCCAATGGCCCATCTAGTCCAACACTCTGTCACACAGCGGCCAAAATATACCAGGTGCCATCAGGAGGTCCAGCAGTGGGGCCAGGACACTAGAAGCCCTCCCACTACTGCCCCCTCCAGCACCAAGGATAGAGTGCATCACCTGCCCCAGACTGAGAGTTCCCATCTATACCCTGTGGCTAATAGCCACTGATGGACTTCTGCTCCATATGTTTATCTAATTCCCTCTTGAAACTGTCCATGCTTGTAGCTGCCACCACCTCCTGTGGCAGTGAATTCCATATGTTAATCACTCTTTGGGTGAAGAAGTATTTTCTTTTATCTGTTCTAACCCGACTGCTCAGCAATTTCATGGAGTGCCCATGAGTTCTTGTATTGTGAGAAAGGGAGAAAAGTATGTCTTTCTCAACCTGCTCAATCCCATTCATAATCTTATAAACCCTAATCATGTCACCCCTCAGCCGTTGTTTCTCCAAGCTAAAGAGCCCCAAGCATTTTAACCTTAATTCATAGGGAAGGTGTTCCAACCCTTTTATCATTCTAGTTGCCCTTCTCTGTACTTTTTCCAATGCTATAATATCCTTTTTGAGATGTGGTGACCAGAACTATACACAGTATTCCAAATGAGGTCACACCAATGATTTATACAGGGGCATGATGATACTTGATGATACTTGATGTGCTGGTGACTATAACCCAGAAAAGGACAAATTTCATTTTAGTCATTAATTTCATGCTGACTTTGTTATCTGATGGGATCTTTGTTATCGAATGTCTTTGTTAACTGATGTCTTTGTTATGCAAGATCTGTATATCATACCTGGCACATGTTCTGTGTAAAAGTTGGCAAATTTGACAAAAAGTACTTGGGCAGACAGTTTTCATTTGTACAGAGCTGTTAAATGCGAGGTCCCTGCTGTTTAAATTACTCTGATGTGCTGTGGGTTTATTAGGGCACTTCACAAAGTTTCCCATGAGTACTTCTGTTACTTATTAACTCAGAATTAATTCTGAGGCTAGGGACAGCTGATTGTTGAAGTTGGTTGCTTGTGTGTGGAAGTTCCAGTGGATCTCAGCTTGTCCTAGTGTGCCTAGTCAAGTGCGACCTTTGTAACCTTTTCTTCCATTTTGATTTGCCAGCCCACAAACACCTTCAGATGTCAAAGTTGTGGTTCTTTCTGCTACTCAAGCCAAAAAAGTTGCCCATTCCTGGAACAAAGAGAACTCTTCCCCACCTCTCTTAGAATAGTAGAACTTGTAGGACCCTTCAGTGAATCTGATGGGCTGTACATTGCAGACAGTCAAAAGAGAGGACTTTTCACACAATGTATAAATTACCTTGTGGAACACTTTTCCATATGATACAGTGACAGCCATTATCTTTGACTGTAAAACTGTATTACGCTTATTATAGAATCATAGGGTTGGAAGGGGCCATACAGACCATCTAGTCTATCCCTCTGCCCAATGCAGGATCAGCCTAAAGCATCTCTGTCAAATATTTGTCCAGCCTCTTCTTGAAAGCTCTCAGAGGAGCAGAGGTCCATTAACAGCAATTAACTGTGATTGCTAAATGGAACTTGCATGTTCAGGGGCTGTGGACCTCTGAATGCCAGTTGCTGAGGACAGGAGTGGGAGTTCTGTATTCTGGCCTCTGTGCCCTCATGTATAGATAGGGCTTCTATGGGCATGTGGTTGGCTGCTATGGGAAAAAAGATGCTGGGCTTGATGGCCTAACCCAGCAAGGTGGTTCTTACATGGTGCCAGACCTTTTTAATTGTATGTAGCTACAGGACAGGAAGAGTGTGGGTGTGTTCCCATGTGAAGCAAAACTTCCCTTGAGCCATTTCAACCTTCCAGTCTCAGGTAGAAGGAGAAGGTAGTTTTGTGAAACTCAGAAGCTTGAGTTCTTTTTTTCAAAAGATGTTAGTCCATTCGATAGGTTTCCTCCTCATTCCTTCTAGCCCAGCTTGGCAATATCGCTGTCAGAAATAATGTCCTTGAAAGCAGTCAGTCTGCCCCCACCAAACAAAGTAAGCTCAACTTTAACTGTAGGACCCTTCCAGGTCAATTGGATCCATGTTGTACCAGGAACAAACTGAACCAGTTCTCTCCAGTCAGTATTGCAGATACAGTAGAGTTTTTTATCTTGATTTACGGACAGTTAAAACTGTTGAACAAGTGAGTGACTTAATACTTGGGTGCCCTTTTCTTTGAGCTGGCTGTCAGAACAGGGCTCATCAGTGCTCAGAGCCTGGGCACACTGGTTGTCTTGGTGCTGATGTTTTACTCCTTACAAACCCTAGTAGATGTAAGCCTTTGATCGCTGGGCTTAATGTGAACTAGTTTGGCTCCTATAATATGCACTTTGCTGCGATAGGGTCCCACTGGTGTCACTACTGAAAGGATCTCAGTTGCAGTAGGTGTTTGGGGAAAGGCCTGTCTTTGCTGGTAAAATTGGAGAGCTGCCGTTACTCAGAGGAGCAAATCCTGACCAAGTTTTGGTGTAAGGCAGCTTCATGTGTTCAGAAGGGTCTCTGACCATGTGCAGAGACAAGAGTGACACTCCCCTTAACGTTTATCTATTTACTTCATTTATGCCCTGCCTTTCTCTATAACAGGGACCCGAAGTGGCTTACATCTATTGTTTTCTCCTCTGTTTAATCCTCTCAGCAATCCTGTGAGGTAAACTAGGCTGATTCAGAGTGACTGGCCCAAGGTCCACCAGCAAGCTTCTGTGACAGATTGGGGATTTGAACTTGGGCCTCCTAGATCCTAGTCTGCAGAGCTTCCAGGGCATTGGCACATTTTTTGTTTGTTTTAACCCACTGCATTCTCCTTGCCTCCACCAAACCTGCCACCTAGTGCCCCCTACCTTTTTGACATTTGGTACTGTCCCTGTGAACCTGTGTTACCTCGTGCAATTTGTTGTGCAATTCATAATTGAGAACATTCCAGGTTTCTCCTTGGGGGTTCTGCTGCAGAAGTCATTATCACAGTTGGGTCATTTGGAGCCTCCTCCTGAGTAATTTGGCCTCAACTTGATCATCTCTGAAATTATGGGAGCTGTCAGCCAAACTCTGGGGAGTGATCAAACAGAAGCTCTCTTTACATAAGAACACACAGAGTATCTGAACAGTGCCTGCGATTTGCACATTTGTGGCAGCCCTTTGTTTTGGGTCACTGTTAGCAGGGGTCTTTTCGTAGAAAAACAGCTGCAGGAGCTCATTAGCATATAGTATGCTAATGAGCTATTGGGATATTAGCATATGCCATGCCCCCTGACAGCACCAGAAGTGGCATCAGAAGGGAAAGCAAAAGGGGGAGGCATCTTCAAAAGCCTCCCCTTCCCTTCCCCAGCTGGTCTGGGTGGGGGAGCTAAGAGAGAAGGGGTTTAAAGTTTAAACTCCTTCTCATGAGAGTTGGGACACAGAAAGAGGAAAGAGGGAAGGAAAGAGAGAGAGTAGAGAGAAGGAAAGAAGGAAGGAAAGAGGGAAAGAAAGAGAAGGAAAGGGAGGGAAAGAAAGAGAGGGAAGAAGGAGGGAAACAGGGAAAGGAGGAAAAAAGAGAAGAGAAGAAGGTGGGAAAGAAAGAGAGAAGAGAAGAAGGAGGGAAAGAGGAAAAGGAGAAAAGGAAAGGAGGGAATGAAAGAAAGTCAGCGGCAATTTGGCCCCATTATATCCTATGGGCCATTGAAGTCAATGGTGAAAACATAGGGTATATTATGGGGGCTGGAGGGAGGGGGTTTGAGGGAGAGGCTCCAAACTCACAGGGTAGTTTATGGAGTCTCTCCCCAAGATACCCACCAAGTTTCAAGTACATTGGACCAGGGGTCCAATTCTATGGGGCCCCAAACAGGTTGCCCCTATTCCTCCATTGTTCTCTATGGTGAGAAAAAAATTACTTTTTTCCCACCATAGAGAACAATGGAGGGAATAGGGGCAACCTGTTTGGGGCCCCATAAAATTGGACCCCCTGATCCAATGTTCTTGAAACTTGGTGGGTATCTTGGGGAGAGGCTCCATCAGCTACCCTGTAAGTTTGGAGCCTCTCCCTCAAACTCCCCTCCAGCCCCCAGAATATACCCTATGTTTTCACCATTGACTTCAATGGCCCATAGAATATAATGGAGCTGAAATTGACATTCGGCTGCCTGAAAGACTCCCCGGGACGCCGGCTGGGGGCGGGGCTTGGCTCCTGAGCTCCCGGAGCTGCGCTCCGGTGCGCTACCCCCCCAAAAGACCCCTGACTGTTAGTGCACCTTGCATATGGAGGATTATACAAATGGCGTCTGCACAGGAGTGTCTTTGAACTGTGATCTGAACTGGTGGTGGCCCCTACATGCTCCTGCACAATTGGTGCTTGAATTAGCCAATAGAAATAGCAACTCTTGAGGGCAAAACTCCACAATACTTTTTTTTAAATAGAGTTTTATTAGTTTATATATAGAAAGGGGGAAAGGGAAAAGAATGGGAAAGAAAGAGTACAGAATTATATATAAAAAAATCCAAGTTAACATTATGCATGCAAATCTTCTGAAAGTTTCACAAATATTATAACCATCTTTCTTATTGTTCATTTAGTCTTAGTTTCTTAGTACTTATGTTTTAACCAGTCATAAAATGCCCTCCATGGTCCCAAAAATTCTTCTTCCATTTTTCCTTTTAGTATATTTGTCAGTCTCCATTTCAGCACATTCCATAATCTTCGTTATCAACTCATTAAGTGTTGGGATTTTCAGTGTCCTCCATGTCATTGCGAATATGATTCTAGCTGCTGTTACAACATGTAAAATAAAATATCTATGGCTCTTATCTAATTCATCTGGTAGACAGTTTAACAAGAATATTTCTGGTGTAAAAACTATTGTAATATTCAACACTGATTGTACTTCAATCCAGTATTTATAAACCTTTGTACATGTCCACCGCATATGATAGTATGATCCAACATGATTATTACATTTCCAGCATCTGTTACTCAAGTTTTTATACATTTTAGCTAACCTATCTGGGGTCAGGTGCCATCTATAGAACATCTCTCTATATAAAAGAAAGTCCCCTCATCATAAAATTAATGCCCAGGCCAAACTGTTGGATCTAGAAACACTAAATTCGGGGACAGTGCTCCTACCATGGTATAGGTTCTCACTAAGAAGGGACTTTTTAGAAATTTGACCCCTAAGTGGGTCAAAAGAGGTAAAATGTGCTCCCCCCATTGATTCCTATGCAGCTGCCAGGCAGGTGCCTCCCTGTACCCCCCGCTCTCTGATTGGTCAGCTGCAGAGCTCAGTGTTCTGAGGTTAAAACAAAACAACAAAAACAGTTAAAGGGGACTGCAGAGAGCTAATGACAGTTGAGGAAATCAGGAGTGGCCAGCAATCACCTGTGAGATGAAGCACAGCTGCTGGCCCAGCCTCTCTGATGGCTTCCACACATTCCCCCCACCTCCTATACCTAACAGGTGGTTGTCTGTCAGGTGCAGCCCCACATCCATAGTGGCTTCTAATACTCCTCCTCCCTCCCCCTCCTACACTGGACAGGCAGCTGCCTGTCAGATGTAGGAGAGGTGGTGGGATGGCTTCCAACACACTCCCTCCTCCTCCTACACCTAACAGGCAGTTGTCTGTCAGGTGCAGCAGCGGTTGCAGGGTGCTTAAAGCCATGAGGGAGCCTGCCCCAGCAGTAATGCCTTAGTGATCCGTCCAGCCTTGCCTCCACAGTGGCTTCTAATACTCCCCCCCCCCATCTTACACTGGACAGGCAGCTGCCTGTCAGGTGTAGGAGAGGAGGTGGGATGCTTACAGATGCTGGGGAGGTTTGCTCAGCAGGATTGCTTTAGCACTGCTGCTAGCCCAGCCTCCCTGATGCCTTTAAATACAATCCTGCCAACACCAGACAGGCCAGTGTCTGTCAGGTGTAGGAGCAGGGGGAGGGTATGAATGTTTATGTGGAGATAGTAAAGGGCATTTCTAGGAGCCATTTCGATGCGCACCTCCCTCATGAACCTGAAGAAATGTCCACCACATCACCACTCCCTCACACCAGCTCCCCCTCACACCTCTCACCTCTTACTGCCCCCAAGAAAGCTCCTGGCAAACGTCAAGCCAGATACGCCAACGCTACGAGGCAACTTAGGAAGGTGGTAAAGACACTTGCACATAGTACTCCTGCAGTGCACTGAGCTGCACAGGCCAAGTACCAGCAAGATCACCCTGAGGTGCTCAGAACAACACAGTCTTCATATGAGCAAAAAAACCCAGGAGCACAAGTAGAGAGGCCATCACTTTCGTGGAAGGTAGCAGGAGTTGACTTAACAGATGACTGCTTCTGAAATGGACAGTTCTATGTGGCGTGCTCCAGAGTGAGCTCATCAAGCAGCCTGGTGATCCTAGCACCTGAGGTCAGAACCACCAATGTGGTCTAGAGAGTGGTCCTTCAGTAGAGAGAGAAAAAGTACGTATGTCTCACTTCATTTTTTACACTACAATCTTCTCCATTAGAATTCCTACAACAAATGTCTCATTTCAAATTTCACATCATCAGCATTATAACTGGATTTACGGAACTCAAATGCCGTAACGAAGCATGGGTATCAGGCTAGTTTTATACAAATTTTCTTTAAATGCAACCGATTTAGTCAACTTAATATTCACATTCCATATTTTACTCCATTGTAACAAATCTGTGTTATAACCTACATGTTGCATCCATTTAATCATACATTCTTTAACTATTTCATCCTGCATTTTCAATTGCATCAGCATACCATACATTTTCTTAATAAGTTTCTCTCTCTAAGTACATAATAATTTTTCAAATGCATCTTGTTCTAAATAGCCGCCCTGAGCCTTTGGGGAGGGCGGGATACAAATCGAAACAAATAAATAAAATAAAATAAAATCCATCTGTCTGTTTATCCTTACTATATCTAGATTCCACTTGTACTCTGGTCCAATGATCTAAATTTATTTCCCTTTTCTTTAATTCTTCCTGAGACTTTAGATTCCACTTGTACTCTGGTCCAATGATCTAAATTTATTTCCCTTTTCTTTAATTCTTCCTGAGACTTTAGATTATTTCCATTGACTATCAATTCTGCGTATCTGATAACTGTTTGTTTTTAAGTCAGTACTGGTTGAGAAAAGGCTTCCACTGGAGGGACCCATCATGGAATTTTAGTATATATCATTGGACGGATCTTTTCCCAGGTTGTCAATAATGATCTTCTTGTATGATTTTCGAAAGATTTGTGTCCAGAAGCTTTCCCATACCCACAATACTTTTTTAATGCAACCTGTTTGGGCCCTGGTTTGGATCTGCTCACCCACCCAATCACCTATGGTGATGGAGGCAGTTGCTGGGGCAGTGGTGGGGGGCATGGCAGGGGCTGTGGCAGTGGAGGCAGGTGGGTCACTGGAGGGTGAAGGCAGTGGCAGAGGCTCCCTTCTCCTGTCCACCTCCAATAGAGCAGCTTCAATGGCTGGTGAGGAAGGAGGAGGCCCCTGTTCCCTGCCTGCTCCTACTGTTGGTTCCCTCTCCTCACCCATCTGTTCGCTGTCTGTGCCTCAGGTGGGTTGGCAGTGGGTGGGAATGTGGGAGGGTTGCCCTTGAGTCTTCCTTCTGCCGCCTCCCCATCCAGCTCCAACGCAGTGGCTTCATCAGCTGGTAGGAAAGGTGGTTTTGAGTCAGTTGTTCGTGCAAGTGCAGACGACAGCTTTCTTCCTTTTTTTTTAAAAAAAAAATATTCATCCTATATTTTTGTTCTGAGATTTTTCTGCAAGCCTTGTGGTCCACAAGTTTAGGGAAACTTCTTCCTGCTTTCAAGGTTACCCCAATCTGTGGAGTTAAGCATCCACAGGTGGGGTCATGTTCACAATTAGATATACTGATATTTCTTCATTGTGTGTCCTTTGCTGTAAGAGCTTGCTGTACTCTAAGAATGTACCCATGCTTACTAACGTAGCAAACTTGCTGACCTTTCTTAAAGCTCTTATTAAAATCATGCTCTTTAGTTTCATTTTCTCCCTTATGAATAGGTGATGCTTTTTAAAAGACACCTTTCAAATCTGCTATTCCTGTTTGGTACTTGGTCTCTTTTTTATAAACTAAAAAATAACTGATCATTTTGCTGTTCTATGCCGGATGCATTTATAATGCTTATCTCCTTCCACCAGTGTTTTTTTTTTAGTAATTTGCACTCTCTCAAGACACGTAGTGTTACACTGTGGCTTTGTGCCAACTCTGGCACATTAAAACTACACTGATAAGCTAACAGTGGCCTGCTTTGTTGTCTTGCCTTGGCTTATTGCCTGTTTTTAATCTTGAGCTGATTAATTTGTTCAAGGAAGGAGGAAAGAGAGCAGAAGAGACAGCAAGGGGGAAATCAATAGCGGGGCTGGGGATAGAGGGAGGAAGGCTGGGATTTGTAATATGGTTTGCTTTGGGAGTGGAAAGTGAAAGGTGCATGGAATGAGGTTAAATATGGGGGGAAATGGTTGCACAAACTTTTATTTTTGACTAGATTTGGCAGATAGAAATGGTTTTAACAAAATAAAATTTGAGAAAAATCGAGAGAATGGGTTGAATACTGTGACGTGTCAGTGGAAGGAGCTGGTGGTCACAGATACCGTCCCTTGTTCTCCTTCTCCCAACAGTCCCTTCTGACTGCAGGAACGTTGATTCCTGGGGTCACAGACCTAAGTGGAGGTGGAAGGGGGCAAAATTGCCTTCCTTGGCTGTTGAATCCGCAGTGCAGCTGCTTGTAGACGAGGAAGGAGGGGCGATACTGACTCTACCTTGGTGTAGTCCACTGACTTCCCTGGCTCATTCTTGCAATGCCAGTATTAGGATGAAATGGTACAATGTTTGGGAATTTGAGTCTACCATGTCAAGTCACATTGATTTCCAAGATATGAAAGTGGTCATGTGACTATTTATCTATCCCTGGGATATGGTTTCCCCGTGACTGCATTTTTTAAGCAGTAATCACACCTACGTGATCACTTAGATGCTGGAAACATTTGATTCCGGTGGGTCTCCATGCCCTTGTGTTCCCATCTTAGGTGTTTATTAACATGGGAGGGAAATCACATTGGCTTGTAAACAGGTTTTAATGGGCTCCCTCAGCAAACTGTAAAACTATTAGAAAATGGGATCATCTTTCCATGTGTGACTAGAGCTGAACTGGCTCTGTACAGCTTGTGATACACCCAGCTGTGTGTGGCGGTCCCTCCAGGGCTCTATAAATTGAGCTAGTCTAAATTATGACCATTTTATGGGCTCTTGTGGTGGGAAAAATCAGCAAACCCAAACCATCTGGGTCACATCTTCACATCTGGAAAGTCCAAATAGAATAAAGAAGCAGCTAAATGTTTGTAAATTTGCTTTGTGCTTGAAGCTCTGTCCTCAGAAGAACAGTTTGCTGCCCACTGGCCTGGAAGCAGAAGATTCTCTTGGGAAAAAATGTGGACAACACCCACACTGGGCTACTGGAGGCAAGAAGTAACTGTGACTTGACATTTCCCACATGTTTGCTTTCGTATGTCTTGACATCTGTAGGAAAGAGCCATGTGGTCTTCAACTTCATTAAGTAGTCTCTGTCGTTAAAAGCAGCTTCAAAGATTTTTTTTACCAGGTTCCGATGTCACGATGGCTAAATGCAGCCTCTGGGTTCTGAGGTGATATGCAGTTGTTGAAGTTTGTGCTTGTGTGACAGTGGGGAAAAGTCTTCAAGCCTTGTTTTGGGGCTTCAAAGAAATATCTGCCTGGCCAGTGTTAGCCGAAATGCTTATTTACGCATTTATCGGACTAAACTTATATTGAGTTCTGGTCTATGTATACAGAGAAAGTAGTTTCGCCCAGAGACCCAGTTTCCCAAAAGAGAACGCTTGACTGGGGATAGATCTTTAGTAAAATCAAATATTCTCTTTACTGAATAATATCTTTGTTTCACAGGCAAACAATACTGATGCACTCACACATACACACAAGTTCCTTTAGATACAATAGCAATGGAAAACCATATGGGGTTTTAAACTAAAGGTATTTAGGAAGGGGGAAAATCACGTGGTACTTATCTGATCCTGTAGCTCGACCTTCACAGTGAAGAATACAAGAGTATAGATTCTGACTAAAGGAAATTCTTACTGCACACAGTTGGAACCAGCCAACATGTGTGGGGGGGCCTCTTGGTCTGGATCCAAGAGAGCATGCCAGAGTTACCTTTAGGTTACTAAGGTAGGGGTGGGATGGGGAAGAAGCAGAGGGGGCAGCAGCAGCAGAACAAAAGATGAACCTTACTTTTATCAGCTATTTTGGGGGCTGGCTTGGGGTCTTCTCTAGTCCGTCCCATCCCTATATCATTGGCTATAGGATGTGGGGTACCCTCCTACTAAGGTGGGGCAATATTGAAAACCTACACCTTTACTAAAGAGAACATTTGGTCCAAGGTGCAAAGATGGGTTGTCATGGAAACCTTAAGAAGTGCAGATGACTCTGGCTTGGTCCAAGTCACAAATAGGAAACAGTCTTAACACATGCAAAATACCAAGCATCCTGTGGGTTACGTGTGGAATTCAGATTCCTCGATGGTGGACAGGTTGTCTTTTATAACATCCTTCTGGCAGACCATAATGGAGATGCTTTTCTTGTTCCCAGTGCCTGATGAGTAGATGTATGCATACGTGTGTGTTTGTGACTTCATTAGCATAAAAGTACCGACTGTAGGGCAGCTTTCTAGTGCATGTGGTCACATCAAACAAAGCACACAGTTCTCCCAAACCAAAGACACTTGCAAGCACCATTCTGGTGTGTGTGCAGGTCAGAAAATAACAAATAAAAGCATTTTCAAAGTACATCTCCTAACACCAGTATAAGACACAGGATGTTAGGCTGTATTGCCCTTTGAGCTGATTCAACTTGGCTGCTCTTGTGTTCTTCTTAAAACTTGGCTTTCTTGGTAGGATGTGCACTGGGTTTTCGCTTCTGAGGAATTCCCACTTTTTAAAAATGGAAGATGGATGCAGAGCTGAAAGCTCTGTGACTCTAGTGACTCTGTCTCATGTCACCTGACTCTTTCAGAAAACAAAATGTTTTTTCTCTTAAAACTTGAAAGATAATAGAGAAGGGAATCAAGATGGGGATTAGGGTAACATTGCATATTTTGCTTTTTGCTTGAAAAGCTGAGTGACTGTTCATGAATTATAGCCTTCATGTAATATATTTTTTGGCCTGTGGATGGTCTGCCGTGCTAAACATAACTCCTCAGGTGGCCATGCAGAGATTCCCACACTTGTGTTTTTTCAGCCTCAAAGAAGCAATAACATGGATAATGGTGACATCTGGACAGGAGACTAGATCTCTCCTTCAAACCAGCTTCAATTATGGTCTGTCCCTAGCCACAGAGAGAGCCAGTTCTGAGCTAATGAGTAACACAGATACAATAATTTAATATAAAAAGCAGTGGTGTGGTGTGTGCATACGATTTGGATTGGGGTCATGGCCCTAGAGAAAGGGGGGGGGTTATCTGCCATCTATGTATACTAATTTAAACATACACCGTATTGTGTGTAGAGGGCTCCAGTTATATGAATATCCAAGTCATGCACTTAACTTGCAGTTGCGGTAGATTATATCAAATGTTCTGGCCATAGTCAGGAGTGGACTGGGAAGTGAAAATGGCTCTGGAGCAAGCCCAACTGAGCAGACCTTGTGGTGCTACAAGCCAGCACTTCAGGGGCTACTGATCTCAGTGGCACCAACAATGGGCTTTGGCTCTTGCTTTGCCTCATTGCACAAAATAGCAGCAGTGCAGATAGCTGGTGAGCTGATACCCATTACTAGTGAAGAGTCTGAGCCAAGTGGCCCTTGAGGCGCATGCACTGTTGCCAGGGCTTGGCCTCCAGTGGCCCTTTAGGGCAATGGCCCTTCAAGAAATTTCCTGTTAAGTTAAATGGCCAGTCTGCCATTGGTCACAGTCTTAGGTGTTCAGCAAAGACTTGCATATTGACCGCAGTTTAGTGGAAGAATATTGACATACAGTAGTATCCTTTGGATAATCAGTACAAGCATGATATAGTTTCCAAACTTGCCTTTTGGCAATGCTGCTGTGAAAAAGAGGGCATGAATCATTGTTTAAAGAAATTTTCAGGCAATGTCTCCCTCACTTTTGGGCAAGGATCAACAGTGGTTAAGCTTATGTTTATGTGTTCTATATAAAAACCCAATTAACAACTCCATAATCTTAGAGGGGCTGAGCCCCCATAGGCAGAGCTTTTGGGGGGCACGGGGAAGCAGTGCCAGAAGTCTTAAGAGGGAAATGAAGTTTTCAATCTGCATTTTTAAAATAATTTTTTGAAGAGATTCTGGAACTCTGTTCTGGTGCATTCCCCCAGAAAAAAAGTCATCTATGGGCGACTTCAACTGAGAGGAAGGGGGCTTACCCTTCTTCTCTCTGGCCAGCATTCCTTGGCAGACTTCCTGCATTTGTGAATCTGAGTGGGGATGTCTTCTCCCCATTCCCAAATCGCTGTCTCTTCCTTAACTTAAAAAGAGCCCTGCAGGATCAGACCAGTGGTCCATGTCATGTATCTATCATATTTTCTCACAGTGACCAGATGCTCAGAAAGTCCGCAAGCAGGAAACCAAGCCTTAACCTTTCCCCTGGAGTTGCCTGCCAACAGCAGTTGGCAACCGGAGGTTCACTGCCTCTGAACCCTCAAGTCTCACTTAATTATTGTGGCTAATACTCATTGATGGAGGTGTCTACCTTGAATTTGCCAATTGCCCTTTTAAGGCTGCCATCTTAGCTTATGGCTGTCATGATTTCCTGGGGCAGCAAATCCCATAAATGTGATTTGTGAATATGTTCGTTTCATTAGGTGCTATAGTTGTCATCTCTAGGTTGGGAAATTCCTGGAGATTTTGAGGGTGGAGCCTGGGGAAGGCAGGATGTGGGGAATTGAGGGCCCTCATCAGGGTATAAACACCATAGAGTCCAGTCTCCAAAGCAGCCATTTTCTTCTTGGGAACTGTAGCCTGGAGATCAGTTGTAATCCTGGAAGATCTCCAGACACCACCTGGAGGCTGACAACCCAGTTGAATGCCTCTACTATCATGGACGAGAGAGAAAAAATTCTTCAAACCATGTGTAATTTTATAATTACTATGTTACCTTCCTACCAGTCATTCCCCCCAAAAAACTAAAAATTGTATTGCAATTGAGAGGTAGGTTAGTGTGACAGTATGTGACTGGCCCAAGCTTACCCTGGAAGCTTCCATGGCAGAGTATGATTAAAAATTGGGTCTAGGGATGGGCATGAACCAAACCATGAAGCAAAATTTGTGATGAATTTTTTCCTGTCTGTGGTTCAGGGACAGAAGTTTGTGATGGGTTCACTGTCACGACGAACTTCCAAGAACTTTTAGAGTGGTTCGTGGTGATTCATGGATGGAGCAGAAAATAGGAGTTTAAAGGGAATCCAAGTCTCTTTAAACCCCTGCTTTCTGTTCCCTGAGAAAGCAGCAAAAACAACTGCATGGTGGTTAGGGGATCCCGCCACTCAGCTCTTTTGGGCTATTTTCTGCAGTCTCTTTAAACTTTAAAGGGTCTGCAGAAGACAGCCCAAAAGAGTGCTTCCTTGCTGCTGAGCTGTTTTTTGGGCTTTCTACAAACCCTGTTTGAAGGTACTGTAGTCACTTTCAATGGAATTTGCAAGGCCACGAACCGCACAAACTGGTTTGGTTCATGAACGAGCCTCCTGGTTTGGTTCTTGGTTCAGTTTGTCATTCAGCCACAAACCAAACCACATTTTTCTGGTTTGTGCCTGTTTCTACCTGGGTCTCTTCCCAGATTCTGGTCTGTAACCACTATACCACACTTGCTTATGAATGTTGGTATTCTTGTTGCCATGAATGGTCCTAAAGTATAGTCATCTTTTCTTTTTTGTTTGGCTGGGCTGTTGACAAGTGTATGGTCATCATGATGTTACTCTGTGGATGTATCTATTGATGTATCTATATTGACATATTTATCGTGGTACATCTTAGGAGGATTTTTTCCACAGTGATTTCTTCTTGCTGCTGGCCAGTGGGCTAGCTATAAGTGGAGCTGGCTCCAGATTTTTGGGAGGTCTGGCAAGGTGGTTCCCATGGCCCCAAATTTAAGCATGCTATGATACCCTTTATATGTTGTAGTGATAGGAGTCTCTCAGGTGATCTAGGGCCTCCAGGTTCAAATCTCCACCCTGTCCAAAAGCTCTCTGAATGACCACGGCCCAATCATGCTCTTGGCATCCACTTAGCTTACTGTGTTGTTGTGAGGACAAAATAGGGAAGGGAAAATGATACATGCCGCCCTGAGCTGCTTAGAGGGGTGGGATAAAAATGCACTATGAAGTAGAATAGCTGTGTTCTGTTGCTTCCAGGTAGCCCCATCCACAGGAAATGGCCCTGTACAGTCTGGGACCAACATATCTGCAGGACTGTCTCTCCCCATACATCCGTCAAAGAGCTCTGTGCTGTATAGATCAACATTTTCTGGTGGTCCCCAGCCCAGAGGACATCTGCTTAGCCTCAACTAGAGCCAGAGCTTTTTCAGCTCTGGCATCTGCCTGCTGGAACACTCTCCTAAGTGAGATCAGGGCCCTGCAGAACTTGTTACAGTTCCGCAGGGCCCATAAAATGGAGATGTTCCACTAGTCCTTTGGTTGAGGTGGCGGATGTCCAATTACATCGGCCTCCCCTACCCTGTTTGTGCTGCTTATTGGACTGATTATTTGGAACAATCTGCTCTGCTGCTTTTTTGCCCACTGCCCAATTATCATCTATGAACACACATACAGACACCTTTTAAGTCAGGCACTTGTCAACTTGTGCCTGACCACCATCTTGGTAATGCTTTTAGTCAATGTTCAGTATAGGTTCTAATCTTGTGTAATTATGTTTAAACTGTTCTAAATCCATTATTTATGTTTACTGTTGTAACCTGCACTGAGCTCTGCTATGCAGGGGAGGGTGTGACAGAAATCCAAATAAATAAATAAATTGTTCCAGAGGCCTTTGCAGTGTCAGTTTAGAGGTGGGCCCTCTTGGCGCTCCAGAAGCTACCTGGTAATGCCAACTTATGACTCTTTCCCTGAGTGGGCATCTGAGACATCATGGTAAAGTTAATGAACTACTGGAATTCTCTGTTTCTCCTTCTGCACCAGAGAAATACCAATCAATATCATGAAAACATTAGCATTGGGAAATTAGCATTGCTTTCCAGCAATGTCTGCAATGGGATCCAAATCTGTGTTGAAAAAGTTTGTGAAAACACAATCTGTGTCACGAGTGTGAGTTTATATGTGGGCATACATTAAATGTTGCTAATGTACACTGTTGTTGTTGTGTTTTGTTTTGTTTTTAATTCTGCAGTTGATCACGTTGTTCCAGAGCCAGGGAACAGCTTGCTCTCTGCATTTGACCAGTGGCGTGAATGGGCTGACAGCAAGTCCTGCTGCGATTACTCTTTGCATGTGGACATCACAGAGTGGCATAAAGGAGTTCAGGAAGAGATGGAAGCGTTGGTTAAAGATCATGGTAAGCTGGAGAACTGTTTGGAGGCTCAGTTACTTTTCAGGCTAATGTGAGATTAAAGGAACATCTCCACCCTAGCTACAGCTGTGGATTCTGTTTTTCACCTTTTTCTGAAGTGGGCACATGGTCCAGCTGTGCAAGCTTCAGATATAGTTCTCCAGAAAACCTTCCTAGGGCTCAAGCCGATTGGATGAAGGTCATACATCTCTGCCCATCTATAAATTGTGAATTTTAGGCTTGTGCAGCTTCAGTTTGCCTTATGACCATGCAGCCTCCACTCAGCAGCACCTTAAAGACTAATAAATTATGTGGCAGGGCATGAGCTTTCGTGAGTCACTGCTCACTTATTCAGTGACTCATGAAGAAGTCATACCTGCCACATATTTTGTTAGTCTTTAAGGTGCCACTGGACTCTTGCTCTTTTCTACTGCTACAAACAGAGTAACCCAGCTCCCTATCTTGATCAGCCTTCACTCAGTTTCACTAATCAAAATCAGACGTTTTGTAGGTGGATGCTCTTCATCCCATCTGTTTGAGTTCTTATTGCCGGTTGATGTGGGAGGCATTCATGTGCCTGCAGTCATAGTTAAAGGTAATTGTGAACTGGCAGTTCAGATCCATAAACGGCTAACAGACATTGTTGCTAGGCAAAATTTTCCCCTCTTTTACATTGACCAGTGGTTACAAGCAAACAAGTTATACCAACAGACTTCCCAATCTGGACTCCACAAATAAGCCTAGAACAAATATCTGTTGGCACAGATGAATTATTGTGCACCTTGCTAAGCTTGCACTAGGCCTTTGGTGTTCTGGATTAAGGTAGTGCTCAAAACTGGCAGATGAAAGACATAATTGTTGAAAGACGTGATTATTGGTATGATGCAGTGGGACTGTTTTTACATCCTCAACCTTGTAGATTTGATGCAGCTTAAACATCTTTATCTTTCCCTCTTTTTCCTCCTGTGTTTCAAATAGGAGTGAATTCCTTCTTGGTTTACATGGCCTTTAAGGATCACTTTCAGCTAACAGATTCTCAGGTATGTGAACTTCTTAATTGGTACATGGGTTTTATAGTGGCCGTGGTTGTGATACATGATTCATGAACATGATTGGATCCGTGAGCTCTGGAAGTTGGAGCAGGAATATTTTCTTTCCTGCACTTAAAAATAGACTAGATCAGTAAGACTGTTACTTCAGTTAGTCTGTTTCATTGGGTATGGCAGACTGCTGCTGTAAAATGGGCAAGCAGTATTGGGTAGCAGAAACAACCCTTTGAGCCTTGCTGCATTTGCTTATAAGGTGAAGCTTATAAACTCCCTCCAGGTCCTTTTGATTATCATGAATTTTTTGGATGATGGAGTGGACTTTAGGAGGAGAATGTAGAGTTTTTCTGGGTACTATTGATTGGAAGGAGTAATGTGTATGATTGCAGAGGTACTGGAACTGGTTTTCAGTTGTTCAACAAACTGCAAATTGCATTCTCTAGGCCACCATTGCCAATTTGCATCTGTGATTCTCTGGTTTCCTACTCATAGTTGTTAGTTGATGTTCAGGGTGGCTTAATGGACAAAGTGTGGAAGGCAAAAGTTCAAACACTGACTTAGCTGCAATGCTTGTTGGGTGATTTAGGGCAGTATATTTGACCCCCTGCCCCACCTTGGCCAATTGGTAAACCTGTTTGCCGAATAGGGGACAAGTAATTGTGTTGTAGACATAGCTCATCTGCTTTGCACGCAGTAGGTCCCCTGGCCAGTTCCTGGTATCTCCAGTTAAAAGGACCTTGGGGATGCAGGCATTGGAGAAACCTTTTCCTGCTTGAGATCCTGGTGATCTACTACCAGTAAGAGCAAATGAGATGACATGGGTGTGTGTGTGGGGGGGACATACCAGCATTCTGATACAGTGTAAGGGAGCTTCCTGTAAATAGTTCTATGAATTCTGAGATCAAGAGAACAATGGAACTTTTGTTTTGAGGCCCAGTGGGCTTGATTCATTCTACAAATGCTGAGAAGGCAAGGGGCCTGGATAGGACAACAATGTGTAAACCACCACCAAGACCATAATGAAAGAAAGATGGGTCCAGAATGTAATACATTGGAAGCATTATAGTAACATCCTTTCTGTCTCTTAGATATATGAAGTCTTGAGCGTGATCCGTGACATCGGCGCCATTGCCCAAGTCCATGCTGAGAATGGTGACATCATTGCTGAGGTATCTTTTGAAGCTTGCTGGTGTGGTTAATGGTGTGTGGCACAAGGGGACAGATTTGGTCTCTGCATCACAGAACCTAGAGTTGCAACATTGCCTGTGGGAAGTGACAGAGAAGAAGAGGGGGAAAGTAATGGGCAGGGGCAACAACAGAAGGAATATTTCAGAGAGACATTTCCTGTATATTTTGACTTCAGGTGGAGGACATCTGAATACCTTTGATACTGTTCATACAGGGTGCTGTGCTCTGGCAGGATATAGCTGATGCCTTCTCTTCCTGGCTAGAGAAGTTAGCCTAGGCATGTAGAGAGTTCTTTTTGTTGGTTTTCCCCAGCCTTTTATTATGCAGAGGTGGTGTGATACAGTGCTCAGAATGACAGACTAGCTTGGGGGAGATCCAGGCTCAGAAATCTCATTTTAATGCTGCTGTTTCCTGAGGAACTCAGAACACTGCGTGTGATTCTCCCTTAACTTTTATCCTTGCAACAATCCTGTGGGGTAGGCAACAAATGACCAATGCGACATCACCCAGGGAGTTTCATGAGGGGGAAGGATCTGAACCCAGCTCTTCCTGCTCAGACATGTTAATGGCTTTCCTTGTCTCTTTAGCCATGAGGCTCACTAGGAGACCAGGGATCAGTTGTGCTCTGTCTCTCAGGTCCAAACTAGATGTTATGGTAGCCACGGGTCCAACCAATTTTAGCCATTTAAAAATGGCTGAAGGACACAATCCTGACTGGGCCATTTCATCGTGGGACTAAGTGATGCTGTTTGCCCCCACCACCCTACCTTTCCAAGTGCCAAAACAGCCTGTTTCAGCAGTGGAAGAAGAGCAGATTGGATTTATACCCCGCCCTTCACATCTTGAAGGAGTCTCCGAGCAGTTTACAATCTCCCTTCCTCTCCCCACAACAGACACCCTGTGAGGTAGGTGGGGCTGAGAGAGCTCTTCTGAGAACTACTTGTGGGAGAACAGCTCTGAAAGAACTTGTAACTACATAAGAACATAAGAGAAACCAATGTTGGATCAGGCCAATGGCCCATCCAGTAGGGGGACTCAAGATTGTCTGGTTGCACTGCACCCTGGGCCCCCTTGTGACATTTTAAAATGGCCAGATTCTTTTCTGAAGCAACATTGACAGCCACAGGTTAGACCCATGGCTGACATAACTTCTCGTTTGGGTCTCAGCCTAACATACCTTGCAGAGTTATTGTGAAGATAAAATGAGAGAGGTCCGTGCACACCACCTTGAGCATCTTGGAAGAAGGATGGCAAAAAAAAAAATGTGATCGGAGGGAGGCCCAGGGTTCTCATGTCTCAGAAGTTTTTTCAGCTTGTAGGTTTTACCTCTCCTGTTGCTTCTGGGCTGCCTCATAGAAAGCCCTGCATTTAAAATGGTTGCCTTTCAGGACCATCAGGAAGGTTTACAACAGATTTTATCAAACAGTAGAAATAAATCAAACAATAAGGCCAAATAACCTACATGCCATATCTGCAAAACACAATGAGTCACCAGCTGAGAAGCAGTCATAACTCAAGCAACCATTGGCCAAAAACAAATCACTGCGGGTTAAACTCTGCAATCCCCTCCCTCCTTTTAAGAAAAGAATCATTTTCAGGAATGTCTCATCTGGTTTATTCTTTAGAAAAAGAAACTCGGGAAGTCCCATAGTTTAGCAGCAGAGCATATTCATGAAGGCCGAGGTCAGATTCCCAGCATCTCCAGTTACAGGATCTCAGTGTTCAGGGTCAGGGTGACGGTGACCTGGAAGAACTGCTGCCAGTGGAAAATATTGGACCAGTAATCTGACTGGATAGAAAACACTTTCATTTATGTTTATAAGCAGTTGTTCATTATCCAGTCATTAGAAGTTGGGCAGGTTGTCAGCAGATGTGGCCTTACGTAGAGCGAGCATGGATCAAGGCTCTTAGGTTTCTCTTGTATAAAATATTTCTGAACTCTGCTCCTTTTTTCTCTTTCAGGAGCAGCAAAGGATCTTGGAACTGGGAATCACTGGACCTGAGGGGCATGTTCTGAGTAGGCCCGAAGAGGTGAGTGTGGCTGCTTATCTCTTAGCCTTGACTGAATCCCACTATTCCAATAAATACTACCAATCTAGAAGAGCCCAATCATAATGGCTGGCTTAATTTGCATTACATGTAATTTGCAATTACATGTTGGTAATAGAGAAGGAGACATCACTGCACAGAAAATGAGCTCTTGGTCCATCTAGACCAAACCTTTTGAACAGCTGGCTTCCACAAAGGTCCCTATGTGGGCATGAGAATGTTCAACTTTGTGGGCTGTTTGTCCCATTTCCCAGCTGTTGTCACACAATCTGTTTCCTAATATCCAGCCTATAGTATGTGTGTGGGGGAGGAAGCTTCTGAAGGAGCAGGTGAGCTACAGGGTTGGTGCTGGAAGGGGGAGGGGAATCTGGTCAGGCCAAGGAGCTGGATGGAGCAAGAGCTCAGGAGGGTAGCTACTTAGAATCATAGAATGTTAGAGTTGGAAGGGACCTTGCAGGTCATCTAGTCCAACCCCCTCCACTCTGCAGGAGCAAAGCCGAAAGATAGCCCTACAACATACCCGAAAGATGGTTGTCCAGCCCCCACTTAAAAACGTCCAGTGAAGGAGCATCCACCACCTCCTGAGGCAGTCTGTTTCACTGTTCAACCACTCTTACAGTTAGGAAGTTGCTCCTGATATTTAGCCGGTAACGACTCTCTTGTAATTTCCACCCATTAGATCTAGTCTTGCAATGCGGAGCAAGAGAGAATAGATCTGCTCCATCTTCTACATGAAAGCCCTTCAAATATTTGAAGACTGCAATCATGTCCCCTCTAAGCCTTCTCTTTCCCAGGCTAAACATATCCAACTCTTCCAGCCTTTCCTCATAAGACTTGGATTCCAACCCTCTCACCATCCTGGTTGCCCTCTTCTGGATACACTCGAGCTTGTCAATATCCTCCCTAAAATGTGGTGCCCAAAACTGGACACAGTACTCCAGGTGAGGCCTGACCATAGCAGAACAGAGCGGAACTACCACCTCCCGTGATCTGGACACAATGTTTCTGTTAATGCATCCTAAGATTGCATTAGCTTTCTTCACAGCCACATTGCACTGCAGGCTCATGTTTAGCTTGTGATCAAGTAGAACACCCAGATCCCTTTCACATGTGCTGCTGTCAAGCCAAGTCCCTCCCATTCTATATCTGTGCCTTTGATTTTTTGTACCTAAGTGTAGGACTTTGCACTTATCTCTATTGAAATTCATTTTATTTGCCTCAGCCCACTGTTCCAGCCTATCTAGATCATTTTGAATCCTGACTCTGTCTTCTTCAGAATTAGCAATCCCAGATTTGATAAACATTCTCTCTATGTCTTCCTTCAAGTCATTTATAAAAACATTGAACAACACTGGGCCCAGGACCAAGCCCTGTGGCACTCCACTTGAGACTTCCCTCCACGTAGATGCAGAGTCATTTACGAGCTCTCGTTGGGTACGATTTTTCAACCAACCATGAATCCATCCAATGGTTGCACCAGCTTATCCTCAAGGATATCATGAGAAACTTTGTCAGATGCTTTACTGAAATCTAGATACACTATATCCACAGCATTGCCAGAGTCAACCATTTTAGTAACTCTGTCAAAAAAGATAGGGTTGGTCTGGCATGACTTATTCTTGATAAACCCGTGCTGGCTACTACCAGTTAACTCATTCTGTTCAAGATGCTCACCGACAGAGCGTTTAATAATCTGCTCTAGAATTTTTCCGGGTATTGATGTCAAACTGACAGGCCTGTAATTTCCTGGGTCTGTCTTTTTTCCTTTCTTGAAGATTCGCTCTTCTCCAGTCTTCTGGCACAACACCAGTACTCCAGGACATCTCAAAGATTAGAGCCAGGGGCTCTGAAATAACATCAGCAATTTCTTTTAGCACCCTGGGATGCAAGCCATCTGGCACTAGAGATCTGAAAGTATTTAAGGCAGCTAGATGCTCTCTAACCATTTCCTTACTTACTCTGGACTGGCAGTTCCTCCTTTCTTCATAAGCCCTGCATTCTTCAGTTTGTATATAGCTCGCCTTATGGTTAAAGACAGACACAAAGTGAGAGTTGAGTAAGACACAAAGTGAGAGTTGAGTAATTCCACTTTGTCTCCATCCCTTGTTAAAGCTTGACCATCTTCCCCTAGCAATGAGCTTACTCCATCTCTGTTCTTCATTTTACTCCGAACATAAGCATAGAAACCTTTCTTGTTATTTTTAGCATCCCTCACAAGCCTCAGCTCCATTTGCGCTTTAGCCTTTCTGACACCATCCCTACAGGTTCGAGTCTGCTTCTTGTACTCACCCTCAGTAATTTGACCCTCCTTCCATTTCCTGTACATTTCCCTTTTTAGTTTCGGCTCTTCAGAGAGTTCCTTGTTCAGCCACCTTGGTTTCATTACCTGTCTCCCACCTTTTTTTCTTGCCAGAACAGTTTGTGATTGCGCCTTAAGCACTTCATTTTTCAGCATCACCCATCCTTCCTGTACAGATTTCCCCCTCAGCATTTCCAGCCACGGAATCCTACCTAATATTTCTCTGAGGTTTTTGAAATCAGCTTTCCTGAAGTCCAGGATATAAGCCCTACTATGTCCTGGTTTCACATCCTTCTCTATGTCAAATTCCAAGCTGACATGATCACTATTCCCCAAGGATCCCACAACGTTCACTTCATCAACCAGTTCTTCCCTGTTAGTCAGGATTAAATCCAGGATAGCAGATCTTCTGGTTCCCATCTCCACCTTCTGAGAGATAAAGTTGTCCGTAAGACTATTCAAGAATCTGCGGGATGCCCCATGTCTAGCAGAGTTAGATTTCCAGCAAATATCTGGATAGTTGAAATCTCCCATAACCACAACATCCTGTCTCTGTGAAAGTTTAGCAAGCTGTTGTACAAATTCATCATCCAGTTCTTCCAGTTGGTTGGGAGGTCTGTAGTATACCCCCACAGCAATATTCCCTTCTTTTTTCACTCGTTCTACCCTTACCCACATACTTTCAACAGGGCAAGTCTTGAAATCCTGAATTTTAGTGCAAGTGTATTCATTCTTGACATACAGTGCTACCTTGCCTCCTTTTTTGTTTATTCTGTTCTGTTTGAACAAGGTATACCCTTCAATCACTGTGCTCCATATATAAGACTCATCCCACCAAGTCTCAGTGGTACCTATCAGATCATACTTACTTTCCAGTATTGGAAGTTCATCCTGTTTATTTCCCATACTCTGTGCATTAGTATAAAGACATCTCAGATTACAGACATCCTTTCCTACTATAGGTCCCTTCGAATTTACCTGAAACTTACTGAACTCACCTCTCTCCCTTTCTTTTATTCTCTGGTCACTCCCTTTCTTGAACTTAGTGTTGGGGATGCCGCACAACATCAGGCTTTTACTTCCCACCCCTGATGGCCTCAGTTTAAAGACCTCCTGATCAGTTTTGCAAGTCTTCCAGCAAAGACATTCCTCCCATTCTTTATAAGGTGCACCCCATCCATCGCCAACAGTCCTTCATGTTGGAGGTACATACCATGGTGCAGGAAGCCAAATCCCTCTTGACGGCACCATCTACGTAACTAGCCATTCACCTCCAGTATCCTGTTCTCCCTTCCAGCGCCATGGCCCTCAACAGGTAAAATGGAGGAAAACACCACCGGTGCCTCCAGATCTTTCATCTTCTTGCCCAGAGCCTCATAGTCTTTGGAGATCCATTCAAGGTTTCTTTGGGCTGTATCATTTGTTCCCACATGAATCAGCAGGAGCGGATAGCAATCAGAGTGAGGTTCAGTTCCGTAGGAGTTAGTGAGTGAGGTTCAGTTCTGGAGGAGCAGTAAATTGGAAGGGAAGTGGGGAGGCTTTCAGAGATGTGATTGAGAGAACCAGCAGGTCCGCTTTCTTCAATGATGCAATGGCCCCCTTGCCTGCCTGTGCTCCTTCAGGGACAAGGGGGACTCCATCTCTGCATCCCAGTAGATGAAGATGAAGGGAAAGATGCATTGCTGTAGGACAAGGCAAGGACAGGTGGACCTACTAAATCCAAGTGAGAGATATCTTCTGCACCCTTATGGCCTTGGTAGGGAGAGGGAGGATGGCAAAGGAGGTAGGAAGGATGGTCATCTCACAGACTAAAGTCTTAGGAGTTCTGCTACAGAGTGAGTTAACATTTCTTGGCAGTGTGTGTGGTGACTAAGTCCATCCAGGCTGTGACTGCAGTGTACGGAGACTTGAAAGGCGACATTTCATAGCCGTGTCTCCCCACCCACATGGAAAAGGCAGCAGCAATGTTTTATGTGGCTTCAGTAATGGTACTTTGCCTCATGTGAGGGCCAGGAATATTTGCAGCAGCTTCAAACATTACAGTTTCTTCCCCTTGTGCCAGTTTGCAAAGAAACAGAAATCCTCTGGGTTTTAATGGTGTCTTTAAAGTGTCAAATTGTGCCCTAAGGCAATCTGAATTCTGTAATATATAAATGATATAAATTAAGAATCTCTGCATAATTCTTTTTCTGCTATTCCTAGCAGAAGAGGAAGGTACTGTATAGTGTACTAAAGTCCCCCTCTCACTGGCAAACTTATCCAGCCACTTCTGGTTCTCTCCACAACCTGCCACCCCCGGGATTTAGATGGACATTTCAAATCATATTTCCAAAATCATATGACTGCCAAGTTTCCTGCATGCTTTCCTACCTATCCACCTAAAAAGTCATCTTAAACTCTGGGAGATACAGTTTTCTTAAGAGACATTGCAGTTTCCAGTGCTGTTGGAAATTTAGTCTGGATCCAACCCAGTAGGCTTAGACGTGTTTAGGGTTTCATTGTAAGGGTACAATCATAAGCATACTTATTTGCAGACCACACCCATTGAATTCACTGTTAAGTTCTGAATAAATATCCTTAGAAGCTGTAGGACTTCAACACAGAAACGTTCAACTTTTTTAAGGTCAAACCAGAAATGAACTGGGGGGGGGGGTTCTGGTTAGGTACCTTGAATTTTGTTGTCGTCGTTGCTGTTTGCTCTCAGGCAGCTACTGGATGTGGTAACTTTAACTGGAGCAGCAATAGTGGAGGAGTTTAAGGTTTGTCCCAAAAGGTGTTTTTCTGATCTAAATCCCCTTTTAAAGCTGCTATTTGGTTCACTGTGAGGAAACAAATACAGATATCTCCACAGCGCCTGTATTTTTTCTGTGTGTGTGTGTGTGTGTGTGAGATAGGGTTGCCAAGTCCCCCCAGGGGGTGGGGAAATGCCCACCTGAGAGGCCTGTTCCCTGCTGGCCCGGATCAGGCCACCGGGGGGGACCCCACCCCCAAAGCATGCGATGTGCCCGGCGTGTACACATCGCCCGGAGGTGACCTCATCGCGTCGGGCACGTTGTGGGGGGGCACAATCATTTGAGGGAAAACTTTGGTTTCCCCTCGAATGATTGTGGCTCTGCCCCCAATGTGCTGACGCGATGACGTCACTTCCGGGTGACGGGATCGTGCTGTGCGTGCACTTTGCATGCGCGAGAGGTGTCCCAGAGATGGCCCTGGACTCCCCCGCTATTCGGCAGGTAAGACTTGGCAACCCTAGTGTCAGAGACTGTGTCCCAATTTTTTTCCCACAGCAGCATTTTTGATGGGAGAGAGCTCCTTTAAAGTTACACAAAAATTATTTGCATCCCTCAATGAAATACAGAACCAATGGATTTGGGGAGCAGCTGCACCATTTTTGTTTACTTATGCAACGGGCTGTGTGTCTGTGCATCCTCACAGATGGTTGTGTCATTATTTGTTAAAGTTATGTACATCCTGATTTTCTAAAAAGAAGCTGCACACAAACCATGGTTTGTTTTTGATGAGTACCAACCAGGAATTCCTCAGTCTTGTATGCTTCTTTCCTTCCTCCCCTTGCAAACCACACAGAGATTAAAGACTTGCTGGTTTAGAACAAACCACATTTTGTCATGATGTCTGAATTAGGTATTCTTAACAACCTGATTTCTCTTTCTGCCAGTGAGCCAGCAGTGCAAGCTACCATTTAATCCTAGTTTGTAGGCAAGAAAGAAACTAATCTGTTAAGCATCTGGGATGCTGCGATGAAATCAGTCTTGGCCTGAGAGGAGAAGGAGGAGACTGTAGACGCACCTGGGCCTCATTTTCAGATGTGGTTTGATTGATTGTGTGAATGTAGCCAGGTTATGTTCAACAAATGTCACCTATTCATTGTTTCTATCAATTTGATTATGGCTCTGGTTTCAAAAGAGAAATGCCAAAGAAGTCATTGGGGACTTGTGGGAATTTCTTCCATTAGTACTTGTTATGAAGGCAGATCTTTCTTTTTATTCTCCCCTCCCCACTCCACCCCTTTCCAGGTTGAGGCTGAAGCTGTGAACCGGGCCATCACCATTGCTAATCAGACCAACTGCCCCTTGTATGTCACTAAAGTGATGAGCAAAAGTGCGGCTGAAGTGATTGCCCAGGCCAGGAAAAAGGGTATGTTTCTATTAATAGGTGGGGAAGTCTTGTTAATTCTTCCCACCTTTCCTTGCCAGTGTCACTTTGCAGCTCTCTCTTGGGGATGTCTGGCATCCAATCTGGATTTTGTAATTTTCCTAAACCGCTCATGAGGGACTATTCTGCAGGCCAAACAGCCTGCTTTTCCAGGCCAGGTTTCCTCTTTTGTTCCACTGCCCGGTTCAGTCACCTTGGTAATGTCTGTTTGTAAATAGTGAAGAATTCCTGAGCACTCATTCATCTTTCCTCCTAAATCAGCCCCCTCCTTGTTCTCTGAAATCTCTTCAGACTTTCACTTGTCCAGAAATGAACTCATTTTTCCAGACGCAACTGCAGAAGACTCTCTCAGTCAGTCACGAGATCAAAGACGGTGAGCGATCATTGGCTCAGTTCAACTCCAAATATGCATGTTTGGAGTCTCAGACTAATAAACAGAGCAGGGCTACTGGCTTGAAGCTGTGTGGTTTAGTTGCTAGCATGTGGACTGAGAAGGCAGAATTCAAATCCCCATTTGGCTCCCTGGGTGACTAATTACTCTCTCAGCATGAAATGGAAACTCACACTTACCCCGAGAACAGCAGGGTAATAGCCATGGATGTTTGAGTGAAGTACTCTCTTTCATGGAATGAGGCAGTTCTCATAAACCACAATCTATGGCAGAAGAAATTGTTTGCTAATAGGGCAACTGGGTGAAGCAGTTGGAGTGCAGGTCTGGGAACTCTAGCAGGCAAGCAGTTGCTTGGACACAGGAGCAATCTGCAGAGGTACCTGTTGGTCCAAAGAAACTTTAAGGAGGAAGCAGGAAGCTTGGAAGAGGCAGGGGTGTGGGACTAAGCCAATCTGGTGAACAGGAAGGGAGCTAAGAAGAGAAGGTAATATAATGGTAATTCTGAGATGAGGGACTACATCTCCCAGCAGTCTCTAATTCTGGTTCTAACTTCAGAAACAAAAAGCAGTGGTTTCTTTGGTCAGAGTTGGAGTCAGAATTAAGGGTTGTTGGAAAATGTAGCCTGTGATCTCAGAATTACCATTAGAGTAAGAAAATTCCAAATGCAGTTCTTTCCTGACCTAACTTGGAAAGCCCTTCATTCACCATTCCCTCAGTTCCACACCAAGCCATGCTGGGCCTCATGCTCATGCCCAAGAATCAGGACCAGTTTGCACCATCTATGGCATTTCACCTGGGTTGACCACCAAATGGGAGTCCAGCTGGGGGCTGCTGCAGCCAATTTTAAGAGAAGTGCCCTGTGTGATTGACCTGGTTTGCAAATGTTTTCTGCTGTATGCACTCTGCATGTTTTGAGCCACATACTGACACTTAATTTATGTCATTCTGTTTTGTTTTCTTCATGTCTACCCCGCTGTTCTCCCCAGGGGGGACCCAAAGTGGCTTACTTTGTTTTCTTCTCCTCCAGTCTATCCTCACAACAGCCCCGTGAAGCAGGTTAGGCTGAGGGTGCAGCACTGACCAAAGGTCACCCAGTAAACTTCCATGGCGAAGTAGGGATTCAAACCATAGCATGTGAATCAGCCTGGTGTTTGTCTCTGCCAGTTATCCTGTTTGTTAGGACAGAGGGGGCCCAAATAAGCCACCTTATGCTGTAACAGAGCACTCCTTTTTCTGAACTTTAGCTGTCAGGGGAATTGCTGTTCATACATTGAGAGCTCCTATTTCCTCTCTTTCAGTCGTTAAAGCCTGAATAGTTTCTATTTAAGACATCCCCAAGTGTGGGTGGTTTTCCAGCTTGAAAGGTTTTGTTTCCTCCTTCCCTCTGGACGGAGAAACTAGACTGAGTGTGATGCAGTCTAAACAAACCAAAATTAATGACATCGTTTTTCCATCTTGGGGTGTGGGGGGGGGGATGGCTTCATTGTTATGCTGGGAATGGTCCCCCCCAATTTCAGCAGTGTCTGGTTTCTAAATTGTGATCTTCTGGGGAACAAATTTCCCATGAACCCAGCGACATTCTGTGAAGCTGATGGGGCTGTAGCTTCAGGGTGAACTTCCATGTGGTACATGATGGAGTTCACAGCCACAAGATGTAGTTTAGACAGTTTTAAAAGGGGATTAGGCACATTCGGAGAGGGAATTAGCCGTGATAACTGAATGGGGCCTCCGTGTTCAGAGGCAGTTCCTGAAAGGTGATATCAAAGTGAGCATTTGCTCTTCAGCATCCTTGTAGGCCGCCGTGTAACATTTGATGGTCACTTTGAAAAACCGGCTGCTGCTGGATTAGGTGGATCTGTTGATCTGAGCCAGCAGGGTTCTTAGGTTCTTTAATGATGCCTGTTAGGCTGCGTCCTGGCAAAATCTGTTGCATATGGGTCTGTTGATTGAAGAGCTCTTTGCAAGCTCAGAGATATTCTTTCTCACTACTTCATGTTCTCCGAATATTGTAAAAAGGTTCTGAGGTCAATCCCTGTTCGTATATACCACAGAATTACATTCCTCTATCACAGTAGGCTCTATGTATCAGTCAGTTACATATTTATCCTCCCCTTCCTTCAATGAGCACAAGGCAGAATATACAATTTGTCTCAAAAAATGCCATAGGATAGGTTAGGCTGTGAAAGAGGGACTGACCCAAGGTCAGCCAGTTAACTTCAGGGGTAGAAAAGAGCAAGACTCCAGTAGCACCTGAAAGACTAACAAAATTTGTGGCAGGGTATGACTTTTTGTGAATCACTGGATTCACGAAAGCTCATACCCTATCACAAATTTTGTTAGTCTTTAAGGTGCTACTGGATTCCTACTCTTTTCTACAGCTACAGACAGACTAACATGGCTACCCATCTTGATCTTTAACTTTAGGGCTGGTTGTAAGATTTGAACCCAGGTCTTTTGAAGCTTAGTGCAACATTCTAAAGACAGCTCTGCACTGGACTGATGGAGAAATAGAAGCAACAGAAGGATAGGCTGCTGTGAAAATATACAAGAGGGGGAAAAACAATTGGACCAGCTGTGTAGACAAACCAGTATCTTTAATCTCCTGCATGCTTTGAATACCAACTTTCTCAAGGGAAATGTTCCTTTGCAAATGGAACAGTTTATGTAAGCTATCTCTATTCTGCTTCTCCCACTGTGCATTCAAAGTGGTTTACAACAACAGAATAGGAGCGGAGTTGGAATAAAACTGCAGTCAATAAAAATCTAATGTGTAATGTAAAGTTGGATCCAAAGCCCTGTGAGCAGAAGCAAGCAGCAGCTGCTACAGTTAGTCTGAGACCTTGTGCGGTTCATGCAGTGCTAGAATTCTTAGGCTATGTAGCAGTTCTAGGGCCTCCAGAGCAAAAACACCTCCTGTATGGACTGTTTGCCAGCTCACTAAAGTGTTATATTATAACCCATATGTCTAGATTAACTTGCCAATATAGGCAGCCTAAGTATATTTTTTCTAGTAATTTTATTACATTACTAATTAGAAAAGTTACTCTAGGGAGAATTCACAAAGGTCCAGTTGAACAAAGGAAGATTTTGCATCCCTTTCAGAATGCAAGCAAAGAGGAACAACTTCTCCATTCTAGAAGGAGATGGTTCCATAGTCTGGGGGCCATGGCCATAAATTCCCTGCTTGCAGCAGCAGCTGTTGGAGTACATAAATATATGGTAACTGAAATGCAGCATTTGGTGTCTCATTCAACAGTCTTCTGTCTTGAAATATGCTTTTCTTACCTAGTTAAGACAGTGTAACCAAACAAGATTCCAAATTATTTTTCAGTAGGGATTGCACTTGGGAGCCTGTAAGCTGTACCACATCCATTCTTTTTAATAGAAAAGAGCAAAAGTCCAGTAGCACCTTAAAGACTAACAAAATATGTGGCAGGGTATGGGCAATTTTTTTTATCTGGATAATCGCGATCACACTCACCTCCTTATCCCAGCTCACCGCGCAGTCACATCACTCCCTGCCATCTACATTAACGCGTGGGAACGTATCGGTGATATTTAATATTTTTTTCTCAGTTTGCACATGCGCATAGGCAGTCATCCATAGAATTGAAATCTTTGTGCATGCGCAGAACTAGTTTCCCACCAAAAGCATGCCCTGAGGTGTCTCCAACCACTGTAACAGAACACTTTCCTTTAAACTTTTGACCTGAAACTGGCCTCCGTGAGATCCCGAACTCGTCTAAATGCTAAAACGAGCCACCATTTAAGCTTTGGTTTTATTAACATGGGAACGGAGCTCTGCCTATGCGCACACTGCCGACGCTAAAAAAATGGGCGAAAAGTGGAAGCCTCAGGTTTCCACGGCAGCTTTCAAGCGGGGAGGGCTTGACACTGGAGGAGCGATCACACAGGGGGGAAATGCAGCTTTAAATGGGAGAACTGAGAAAACACCACTTGGGACCTGGTAACAAAATACTCCGGTTTAAAGGGGATTTTGAGCCGAAAAGCAGCAGCTGGGGACAGGAGGCAGATGTTGACTGTGTGATTGTGCATATAAAATCCGTTGCTGTTCACGACACCAGATCAATCAGTATGTCTGAACGCACCCTTTGAGGTGCTACTGGACTCTTGCTCTTTTCTATTGCTACAGACAGATTAACATGGCTATGTATCTTGATTCTTTTCAATGCTTAGCCAGTATGTTTTTTTCTCTTTTTCTGTCTCCCTTTTTACACTTCCTGCCATGGCAGCTGCTGCTCTGACTTCCTTTTGCTGCTAGTTCCAAAGAGTTAAAGAGGCAGCAGAGAGTTACTAGGCATACACAGTGACTAGCAAAAATGTGCCTCTTGTGTACAGTGGAGGCAGAGAACTTTGGAGTGATCCATTTGGGAGTGAGCTGACTGCTGGGCTTCGTTTTGTCACTGGTCTGAGCAGTTACACTGTCTTAAGTTTCGAGGAATGTGTTTGATAACAGATTGTTCTCTGTCAAATGGGTGAGAGATACTCAGCTACCATACTTTGTGAAGCGTGGTTCCCAGTTGGAAAAGCAGCAAGCTGACATGGCCTTAGACTGATCAGCCAATGTTATATAGCGGTTAGATTGTTGGACTAGGCTGTGGAAGGCCTAGGTTCGAATCTCTGCTCTGCTGGGTGACCTTGGGCCAGTTGCATGTTCTCAACTCAGCCTACCTCGCAGGATTGTTGTCAGGATAAGATGGAGGAGAGGAGAATTGGGGGGGGGGTGTATGGATGAAATAATGAATGCTGTAATACTGTAGGAGTGTGCTAAGTGTCTTATATTTCACATTGGTTAATATCAACCCTGTTGGTGTCCTCTTGAATCACAGGCACTGTGGTGTATGGGGAGCCCATCACAGCAAGCTTGGGCACTGATGGATCACACTATTGGAGTAAAAACTGGGCCAAAGCTGCAGCTTTCGTCACTTCTCCACCACTGAGCCCTGACCCCACCACTCCGGACTTCCTCAATTCTCTGCTGTCTTGGTGAGTCAGAGGAGCTCTTCTTGCAGTGGGTACCCTGTATATAAACCTAAAGTCAGTATCAAGAAAAGCTGGGGTGGGTGGGTTGCCTATTCAAATTGATAGAACTGACTGGAGACAGATTCCCAAAACATTTAGTCCCCTCCTCTCTGGCACACACACAAAATGCTCCCTCTGTTTTGTTGATAGAAGAAGAGATTGGATTTATACTCCACCCTTCACTACTCAAAGGAATCTCAGAGTGGTTTACAATCCCTTTTCCTTCCTCTCCCCACAACAGACACCCTGTGAGGTAGGTGAGGCTGAGAGAGCTCTCCCAAGAACTACCCTTGGAGGACAGCTCTGAAAGAACTTATGACTGACCCAAGGTCACACATGCAGCTGCACGTGGAGGAGTGGGGAATCAAACCCAGTTCTCCAAGATTAGAGTCCACACTCTTGACCATTACACCGAACGGATAGTCATGGTGAGGGGGTATGAGAGATGATCAGCATGAGGACAGGAAGCATTGCCCTTGATTTGCTTTCATGATGTCTTCAGGTAGTCAAATCTGAATGGGTCTCATAGTGCTGTGCATGGTGCCTAGTGATCCTTGATTGGCTGGATCAGATATTCAGAAACAATAGCTCTCTTTTAAAAGGAAAAAAAAATGACACTAAAACAGTTTCTGAGAAAGCAACATGGCATGAAATCTGGGATGGTCTTTTGAGAACATGCCCCCTGGCATAAAATCCTGGAAATTTTGACACGCACACACACCCTCCAAAGAAAAAGCAAATCTGTTTCTTGAATGAGTCATACAAACAACCTATATAAGGGAGTCTGTAGAAGGGATTTGCGGTGGATGGATTTGCGGTGGTCTGTAGAAGGGATTTGCGGTGGATGGAACTTCTGTCAAGTGCACACCTTTTGTCTTTGGTTTTAGTGGAGATCTCCAGGTCACTGGCAGTGCCCACTGTACCTTCAACACTGCCCAGAAAGCTGTTGGAAAGGACAACTTTACTCTGATCCCCGAAGGAACCAATGGAACTGAGGAAAGGATGTCTATCATCTGGGACAAAGCTGTGGTGTGTTGCTTTGACAGGATGTGGGGGGAGAATTTGGTTCTTTTGGACAATCCATAAGTGATGTTACTTGATATCCTAGATCTGTTCTGGCTCCTGCTGTGAATGTGGATGGTTGGACAGTGACATAAATTCACTATGTCTGGAGAATAAATTCAACGTGGATCACTCAAAAGGGTCTGGGTATCCAGACAATGAGGACTTGGAGATTTCCTGTCCTTAACTGGCCCTTGTTAAATCAACTTAAGCAGACCAAGTGGCCATCTGTCTTGTGATTTGGTATCTTTAACATGAGACTGAACCATAATTGAGAGGAGCCTCAGGTCTTGGAATGAGTTGCTTATCTGGAATAGCCAAGTGGGAACAGTTTCTTATATAAATGTTGAAAAGGGAGTAATAATCATACCTTGAATTCTTATGTAGCATTTTTCTAAATGCTCAAGGTGTCTTGCACACATATGTCAGTATTCCGTAATACCCCTGTATCATAAACCCCTAATGTTGACCCCATAGGATGTTTGGGGATGGGGCTGAGATAGAAAGAGTGGCTCGCCAAAGGATGCCCAATGAAGTGGCTGGGCTGGAAAGATGCCCATACCTCCTGATCTGAACTGCTGTGCTTCATCAGCTCTCAAAACAAGGAGGCACAGTTGCAAGCCAAGAGCCAGTGGACAGCCCTGAGGATTAGCTGAGAGCAAGAGCCTGATTTTGCTGTTGACCTGGAACCTGATGGTTCCAAGTTGTGACAAGGATTTCAGGGAAGATCCAGGCACACTTAAGCCCTATGTGATTATTCAGTGGAAGAGCTAGCTTGCGTTTATATTTCCATTGAAATTAATGGGCATGAAATGTGCTTAACTTCATTTGGATCCTTTCCCTTGGAGAAACTGACCACAGCTATGTATGGTCTGGTATCATCAGTGTTTTTGCGATCACATTTGGCCATCTCTGCTGTCAAGGCAACAATGTGCACCAAATATGATTTGCTGCAAGATTTCTTGTCTCACTTTGTGCTGTCTCACTCTGGTGGAGTAATTCAGTATTTTGTTAAAACAGGTATTTTTCTGGTGTGTGGGGGAATTAAGGCTCTAACTTGAACCCAACCCCTTTTCATTAAGATTTGGAGTGCTTTTCCATGTATTTTTTTAAATAGTCGGGTTCTGCCAGTGAAATCTTTCCCATCTGACCCCACTTCTCCACCAGTTTTGGGCTTCTGAGTTGCTTGGTCTGATTTGTAGAAAATTGCCAGTTCATTGGTAATGCCATTGCTGTGGCTTTGATTTCTGGATCTTTCTGCAGATCACGACTGTTCTAGAATTTGCTGTGGCTTTCAGTTCACGTCTCTCTCATTCCTCATAAATTCCCACTGAGTGTAAGCACACGTGGTCTCTGATCAAAACACCAAGAACAAAGGAGTCATGATGCAATTTCTTGACCACATCAAGATTCTTTTCTTTGCAATATGTGCAGTTATATATTACTCTTCTAGTCTGGTCTTCCTTCAGGGAATTCAGAGTGACATACATAATTCTTCCCACCCAATTTCACCCTTACAACAACCTTGTGATACAGGAAGCTGTGAGAGTAACTGGCTCAAGGTCATCCACTGAGCTTCACGACAGGGTGAGAATCTGGACACAAGTCTAGTCTGATACTCCAGCTATGGCAATCTGTAAGGTCCCGGGGGGGGGGGGGGCAAGGCAGACACCACATCAAACAGTATAAGCACTGATTAATTTGAGACAGTTGTTTAAACTGGAAGGCAGGCAGAGAAGAATGTAATCTTAATGGAACTGAGTTGGATCATCTTGTTCTAGGATCTGCTTGTTGGGAAACTGGCTGGTCAAACCCATCTACATCAGTCTTGTAAAAAGGCCTTTAAGTATTGATATGCTTTTTCTCTGATTGGACCATGACCCTTTCTTGTTAGGTTACTGGGAAGATGGATGAGAACCAGTTTGTAGCTGTGACCAGCACCAATGCAGCAAAGATCTTCAACCTGTATCCACGGAAGGGGCGCATCGCTGTGGGCTCTGATGCTGACTTGGTGATCTGGGACCCAGACAGTGTCAAGACAATCTCTGCCAAGACCCATAACATAGTATGTGTTTTTTTCCCCCCTCCCACACTCCAGCCTCACTGCATTTTTGCGAAAGTGAAATAAAAATACAAAAGGAAGAAGAACTTGTGCTCAGTATTCTGGATTCAAGAATCTGGAAAGGATTTATGCAACATATGTAGCTGCTTTTATACCAAGGCTGTATCCACACATCATTGGATGTTGTTGCACTATAACAATCATTCCCAACTAGATTGTCCCATGTGAACGGGCCAGTCCAGTTATGAATGGCTGCTGTAGTGCAACATCCCGCGATAATGTGGATGCAGGCTAAGGCAAACCATTGGTCAGTGTAGCCTGATATTGTCATTCAGTGTCTGACAACCAGCTGGAAGGGGTCCAGAAGGGGATTGTGAAACTGGCATTTAGGCAACATTGAGGGTATGAATATCCTCTGATCTTGTGCTTCTAAAAGAGAGTGAGAACAGCTACTGCGTGGGCCTGTTTACATCTCTTACAAAGCTGGAAGACAGCCATGTGAATTTTTTCTGGGCGGAAAAAACTTCCTCTAGATTTTTTCCCTTTCTTCATGAATCCACTTATTCAGGGCAGTCCTAAGCTGAGCTACAGCCTTCTGCACCCACAGACTTCAGTGGACTTAAAAGGGTGTAATTCTGCTTATGATGGCACTGAATCTATGCTGAAAAGGAGCAGTGATTTCCTGGAGGCAAAGGTCAATGAGTATTTTCGCAAAGCAAGATGGAAAGCCTCTTTTGCTGGAGACATTGCTTAAAATGATTGAGATAGTGTAGAAAAACTGAAGAAAATAGAATGGGTGCAGTAAAGATGAAGGGCATGGGTAACAAGCTATGGAGAGTAAATAAAAATCATATGATGAGCCCCCTGCTGGTCTTGAAGACAGTAGGTCTGTGCAAGAGAAAGGTTTTCCCAGATTTGCAGAAAAATGTCTGTATTAACCAAAAATGGTGGTGGAAAGTGCTGTCAAGTCTCAACCAACTTGTGGTGACCCTGTAGGGTTTTCAAGGTGAGGGATATTCAGAAGCGGTTGCCATTACCTGCCTCTGCTTGGCAACCCTGGACTTCTTGGTGGCCTCCCATCCAAATTCTGACCAGGGCTGACCCTGCTTAGCTTATGGGATCTGGTGAGATTGGACTAGTCATCCAAGTCAGGACTAACTGAAAGGACCCCTCTGCAATAGGACAGCCTGATGAGGATTGAACCTACTGTAGGAGGCTTGAAATGTTGAGAGAGTTTGAAGAAAAGGAACCTTCTCAGTGCTCCTGACAGCATGATGGGTCCTGGAAGGGGAGATTTTTGAACAGTGTGTGGGGGGAAAAATAGAGGCACGGTGACTTCCTGACTTAGGAGGAACACAGTTGAGACATGGGGGCAGGGGGAGCTGTGGAACTGTAAGAATGTGTTTTATGTTGAGCCAGACTCATGGTCCACATAGTTCCAGTACTGCCTACCTTGACTTGCTTTTGAGAATCCCACTTAAAGGTCTTTCCTGGTCCTACAACCCAAGGTGCTGGATCCTGCAATTACCAGCAGAAAGTACTGATGGTCATGGATTCTTCCTACATTTCCCTCTCCCCAGCAATGGCACCCCTTTGACCAGAGAAGTTGATTCCCAGGATCCATAGGATCTGTATGGACCCACATAGGTCAGGAAGCTGGATCAAGGAACGGAAAGTGAGGGAGAAATCACTCTCCAGCAATTTGGGTCAATGGAGGTGGTATTCACAGACGATGGGCGAGGGGCAGTTTCACTGCTAGCAACTACTAGTTCATGTCGGTTCTGTGGTCAACAATTTGGGTCAGAAAGGGCTGCTTTGTGTAGGAAGTGGGAAAGATCCTTGATTTTTGTGCCATGAATCATGGGATCTGACTGAAGATATTTTTTAAAGTGGAGATAACTGGTGTTCCTATGTGGAACTTCTTAACTCTTCCTTTTTCACCCCTTGTAGTCTGTGGAATACAATATCTTTGAGGGCATGGAATGCCGTGGCTCACCATTGGTTGTCATCAGCCAAGGGAAGATTGTGCTGGAGGATGGTAACCTCCATGCAACTGAAGGTTCTGGACGATATATCCCCAGGAAACCCTTCCCGGATTTTGTTTACAAACGGATCAAGGCAAGGAGCAGGGTGAGTACACATGTGAATGTGTGTTTTTTGTGTGTTTCCGAGTCCCACAGATTGAAAAATGGCTGGATCTCAGGTTCTGAATGCTGAGAGAAATTGGACAAGACTGTTTTGTGTCTTGGCAAAAAGGTGCTACGCTTCCTGATATATTGCTCTGCAGCATTTTAGACATCAAGTAGGAGGCAGATTGCAAAGACAAAAGGTTGGCTGGCCTTGGAGATAGCACCATTTCTATGGGGCCTAAACTCACTATAGGCTTTTGCTGGATTCATTCTCACGTCAGATTGACAGATGTGCTCTGGAAGTTTCATTCTTCCCAGGAGCTTGCAAGCCCGACTTAGATTGGGACCGAGATACACTGGGGGAGAAGAAGCTGAAGCCTTTCCCTGGTGCTGTTTTGTCAACTAGAAATGGCTTCAGGGAGCCACTACTTGCCCCTTAGGGAAAACTTAGGGTGTAGCCCATAAGTACACATTAAACTTCCCCAGCAGCACAATTAGGAACTCCCTGAGTGTTTCAGAGCCGGAAGATGGTGCAGAGGGTAAGTTCCTTCTTCCCATGCGCTGTATTCCTGATCCATGTTGGGCCTGTGAACAGCCTGGAAGGATGGAATCCCCAGAACACATCTCTTGACTCAAGACAGGGATGTACTGATTAAAACCGTATTGTGTTGCTATGACTCTGCGTTCTTGGGCAGATTCAGGGCCAGACAAGACAATACATATGGAGGAATAATATGTATGGAGCTCCTAGTGTATTTTCACCTAAAGGCTTTTTTACATATCATTCAAATGTTGCTTGTATGGGGCCCCAATTATGATTGGGACAGTTGCACAAGGAGAAGGGGATTTAAGCCTTCTTCCTGTTTTCCTGACCTGAAATGGCCCCATAGAGCTGTTCGTTGCCTCACTGGGGGCAAACATATGGGCATCAGTATGTGCGCCCAGCAGGATAAATGGTAAGGGTATGACAATCCTGATTTGAATCGAAGCCCTGCACATCTAGTCTTCTCAAAGGAAAATCCCAGTTGGTTTAATTCACCTCCTAGTGTCTGATGTGGTCTATCCCCTCACACATGCTTACTCTGTACTTGATGACCTGCCATCTTGCACAGATCTAATACTGTAACCGCAGTGTTCATATTGGCTAATGTTGTCTGTAGTGCATGGGAGTCCATTCACACACGTGTACGTATATGCACACCCACCCACCAAATGTAGAACAGTCAAGTGATGAGAAGCCAATGGTGTATATGGATATATGAACCAACCCCAAATATAAGCCCTGCTCAGACATTCTATTTTGGTGCTCAGCCAGCCCATAGCAGGAATGTATTACCTTGTGATCCTCCTGATATATATGGTTGCCATTTTGTGTGAACAGGTGCAACATGCATATCTTCATGCATGGACAGCTTCAATGTGTGCATGTCATGGATAGCACATGTGCTCCTGTTACACATGGTTGGAGCACTAGAATCAAATGTCTCTTTTTTTTTTGGGGGGGGGAAGTCCAGATCATTCACTTGGTATAGGAGGGAAGGGGATCTTATGAACATGAATGTGCTCCTGTTGATCATATAATATGTGCATCATGAACAATGGATGCTAGTGCAAACTCCTTCCTGTGTCATATTAGCAAAAAGTACATATATACAACCTACATTGCGTGTTGTGTCATCAATGTGCTAGTGAGGGATTGTGTGTCCACATTCCTGCTCTTCTACCCTACACTTGTGATCATTGGGCAAAGAGCATACAGAATTAGCTCTAATTCCAGAAGGTCAAAATGGATTATCCAGAAAGTGTTAATGCATTAATAAACTTTTTTTTAACAAAAGTAATAATCTCTACCAAAAAACAAAAAGCACTTGAAATGAAGTTACAGCCTGATCTGAAAAACAGGATCCACTGCCATTGACATTGTGGTTTTGGTAAAACAAAAGGCTACGGCAGTCTTTTTTGCTAAAGGTCTTCATTCAGCCAACTAGCTGAAGTCAGAAACAAAAAGCAAATGTGGATAGAATTCACAATAAAGCATGGTTTGGTTTTCTTTTTAGAGCCAAATCCAGTTGTAAATCAACAGCTCTTTGGTCAAATCAATGGTGTGTCAACAAAGTATAATAGTGTATTCTTGACTAACATTCTTCAGGAGCTCTCGGAAATGGAGCCAGATGGACATATTTCAAACACTGCCCTCTGTTGGCTAATATAGTCTGGTTGGAATTTGGCTACTAAATAGAGTGTAGTCAGTTTTGGCATGCTGTTTTTCTGCACTGTCAGAAAATTTGGCCCATGATACTCTGTTCAGGAGGGATTCACGTACAGCTGGGACTAGTGTCTGCCAACTGAAACTCCCATTAGCGCTTTGAACGTATCCGTTTGAACTGCAGCAGTTTTATTCTTGGAACTATATTAGGGAGATCTGCCATACTGAGGTTACAAAGGTCAACCTGCTACCGTGCACATTGGGAGGAATGGTGTTGCACCTGTCCCATCTCTGAACATGCAAGCTGGAGCCTAGTAGCCAAATAGGTGTATGTACATACAGATCGTGCAGTCAATTCCCAGATACTATTGAGTAGTCACTGGAAAAGACAATAATGCTAGGAAAAGTGGAAGGCAGCTGGAAAAGATGAAGACACGAGATGTATTGACTCTATAAAGGAAGCCATTGCCCTCAGTTTGCAAGACCTAAAAGTGACTGTTAATGATAGGATGTTTTGGAGGACATAAACTCATAGGGTCACCATAAGTTGGAAATGACCCGATGGCACTTTACATGCGCACACATTGAATAGTCAGCCATGTGATCTAGAATGTCTGTGCTCAAGTCTAGTTTCAAGCCTTTGCATAGATGTTCAGCAGTGAGGCAGGTTCACTGAGTGGAAGAAACAGGTGGACATCCCCTTGCTCCCCACCTTGTGTATGTGGAATGTGCTACCTTTTTATCTCCCAATCAGTTTCCAGACAGGTCTTGGTCCTGGTAGTGGACTGGAAGTTATATAATCCACTCTATAGCATGGGTTGATGTCTATTCCTATGTAGGTATTCTCTTACCTTTCTTATGTGCTCTCCCCCCGACTTTAGCTGGCTGAGCTGAGGGGTGTGCCCCGAGGCCTGTACGATGGCCCCGTCTGTGAAGTCTCGGTGACGCCGAAAACAGTCACACCAGCATCCTCGGCCAAGACCTCTCCAGCGAAGCAGCAGGCCCCGCCTGTTAGGAACCTGCACCAGTCTGGATTTAGCTTGTCTGGTACATACTTATGTGAGGCTAAATTATTATGGTGAACTCTTGTTGTTTTGTTGTCTTGAATTCCTCTTCTAACCACCCTCCTTCCCACCCCAGTATGAAAACAGGCTTCAGATATATATGCAGTTCTAGAGGATCATTGTAAAGGAGGAGAAGAATTTTAACTTGGGTTGAAACAGACATGATGCAGGAAGTTAATGATGAAACCTGTTTTGTGTTCTGTATCTCCCCGACAAACTATAATAGGATATTTTGCTGAATCACAATAGGGAGTAATAGCTAATCTGTGCTTTAGTTCTGTTTACCCCCTCCCAGTACATTGTAAATGTTGCTGTCACTGTGTGACAAGATCCATGTGAAATCCTATTTCCCTGAAGAGGAATGTCTGTTTTGCTTAAGTAGCTGTACAGCAGAATTTGCATTCGTATCTGAAGAAGTGAGCAGTAACTCAAAAAAGCTCATACCCTGCCATGAATTTTGTTAGTCTTTAAGGTGCTGCTGGACTCTTGCTCTTTTCTACTACTACAGACAGAGTAACATGTCTACCCAACTTGTTTTACTTAGGGTTTTGGTACTAGAACGTTTTAGTCAAGAAGCTTTCTGCAGCTTATCATGTGCAAACTGTAAGCTTTTAGGCTCTCATGCTTTTGATAACTCGTCTGTGTCATGTAAGTCTTCCATGCAAGCCTCATGCAAATTCTGATCGTCACAATGAGCTTTGTGCTTTTCCTAGTAGGAAGAGCCCGGCCAAATCAGACTAGTGGTCTGTCTAGTCCAGCATCCTGTCCTGGAAGACCAGCAAATAGGGCATAGAGGCCAAGGTCTCCTATTGATGTTGCCTTCCAGTACTGAGATTCAGAGGTTTACTGCCCCTGGATATGGAGGTTCCCTTTAGTCATCTTGGCTAGTTATAGGAATGGGTGAAGAGCTACACTGGCCACTGAAGCCTAGCTAAAAATCCTCCTGAGATTTCACCAGGCATCACCCACCCACTTTGAAACTTTTCTGCACTGAGGGCCTGAAGCTTGCACTCCTTCAAATGGAACCTGAGACCACAGGGATATGCATGTAACTAGGGATGTAGAATTTCAGGAATTTTTTCAGCCACAGGAAAAATGATTATTTCCTTTTAAAGGAACAAAATATGGAAAATTTGGGGGAAATTTAAATACATGCAGTACTTTACTATCAAATCAAGACTTTACCATTTTAACATATAAAATGCATCATTTATAACTTAGCATATAAAATTGTACTAACCAGCATTTGAGAAACAGTTGCAAATTGTTGCTTCCTGTGCTACCATAGCCCAAGAATTTTAATTTTGCTATTTGAGTGGTAGGAAAAAAATTGAAAAATGCAGTAGAAAACAAAAAAAGTATGTTATTTGTACAGAAACTCTTAAACAGTCACAATAGGTAGGACTACCAGGAAATTGGTATATTAAATTAAACCTTATAACATTGAAAACCTTGAACCTCTGTAATAATGTATTATAATTGTATGCATTATAGTATATTAAGCTGTTGCCAAAATTAAGCTATATTTTTAGGCAGGAGACTCATCTCCATAACAGTGTATCTTGTTTAAATTTACTTACTGTAGGGGGTATGTTTGGAAAAGGGTGGTTTCTTTAATGAAGAAACACTCTTGACAAACTACATTTCCCAGGATTCCCCTGGTGGAAGCACAATCACGATTGCGCAAACTTAACACTGATGCAGTTTTTTTGTCAAGGTAGGACGCCAGAGTATGCCAGATTGCACTCTCCTTTGGGTGGAAGCCAGATAAGCTTGAACAGTCTTGGAATGCATTTAGACTAAATGATTAATGTGATTACAATCTGTGCCTGATCTTGCTGTCTTCTTACCTCTTTTCTCTCTCTCTCTTTCTCTCTCACCCTTCCTAGGTGCACAGATCGATGATAATATTCCACGCCGTACTACGCAGCGCATAGTGGCACCACCTGGTGGACGTGCCAACATCACCAGCTTGGGTTAAAAAAAAAACAACCAAACATGGCCGCTTAGCGGATCATGGGAGTGGGTGGGGCACTTGAAGACCCTTTTGATTCTTTTAGAGCCTGTGATGGTTACTGCGGGCAACCAGTGGGTAAGGCCTAGTTGAGGCGTCAGTCCCCCCAGTCACTTTGTTGTCAATCTCTTTCCCCCAACATCTTCACAGAACCTATTCACTTACCTCTTCCTACACATTTGGGAACAAACCCTGTTTTTGACATGGAGATGCAAAAAAAAGGAAAACATTAAAGAATAGAACTTGTGGCTTATGTTACCATTAACATGTTTTCTTACTTTTCTTTCTTAAAAAAAAAAAAGGAAGGATAAAGTGAATTTCCTGGGAGCTGCCTTTTTATGTTTTATTAAATTAAGGTTAGGGTTTAAGTGTTGAAAAGAACAGCAAAGCAATTCAGGGGTTTAAACTGGATATCCCTTAAACTGGATTTTGCAGTAGTGCAATTTAAAAGGGAACATGGAAATGATCAAAGACCAAATCTCTTTACACCCTCCTTTCTTTAACTGGGAAGGTAACATTTGTGCTGCTAAGGTCCATCAGCAATTGGGTTGGGGCAGAGGGAACATAATCCCGTCCCCTTCTTACATTTTCATATTTTAATCTCATTCCGGAGCTGAAGGGTTGTTTTTGTTTTTTAAAAGGTGTCTGTGTGAGTTTGCTTGCTCCCTCATGTTGTATTGTTGTGTTTCAAAATGCCATATTTTGGAATGGAGATCTTTCTTCATCTTTCCCAGTCCAAATTGAACTGCAGGGTCTCTATGGCACCACCACAATAGATTCTGCTGTCACAGAAATCTCTGAGTCTCCAGTATGATTAGGCAATAACTCAGTCCCATATCAGCTCAGCCTCGTTTTTTACAGTCTGAAGGATGTATTCTTCATCTGGTCCTCTGTTGTGCTGATGTGCCAGATTCTTAACTCTGAGAGTCTTTTCCACCTCTGTTCATCACTAGGAATCAAGCTGATCTTTGTTGGTTGGCAAAACCTCTACTGTGATCCTTCCAAACATTGACTCTTCATTCTATGGGTTGATTTTCTGAAAACCTGGAGATCCATCATGCTTCCAAAACGAACCTCCATTTCATTTCAATGCTTACTTGGCTTCTCTCAACTGAGAAACTTGGTCACTATAAAACACACTCGCCCGTCTGCAGTCTCAAGCCTTTGGTCAATAAACACATTCCCCAAGCTAGTGTTTCTTGACTAAGTGGAGGGAGGGCTGGAAAACACTGACCAAAGGCATAGGAGATACACACAAATCTCTTTTTCTTCATAATGACCTACGTGTACCAGTTGGGAACGAGGACAGCCGGTTTGTGCTGTGCCCTCTGGTGATGCCACTCGTAGTAGCACTAGATCAAATTAATGAACTTGCTCGTTAGATTTAGCTCTAGATTAACACCGATGTCTGTGCCAGCAGAGGCCATTGTGTTCTAAGAGGCCGATAATGCCCTGAAGAGAGCTTAAGTTATTTCTTCTCTTTGTAAATTCACTCGTGTGCAGAGCCTCATCAAACTGGGGGGAACCTAAAGTAACTTTAATGCTAGCCATGTGGAAGCCACTTCTTTTGAGCTGGATCCCTTGCGGCTGTGTCTCATGTGGATGGAGTCAAAATGTACGTGACTTTGCTATGGGATCTAAATGTGGTTAGTTTATTAGATTCAGATGTCCCACTGTATAGTCCACTGATCTCTGGCTGTTGAATGTTAAGGGGAGAAGGTACCATGTGATCAGTCCTCATGAAAGAGCATACAGAGTTTTTGTGTCTTGCATTGAACCTCACTGTGAGTTTAATTTCATTCCCTGCTAAGACCACATCATCTCCCTTGCTTTGTCTGTTGCTCTTCTTTAAATTGATGCATTGCTACATGCATTTCTTTTATGCTCCTATTTCTTAAAAAATATTCTTCAATCTTGGCAGACATTTGCAGAATTTTTTGTAAGTTAAAAGAAACAGGGTAGCTCATCCCTGATCTGGATAGCCCAGGCAAGCCCGATCTCATCAGATCTTGGAAGCTGTGCAGGGCCGGCCCTGGCAAGTACTTGGATGGGAGACCTTCAAGGAATACCAGGGCCGGGACACAGAGGCAGGCAATATTAAGGCACCTCTCTGAAACATCCAAGCCCCACTAGGGGTCACCAGAAGTCAGCCATGACTTCCAGGCACACACACACACGCAAAATACAATTAAAAAAATGGGTAGATCCAGGCCAATGCATTTTGTCTTCAAAGTCGATCGTTCAAGGTGCAGTCTTCATTGGTGGTTCCACAGCCCAAGTAATGGGACAAATACAGACCAGAAGTTCCATTGCAGCTGAAGGGGAGGGGGATAGTGTCCTAGAGATACAGTGTTGAGGGTGCTGAAGGAGATAGAACACTGGAGTTCCATCTCGGCTCCTCCCCGTATTTTTCCCTTGTAAATAGCTGCTTCCTGGAGTCTCAGTTCAGATTGGAACAGGGTGGGAGGAGAATGTAACCATGTCCCAGCCTGAGTCAGCTGTGTTCCACAAGGCTTTCACAGGCCGACAGAAGTACATAGGAGAAAGTCCTGACTGAATCACAGTCCTGATCCAGTTCTCCTCCCCATTCCCACGACCGTCATGGCTTTCATTTGCAAAGAGAACCACTTGGTGAAGAGGGTGACTTTGGGTAGAGATTTTGAGCCTCAGTCACTGCTCCCCCAGCACTTTGACCTTTCTAATCAACACCTTCCCCATGCTCTCTGCCATGGCCCTTACAAACTGACTGGGTCTCTGTGACTGCATACCATCCACAGCTGAGCCACTGTGACAATTAAATGTTCCTTCTCAAAAAGAACACTTCCCATATGCCTGGCTGTTTGCTGAGCTTGGGGGTATAGAAAGTGGCCAGTTTGATGCCTCCCTAGGTTGCTGAGATCCCATGAATTGTCTTTGCACTTTTTTACACTTTCACCTTTTAGCACTAATGACGGCAGATCACCATTCCTGGCAGTTCCATGTAGTGTTGGAGTCTTTTGTTTGCTTAAGAGATTGCACTTTTTTAATTAAAAAAGTATTTAGTAAGCATAATATATATATTTGCAGCTGTTTTAAAAAATATTTGTTTTTCCACCTGTGCTTTAAATATGAATTTAAGCAAGGAGTTATGGGGGGTTTTTTTGTGGGGGGGGAATAATTAAGAAAAAAATAAGCAACAGTGTTTCAGTTCTACGAAACATTTGCAGCTCGTTGCTATTCACTTGAGTCTTCCTTTTTCCCGCTGTGCTCATGGTCATATTTGTTGTTTTTTTAAAAAAAGTCATTTTGTTTGTTCTTTAGGGGAAAAAAAAAGAGAAAACTGTTTTAAAAATTTTTTGCAGGCTATGTAAGCATGTTTTTTCCTGTGGGAGCTCGCTCGCTTGTGTGTGTGTATGTTTGTTTTAATGAATGTCATATGTAAATGCTTCAAAGAAATGACATTGAACATGGAATTAACTTACCGCAGTGACTTGATGCTCTAAAGGAAAAATTATTTAAAAAAACAACCATGTAGAATTTACTACTAGCTGGATTTTAACCCTTGGATTTGTGCTTGTGAAGGAGCTGTAAGTGCTAAACTGATCATGTGTGTAGGCAAAAGAAGTCCTGAGATTGGACCATTCTCCCAATGGTGCAAATAATGGCATAAAATGAGTCTTGTGTTTTTTCTTCCTTACAAACTCTGTGTTATATTACTATGGGAACTCCTAATAAAGACAAAATGTTGTTGTTTCAGTTGGAGTGTCTGTGTGCTTTGGCAATTGGTGTTGTGTGTCAGTCTGTAATCTCTGTACATGGTACATATGCTTGAAACTGCCTTATACTGATTCCTACCATTGGTCTGTCTAGCTCAGCATTGCCTGCTCTGGTAGGTTCTCGGGAAGAAAGGTATTTCCAGGCTTGATATTCTGGGGGTGAACCTGCAGCCTTCTGCATGCAAAGTCACTGCAGGGAAAACCTTATTTTCTTACATTCTGTAAACTCGGATCAATTATCCTGGCTTTCATTGCTGCCAGCCCAATTATTTAAGTGAGAGTACAATAAAATCATTCCATGTTTAGTAGAGGATTGGGCTCAGTTATGTTGTCCCTTGGTTTTTCAGAGTTTCAATGTGAAAAATACCCAGTTCTTGACTTTTTTGGGATGAAGCGGGTATTGAAACTTTCAGGCTGAGGCTTTCTTACCTGATAGTCCTTGAGATGCCAGGGATTGAAACTGGCACCTTATGCATGCAAATATGACCGACTCCAGCATCACTCCTAACTACTGAGCCTTGGCCATCCCAGCACATTGGTGTATGATAGTTGAGTATCCATGGCACAATGTTGGAAAATTTGGCAGTGGACCCAGTTAGGCTTCTGGTGGGATGACGCAATGGATGGGTTTCCTTGAAAGGAAGTAGGATTTGTTACTTTAATAGGTCTCCACTGAGTGGCAGAAAAAGAAGACTGCCAAGATTAAGCAGAATTACATATCACAAGTTATGGAACCTCCATCAAAACTTGCATCCCCTTTGTTAAGTAGTCATCGTAGAACAGGGGAGAACTTTCTACATATTGCAATGTCATGTATTCCCCCTCCCCTCCCCTGGTCAGCCAATGATATAGAATGGAGTGAAGAAATCACAAAACAGACTGGTTGTGAGGGATGAAATGAGTTAATCCATATATAGCACAGTGAGGTCTTTGGAGGAAAAGTAGGATATTCATGTGTCAGATTCTATGACAAAGAATATGGTGGCAACCTGAAAACCAAGTGTAACATGAAGTTTTGCCTGAGCATTACCTTGCAGCACATTGATTTAAATGTGTCAGTTTATAGTGCATAAGCTGCCTATCCACGGAACGGCAGTCCTTTGGCTCCCCTTGGAATCCTGAGGACTGCGAAGTCCCACCACTGCAGAAACTTCTAGAGAAGATAACCTCCCATTTTGTCTGTCTTAAATCCATCTTGCAAGACTATTTTTGACACCCCATGTTTGGGTGACGTGGATGACAATATATGAGAGCTGGATTTATTTCTATGGTACCAGACTCTTGAAGTTTTTTCACCTGGTACAAAGCCATCAGTAGTCAAGGTGGGGCCACTGTGTGCATCAGTCTTGGTTCCATCCCCTAAAATAATTTACAGAAATTGACTTTTTGATTTGTGATGTGAAGACTTTGCCTAGAGTGTGAGTTTGTTTTAAGACTATCTGGAAAAAAATGGTGCCCAATAAAAATGTTGCACTCCAAGGTCCACCTACTTAATCCACCAATTTCTGTACTGCTGACATTTGTTGATTTTGTTCCGGTAAGATCCAAATGGAAGGGCACTTAAGGGAGGGAGAGGAAGGATAACTTAAATAAATTATGATAGAAAAGAGTTCAGTTATTGCATAAAACCTTCCTCTGACCACCTGGCTTGATACATTTATCCTAGTCGTGCTCCATGGATCGGATTGCCTGCTGACGTGGCATGACCTGTGGCTGAGGAGCTGATTTGTTCCAAACCAGTAGACCTGATCTGGAAGAGATCTGTGCTGCTACCTGTGTGGTGGAAGGGAGCAGCACCACTACCACTCGTTTTCATCACATATAGCTTGTCACAGGTCTGGGAGTGTATGTACAGGTCCTATGGTGACTTACTACACAGTTCATCACACTCAGCATTTGTGATGAGCATTACTTTAGAAACTCAAAGCATTTCATGTACATGATCTCAGTGCACTTGTTCTATAGACCTGTCTTTAATATCACCTGTTCTATCAGGTGATGTATCTAATTATCAACTTGATCCCACCATGCTGATCAAAGCATCTACACTGTGGGGCCCACCCAGGGACAGGGAAGATGTTTCTACAAACCTGGAAGAACCCTTAGGGTTCCCTTCCAGGTTTGCAGAAGAATCTGAAAATAGCGATCCAGAGGGGGGTGGGGAGTTAAACTGAAAAAAGTAAAAACTGATGTTTCTGGATGTAAAGGCATCCCAAAGCAGGGGAAGGATGTTTGGGAGGTATTTTGTGTCACTTGGCCCCCTACAAGATGACAAGGTGGACCAAAGAAGCAAGAAGAAGTGGTGGTGGGGAGAAGACTTGCTGACCACATGGGGGACATGAAAAAATGTGTGTGTGGGGGGGTTCTTGGTCTGGATCAGGGTAGAGTTTCCCACAAGCTATTGTAGATTCCCTGGGCAGGGTACATGAATCTTCCCCCATTTTGTCTTCATAACAGCCCTGGGGGATAGGTTAGGCTGATAGTGACTTGTCCAAGGTCACCCAGAGGTGGTTTGCAATTGCCTGCTTCTGCATTGTGATCCTGGGGTTCTTCCATTCAAATACTAACCAGGGGTGTGCCCTGTTTACCTTCCAAGATCTGATAGAGGGGGTGAGCCTGGGCCATCCAGGTCAGGACAAAAAGCCATGTTTACAGTATCTGTTATCCCGGGGTGCCTCTGACAGGCTTATATTTTCAAGGATTTAAGGGTGCATCCCCTTTAGTTGCATACAGTGTCCTTAGCCATGTCATCCTGGGCAGATCTGACTCTGCAGCGTTTTCTGCAACATTGCAGAAGATCCTTTCCTGCATCAGACCAAAGATCCATCTCCTCCGGCATCCAAATTCCAGCATCAGCCAGCTCACTGGGTGACCTTGTTCCAATCTCTCTCTCTGCCTACTCTACCTCAAAGGATTTTTGTGAGGATAAGACAGAGAAGGGGAGAACGATTTTGTAACCACTTTTTGTCTCAATTCCCACAAGCAGGTACAAAAATGGCAGTTCCCCCACAGGCATTGGGTATTTAAAAGCAGACTACATCTGAGTTGTGGAGGTGCTATTTTTTTATTGTGGCCCACAGGCACTAATCTTGAGCGCCATGAACATAATCCAAGCTTTCCGTAAACCCATTGAGGCCTGGTCCACACATGCCGCAGATTCAGTAGCTGTTGGTGGGGAGTCTAGGTCAGGCCAAACATTGGGTTGCCAAACTCCAGGTAGGACCTGGAGTTCTCCCGGAATTACAACTGATATCCAGCCAACAGAGGTCAGTCCCCTTGGAGAAAATGGCCACTTTGGAGGATAGACTCTAGGCCCCTGTCCTCCCCAAAGCCTGCACTCCTGAAACTCCACCCCCAAATCTCCATGAATTTCCCAGCCTGGAAACAGCAATCCTAGGCAAATTAGATGTGCTTTCGTAAACATGTTGGGCTTGAGAAACTTAATGTGGAGCAGCAAAAATGGGGAAGTAGCTCTACCCCTCTCCCAGTGGTTTGGTATGGAAGACTGTTGGGGGAGGGAAGGCAGAGGCATATCTACTTTGGTCCGCAGAGACAGGCTTGGGCCAGTCCCCATCTCTGCCTACCTTACCTCAGACATGGGCTTTATATCCCAAGGTCACCCCCTCTCCCAACATCTCCTTGTCAGATCTTGGGTAGATGTAACAATTAAAATCTACAAGTGTGGGCCTGTGAAACTTGCTGGGGAGCGAGATTCCTTCCCTCCACACACACTTTTGGGGCCCAGTGCAGCTCTTGAGCTGCTCTGCCACTGTTGCCCAGCATGGCTCCTGAGTACCACCACGACTGCTGTGGGACTGAGTGCAGTTCCTTGGCTCCTCCTCCCACTGCCAGAAGTAGGTGCATTCTCTGCACTTGTGCAGAGAACACTATTTGGGGGGAATTAATTGTGTATTTTTAAAAAGATTTCAGATATTTCTGCAAACCTGGGGGGTCACTCAGGATTGCAGAAACATCTATTTAGTGCAAGTGTGGCCCTGATCCGCAAATTTAGGTATCTACAGAAGGGGCTACAATTGGGGAATAGATAGATAGATAGATAGATAGATAGATAGATAGATAGATAGATAGATAGATAGATACGGAAAACTACAAATGAGCAAAGACATAAAATAGGGTAATTTTAGGACACTAGGTGGCAGCAAGAACTACAGAATGAAAAACTAGAACAGGCTTTGCTATAAAAAGTAAGGTGCAGGCATGTCAGAAATTACTGTGTGTAGATTATTCATACAGCAGTGTATATACAAGTGACTAGAGTTGTGTAGTCATTTGGACTGCGATTAATATGTGTTTTCCCTTTCTTCCATCACTCCTGTCACTGAAACCACACTCCTTTTTCTCCCCAAGAGATTTAGATCATTGGCCTTTGAACAGATGGTTTGGGATCCAGTTTCATTCCCCTGTTGTATGTATTAGGCAGGTATTTATTGCATCTATATATCTAATTGCCAAGTTGCCCCCTCCATGAGGATATCTAAATCCACACATCGGGGGCACTTGGTGGGGCAGAGAGATTTTCCTGCACATTTGGAGCAGTCCCCACATGTGCAGAAAAATCTAAAAAGTTGGAAAAAATATATGGGTGATATTTAAATCCCCCCAAAAGTAAAAGCGTTCCCTGTGCATGCTCAGAGAATGCTCTGGCCATTGGGGGAAGGCTTGGCTATTAGGTATATAGATGCAATAGATATTAGATATATAGATGCTGCTGGTGCCAGGGTGGGGGAGTGGAAGAAGGCTTGGCAGGCCTTGCAGCTAGGAGCCACTTGGGCCTCACTGCTGGTGTCCGGGGGGAGCAGGAGAAAGCTCGGCGGGCTCGGCGGTTAGGAGTTACTCAGGCCTCACTGCTGGTGCCTGGGGGTAGTGGGAAAAGGCTCGGTAGGCCCATGCGGTTCACCACTGGTGCGGGGGGTGGGGGAGAAGAATTGGCGGGCCCAGCAGCTGGGAGCCATGTGGGCCTCACTGTTGGTGCTGGGGGGTGTTGGGGGGGAGAAGGATTGGCGGGTCTGGGCCTTGCTGTCGGTGCGGGGGGGGGAGAAGGCTCTCCTGCGGCTGCTTCCTCCTCCTCCTCCACGTGGAGCTCCTTCTCCCCCCCATTAGTATCACGGGTCCCTGCTTCTTGTTGTTTTCTAATTCCGTAATCCACCTTGAGTCTCAACAACAATGGCAGCCTATACATGAAGTAACTAGGTAAATACTCTGTCCATCCTACCTCACAGCATTGTTGAGAGGATAAATTGAAAATAGGGGGAAACCATGAATGCTGCCTTAAGCTGCTTGGAAAAAGGATGGGGTTAAAAAGTGATTGATATGGTACCAGTTATTGGAGTTCATCAGTGGAGTGATTATTTTTATTACTGGCCCCTTTGAACGTGAAAGGAACAGTCTGGTAGTAGTTTAAAGAAATAATTTTTCCTAGGATCAAACAGGACTGCTGGAGTTGAGGTATGAACCTCCTCCTACAAGAGGAGTCCTTGCTCCTATTCCTTCCCTAATTTAAGAATTCCTTGGTCAGTGTGGACCAATGCTCCCTCTAAGTTGTGGAGTCTTGCGAGCAAAAATTCTACTTTGTGAGCTACTGGCATTAAAGTTGTGAGCGATAGATCGGGCTACTGCATACATTAGTTTGCTCTGGAGCCATCCTTCCTGAGCAAAGACAAAAATGTGTGAGCCGGAAGCTAAAAAACTGTGAACTAGCTCACACTAACTCAGTTTAGAGGGAACAATGGTATGGACATATAACTGTGCCAAGGCCTTAAAAATACATTTGTTAACCCAGAAGGGCAGTTTAGCTCAGCAGGCCTTGGACGATCTCTTCCATGGTGAATTAGCATGGGTGCTCTAGCTTTTTCAGCAGGCACATGGACACAAAAACTGCATTATTGATTTGACCAGAGCTTATTGGACTGAGTGGCCTAAGCAAGTAGAATGGCATTGAATATTTATGAACGGAACTGCCCCAGGCAGGGTCTCCTGCCCAGGCTGGCCACTGGTTATTCATCTCTTTGAATTACGATGATGCCAGGTATGGTCAGTGAGATGATGCCAAGCTAAGATCAGGAGACTGGTAGGAGGCACAGAACTGGCTTCTGTGGAGACTGGTTTCCAAACCAATAACTCACTAGAAGCTAGCATTCACTCCCAATAGACTAAATGCTAAACCATCAACAAGGGAGGCGGAACGGTTTGTACACAGCTTGTCTCGAGAGGTAGAGCAGCACAGATCATTTGTAGTAATAGTCATTATCCAGTGGACTGAGAGTCTAACGACTTCACAGGCTGTGCACTGGAATTCTCTGAAGGGTGCCTATTGGTGTGTGTGTATAATTTAGTTGCCTGTCAGTTTTTAATATCCATGAATATGTAGCTCTTTAAGGTTGGGGTAGAAAATAGTGTACTAATAAGGGGCCAGAGCTATGGGCCTCAGACCCAAGTGAGCTGGAATGTCATAGAATGTGGTAAATGTGTATATATTTATATTTAAAGATTATTATATTTTTGAAAAGGTGTAATAGACTCTGTCAGTTTGTTGAGGCCTTCTTGGTTCTACATTAATAAGGATGAGGTGGGGGGAGAGCTTCTGGGATGCTTGGTAGATTGACTGAAGGAACAGGGGAGCCATCTGTCACAGCAGTGAATGTCAGTGTGATCTTAGTGGGTAGGTGAAAATGGATGAAGTCTATCATGAATGAAGGATGAACCATGGGAAATGTGTTCAAGACCGCAGTTCTCAGCATGCTTACCTAGGAAGTTCCACTGTATTTAGTGTTCCAATTAAACAGGCATTAGGCAGTTAACGGTACTGGAGACTGCCACTGCAAAAATAAAATCCTTCATGAGACAACCAAGGATGAATAATTTCTAACGTACTCTTAGCATCTCTGTGCATGTCAAGAAAAAGGGATGATACCTTATTTAATAACCACTCAGGTTTGGTTAGAAAGCTGACTTCTTCACTGGTTTCTCCAGACTGTCCACTTTGCCACTAGAACTTAAGCCTGTCTTTACACCTGTTGTGTATAAATCAGGGGATGCCAATCTTTTCTTTAATGTGACCTACTTCTGAGTAATGAAAAATACCCTAAGCTACTCCCCCCCCTACATGTTAGACAGATTAATGGAAGATTGGTCTATCAGTGGCTACTAGCCATGGTGGCTAAAGGGAACCTCCACATTCAGAGGCAGTAAATCTCTGAATACCAATGCCAGGAGGCAACATCAGGGGAAGGCCTCAACCTCTATGCTCTGTTGTTGGACTTCCAGAGGAACTGGTTGGCTATTGTGTGAGACAGGATGCTGGACTAGATGGACCACTGATCTGACCTAGCAGGGCTCTTCTTATGTGACTAAGTTCTGTTCTGTGTTAGAAACAACATGGGCCCTTTCTACACTCTCCTTTTAATCCATGTTCACTGCAGTGTCCTCCAAGCAATTCTGCACTGAAATCGAATTCAACCTTTTAAATCCAAGTTTCCCGCCCCATTCTGCATTACATTTCCTCCCTTCAGTAGTCAGCCTAGTTTCAGCCTGCTGTTGCCTCAGGTTATTTGGATGCTGTTTTGAACACTGAGAAAATCCGGAGTGGCAGGCAAATGCAGAAAGGAGGACCATGGTCTAAGAGGAGGACCAGGGGAAAAACAGCTTGGAGAAGATCCTTTTGTGATCTTTTCCTGGGTCTTCTAAGGGATGTACAAGCTATTCTGCAGCAGCTGGGGAGCTACCAGTAGCTCTTGGGCTATCTGTTGGGGACCCCTGGTACAAATGGTGCCTAATATAAAAAGGGCAGTAAAAATGAAAATGGGAAATATGCCAAAGAACACAGATGAACAAAAAATGGTCTTCAAGACCATGCATGAAAATCAAAACATTTAATACCTCCATAGTATCAGCCTGTCTGGCCTTGTCCTATAAAGAGGTGGTGAATCTCATAAATCAAACTTCCATTGCTTGTCATGCTTCCTTTCTTCTATCCAGGCTCTTCTTGAGTCATGTGCAGTTTTAGTGTCGGTGCAATGGATGGCATTCATCATCAAACTGGGCAGCCACAGTTGGTGCATGCTCAGAGGTTACTGAATTGCCATGGCAAGACCACATGTGCTCAAAGTAGGGGGGGAACTTTTTTTTTAAAAAAAAAACCCAAATATTTTAAGTTTGCATACTGCATCTGGCAGCACACACATCATCACACAAGATAGCCAGGTGTCAGTTGTTTTTGTTGGCATATGTTCAGAAGCAAAGAGGAGGGTGTTGTAATGCATAACAGTCGCAGAGCATCACATGGTTGCCTAGGTAAGGCAATGCCTTCCACAGCACAAGAGCCATAATTCTTATGTAGTAGTATAAGAATGCATATATGTAATGTATGCGAGATCCAATTTAGAACACTTAACATTGTGAGGTTGACCATAGCTAATCTCACATCACCCTGCATTTCAAGAAGAGATGAGATTACAGATCATTTGTTTCTGTTAATCTTCTTGGTACCTGAAGTTTTGTTGGTATGTGGACTCCAAAATTAATGGTGCTACATATCCTATTTTATAGCCTTCTGATTACAGAAGCCTAATAATGCCCTTTACTCAGAGGAGATGATAAAAAAATCAGCACGGTAGATCTAATTACATACAAACTTAGTCTGACTTGTTCAGATACTTCCTTTACAGTGGTGTTTGGAAGGAACTTATTCTCAGCTTCAGTTTAAATGAAAATATCTCTGAAGATCATGATGAAGCCTAGTAAAGTATTTAGTACAATGAAAATGTCCCCTAAATGAGTCTTTAACAGTAATACTCCTGAGCTGATACATCAGGAATATCATTATTGCTCAAGAAATCATGCATGTTGCAGACCCTCCTAAATACTCAGTATCCTCTGGCTGTTGTTTCAGCCCTGTGCTGTGAGTTGGCTGAGAACCAATTGTAAGGACCCCACCCCCTCCTCCAGCTGAGATCTTCTTGGTTAGTGGGGTTCTCCTTTTATTTTGGACTTAGTTGTTTTCATAGGCACTACCTTTTACAGCCTAAGTGCTAAGGGATCTGAAACTTGGGGAGCCTCATAAAGGCACCTAGGTGCAGTCATGGCTTTGAAAAATCCCAGGAAGAAGGAAGGGTGTGCTGGAATTGTGCAGTCTCCCCCAGCTCAAGTGGCATATTTGTTCTCAAGGAAGGAAAAAAAAAACACGTTTCAATGCTGAGTTCCGAGGTATACGTAATCCAAGCACATCCCTTGCTCCATGGGATATTTCATCAAGGCAATGTAAACCATTTCTAGCCATAGACAGCTAGGAAACCTTTAAGTATCGCTAATCCAATCCAGCCTAACATCCAATTCACTGAGGATGGGCCATCAGGAGGACACTTAAACCCACCGTTCAGTCATAGTTCTTTGTCAATATGCTAAAACCATCCAATGATCATCTTACCTTGAAATGTCAGGTAGTTCCCTACTAATCTTCCTGCCAGATTATGACAGAAGAAGAAGAAGAAGAAGAAGAAGAAGAAGAAGAAGAAGAAGAAGAAGAAGAAGAAGAAGAAGAAGAAGAAGAGATTGGATTTATACCCTGCCCTTCACTACCCAAAGGAGTCTCAAAGTGGCTTACAAACTCCTTTCCCTTCCCGTCCCCACAAAACACACCCTGTGAGGTAGGTGGGGCTGAGAGAGCTCTGACAGAAACTGCTCTTTTTCAAGAACAGCTGTGCCAGAACTATGGCTTGCCCAAGGTCATTCAGCAGGTGCAAGTGGAGGAGTGGGGAATCAAACCTGGTTCTCCCAGATTAGAGTCTGCGCACTTAACCACTGCATCAAACTGGCAGTTACCTTGAAACTGCCCAGTCAAATTCAAGCTTCATAACTTGGACCATCATGTTCCTGCGAAAGTGGGTTCCCATGTCTAGTTATGGGACCCATCCCAATAAAAAGACCAGCCCAAGTCAATGGAAAATGTGCCAGGTTCTCCCACTACCTGAACACTCCTGCAACTGTGTTACAGGCTCCTTTTCCCCCTCCTTGCTCTGCTCTTTGGACCTCAGCTGTGTTTGCACCTGAACATCTCCAGACTTCAATTCCCAGATTTAAGGTTGCATGTCCCTTCCCTAAACCTCCCATTTTCCTCCCTTTTCGCTTTTATCAAGTGCTTCCCCTTGCTGGTATGTGACCGTGTGTGTGTGATTACTTAGGGAATTAGTTCTCAGGTGCCCAGTGTAGTTTCTTTACATTTTTATTCATTTTCTTTAATTTTGTATACAATAAAGCAATTAGTTTGGGTTTAAAAATCACTCTCTCTTTCTTCATAATTTTATTGTGGGATACCCCTACCGAGATCCACTTTGGTATGCATAGACCAAGGTACTGCATTATATTTTTTTGAACCATTTTAAAGCTAATTTCTCTTTCTTCGGGTCCGGTTTGGATAACACAATGGCACTTGTGTTTTAAACCTTTGCTTTTTAAACCACCCACAGAGAGCCAGGAACTGCTTCCCCTCCTGGTCTGCAATTCTTCAGTAACCTGCCACCATCATGATAATTTATTTCTGCCTGCTTCTGGCTCCCTTGAAGACAAGAAGTGTGTATGTGTGTGTGCAGAAATAGAGGCATGCAGGGCCGGCCCGAGGGTTTTTCGCACCCTAGGCGGGACTACCTTCTGGCGCCCCCCCACGTGCACCCAATTACAGGGTTGCCAACCTCCAGGCAGGGCCTGGAGAGAAGGAACCCCCAACTGTTCCTGCGGGGCACTTCGGCAAGCCAGAGGAAGGGGCAGGGAAGGGGCAACCCCGTCCCTTCCGTCTGAGCACCGGCTTGCCGGCGCAGCAGCTCCCGCTGCCCAACCAGCCCCTGTCCTCCCCGCAGCCACAGGCTGAACTTCTTCCCAACAAAGGCAAAGTTCCCAACAAAGGTGGAGCTGGCGAGAAGAGTGAGCAGCTGGTGGGGGAGGGTGGAGAGGAGGAGGCAGGAACCCGCAAGCCAGGGGAAGGGGCGGGAGTTTAAAGCCGCCATGCCGCCTCGCCTCCTCCCCCCCCAGGGCGCCCCGCTCTGGCTGCTTCCCTCTGGGCTGCTCTCCCTCCCTCCCACCCCCGGGGAGGCGGGTCAGAGAGGCTCCCCCGTGGCGCGTGCTTCCTGGCGAACGCATGCCCTCTCCCCCCGCTGCCCCTCACCCCCCCATGGGCTGCTTCTTGGGCAGGAGAGGCGAGCGCCCTCTGAGCACGGAGGAGGAGGAGGAGGAGAGACCTGGGCGCCAGGGGGGGGAGTTCGAGGCCCAGCTCTGCCTGCTTGCCTCGCGCCTCTGGAGCAGGGTGGCCTGGCCACATGGAGAGCCCCCACCCCGCCTCGGTACCTTTCCGCACGGGCTGACAAGCAGGGAGCCCGCAGCAACGGGGAAAGGCGGCTGGGGCCCGGCTCTCTCTCTCTCTGGCCCTGGACCGCCCCAGCAGGACACGCTCCGGAGCCAGAGGGGAATGGACTGGCCCACCAGCGCATGCCCCGGGCTGCCCGGCGCCCCTCCCAGCACTCTCCCGGCAGAGCGCAGGGCGCCCCCGTCCCTCCTCTCCACCAGCCGGGGAGGAGGGGGAACGGTGGGCGAGCTGCACCACCACCTCCTGCGGGGAGGAGGGGGAGGGCGACGGAGCTTTTCCGGAGGGGGGGGGAGCGGGGTGCCATTTGGTGCCCCTGAGGCCGGGCGCCCTAGGCAAGCGCCTAGTTCTCCCAATGGGCAATCCGGCGGTGGAGGCATGTAGGCTGTTTCTCCCCTGCCCCATCTCTGTATCTATTACCTTGTCCAGTGCTTTCTATCAGTATTGACTCCCTCTAAGTACTAAAGCAGCCTGTGGTGAAAGGTGCATAGGATTCTGAAAGCAGTCAGTTCACACCCAAAGATTACAAATAAGATAAAAGTTGAATAAAACATAATTGGGAACAATTAACAGACAGTTTTGCAGAATACTATGAAGAAATAGGCAAAGTTATCATGCTAGCTAATCCTGTATTTATAGAGTCTGATCAGACAGCTCTTTAGATCCATGCGAGGCACGATTGCCTCACAGATCTAAAGTTAATGTCCGGACACAAACATCTGGGAAATGACCCTCTTCCGTGGGCATCCCGTTTTGCTGCGCTTCGGAGCCGTACTTAAAAGATACCACTTTAAATCTGGGGCTGTCAGAGACCCTAACTTAGTCAGCCAAACACCAGGTCTTGTTCATTGAAGCAAGAATAGCATTTTATTATAGAGCTGCAATAGTAGGTTACTGGAGCAGATACATTGTTCAGAATAACGTGGTTACACAAAGCAAGCGGTTATACCAGAAAGGGGGTGAATGGGGACCCCCCCTTCCACCAATGAGTGTCTAGTATGCGAATGAGAACTGAAAGTTACTATACTAATGAAGTTCCCACCGCCCCCATTGTTCCCAGCCAAGCTGCAGCTTTGAAAGCGATAGGAAGCTCACAGCCTGTCTCCACCAAGGTCAGGGTGTTAAGTCTACCAGAGATAGAGCTCGCCCTCCGCATTCCATTCGAACACTCCAGGTGCATAAATCAACACCCCACGATCCCAACCTCCCGCCCTACACACCACAATGTAACACAAGGCCCATCCTCCCACCCTACTCCATCCATCATGGCAGGACTACCTGACAGGGGCTTTCGGTTACCTGTGGAACAACTGCGGACTTCCATCCATCTGATCATTCCACCAGCGCACAATCCTCCCGTCAGGTTGGTCTGACATCAGACCATCCCAAACGGGTGCCATTTTAAAAAATCTCTACACATGCGTGGATCAACAAGGATGCACTGTCACATCTATGTGCATGCACAAAAAGTTTTTTTAAAAAACCACTGCGCGCCTCCTTCAACAAGGACATGCTGTGATGCCTATGCGCATGTGCAAAAAGGTTTTTGTTTTTAAAAAAACCCACCGCGCGCACCTCCTTTAGTGGACGCCATCTAGACAATCCACAATGGAGGCAGTGCATGGTAAGGTGATTCCCCTGGGGGATGTCTGGTTGTGTGACGATGGATTAAAAAGATCGGGATCAAATTCGAGCTGGCATAATGGTGGGATTAGCTGCCCGTCTGAATGCACCCATAGATCACCTTTAAATTTCTCTTCGTAGAAATGGATCCAAGACCAAGAGTCTTGACACCATGTCAGATCTTGTCTTCCTGATTTCCAAATCCTGACTCCAGTCTCGACTGATCCTGACAAGGAACTCCAGTCCAGGACAACAGTTTAGTAGATTTCTCTGCAGCCAGGGAGCTCCCAATCAATTTTGATCAATCACTTCAAAAGTCTGGTAACAGAGGATAAGGCACCAAGGGGGGGAAACCAGTTATGATCTGTCACTTGACAGTTTGGCCAAATGGTGCAAATTGGAATTGGGATTCAGTTTCCTTTCCCAGCTCAATCCATTATTCTAAACTTTTTCCCACCTTCCTGGGATGTAATTTAGGATTTTAATTGCCACATCTCCTGTGTTATTCTGAGGGAACATTTTATCTTTCCATAACACTGGACACATGTAATCTTGGTTGGGTGATGCATTACTTTTTTAATCCATCACTTTTCTCTAAAAGCCTCTCCATAGGCACTTCAAGTTGAGTTGGCTCACAAGATTTATTATTTTAAAGAGCATAGATCAAATGTGGGCGTCTCTCTAACAATCTCCTCAGTGAAGATGGATGCAGGTAAGTCAGTTAGCTTCTTACCACAATCAGGGCGTTTTTTGTAGAAAAAACCCAGCAGGAACTCATTCACATAATAGGCCACACCCCTGTTACCAGCCACACCCACCTTTTGCTTCTTATTCTGTTTACCTTGTTTGTTGTAAAAACCCAGGGCTTTTTTGTAGCAGGAACTCCTTTGCATATTAGGCCACACACCCTTAATGTAGCCAATCCTAATGAGTTTCTGCTGTTGGGTGTGGCCTATTATGCTAATGGGTGTGGCCTATTATACTAATGAGTTCCTGCTGGGCGTGGCTAACTCAGGAGCCAGCCGGAACTCCGTTCCTGTGTGCTCCTGCCCAAAAATAGCCCTGACCACAATCACTGTCCTTTGCAATCGATCCTATTCCCATGTTGTGACTTGGAGCAGCTATGCAAATCTGGCCAGCTTTCTTGTTTCAATCATATTTATTTCCATTATGATTGCTTTTCCGATAACTATCTTATGGTTTCTTCACGCAAAACATGAACTCTGCCATTAGATGACCAGCCAATTCATCCCATTATTTAATCTAATTCAGTATTGTATATTCTGGCTGACAGGGAAAGGTCATTCTCAACTATCTGAGATCCTTTAAATGGAGATGCTCAGGACTGAATTTAGGACTTTCTCCATGCAAAGGAAGTGCATTACCTCTGAGTCACAACTCCTCCTCAAAGTTCCCTTTCAGGCTTTCAAGCACTCAAGGATGTCTCTGGGATTACACATGTCCTAAATTTCAGGTCTCTTGGTTGTATGGGGACTTCACAATTTTAATACTCACCAGTGAGTTTGTAAGAAGCAGCTCATTTTTAAATATATAATAATTTTAATAATCAAGATATTATCATTAAAACAGAGCCGGTGTGTCATAGTGTTTTGAGTGTCTAGGACCTGGAAGACCCAGGTTCAAATTGCCATTCACCATGAAACCCTCTGGGTGACCTTAGACCAATCACTACCTTATAGGGTTGTTGTGAGGATAAAATGGAGGAGAAGAGGAGACCCTGGGTGTGACACTGAGCACATTAGTGGAAAGTCAGGATTAAAATGTGCCAAATAAATAAATAGTTATGCCTGAAAGGTTAGCATCACATGGTGATTGTCTGTTTTCAGCACAGGTAAATTTCCTTCTAGAATGTCCCTCACAGGAGGGAGGGGTGCCTGCTGTGTAATCTTCATTGAGCACTGGTCTGTAGGGAGTGACCATTTGCTCCTCGCAAATGACAGCCTTCTGGATGAATCCAGGCAAACTGATAACTAGTATAGTAGAGTGGTAGGTAACAGTGGCAGACTGGAATTGGGACTCTCAGATTCAAATCCCTCTCAGCCAGAAAACTCACTGGGTGACTTTAAACTCACCAATCTCTCAGCCTGGTGAGGATAAAATGGAGGCAGAGAGAGACACGCACACCACCTTGGAGCTCCTTTGAGGAAAGATAGTACTGAAAATCTGATAATCTGATAACCATTTATGAAACCTAGTTGAAAACCTTAGTCCTGCACATATAAAATTTCCTCACAAGAGGGCTCCAGAGGTACATTGGTTAGCTGTGTTGTACTGTATCTGAAATGAAAGATTTAAGAACTGTAAATCTCTTACAGAAACTCAGAGCCAAACTCGGTGAGATGTGTGAGAGGCACAGGTGTAGAAAAGACAGCCTCTAGCACCACTGAGTTAACAGTTTTCACAGAGAAGAAGCTCACGGAAAACAGAATAGCAGTGAGGTGCAAACCAGATGAAATGGGTGAATAGCTTCCCTTAAAAAAACAACAACAACATAGAACCCAAAAAATATAGTTGAAGGGGATTGTAGAAGTAATTAGAGCAGAGAGGAGAGGGGAAGAATGCTTAATTCCCCCCCCCCAAGTCCTTTATCTGCTCAAAATCATTCAGCAACAGTGATCTGCTTTGCATATGTTTTTCCCCTCTGGGGAAGAAAAAGCAGGGGAGGAGCAATTTTGATCCCACCACCCGAAAGTGGCCAGAAATGTGTTTTACCAACTTGCTGGTTCAAGTAATTGTGCCCATTCCTGCAGAGAGCAGACAATTGCACATGACTTGCTTTCATCTATATTAGATGACTATAACATACTGTATGTGGGGGTTATATTTGAATATTGCCTAGAAATGTCTCTGGTTTCCTATTGGTGCTGTCTCTCGAATCCATTTAGGGCTACCAACTCCGGCTTGGGAAAGTCCTGAAGATTTGGGGATGGTGTTCAGCAGGAATGTGATGTCACATTCTGTGATATCACATCCAGGTCAAAGGTCAGCTCCTCTAACTCCTCCCCTTCCAATGACATCACTTCTGCTCATCAAAAGTCAAGTTTTAAATTTCCCACCTCATATCACTTGTAGGCTTCTGTGTGCACATGTTCTGTATGTCATTGGGGAGAGGAAGAGAGATGCTGGGGGGCCTGCTGCAGGGAATGTCTGTCAGAGAAGTACAGCTTGACAAGACCAGAAGGACTGCAGGGAGGGAATGAGAAAGGCTTGGTGCAGCTAGGAAGTTTCTTCCTTTTGGGCAGGCAAAAGCAGTGGGGTCTTGGCCTCCAGTTCGACTCAGTCTCATATGTGGAGGGAAGGTGTGTGTGGGGGGTCATTCTAAGCTGGGTCTTCTTCTGGTGAGATACTCCCCATCTTCTGCCTCAGAGTCAGATAGACAGACCCTCCCTCCCTTCCTCATTGCCTGGGGAAGGGAGCTGCACCAACTTCCTTCTCCTTGGCCTGGGGTTGCAAGGGTTTAAATAGGCCCTTGCCCATAGCCTCTGCATGCTCCACCCCCTTTTACCTGGGCCAAAGTGCTCAGGCTTTCTGCCTCCTCCCAACTGGGGTGCCACCCCAGTTAATCCTCTCTCAGCGGACAAGCAGTATGACCACTGCTTTGCTTCTTGGCTGCCTTGGACTATTCTGTTGCCTTAGAGGTGTGGCCCTGATTGCCATTCAAGTGACAGGAAGGGTGCTCCTTTGCCATCATCAGGGAAGAATCTGGCTTCACTGCACCTGCTGGGTGTGTCTCTGCTGGCCAGCGTGGCTGTGGGGCTGGAGTTGCAGCTTTTGGGCTGCTTGGGTTCCTTGTGGAGGCTCTGAGCAGCGGCCCCCTTGCAGCGAGTAGGGGCAGTGCCAGAGACAGGGAAATGGGCCCCATCTGGTCCCAGACTCTCATTCTAACCCTTTAAACCTGAATATTTGTGCCGGTATAACTGGCTGCTACTCAATTATGTTCTACTCATTCTAAAAAAAAAAAAAGAAGCTCTTAACTTGGATCCTAAGTAGTGTGAGTGGTTTTTCCACCCCACCCCCTTACTGAAGGCTTCTTTATCACGCCAAATCAGACTCCTTCAGACCAGCAGACCCAAAGGAACAGAGTGGGGGGCAAATGGCTTCTTTGGAGGTGGTGCTGCTGCCCCCATGGAACAACACCGTAGGATCCAAGTCTTAGATTTGTTTTGTGTGAATCTTTTTAAAGAATTGAATTGAAAAGACTGTGTGACTCTTTTTATGAGGTTTGATTTCTGTATGTAATCCACCTTGAGTTCAGTTTGAATGGTTAAAAAGACAGGGTACAAATTTCAAGTGTAAGAAAGTAAATGAAACTATGGTACACCAGCTGCTTGAAGTCTTGCTGTCTCGGGCTGAGACTGCTTGATGTTTTCTTGTTTGCCAAAGGGAATTCCTCCTAAGAATGGATAGGTGCAAGCTGAAAACAAGGTCTGGGCTGAATGCCACAAGCCACAAAAACTTGGTAAAATTCTTCAAGGCAGGAGGTGTTTTGAGAGGTCAGGTCAGGGGACAACCTCACTAGTTTTCAGGATGTGGAGAAAATGGTGGAATGGCTTCTGGTCTCCAGTGTCAAATGAGGTCCAGGGCCTTTTCAGTAGCGACTCCGTACTGCTGGAATGAGCCCCTGGAAGACATCAGGGCCCTACAGGACCTCTTACAGTTCAGCAGCACCTGCAAAACAGAGCTCTTCTACCAGGCCTTTGATTAGGAGCCGCTTCCAACAACCGAACTGTGGTAAGGCTCCCTATACTACCACCAGTAGCCTGCGACAGCCTCTATAAATGGTCTGATAAGCTTTTTACCGACACTGGCTATACTCTTTTGTGACCATTCCACCATGGCCTACTGGGATTTCTACATAATATCATACCACCACTAGCACTTTATTTTGTTATTGTATATGATTTTTTATGATGCTTATAATTTGTGTTTTAATGTAAGCCGCCCTGAGCCTGCCTTGGCAGGGAGGGTGGGATATAAATCAAATCAAATCAAATCAAATCAAATCAAATAAATAAATAAATAAATAAATAAATAAATAAATAAATAAATGTTAGAGATGGGCAGTTTAATGCTGAACAGGACATTGGGTCATAGTCCAGGTAATTTCTTGGCTATATTTCTGAGCAGATTATTTAGAGAGCTCTAAGTGGAATTTGTATTATTCTTTATTTTCTGGGCAATTTAGCTGTGCTTAGGGGGGAAAAAAAACTGATTGATGATTTTGAAAGTTAAGGATGTCAGCAGGTCCCTCAGGGGATTGTCCCCATCCTCTTTGCTTCCCATAACTTATGTCTTCAGCACAGACCTCATTTTGATTAAAACCTCTCATTGCGTTAAATCAATTCAAGGAAAGATGGGAAATCCTGTCTACCTCCTGCCTTCCAAATGAAATTGGTACCTTAGCAGTTTCTGTTCTGCACATTCAAATTCTGCTTATCATGTACAAAAATAATCAGCAGAGATAATTAAAACCACTGGGGATAGTGGAAGTGATTCACTGGCAGTATTTTGTGTTGTATTCTCTTTCATATTTGTAAAGTGATTAATGAATTCAGGTGCAATTTTAAAAATAGTTCATTGCAAACAAAGAGCGTCTCTCAGGACACAGGAAGGAGTATTTCACATGCAGTAGTGTGGGGTAAATGATCTGAAGGCTGCAATCCTTTGCATCTTTACTTTGGTGTAAGCCCTGTTGCTTGCCTGATCCAGACCCTTTCCCTCTTTGACATTGCCCTTCCAGCAAAGCAAACTTCTCCATAACATAGACTGGGGACGCAAACATACGGCTGCATCCAACCCACAAAAGGCAAACATGTGATCTGTCAGGCAAGGCAACCCGCCCCCCCCCAAATCGGGGATTCCATTGTTCAGTCCCACCTGGAGAAGCCCATTCAAGCCAAGGCAAGTAGAGTGCCTGACTGGCCAGGGGAAGACCACTGCTTTCATTCACCACATCTGAACAGCCAGCAGAAGAAGGTCATAGACAGTCTTATGGGTCTTGATCAACAGTGTCCAAGTCCAGGCAGATCTGATCCCCACTACTGAACCTTGACCTGCCACCACTTGCTCACTAAATGTCGTTTACTTCCCAGAACACCAGAGAGCAAGCATCAGTATCTATGATGACAAGATCCATTGGTTGAGAACACTTCAGCTGTTGTCACTGATTCTTTCTGAATGTCTGAAGGTCTCTTGGCTTCCCTCTGGAGGGGAATGGAGGCAGATGGGCTGAAGAACCTGTGGATTCCATCCTTTCCTCCCTGTGGAGGACTATGCAGGGCCTTCAGAGACAGCGGCTGAAGCATCATAGGCACTGATGGTTGCTGTTTCTCTCTGCTGGTCCAGGAAAAGAGATGAGCATGAGTGAATGGTAGTAGAATCAGCAAATAAGTTGTCTATGTGTGTGTGTGTGTGTGTGTGTTAAATCCTGTGTTCAAGACGCATTGCAGTGAACAGGTCTATTTTACTGAGTGATTTCAGGAACAAGACTAAGACTACTGCACCAGGGCAACAGCCCTGTTTAAATAGCATGCAAAGACCACACCCAAACATACCCCACTCCCAACGATAGGCTATTTACATAACATTAGTTTCTCATTGGTCACTTCCAGAGTCCTGATGGGCTATTGTTCTAGAGCTCTAAGCTCAGCCAGTCCCTGGTAGATAATCCTGGAATGTTCTAGTCCTAATACATAACACTGTGTTTGGTCCCCGGTGCCCTGAAGAAGAGGGCACTGTATATTGTATACCAGTACAATGACTCTTGTATGGGGAAGCTGCTGTCTTTGCAGGGTAATGCAGAGAAAGAGGCTTCAGCCAGGATACTTAAAAGTATCTGAACACATGGAAGATATCACATCTGGTTAAGAACTTTTCATAGTGTATAGGGCTGGGATAAAGCCTGGTTTGTACACCTGCAGTTGTTTTTCTGTACTTGATTACCTTCTTTTTTGCCATGAAGTCACAGACAACTTATGGCAACCCCTAGTGAGATTTTTAAGGCAAGAGACATTCAGAGGTAGTTTGCCTTTGTGTGCCTCTTCAGGGCAACCCTAGTCTCCATACTGACCAAGACTGACCCTGTTTAGCTTCCAAGATCTGCAAAGACTTGGCTAGCCTGGGTTATCCAGGTCAGGACTGATTACTGTGTGCCTCGGGTCAAATTAGGTGACTGTGTTTTCCACCAGAGCTTTAATATAACTATAATCTTTAGCATTTGTAGAACATTTCCAAGTGCTTCACCTGATTTTGTAATCCCTATTATAATCTTGTAACTAGACCCTAGTCTGTGCATGCAGAAGAACAGAAATCTGGTGGGTGGTTGTGGTGGTGGAATAAACTGTACCATTTCGCAATGTAGGTGGACAGTTAAATTTTAATGCTTCCCCTGTAAAAAAAAAAAACACCCTTGTAAGTAAAATAGTGGCACTTTGTGAAAATTATTTGAGCCTAAATCTTTGCATATTGTGCTGGTTTTCCAATTACAGGCAATTATTAATGTAGGGACAATTTTTTAAAAATGTAATCCCTCCCCTGCATTTTGAAGTGGTACAACCCATGTACTTCCTGCAGCACTCTGTCACTTGATTTTGCTGCATATGAAGACTAGGCATTATAATCCCCTCATCTCATATAGGCAGGAGGCTGAGGCAGAAAGAGAGTAGTTTACAAAGGCCACCCAGTGACATCATGGCAGAGGTTAAATTTTTATTTGGTGATGTTTAGATTTGTAGGGTAGCCTCTTGGCTACTAAGTTGCACTGGTTCTCAACTTGCTTCCCGTCTAATTGCATGACACTCCACCCTTATCTTGTTAGTGGCAACCAATGACTGGAGCACTGGAAGGGGTAGTGTTGCAGAATTGGGGTCAGCATCACTGGGCAGATACTTGTCAGGGTCGAAGTATCCCTGATTCCCGTACTGCTGCAGCATAACAGCAACCACAGCTATCTGTCCTGTTTCTCTGGGCAGTGGAATTCAGCCCCCTTGGAATATCTGGCAATATTTGATCCTGGTCAAATTGACCATGTTTTGACTAATTAATTAAGGGGCATGCCAGCTGTAGAATGAAGCAACTTCCTTCAGTTCAGGAAACCAGCCTGAGAAGTTTTCACAGTTATAGAGCAGTTGTGCTCAGATGTAGCTGGGGCATTACGTGAAAACATCAGAATATGAACACTGCCTTGCCTCTTGTAACTTGACCATATGTCTCATTTCCTTATGAGTCAAACTATGGGCAAGCTTTTCAAGTATACTTGGAGGCTATCATGGAGTAGATTGGGGGTCAGGGCGTATTTAGCTTCTGGAAGATCAGACAGTCATTCCTGATCTAGAGGATAACTTGAATGGTTTTTAAGAGTAATCACAGGACATATGAAGCTGCCTTATGTCAAGTCAAACCCTTAGCCTATTAGGGTTAGTATCGTCTACTCTGACAGTGGTTCTCCAGGGTCTCAGGTAGAGGTCTTTTACATCTCTTACCTGATCCTTTTAGCTGAAGTTGCCAGCGATTGGACCTGGGAACTTTTGCATACAAAGTGGACACTTTACCGCTAGACCCCTAATCTGGTTTTACAGAGTAATTTAGCCAAGAATTACTTGTGCTGATGAAGAGGCATTTTCTGCTCGACTTGAGTGCAGCGATCTTCTGTTTCATTCTCATCAAGTGGCTGATAGTCTTGTAAGATACTTTCCTGGACTGATTGATAGAAGTTGGGATTTGATGGAATTTTGCCAAGCATTTAGTAAGAATAAGGAAGGAAGAGTAGCATGGCCTCCATACAGATCTGGCTCACAGAGGACACAAGAAACGCATATCCTTGAGGTCTAGTACCTTCATCCAGCATTGCTCTGTGGCTTCTTGGCTCAGTATATTCCCCCAATTTCTTAGAGATTCTGAGGACTAGACTCTTAAAAAGAAGAAAATTGGATTTGTCTTGTAATTATGCCACTCTGTAGGGAAAACTTAGTCCCGGTAGTGGTATATTGAATCACAGAGGAACTGGTGCATTGATATTTGGAGTCCCAGGGAGAAATCCCAGGAAGGGGAAGAGCATTTGATCTGTACACAGTATTTAATGGCAATGTTGCTAAACTGCTCTAAAGATGAATATTCACAGTGTGCATCACCCAATTGCATTTTTGGGCCTTGATGACATCATGATACTCTATCTTCAGCTAAAATCTTAAGTGCTCCCTCTCTGTGCATCTCTTGTGAGCAAGGCTGCTGGCCTGCTGCGTTGAATGTTATGACAGCTGTGCCTTGGCAATGAGCCTCTTCTTCATGGCATGCTGTCAGCCTTCCTTGGTAGCTATGGAAATGGCACCTTGCTCTCCCCCCACCAAGTTCCTTTTTCAAATGTAAGCACTGGAAATAGAACCATGGGGGTAAACACAGCTGATGAACTAGGCAAGATCCTGGAGAGGAAGAAGGCAATAATTCTCTAGCCATTTACAGGAAGGAAATACTGCTGTGGTTTGCAGCTGGAGGGCCATAAAGTAGAAGGAGGAAACTCATAGCTCAGCAGTACAGCACATGCTTTGCATGCAGCAGGGCCTGGGTTTAATTCCTGGCATCTCTAGCTCAACACCGTTGGGCATCAGATGCTGGGAAACACTCTTCTTTGGTCAAGACGCTGCTTTGCATGTTGAAGGTCCCAGGTTTAATCTATAGCATCTCCAAGGGTTGTTGACCTGGGCAATAACTTTTGCCTGAGCTTTGGAAAGGTATTGGCAATCAGTATCTCTGTCTCTCATTTTGATCCCATCCTTCCTCCAAGGAGCTCAGAGTGGCATACATGGCACTCCCCTCTTCTGTTTTATGAGACAGGCCATGCTTGGAGAGAGTGATTGACCCATGAAGCTTCACGTCTGAAGTTGGGTCTTTGAGTCCTAATCCACTAACACCATGCTCACTCAATGTTGTACACAAAGTTGAATGAACTAGTGGCCTCTGTCAATATGGCAGAATCACATGCACATTTTATTTAATAAATGCATAGCCTAACATTTCAAAGAGATTGCCCAAGGCACCTTCTGATAATCCAGATCATAAAAATGAATTCTTTAAGCTCTTTGGAGGAAGGATGGGATAACAGATGAGATAGTTATAGAGTAGGTTGCCTAAGGAAGACATGATAGTGTGCTTGTGGTTGAGATGAGATTCAACCTACTGATATTGCAAACTGCAGCTCATTCCCTTAGCTGCTGTGCTCCAATAGCTTATCTTTGAGGTGCCTCTTGAGTTCAAGGTCAAAGATGCAAATCTAGCACATCTGACACTCTTGAGCTCATTCCCCAGAAAGCAGGAGGCACACGTTGGTCTGGCTGCAGAACAGTAGAGTCTGTACCCTTTTGGGAAACGTGTCGTAGGAAATAGTTTCTGGAACTCATCCATGATCCAACTGTGCTGCTACTTGGAACTCATTTCAGGAAAGCTTTCATGGCGCAACACTGCTTTATGGGTTGAAACTCTGCTTAAATATTGAATTATCTATTCAGCCTCCCACCGCAGTCAATTATCTATAGATAAAGGCCTTTTGTTTTCCGCCCGCATTGTCAGACTATTCATTATTTCTCTCCAGCAATTAAACACGTGGTGAGTTGAGAGTTGTCTGGCTGCTGGAGCCCTGCCCGCCGCGTTTTCTGCAGCAGTTTGCTAGCATCTCATTGTGCAAGGTGTTCATTTCCTGGATCGTATTGTGTTTTCTGATTGGGTCAGAAGACAGTTGTGTCTGATGAATGGGCTGAAACACACTCATTTGTCTCTTACATAAGTTTCAGGGATTGCTGAGCTGGACTGCAGCCACTGATGGGTTGCAGCAGGAAACTATGGCTTCCGTTGGGCAGCAGCACAGCAAAAAGACAAAGAAGGCAGTGGAATGAGGGAAAGTAGAGGTCATAATTTTAGAGCCGGGTGCAGGAGAAAGTGCAAGGGATGGGTGTAGGCCATATAGCTGCAGGCTGAGGGACCTTGTCTACAGTGTCATTTTGTACCAACTGTAGCTTCCTCTAGATGTTACCAAGACATGCACCACAGTGGCAAGATCTTTCCTGCTCAGGAAGGGCTGCAACTGGCTCACCAGCCAAAGCTGATGAAAGGCACTGAGGCCACCACTGTCACCTGTTTATCCAAGAGGAGGATCAGGTCCAGGAGCTATGAACCTGTTCCTTTAAGGGGAGTGCAACCCCTTCCAGGATAGGAGATAACACATTTCCTGGATCAGACCTCCCCCGCCGCACTTCCATTTTTTCAGGATTAAATTTCAGCTTCTTAGCCTTCATCTGTTCCAAAACTGCCTCCAGGCACCTGTTCACAATTTCCACAGCCTCCCTGGGATCTTCTGGTAGCATGAGATAGAGCTCCCTTGCCAGCCCTGAAGCCCAAATCCATATTGTATATCCACTCCCCCTACACAGTTGCTTTCTGCAATTAAAATACACATCTAGGGGTCTTATCATGGGTGTCCATTTAACATGTAGTTAGTCCCTGGATATGCCATGTTTATTCAGAGTACAGATTCCTTTTTGGAGCTGGCAAGCCACACCATTGTGAATAATGTTTCATCTAGGGATGCTAGGATACAGCCTGGTGTCCCCCCAAGCTTTGGGGATGGAGCAAATGAAATTGGGTTATGTGCCATTGTCACATCCAGGCAAAAATTTTCCCGGACACAACATCAGTACATTGACTGAGAGCTCTGGAAATTCTATGGCATTACTGCAGTGCTTCTAGAGCATCGGCTGATGTCATGCCTGGGGTTTTATCTGGACTTGATGGCAGTATGTAGTGCAATGCCATTTCTGTCCCCCACTGCATCTCCTGGCAGCTCAAGAGGTAAACCCAAGCACTTGGCAATCTTCATTTTATCTCTTCCCTGGGCAAATTAATCTGTGTGTGTGGGGGAGACCTTGGGGTGCAAAGTCACAGCTGCAATTAGATTGAGATATGTTACATGTTGCTTTTCAAAACAGCAATACTTCATCTGCCATTCCCTCCTCACTTTCAGCTCTAACTTGGCCAAAACAAAATGGCAGCCTTTTGTGTTTCAGGGTAGGAGCTGTGGCTGAGCTTTGAATGCAGAAGGCTCCAGGTTCAGTCCCCAGCATCTCCACTTGAAGAACAACAACAACAAACCCAGGCAGGAGGTGATGTGAAAGACCCAAGAGAGTTGCTGCCAGTTAGAGTAGACTTTGGTACACAAATGGTCTGAATTGGTGTAAGGCAGCTTCATGTGTGTTTTACTTATGTCCTCACAGGCAAAAGAGCTAGAAGAATGAGGTTGATAAAACTAGTTTCAGAGGGTAGCCATGTTACTCTGCAATAGAACGGCTAGTCCAGTAGCGCCTTTGAGTCCAGTATTGCCTTTGAGACAAACAAGATTTGCAGGGTACTGCTTCTAAGGTGCTACTGGACTTGAATCTAATTGATAAAACTGTGGATCAAGCTCTGTTCTTATTAAGGGGCACCATATGTATTTTGTGGGTGGGCAGGAAGCGTTTGGCATGTGCACTCGGAAAATGCCTAATTGCCATCATATGATTCACATAAGGATGTGTACTGAAGAGGTTGACACCTCCTTGCTTTGTGTATCTGTGAACACTTCACAATGCAGAAGAGTCTAGACCTTTATAAGTCATCCTTTGAACTATAGCATTTCCAATAGCATCACACCTAGATTAATCAGCAGGATCCCATTATTTGCAAAGATGATGCATATTCAATCTGCCTTCGGTACAATAGATGTTGTGCCTTTTAAGGTTTGCACAGCACTCTCAGAATGTCAAATTCACACATCAATGGGAAGTAGCTGATTAGAATGTTGAAGCATTTAGGCTATCGGTGAGATGGCTTTGTACTTCATAGGCAGGGTGGTTTTTTGCATGAGTGGGAGAAAAAGCTTGATGGAGCCATCCTCCTGTGTCTCTCTGTGTACCATGTTTCTATTATCACAAGAAATGGTGATCCTGAAGGATGTTGCAAGTTATTTTTGTCTTGGCAGTAGACTTAGTTTTGGATGTATTCCTCTGTATTTGACTTTTGAATGCATGACACTTTACAATGTTAAGGAATCAGTAATTTATTTATTTATTAATTAAAACATTTATACCCCACCTTTCCTTGTGATTCAAGGTGGCTTACAATAATACCCCAAACCATTTCCAGTTAAAACCAGAATGAAATTACCAAACCCCAAATCTCTCCCTTCCTTCTCTTGAAAGATGTCTGCCATTCAACCCCCCTCAAAAGATCTCGTAAACCAGTGAGCCTTGCAGCACCTCCTGAATATCTCCAGAGAGGTGGCTGCCTCATCTCTTCAGGTAGCCCATTCCACAGAACCGGAACCATGATAGAAAATGCTCGGACTCTAGTGGATGCCAGAAGGGCCACCTTTAGTGGTGGATAGGGAACAGATGGGCTGCCTGAAGATTGTAGTTGGGTTCTAGGATTGTAGTTAATTACTCTTAGCACCCCACAATTAAGAAGGATACTTCTACAGATCAATCTCCAATTTTGACATATTTATTTGCTTCACTGTGTCTGCGCGTAATTACATCCAAACAAATGGTGACTATATAAATTTAGTTTGTTATTCTTGTTTGACCCTTGCATCTGTTAAAACATCATTATGTTGCATGCTGATTTGCTGTTCACCCTCTACCTATATCTATGGAAAAGTAACTTCCATTTCAGTGTATCTGAGGAAGTGTGTACGTGCACACGAAAGCTCATACTTTGAATAAAACTTTGTTGGTCTTAAAGGTGCCCCACTGGACTCAAACTTTGTTCTAGTATTTCAACACTTTCAGTTTCTCCTCTTCACTGAAAACCCGGTAGAAACCACAGTCCACCACTAGAGGGAATCACCCTCCAGTTCATAACAATGTCAAATTGACACTGTTTATTTCTATCATGGGTGCTCCAGGTCCTATTTATATAAAAGACTCATATGAATATTTGTAGGTTTGGGGTCAGCTTATTTTTGGAAGTTCCTTAATTTTAAAAAAGTTTATCTTTGAGTAAATTTAGAAATTAGTGTTTTTATAAACAGAAAAGGCTTGAAGTGTGTAATTTCTAAAAAAACCCTTTAATGAATGAAATAACAGGAACATTTCTGCTATACACAAGCTGGGTGGTGTGAATCCAGTGCCCTACAGCTTTTTTTAGTTTTGTTCCATTTGCCTGGGAAATCTTGTATGCATCTTTCCTTACAGTAAGATTTAGAACAAAATCTTATCCATCTTTACTGTGAACCGCTTTACTCTGAACTGCTGATTTAAGCCTTTTTAAATATAGTAGGTATGTTAAAGACTGCAGTCAAAGTCAGATGACTTCGGAGTTCATTTGTTCTGCGGCAACAAGGGTTGTGAATGGCTGACCTGGTTTGATGTCACAGTGAACCTTGGCAGGCCAAAATAGTATGCCATTCCTCATACTATGACCTTAGGTACAAATTACACAGGGTATTGGCAATCATAGAATCATAGAGTTGGAATGGGTCCCCCCAGGGTCATCTAGTCCAACCCCCTGCACAATGGAGGAAATTCAGAACTACCTCCCTCCCCCACACCCCCAGTGACCTCTGCTCCATGCCCAGAAGATAGCAAATCCCCCTCCAGGATCCCTGGCCAAACTGGCCTGGAGAAAATTGCTTCCTGACCCCAAAGTGTCAATTGGCATTTCTCTGGGTGTGTAAGAAAGGGCCACAAGAACTAACTGCTGATGGATCCCTTCCTACCCTCCCTCTCATGAGCTGCCTAAGTTCACAGAATCAGCATTCCTGTCAGATGGCCATCTAGCCCGTTTAAAAATCTCCAAAGAAGAAGGATAATCCATAGTATAATTTAGCTTCACAAAGTAGCCACACAAAGTGGGGACTGGGGATGATAAGAACAGGGATTCTAGTTCTGGGAAAGTGGGTTTTAATTCTCCCCAGGGCTATTTTTGGGCAGGAACGCACAGGAACGGAGTTCTGGCTGGCTCCCGAGTTGGCCACGTCCAGCAGGAACTTACTAGCATAATAGGCCACACCCAAAAGCAGAAACTCATTAGGATTGGCTACATCAGGGGTATGTGGCCTAACATGCAAAGGAGTTCCTGCTCCAAAAAAAGAGCCCTGGGTTTTGACAACAAAGAAGGTAAACAGAATAAGAAGCAAAAGGTGGGTGTGGCTGGATGACCACACTTCTGGTAATATGGGTGTGTGGCCTAATACACTAATATACTGTGCTGTCAGGGGTGTGGCCTAGTATGCTAATGAGTTTCTGCTGGTGGGTGTGGCCTATTATGCTAATGAGTTCCTGCTGGGCTTTTTCTACCAAAAAAGCCCTGATTCTCCCCATGCTGTTTCCCCTTCAAAACTGTCTACACCTTCCTTTTAGCTACAGTACAGAAAAAAGACAACATATGCAGACCTGCCTTTTTACTGTATCCAGACTTTTTTTTTTTAGCCTGGGGAGATGCACTTTTAATTGGGGAAAGGGTACATGGGCGAAGACTTAAAAACACCTTCAGTTTGTGTCAATCACCATTGTGGCTACTTTTTAGACTAAATTACTTACTAGGAAAGGGTCCTCAGTGTGGGGCCTCTGGGTGCCATGGTGCCCACTGAAACCATTCCTGTCACCTGCTGAGTGCTTTTAGAAAGTGGGCAGGGCCAGGTGAAACTTTTGCCCAGCAAGGCTTCTGATTGGCTATTCAGATTTTTAAAAACATTACTTTGGTAGCAGCTACCACCACAATGCAAGGATTTTCGCTGCATGACTGAAGGTAAGCTGTGGCAGCCATTTTGGACTAGCTGTGCCTCCTGTGGCAGCCATTTTGTGACAACCATTTTGTGACTGACCCACAGGCTCAAAAAGGTTGGGGATCCTTATATTAGGGGTTGCCAGCCAGCATGGTGTAGTGGTAGGATGTTAGACCAGGATCTGGGTATCTCAGGTTCAAATCTCCCACTTTACCAGGAAACTTGCTGGGTGACTTTGATCCAATCATATTCTATCTGTGACTAAACTACTTCACACAGTTGTTGTGCAGATGTACACTGCCTGATGTCCTTGGAGAAAGGGAAGGGCAAAAATGTGCTAAATAAATTAATAAATCAGGGATCCACAACATTATATGTACTTTGGTTCTTATTTGTTGAGGTGTAACAAGTAGGGTGGGCACGACCTGGGAAAATGGAGGTTCAGTGGAGGTTCAGGGCTTTCATGAACCCTGAACCATGAACCTCCAACAAACTACTCCATTGCATGAACTGGCTTGTGGTTCAGGGAGTTCAGCCCAACCTGGAGGTGGGCTCTGAAGGTATTTAAATGCCTTTGGAGCTTACTTCTGGGTCCAGCTGCCCATCTAGAAGTGAACTCCTAAGGCATTTAAATGCCTTTGGAACTCACCTCCAGGTTGGGCCAGCTTGACTGAGCTCTGAAGGCCTTTATAGGCCTTTGGAGCTTGCTGGGAGAGCTCAGTCAACTTGGGCCATCCAACTCAACTGAGCTCTGAGAGTGCGCTCTGAAGGCTTTTATAGGCCTTCAGAGCCCACTTCTGGGTGGGGTGAGCTCCGAAGGCCTATAACGGCTTTTGGAGCTAACTCTTGGAGCTCAGTCGGGCTGGCCCAACCTGGAGATGGGCTCTGAAGGCATTTAAATGCCTTCAGAGATCACTTAGGTAGGGCCATGGGGGTAGTGGTGGGCTACGACAGCGTTTAAATACCTTTAGAGCTCACTTCTGGTGAGGTTCCAAAGGTATTTAAATCCTTTGAAGCCTGCATGAATACTTCCTGAACCTCATGAAATCTCATGTGGGGGGTGCATTCTCCCAAACCCTTGGATCACAAACCACAAACTGGCCTGGTTTGTACTCGAACCAGGGTTTATTTCTGGGTTCATCATGCCCATCCCTAGTAACAAGAGGGCAGGGCAGCTGAGGGGACACCAGTTTAATCTAAGTATCCCCTAGATGTAATGAACTAGGCAAGAAATGGAGTTGGCCCAAATTGCTCCAGTACTTTCAGAGGCTTTTTACAATAAGCCATTGGCTACAGCCAGGCTCATGATGCTTGCTGCTTATGGCATCCGATGATGAAGTGAGACTTAATCCTAACGGAAATGTGTGGCTTTGTCTAGAAGTGTGTGAAAGAAAAACTGCTGATGGCATGGCATGAAAGTAGTTTTATGTGCTGGGGACCTGCTCTACTGACCTCTGCTCGTCAGTTGTTAAGTTGTAGGAATGATTGGTACCATTTGGGGTCAATCCCATGAACTTGGTTTGGAGCTTTTCTGAGTCACAAATAAACAGTGCTTGCCCTGATCACGAAAGAAATTATCCTGATCAAATGGGAAAAAAACAAACTTTGTGCACAAACTCAATACTAATTTAGGGAGAATGCCAGTCTTTGCTGACACGGCTCGTGGTCATTCTTGCATTGCCAGTGCCCAAACTTGGGGTTTTTTTAGCGTAGTGTAGACTGCTTTTTATATTACCTGGTATGCATAGCAAGAAGAAATTCATTTACTTACAAATAGTGCAAAAGCCCCCGATTCTTAATGTCATTATTATAATGACAGCATAGTGTAGTGGTTAAGAGTAGCGGACTCATGGCTTTCGGTTTCGGTGCTGCAAATGGCGGCCGCTTCTCGGGATGCTCCCGGAGGCGGTTAGCCCACACGCGGAATGGGGGGGTCTTCGCGTTTGCGAAAGACCCTAGTGAGCCTTAGTCAAAGGCTCCGAACCGGGGGCGCATAGGGGAGTAGCCTCTTTGCCGGCAAACTGCCGGGAAATTGAGGCTTTCTCCCCGCCCCAATCGGCCCCGCCGCGTAGTGAGTCCCGAATGGGACTTAGCAGCCCTGCCGACTTCCAGGAGTGAGGAAAAGCGGATGAATTACTATGAAAAGAAGAAATGGCATCTAATCGTGAGTTGAAGATCTATTTTGAAGCGAAAATTAAAAACCCCCCGCAAGCGGATAAGCGTATGGGAGGAGGGAGGAGTTTCCACCCTCTTCGAAGAAGCGAATTTTTAAAGGAAACGCGAAGGGGGGGTAACAAGAAAAAATGTTGGTGAAAGTACCGTTGGGGTTTTACAGAAGATTGCGGCTTTAGTTGCTTTCTGGGGGATGTGGCACGAACTTTGAAAAAGTAAATAAAAAATAAAATGTCGATGCTGGGGAAAATCCTGCTTAGAACGGAAGAGAAGAGAGGAGGGACTTCCGCTCCAGTCAACCCCCCCCAGAACTAGCTGTCAATCAACAAGAGACTGAGATACTGCGCCACCTGCTGGAGTAAATGTAAAATATCAATGAAACGCTTTTAAAATGGAAATTGTTCTCATCAGACTACAAAAACAAATGTTGGAATCAACAAGGTTGATGGCAGAAAATGTATAGAAAATTAATTTGATGCTAAAGTTCCAAGCTATGGATGAAGAAGGGAAAGAAGATCTCAGATTTATTTTGACGAAAGTCTTGACACCTCTATCTGGCAGTGGAGCGAATAAATAAAAGAAGAGGCGGATAAGGCTCCCAAAGCCTACTCCGCCTTTAAAAAAAGGATATACTCTGCCAGTAGAAAGGGGTGTTGAGCTTAGCAAGTAATGGAGATCTAATTTCAACTTGAGTGTTAATGGAGCCAACGAGAAATGACTGCCAGAAACAACAAGAAAAAAGAAGCGAAAGAAGATGGATTAAAAAATTTCTGAAGAGACATGCCAGCACAGAGGAGGAAGCAGCACTCAAAATTTGGATTTTTGAAGAAGACGGCGGCCCGGGGGAAGGAAGTGACGGAACAGGAGGCACTAAAGTTCAAAGGACTTAATGATAATTGGAGAGACTTAAAAAGTAATTTGTTCGTGTAACATCTGAAAAGATTTGACCTAACCCCAGTGGACTTTACTAACTTTACTAACAGAATTGATTTGGACTTTGTAAAGCTGAAAAGAAGATCTTTCAACCGTGATGGATGCCGACAACTGGAAGAAATAAAACTAACCTTTACTAATAGAAAAAAAAACTCACTCCGCTCTTTTTTCTCTTCCCATCTGTCTACCTTACCCTTTTCTTATAAAAAATAAAATTCTCTCCTTTTTAGGAGAGTTATTTAAAAAAAAAAAAAGAGTAGCGGACTCATCTGGAGACCTGGGTTTGATTCCCCATTCCTCCTCCTCCTGCTGGGTAACCTTGGGCCAGTCACAGTTCTATCAGAACTTTCTCAGCCTCACCTACCTCACAAGATGCCTGTTGTGGGGAGGGGAAGGCAAGGCAATTGTAAGCTGCTTTGAGACTCCTTAGGATAGAGAAAAGTGGGGTATAAAAACCAACTCTTCTTCTATAAATAAAGCAGATGGGGGAAACTAAGGCCATTCATTCAATATTAATTAATGTTTGTTTCTCTTCCTGTTCCAGGATATGGTGTCTGCATAGAGTTCAAGAGAGAGAGTCAGGACAGCTGACATCCAGCCCCCCCCCCTCAGTGTCCTGGGGACAGGGGTAAACTTATCAAGCTGGATGGGTCTTGACTGGGGACGAAGGGCAGACCTCCTCCTATAGTGGCACTCCAGGATCCACCCCAAACCCTATCAGTTTATCATAGAATTTGGGGTGAATCCTAGAATGTCGCCATTCTGCTCCAGAAGAAACTTTGCACATCAGCACAATGCCAAAGAAAATTGTCACTGCCTCCCCCCCCAATGGTCTTCCCTTGACAAGCCAGCATGGGTTCAGACAGGGAAAGAAACTCTCTCCCACCCCAGCAAACTTCAGATACTCTTTTCAATATGCTCATGGAGCCACATTTCATAGCACCTCCGGGAAATGTAGGCCCCATATAGTAAACATGGTTGATATTGTTGAAGGTGTCTTAGAAGGGGAGCGGGGAGAGCTTCTCTTGTCATCCATCTATGCAAGTCTTCTGCTGCTAGCCTGGTCTAGCTAAGCCACACAGCATCCAGTTTCTATAGGCATAGTCCCATCTCAGGTACATGGAATACAGTAAATAGTAATGCAAGGAATATTGGGATGTCTGCTGACAACACTACATCCAGCTCAGAAAATGCTGTTAAGTGCCCTCCATGCCTGAGAAGAGATAATTAAGATTCTCAGTTACTTCCCACAATTAGAAAAAAAAACCTTTAGACATTTATCAGCTATTTTGACATATTTATTGCTTTATAACTGTTGACCTTATAACCTTAACTTATGTAGTTTTCACTTTACATATCTGAAACATCATCATGTTACATGCTAATCTGCTGTTAAGTCCCTGTCTATAAGTCTGAATGTTACCTACCATTCCAGAGTATTTGAAAAAGTGTGCATGAACACGAAAGCTCATGCCTTGAATAAACCTTTGTTGCTCTTAAAGGTGCCACTGGACTCTAAATTTGTTCTAGTAAATAGGGAAGTGAGAGAAGAAGAGGAAGGGAGGAACTGCAATGAATGAGAGCAGTGTTCCCTCTAATTTTCCCCCCTATGGAGCAAAACAGTTCTCATCCTGAGCAGAATATAAGTGTTGTAATCTTTCAATGGGCAATGGACAGTGCAAGATCCTGGTGCAGCTCTGGGTTGCTGCTGAGCAGAGCTTCCTGTGTTAATCAGCAGCTGCTCATGTGCACAGCTTAGAGGGCACACTGAATGGGAGTAATAAATATAATAAAACAACTTTTTAAAAATGCATGCCCCCTAATAGCAAGCTGCTACTATGTGGTCAGTCCATATCCTGGTGTAGAATCAGTGCCTCTAGGTACAAACACTGACATGAACACTCTTCATGTGACTGTAAGTTTCCCTGTGGGAAGTAAGGCATGCATTTATTTTCCCAGGTTGTCACATGAAGACTTCCCCACCATTGTACTGCTGTGTCAGGAGGTAGCTTCCCCAGACAGCTCTTCCTTCCAGTCCTCTTCCTTGTCTATTACGTGACGAAGTTAGAAATTAGCTTACTATACCAGGTAGACAAATGGGGTGATGATTTTTAAAAAGTGGTGTATTTAAAGGTATGAAATAATCTCTGGATGTTAGCTTGTCAGCCATAGGCATGAGGATTCCCATAGGGTAGGACCATCCATGGATCAATGGTAGAGTATCTGCTTAGCACGCAGAAGGTCTCAGGTTCAATCTCTGGCATCTCTAGTCAAAAGGATCATTTAGGAGGTGGTCCTGAAGATCTGTGGTCAGTCCGAGTAGATAGTATCAATAGGCCAGGTCTGACTAGAATACAAGGCAGTTCCTTCTGAATTCAGCAACTCATCACATAATCCAGGTTGTCTGAAGAGTAGTCATAACAGCTTCTTCCTGTTCCCCTATCCCAGGAACCATGGGGTATGCTTGTTGGACTGGAAGTGCTTGGAATTCAAAAAATTGTCCAGCTAAGGGCTAACACAGAATTTGGGGTTAGGATGGGGCTGCAAGGCTGCAATCCTGGTTGACTTTCAGTTTTAATGCACATATTTCTTTTCTTTTATTTTGCTTTTTAAGCTAATATAAGTCTCCGCTGAAGTACAATTTTAGTAAGGTTTCAGTCACGAACAATGGAAGGATGCCTTGCTGGTGCCTGTGATGGCAGTTGGTAGCTGGGAGGAGGAGTGCTCCGAGCTGGAGAAAATGGATCCAGCCATGAAGGAGGGATGCCAGGTTGCTGCCTCTTCTCCTTCTGGATCCAGCAGTGATAGCTGGTAAGTGGGAGGAGGAAGGAGCTGTGAGCTGGAGGCAGATTCAGGAAAAATAGAAGGATGCCTGCTGCTGCTGCTGCGGCTCCCAGACCCATGTGTAACCCAAATGCTGGGGAATAAATAAGCATAAGAGTAGCTGAGTTCAAAACAGGAATTAAAATGTGGTTCTAGTTCCAGTCCAGAGTACGTTAAGTAGGGTTGGAGTGTTGGACATGGGTTTAGATTCACTCTGCCATAGAATCAGGGCAGCCAGCTCTCCGTCTTTGGCTGTATGGTAAAATTGCCCTCAAACCATAGAGATTTGCCCAAAAACCAGAGCACTGCTGCATAACATCCTCAACATGATGATGTCACTTCTGCATGATGTCATCACTTTGGGGACATCGCTGTTTGTGGGTGGGGATCCCCCCACTGGCAAGCTGGCCAGTGGGGGCAGAAGCCCACAAAAGCAAGGGACCCTCCACACTCACCTGGGGAATAGGAACCCTAAAAACAACCCAAACATTGTGGTTAAACTATAGAATTTTGGGTGAGTGCTAGAATGTCCCCCCATGTGATGATATTATTTCTGGGTCAAGCTAGAAGTGACAGAACTGTGCTTCCTGCAAAATCACAACGTTGCCAGCAATGTTCCCTCTAAGCTGTGGAGTCTTGTGAGCAAAGATTCTACCTTGTGAGCTACTGGCATTAAAGTTGTGAGCAAGCAATTTGGCTTCTGCATAAATTAGTTTGCTCTGGAGCCATCCTTCCTGAGCTAAGATAAAAATGTGTGATTAAAAACTGTGACTAAAAACTAAAAACAGAAACTAAAAAACTGTGAGCTAGCTCGCACTAACTCAGCTTAGAGGGAACAACGGTTGCCAGTGAGCTCCCTCCCCCCCGGAGATTTTGGGCCAGTCACTCTGTCTCAGCCTAAGCTACCTCACAGAGTAGTTGTGAGGATCAAATGGAGGAAGAGAGAATGATAATGTCAGCTGCTTTGTTTCACCATTGGTTATAAATGTAAGCCTCAGTTATACTTGAATAATTTTACAAATTTCATTAACTCCAGTGAACATAAAACAGATTTCCTTAAAACAGTAATATTATCCTAAACTGAAGGCCTTGAAAGGTTATAATTCATCCTTAATTCAGGAAGAAAAAGGTGCTCCATGTAAATAACCCAATAACGATACATAAAGGAATGTGAAAGGAAGTTTTCATAATCACCACAAATGAGGTTACCTCACCTGGAGAGGCTGAAGGGAATGTATATATAAATACATTATAATCCATGACTTGGCATGAGTTAGCACCAATATCTACAGCCAACTGTCAACTTTGGGATTCAGTTTCAGAGGGTAGCTGTGTTGGTTGGCAACACAACATTTAAATATGAGTCAAGTAGCACCGTAGAGACCAATAAGAATTTTAGGGCAGGGCTTTTTTTGTAGAAAAAGCCCAGCAGGAACTCATTAGCATAACAGACCGTACCCATCAGCAGAAACTCATTAGCATATTAGCTACACCCTCATATTACCAGAAGTGTGGTCATCCAGCCACGCCCACCTTTTGCTTCTTTTTGCTTCAGCTGTTCTCCACACTCTTGCTCTGGATCTGAACAAGGGTTGTGAGATAAACTGGGTTCAGACGCATTCAAGCGATCAGCTCATATTTTATTAGTGATTCAGCAAGAGAAAGAAGACTGGAAATCCCTGTCCGAAGCCAGGTATTTATGCCTGAAAAAGGTTGCACCCAAAACACATCCCACTCCCAACGATAGGCTATTTACACTCTATTGTTTCCCAATTGGTTTACTCCAGAATCCCTGTCTCTCTACTGGCCCATTCTAGGATCCTAGCAATCTATTGTCATGCATCCCAAACTAAGTCTTTTTTGCCAGTACAGTTCAGGCTCAATACCTAACAGGTTGCTAGCTCCAGATTAGGAAATTCTGGGGACAGAGCTCAGCAGCAGAAGGTTGGTTTTTATACCCCACCCTTCACTGTCTGAAGGACTCTTGGAGTGGCTTTCAATCTCTTTTCCTTCCTCGCCCCACAACAGACACCCTGTGAGGAAGGTGGGGCTGAGAGAGTTCTGAAACTGCTCTTGAGAGAACAGCTCTGAGAGAGCTGTGACTTACCCAAAGTCACCCAGCTGGCTTCGTGTGGAGGACTGGGGAATCAAACCCAGTTCTCCAGATTAGAGTCCTGCCACACCAAACTGGCTCTGATGCTGGTTATGATGCCATAGACACTTTGCCCTCTGAAGCTGTCATTTTCTCTAAGTAAATTCATCTCTGTAGCCTGGAGATCAGTTGTAATTCCAGGAGAACTCCAACCCTCCCCCGGAGGCTGGCAACCCTAGTCTGGGCATGCCAGTGACCACTACAAGGAATCTGTACATTGTTTGCACCAGCACCTGGCACAAACTGGTAAATCCAGATATATTCAATGTTGCACATTCCGCTGGTTCAATAATGCTGATACGTCCTGTGTAGTCTTGCAATTTTTCTGGAATCTGGTCAATGTATTTCTACATTCTTGGCATAATGCTTCGTTCAGGATTACTATTTGTTTTAGCACCATCTGTTGCACCTTTGGATCTCCCACACAACCATCAAATTAGAGTTTTAAAACTCAGACTTACCAAAAAGTTCGTATTTGCTTTTGGTATGCACTGCCTAGTTCATTTCTACGCATTGGAACCATTCTTATCTCAGACTCCATTCGGTGGGGGAGTTATTGTTATTCCCAGTTAAACCAGCAGAAGCAGTATGAAGTGTTTCCATACCATACCAGCTGAGTAGGAGCATTACACTGCTTATCTCATCATCTCCAGAATGTGTTTGCTCACATGTATTTCCTTCGGAAACCAATGGCCTCAGCCATAGAAAGGCTTTATTTTTCTTTCGACCTTTGTTTATCTCTGATCTTTACTTTTTTTGGAATTGACCCCATTAATTTCCCTACAAGCAAAAGGTGGCTTCTATTTATGGTCTTAATAGGTCCAGAAGGCAGGCCTTCCAATAGTCTAGGTCCATGCTATTTAAGGCTTCGGAGTGCAAAAACAGCCCAGGAACAGAATGGGACACAAAATAAAACAAGATAAAATGTTAAAATCCTAATAAAAATTATAACCCAGAGTGTCAAAACAGCATTTTGGATCACTTGTAATCTCCAAATTCTTTTCAAAGGCAGTTCCATCAAAAATACATTGTAATAATTTAATTATGGCTGGTTGGCTTAGGCTGAGTTGGCTGAAACTGAACCCAACGATGGAGGTCCTGTGCTTGAGTTAGGACAGGTCGGGGGTGGGGTTCCCACTCCTGACCTTCGATGGGGCACCATTGGTGCCAGCGCCAGAGGTTAGGAGTTTGGGAGTGCTCCTGGATGCCTCCTTAACGATGGAGGCCTGGGTAGCAGCCACTGCCAGGTTGGCCTTTTACCATCTCCGGCTGATCAGGCAGTTGGTTCCCTTCCTTGACCCCGCTGACCTAGCAACAGTGATCCATGCTATGGTCATCTCAAGACTAGACTACTGTAATGCTCTCTACATTGGGCTGCCCTTGTTGTAAATCCAGAAGCTGCAGCTAGTGCAGAATGCTGCAGCCAGGCTTTTGATGGGTCTCCCCAAGTGGGAGCACATCCAGCCTTTGCTGCGGCAACTGCACTGGCTGCCAATATCATATCAAATCCGCTTCAAGGTGCTGGTTCTTACCTTTAAAGCCCTGTATGGCCAGGGTCCAGCATACCTGCAGGACCACCTTTCCCCATATATATCCCAGAGAGCATTTCAGTCAGGGTCTCAAAATCGATTGGCCCTCCCTCGCTCAAAAGAGGCCAGTCTTGCTACTACTAGGGCCAGGGCTTTCTCGGTGGTGGCCCCATCCTAGTGGAACGATCTCCCGGAGGAGATCAGAGCTCTTCCATCAGGCTTTCACCAGGTGCTGCCACTATTATAGAGCCCTGGCTCTTGGTTTTAACATCCAGCCTGAGCCGCAGGAAGATCTTAAGCAGAAGGATTTTTAGAGAGTACATTGAAATGAGCCATCTTGAGTAACTATTTTCAGCACTTTATGAAACTGTATTAATAATGGAATTGTTTTATATGGCTTTATGTAGTTTTAACTGTTTTTTTAGTGTACTGACTGTGAATTGCCCTGAGCCTGCATTGCGGAGAGGGCGGGGTATAAATGTGATAAATAAATAAATATTTGGAGTTAACTCTGGCTAGGGTTGCCACCTCCAGGTTGGGAAATACCAGGAGATTTTGGGGGTGGAGCCTGAGGAGGGCAGAATTTGGGGAGAGGAAGGGTCTTCAATGGGGTATAATGCCATAGAGTCCACCTTGCAAAGTGGCCATTTCCTCCAGGCGAACTGATCTCTGGTGTGATAGTGGGAGATCTCCAGCCACTACCTGGAGGTTGGCAGGGTGAACTCTGGCCCATATTGTGGTGACCAAATCCTTGTCTCTAATTTATAGCCCTTTGAGGTCGATAGAAAGAGTTTCATTCTCTCAGGTGCCATGCCTTGTATTCAAACCCAGGGACCTGTGAAAAAGATCTCCTATGCTATCTTTCTAAGATTAGGAATTATGTACCCTTGTCATCCAGAGAGGAATCAGTACTGATTCCTAAAGATTTCCAAGTTGTAGTCTTTAATATGATTGCAGTGGCAGGACTGGTATCTACTAACCACTGATAGCAAAAGCATGTTTCTGTTACAGGAAATTAAAGTCAATGACTTTTTCAAATTTGTTAGATTAACACAATATCAAAGATGCAGAAATATCTTGCTTTCGCATGCGCTGAATAATGCACCTTCAATGCACTTTGCTACTGGATTTTACTGTGTGAAATGGCAAAATCCATTGGCAAATGATCACTAAATTTGATCGAAAGTACATTGAATGTGCATTATTCAGTGCATGTGAAAGCGACATATGTAGTGGGTCTAGGAATCTGTGATTGCAATTCTGAACTCTCTTGTAAAAGACTTACATTTTGGTTTAATAATAATTTAAAAGTGAATAGAATCTGAATGTATATTTCTGTGTATTACTATTTTTTGAATTTGAATATGATAACCTTTGTAATTTTTGTAGGGAATGTTTTATACTCAGTTACTGATACAGTTTATAAATTAAAAAAAAAACATTAGATCACTAGTAAGAGGTCCTCTTCCTTTCCTAAATCCATTTGAATTTTATTATATAAAAAGATGTTTCATATTTGTATGAGTCTCCATTTCACTTTCTTTGCTCCATCTCTAAAGAAATTAACTCTTGAAAGCATTTTTTTAAAAAAATTCTATAGTATATAAGGAAGGGATAAACTGTCCTCATTGCAGTTTTTCTTAGATTGTTTTTGGAATAAATTCTTTTTGAGTTATTGTTGGCAGAAAAAGAATTGGACATGAAATGCACAGGAAAAGATTAGATGTGCTGTAAACACACTGCTTCTCACCTCAGTTCCTAAATAGGATGTCAGGAAAGTGATACATAAAATGCAAAGTTCTGCTTAAGGTACAAACTTGCTTTCATTGAAGTGTTTTTAACTGGGAATCAACAGTGAAAAAGAAGAGATCTAAAGGCATTTCTGTACTGCTTAACATGTCATGTGAATACGTACACTGTGCCTCAGTTCTTTCTGGTGGTTCCAGACTTCTAAAGCATTGCTTACTGAATGTCTTGTTTTTGTGATTGTACTGGATCACTGTGTGTAATCTGCCTGGGAGAAAGGTAGACTCTAAATAATGTAAACAAAAATAAATAAACAGATTTCACTGTGAAAAGTGGCAGTTCTAACCCATGTTAGATGTGATGAGGGCCAGCATGTTTCTAATCCATGTAGAAAACAGTAAGAGTCCAGTAGTATCTTTAAAATTTTAATTTAATTTTAAAAATTAAAAAATAATGTAATTAAAAGGAGTGAGAGAGAGAATAAAACTAACACTGTGGAGGTAGCTACCATGGAAACCATTTTTAAAAATGAACAGCCAATCAGATCACCAGTGGCCAATCAGATGTCTTGCTGGGCAAAAGCCCACCTGGCCCCACCCACTTTCTAAAGAGACTTGGCTGTTGCCAGGAAAGACGTCAGCTGGTGCAACAGTGCCCTTGGGCACCACACTGGTTACACCTGATCTGCACCAAACCTCAGAGAAATAGGGCTAAATCCCCCCCCTGAAGCCCTCAACATAGTTTTATAGTTATTTGCTTGGGTGGTTCATACCCATGATAAAGTGCCTTTCTGCCGCCCTGCACAATTGTCACAATTTTTGTGGGTACTGCTCAGTTGCTTAAGCAGCATTAAAATGTTTGCTGCTATGAGGCTGCAGAGGAGAGTTCCAAGACAATTGCAGGAAACTCAGACAGAAAAGGCAAATCTTTTTACTTTATTCTCAGTACATAGAACTGTATTAGTATCAGTACATAGAATTGTATTATCCACCAATATTGTATACTAGCCTGATAGCTGTGCTTCACTATGGTATTTAAGTTCTGTAAATCTGGTTATAATACTGATGATGTGGAGTTTGCAATGTAATATTTGTTATTGGAATTCTAATGGAGAAGATTGTAGTGTAAAAAACGAAGCGAGACATATATGCTTGTTTTTTTTCCTCTACTGAAGGACTTCTCTGTGGACCACACTGGTAGTTCTGCCCTCAAGTGCTAGGATCAGCAGGCTGCTTGGTGAGCTCACTCTGAAGCAGGCAACATAGAACTGTCCATTTAAGAAGCAGTTGTCTGTTACATCAACTCCTGCCACCTTCCACGAAAGTGATGGCCTTTCTACTTGTGTTCTTGGATTGTTTTGCTCATATGGAGACAGTGATGTTTTGAGCACCTCAGGATGATCTTGCTGGTACTTGACCTGCATGGCTCAGTGCCCTGCAGGAGTACTAGGTGCAAATGTCTTTCCTGCATTCCTAAGTTGCCTCCTCCTTGTAGCGTTGGTGTATCTGGTTTGATGTTTGCCAGGAGCTTTCTTGAGGGTAGTAAGAAGTGAGAGGTTGAGGGGGAGTTGGTGTGAGGGAGTGGTGATGCGGTGGGCTTTCTTCAGGTTTATGAGGGAGGCACACATCAAAATGGCACACATCAAAATGCTCCTAGAAAGGTCCTTTACCATCTCCCCATGAACATTCATTAACTCAATTGCCATGCTGGCTTTTTTGAAAAATGTCTATTCAGGAGTCTTGAATCACTGATTTCTGTAACTGTCCTCAACTGTCTACAGTCTCTTCTAACTGTGTATAGATCCACAGCTGAGCAATCAGAGGGAGGTGGGTGCAAACAGGCAGGTTTTACCTCAGAACTCTGAACTACACAGTTGACCAGTGGGGGGGGGGGCAAGGAGGCAGCAGCCTGCCAGGCACATGGAAAACAATTGGAGGAACACATTTTGCCCCTTTTTTTAGAGGTCGTGTTTCTCAAAAATCTCTTCGTGGGGGCTTGATGTCATGGTATGAATGCACTCCCCTTATTTTGGGTTTCTTGGTACCGGAGTTTGGCCTGGGCATTAAATTGGGGGGGAGGGCATACCCCCCACTTTTTTTTTTTTTTTTTTACAAAATTGCCTCTCATTTATGTTACATTTAAGAAGTGGGACATAACCACAAATTCAAAACACCATCTGAGCAATCAGATATTAAGCAAGTTCATATGAACCAATTTTCTAGAACTGACATTGTGAGAAGTTAAATAACCTAATAAAGGATACCAGTCTTCTACAAATTTGAGGTATATTTCCATTGTGGGTGGGAGTGTGGCTAAGCTGGGCCAGCAGCTCCACTAAGGTGATCCTGCTGGGGTGGCGTCCTTGATGGATTAAAGTACCCTGGCCCTGCTCCTACACCTGACAGACACCAACCTGTCTGGTGTTGGGAGGGGAGATTGTATTTAAAGGCAACAGGGAGGCTGGGCCAGCAGCAGGGCTAAGGCAATCCTGAGCAAACCTCTCTAGTGGCTGTAAGCATCTCACCTCCTCTTCTATACCTGACAGGCAGCTGCCTGTCCAGTGTAGGAGGGGGAGAGGGGAGGAGTATTAGAAGCCACTGTGGAGGTGGGGCTGGCAGGATCACTAAGGCGTTACTGCTGGGGTGGGCTCCCTCATGGCTTTAAGCACCCTGCAACCACTGCTGCACCTGGCTGTTAGGTGTAGGAGGTGGGGGGGAGTGTGTTGGAAACCATCAGAGAGGCTGGGCCAGCAGCATTACTGCACCTTACAGGTGATTGTTGGCCACTCCGGATTTTCTCAACTGTCATTAGCTCTCTGCAGTCTCCTGTAACTTTTTTTTTTTTTTTACCTCAGAACACTGCAGCTGACTAATCAGACAGTGGGGGGTGCAAGGAGGCAGCAGCCTGGCAGCCACATAGGAATCAATGGGGGGAGCAGTTTTTACCCCTTTTGGCCCCCTTAGAGGTCGAATTTCTAAAGATCCCTTCTTAGTGAGCATCTATGCCATGGTAGGAATGCTCTCCCTGAATTTTGTGTTTCTAGGTCCAGTGGTTTGGCCTGGGCGTTGATTTTATGGTGAGGGGGCTTTCTTTTATATATAAAAAATAGATTGAGTTTATATAATAATTATGTAACACCCCCCCACATTCTTTACCATGAATTCTGTTTACTTTTCTTCATAGTCGTAATAAACATTTGAGAGTATAAATAATCCAGTAAGAACATTACTAAATAAAATTTTCTTGTAAAGTATTTTGTACCATCAACAGCATCTAGTTTACTTTTAAATACACAAGGGTTCCAAGTCATAAAGGGCATGAAAGCCTATTAACCTGTCAGGATTAATCATATTGATTGTGTGATTTATAAACCAACCCTGATTTATGCCAGACTGATGCAATTTGTGGCCCATCGGGCAATGTATTCCTCAGGTCCTTGACAATTCCCATTTTTTTTGTAATCCCAAATAGACAATGAAAATAGGAGCTTTCTTGGTTTACTGAGGCCCTAGTTGGCCACCGTAGATTGTAACTGGTGTGCACTACTTTCAGTTTTGTGAGTCATAATAATCTGTACTGGCTTAGTTTAGGTGCACCTTACTGGAATGGCACTGCGGTCTTTATGTCCATGTAGTCCATCAGGCATCCTCTACTAGTTCTAAAAATACTTCAGAATACAAAACAACTCTTCTAACCAAGCAGAAGAACATCCGAAGATAATATTAGTGTTTCTCCCTGTTTGGAAATGAAGTCTGATGCCTAATGTTAAGGAATGGGAACTCCTATTTTGAGAATAACCAGTTGGCATCATGCCTGGTCAATGGGTTTGATTTAGAAATAAAGAAAATTCCAGATGCCAGACTTGTACATCTCTGTCTCTCCAGGCTGAAACTTGTTCATAAACTATTTTCTCAATCTTCCCTTGCCTATGCAAGCTCAAGCCATGACAGATTTCCTGTTCTTTAAAGAATCACACTTAGGTTACTTTTCTTGGATAAAAGTAGTCACCTTTCAAAAATTACTTTGTGTGGACCTTTACTTTGTGGCAGAACATTGCTATGGAAGGACACAGTGATGGCCAGGTTTTTGCACTGAAAGAAAAGCCATAGTGTAACATATCGTTGAAAATAATGTAGATGACTTATTTTTCTTACTCCTTTCTCTCTATAGCCATAATATCAGATTAAAGGACAGACTGTATTTAGGGGGGAAATGGTTTAGTCAAAGTAATACTCTAACCAGGCATTAGGGTAGAGGATGTGGCTCAGTGGTAGAGCACCTACTTGGCATACAAAAGGTCCCGGATTCAGTTCCCACCAGCAGCTCTAGGCTGAATCTGCATTTGTCTTTCCCACCGGTGTCCCCGCCTTTTGACTCCATCTTCAAAAAAGCTGTCCACATTTGGTGTCGTTTTCACACTCAACAGTGCTAGCATATTTTTGTATGTCCACATATATTTATTTGGGTGGCTCCACTGTCATTGCACCTCCACACTGCTTTAAAAGTATCTTCTCCAAACAACATTCAAACAAGCATAGAGAAAGATGGTGTCACAGCAGCACGCAACTGGTTTAAAAATGCAAATACAGATTTGACCCTAGTCAAAGGATCAGAATCTGCCTTAAGTCTCTGGAAAGACAATAGTGACTTTGATGGACCGATGGTCTGATTCAGCATAAAGCAGCTTCATGTGTTCATATCTGTTCAACTACTGATTGTACATTCAGCTTCATGAAATTGATACTAGACCTCCCAAAGCCATGGATTTAGCGGCTAAGGCTCTGTGGAATGTTTATGAACATTCCAGAGGCTTTTAAAGAGCTGTGAACACACTGCATCTAAACACAGAGGAAAAAAGTAAGCAGATTGGTTGAAGGGGTAGTTTTTGAAAACTGTGTGTCTATGGGAGTTGTACACAAAAGGCACTGGTGAGCAATGCACATATGAATACTGTATTTGTGAACATGCAAATGTGTGAGGAAAGAGATGCCAGCACCATTATGCCTATAATATTACTATTGGAAAGCTGAGAAAGAACAGCCTGCCTAATGCTACCTAGGGAGTTTAGGGTAGAGGCTGGATCTGAATCTGGAACTGCTTGGATCACTGATCAGTCTTTTAGCCAGTATGCTACACTAGCTCTCAAACGCCATAATCTTTCAGTCTCACAGGCAATCTATTAATAACTGCTAGGATGGCTGTTGCTAAGATGAAACATCAATACTCCTTCCATAAAGGACTGGCCCAATAAGGTCTGGTATACCCTGGAAATTAATAAGACAATTCATTGTAAACGATAAAGTAACAGTGAATGGACAATGTTTATGTTGTGCAGAACTCAGATTCTGCATTAGGACTGAAAACATGCTTTCTATGTATCATTTTAATAAGAGCTGTATTCCTTTTTAATAATAATAAACAGATAAAATAAACAAGGCAACGATGCCCAATGCTTTATACCCCATTTTATTAAAACCTGTAGTGTATCCACAGAGAAACATGGACTCGGGGCAACCATGTGCTCCGACCAGTTTGGGCCGGTCCGCCACGCGGTCAGGCAAAGGGCCTGAGCTTCGTTCCGGTAGACAATAGATTGTAGGCTCCTCACATTCTTCCAATCGGGGAGCCTGGGGTAACTCAATTAACTGTAAATAGCAAATCACGTGTGTGTGTGTGTGTTTGGGGTGTGGGCTCACTTGGGAATAAAAGCCGGCCTGCGAGCCGGCTTAGTTGTCTTGTTCCTGTTCTAATAAAGTATGTGAGAGCTGAAATCACTCGTCAGTCTCAGTACATTTCAAAACCATTGAATTGCTTTGGTCTTGTTTTCAACTGCCTCTGTTCTTTTGTTAGATTCTTTTAGTTGTTTTTGCACTGACCCCAAGGTCTTGATGATGTTAGACATCTGAACCACCAGAGATCACAATGCAGTATCCAGCATGCCTGCAAAGTCAAAGTTCACTTCCGGTTTAGAAACCAGACATGTTGAGCTGGCAGTTCCTTGCTGTAGTTTCACTTTCGCCACCATCTTTTCAGCCTGATAAGACAGGTTTTATAAAAGTTTGCTTAAATCTTTGGAAGTTTGTTTGCTCTAAAGTTTTAACAGTCTGGCATTGTACTGATTGAATTCAGGTATCCACTCAAGCGCCGACGCTTTCTGCCCCCTCTAATGATTTTAAATCTTTGCCATTTTCAAGGGGTGGGTAACCCCCCCTCCCGCTTTTTCCTTTGGGGGGCATCTGGAGTGGCATCTTACTCACGCACCACTTCTTCAGGTAAGAGAAAGTCTTTTTATTTTCGCCGGGTCAGTTGCTCGCTGGTCCAGTATGCTCGTTTCATGCCAACAATGGTTCCGTGGCAGCAGGGAGCTATAGGGCAGGGGGGAGCCTCAATCCTTTGGCCTCGGCCTAGGGAGAGGCACTCTCAATGCTCCAGGCAGGGGCCCCCCCTTCAGGGGCTCCCGGGGGGAGTCTAGAGCCAGCCATACCGCCTCGCCCCTGCTGGGCATGGGTCGCTCTCTCTGGAGCTTCGGAGGAGCGTGCCCGGCATCAGCGCACCAAAACTGGAAGTCCTACCAGCCATTGTTTATGAAAAAAGAGTTTTTGGTTTTAAAGTCACGTTTGCCCGAATTCAACGCATCTTGGATTAAATTGCACCTTTCAAGCTGAATAAAAGTCTTGTGCAGTTAGTTTGATTTTCAGTGTCTTTTTTTTCACTTACAGATCGTTTTGTTTTGGGGGGGATCTCCAGCCCTTCCCCACCCATCACTCCTTCTCGTATCAATCTAGCAGTCAGAGACTTTATCGCTTGGGGGGAAGTTTGCTTAACTCACTGTTAAGTCACGCTTGTTCATTGCAAAAGTTAGTTTCACTTATGCTCTTGTCCACTTGTTCAGGGGTTGGCTCTTGTCGCCATGCTGGCTCCATGGCATCAGGACCTCTTGGGGATGGGCAAGCCTCGATCCCTAAGCCGTCGCCTTGGGAGAGGCTTGTCCCTGCTCCCCAGGCTGGGAGTCTCCTACAGAGACTCCTGGGGGGGGGGTCTGGAACCAGCCAAGACCCCTCCTGATCATTGCTGCTTGGCATGTCGCCATCAGATGATCGATGGGACATGTACAAGTGCAAGCCGCCATAAACCGGAAACCATATACATATATTCCTGACATGGCAGCTACTATTGCCTCAGCCGTTCACTGTCTTTATTTACAAAAGAGGGGCTGGTTATCTCACCAAGCTCCCCCTTTTGCCAGAAATAAAGGGAAAAGCTGACGACCTCTGTGATGATGATCCTTATGGTGATTATAAGAAGGGTGATATGTCCCAAACAGAGGCTTAAAGGGTGCAATTCAGAGGACTGGAAGGGATATCTTTGTCACTGAGCTCTATGTGTAATTGCTGATGGATAGCAGTCTTGTGGTTTGTGATACTGTGACTTCAGATTACATCATGCAAAGGATACATTCTGTTGATGCAACAGAACTTTTTCCCAAACTGACAATGTCTGATCAACATTTGGCTCAGACTGAAGCTAGCCTGGCACGGCAGTCAGCTGGACTGGCTCAATATTGTCAAATATTTTTCTGAAGCCAGGGAATGCCGCTCTGTAGATGGCAGTTTACCTTTCCATTTCATTATGGTGTCATTTGCTAGCCCTGCAGCAGCCCTAGAAGCATAGCCAAGCTTCTCGGACGGGCCACCTGCTATAGCTGCAGGCGTCTCCAAATAGGAGGGATTGGCCTGCTGCCGATTGACTAATAACTGCGTTTTGAACTGGGGCTTTTATTCTGAATAATTTTTGCTTTGCCTCATTTCTGTTTGAATTTCGTCTGTTAAAATGTTGTAAGCATAGGCTTGGTGCTCCAGCTTACAAACTACAGAGAACAGTCCTCCAGTGAGTCATTCACATTAATTGAAATCTTAACATTGTTACAACAATTCATTACCATTTTAAAAAGTTGATTTCATTGTTTCATGAGAACAGTTGAGTGATTTGTTTCTGTAATTAGCATGCAGTGAACCTGTTTATGATTCAAATGTCTTTTGTGTTGTACCAAGACAGTTAATGCTTTAAAAATACTCAGTGATGTTTGACAATATTTTGATTGTCTTTGTGTGAGCCTGTGCACTAATTTTGCTCATCGTAACAAAATCTGTTGGCTGTATGTTCAGTGCAGGGAGAGTGCCACTTTCTACCATCCGTTCCTGGGCCTTTTGAGTCGTGGCCCCAAGACGGGATACAGATATTTTAATTTTTTAAGTTTTTGACCAAATCACTGCTGTCTGGTTAAATAGCCAACTGCATTGCATGCATTTGTACTTATTTATTTACACCCCACTTTCCTTACCAGCTCAGGTTCAAGGCAGCTTAGAACAACACCCCTTTCTCCATTCCCCCAAAATAATAACCCAGTGACGTAGCCCAGGTTGAGAGTTTGGGATGGACTCAAGGTCACCCAGAGACCTTCCATGGTAGAGGTGGAGATTCACACGTGAGTCTCCAGGAAGCTAGTCTGATACTCTATCCATTATGACATACTTGGTGCTTCTAGCTGCTTTGGTCTGGGCATTGGTTGCAAGAAAGCAGTTGGAGTGGGATTGGCAATATGTGCAAATGCTCCAAAAATATTTGGTGTTCAACCCGATGCCTTTGCAGAAGCACTCAACCTTTGATAGTATCTGCAGCTGATAAGCTGTTACTACTGCCTATGGAATCTCCAAGTTTAGGCTGCAAGAACCAATGAGCTGAATAATTTCTCACAATGCAACATCCAGTTGTGGATAGGTCATTGCGTGTACTTCAGCACATGGAATGGAACAAAATACCCTGTTTGTTTTTTTATGGGAGCTACAATTTTTATAAATGATAAATTGGAAATTTGAGACTGGGGACATTTGACGCAGCAGACAACAGGGATCTAGTCTGTGAAACAACCAGTGAGACTCTAAGACTCACCCTGACCTGGGCATATCTGGTGTACCATGTGAAGCATGTTATCTGATGAACACATTCTTAATCAAATTTTCACTTGCTAGTTATTGAGGTCCTGTTCTTTCCTTTGTGACACTCATTGTCCTACCATGAGACAGTAAATCAGAAACCTGAGCCTGCCTTGGTAGGGAGGGCGGGGTATAAATCAAATAAATAAAATTTTAAAGATGAATAAATACTCCCCCCCCCCCGATATTTAACACACTTGATACAAACACACTGGCTGAGTTCAGACTGGCAATTTGCTCCAGGAGCGAGTCGCAGCAAAAAAGCCCCGGAACAAACTGTTCAGGGCCATCTGCTGCGGGAGCTTACTGGGAGAAGGCATGCTGGAACATTCACACCACTGGCCCGGATTGGGGAAGCTTGCCACAGATCACTGATTGGGGGAGGATCCCGGCACGGCATTGGGCGGTACAGCGGAGCAGGGCCAATCAAGCTGCTGCTGCTGTTCCGGCTTGTTCCCGACATATCGGCCGTGCAGTCACACTGCCAGGAAGAGGACTGATGTGGGTTAAAGCCGCTCTTCAGGGATTTGCTACCCCTTCAAAGAGGTATCTATTTAATGCAGGCAGAAAGCGGAACAGCGTGGGTTGCCTATGGGTGGGGAATGCCAGGCAGATGTGCCTATGTGAACGCCCCCTTTAATACGGCTTTAAAGTGTCACTGAGAGGGGCAAACTGCCAGTCTGAACTCAGCCAGGGTTCTTATAACATGGAACAGACATCAAAGGAAGCATCTGGGAATGCCGATGAGTTGCCCCATAGGTTGTTGCCATCAGCCAGCTAGGAAAAGGAAAACAAACCTTCAAAAGTGAATGTTGCATCCTGTCTTTCTGTGGTTTCACAGCAAAATAAAATATGGTGGCATAAAGACTCTTCATAATTATTTTGTGCTCAAAGAGTAGCAAACATAAGAAACCATCGTTCTTGTCAAAGAACTACTTATTTACAAAAAAAAAAAAACTTTATAAAAGTCCAGGGTAAAACTTACAGGAGTGCAATCAAATCGTATGGCTTTGAGGCTTAGCTCCCCTTGTGTCCCTTAGATGAAAGATGACTGTTAACTTACAACAGCCTTGTGCATCTTGCTGATTAATTTTGGAAAACTGTCGCAAATTTCTATATCGTGTGCTGCTGAAAAATGCAGCGAGACATAGCAAATTATATGTACTGGTTTGAATTCCTCTATTTCTGCATGTACCAGCAGGGGGGTGGGACAATTTTTACCGCTTTTCTCCTCTTGCAACAAATCTCTGACTCTGTGTGCAGCTTCTGGATGTACAGGACATGTGCAGCTTTGAGCATGATTTGGGATCTCTGATGTATCGTTATACATGGACATATAGGGCAGAAAGGGGAAAAGCCAAAGTTCAATGGGGCTTGCTTATGGAAGAGGACAGCCCTAGCAAAACACAGCCTGGTTGACAACATTTCATGTATAGGTGGTGGTGGTGGTAGAAAGTGCCATCAAGTCACAGCTGATTTATGGAGACGCTGTAGGGTTTTCAAGGCAAGAGATGAACAGAGGTGGGGTTCCATTGCCTGTCTCTGCTTAGCAATCATGGACTTCCTTGGTGGTCTCCCATCCAACCAAGGCTGATGCTGCTTAGCTGCTGAGATCTGACAAGATTGGTCTATCCTGGGCCATCTAGGGCAGAGCTATGTATCGGAACTTAAAACAAAATCCTTTTGTTGAATCACAGAGAAGCATTGGTTTGGGATTCTGATTTTTATGAGTTCTGTGGAGCCCAGTTAATGTCCCCCAATCTATATCTTGGTCCAGATTGCAAGAAGATTTACAGCCAAATATTTCCTGAGGATGTCTGAAGATACTCTGGGCATGCAAACAGGCCTGAAAGTCTGATTTCCATTTAACTGCACATAGTTTGGATATGTGTCAAGCAATTATTCCATAGAATAGGAATGGGCAGTAAACAGCATAAAGTTATAGAAATCTGTAAAGAAAGAATAACAATAAACTCATGAAAATGCTAGCTTTTGCCAAAAGCCATTTATGCATTTGGATTCAATGGTCATGTATTATGTAACTTTTTTTAAAAAAATTGGCTGAGTAAGGTTTTCATAATCTTCCCATACAGTTTTATGAGCTCTTAAGTAACTGTCCAGGGTGCATATGTGAATTCTTAGAATGGTTTATGAGATCTGCAGTGGCTAGGTTGATTTCTTAGTTCTTATAACACCATTAAAGAGAAAGCTGCTGCTCTTCCTCACATATGGGACTCATTGCAAAGAGCCATTCTTCCTATTTATTGTGGGAATGGCAGACACACTTGGAAGCACTTTTTGTGCTCAACCAGAAACTATTTATTTATAGCAACTATCTGGAAGATTCGGGAGAAAACTTAGACTGATGCAATCACATGTCAAAATATTTATCTTTTGGGACTAGTTCTTCCAGTGTCCTTTAGAATTTAAATGAAAAGTAGCGTCTGACTACAACTGGGGAAAGGTGTATATCTCTTGTTAACATCATGCTGTTGCAGAACTGCTGTATAGTTGCCATAAAGAGCACTGCTGAAAAATGCAGTGAGACAAAATACTTCCTAATCTTGCTTCCTTGCTTGGTTAAAACGGGAGGTTGAGAGTTATTGTTTTCGGCAAGCCCATGTGTTTTGGCTTGAACATGACTCTTGACTTGGAAAATGAGTATGTTCAAGTTTCTTGCACAATGTTATGGTTCCATGAGAACTACTAACTTCCCAGGAATGCTTCCAACTGGAGAAACGAGGCAAGGAGAAGGTTGTACTGGATCACCAAAGTATTGGTACACTTGATTTGATTCCAGTTTCCCTCTCAAGAGGTCCTAGTTATGAAGAAGACTTTTGATTTGATTCTAGGTTTAGAACTGTCCTTTAGAGTTTTCATTAGTCTCACTATTTGACGTTCTCTCTTAAATTCCATCCGTGGCAATGTGGCTAATGACTCTCATAAACAAATGCAGTTCGGTCTCTGCTCTGCTGCTTTAGCTATTCACCAGATCCTACAAGGAAGGAACATGGACAGATAGGTAGATGCTCAAGTATGCTAGGTGAGTAAATTGGTATAAAAAGCACTGCTTATAAGAAAAACCCCGCTGGATCAGACCAAAGGTCTACGTAGTCCAGCATCCAAATTCTCACAGTGGTTTTCTCTACAAAGACTCCCATACCTCACAACCAACAGAGGAGATCATGATTAAAATGTGAGAAACTTTCCCATGAGTTTGCCTTCTCCCTTCATGGTGTGACTCTGTAATGTAGCATCTATGTGTCTTTGAGAGCCAGTGTGGTGTAGTGATTACAGCCCTGGTCTGGACTAGGAGACCACAGCCTGAATCCCCACTCAGCCATGGAAGCTTGCTGGGTGACCTGGGCAATCACACACTCTCGGCTTAACCTACCCCAGAGAGTTGTTGTGAGGATAAAATGGAAAAGAGGAGAATGATGTAAGTTGATTTGGGCCCCACTGGGGAGAAAGGTGGGGTATAAATGGCGTAAATAAAACAAATAAAACAAATAAATTGAGCAACAAGATCACACAATGATGCATCCTGTGGGTGAGGTACAGGGTTGGGTGTGTACGTTTGTGTGCCTGTGCCTGGAAGTCATGGTGATCTCTGGCGACTCCTACTGGGGCATGGAGGATGTCCAGAGAAGTGGCTTGATTGCCTTTCTTTGCATCCTAATTCTGGCATTCTTTGGAGGTCTCCCATCCAAATACTTGCCAGGGTCCGCCTTGCTTAGCTTCTGAGATCTGATGAGAACAGGCTTGCCTGGGCTATCCAGGTCAGGGCTAGTTTCTCTTCATTTTGGATATCATTGCTGGATGAAGATGCCAAATGTGCACTAATTTTACATTATTGTGCAGTTCCAGCCAAAGTTAAGCACTTTCCACTAGTTTCAGTGGAAGAGCTAAGCACGCACTTAAACCTCGCCAGCTGAAATGAGTGAAAGCAATGTGCATATACACTTCTAAAAAGCACGATCCCCTCCTCCTCTCCATGCATCAGCTTTCAGATATAGCAGCATGTGGTTTGAAATTTTATGATTCTCTTGGGTCAATGGAAACAATTTTGATGCTGGAGGAACCTAATGGAATCTCTGAGTTGGAGTCCATGGTGTTATGACCCTCCCAAGAAATAAATAACGACAGATGGCAAGCTTGAGAACATTTGGCTCAACAGGCAGCAAGACAATCAAGCTAATTGTAGCTTAGGCCTAGCTGCTCCCTCAGAACTGCTGTTGGCCTGGAAAGGGAAAAAAAAAATACAGGTATTCATATAATTTCTCCCCGTGGGGCATATGAGACAGCTCAGGTATATGTGGGGTGTGTGATATGTATGTGGAACATGCCCCCTCTTCCCCCAAAATAATGGCCCTGACATAAAATCCTCTGCCAAGGGTTGCCAACTCCATCTCTGGAAATTCCTGGAGAGTGGGGAGACATGCCTGGGAAGAAAGCTTAGTGAGGATGTGATGTCATAGAGTCCATCCACAGAAGCTGCCATTTCTCCCAGGGGTATTGATCTCTGTTGTCTGGAGATCAGTTGAAATTTGAGAAGAAATTTGGACCCTGTGTGAAAGTAAGTAACCCGTCCTCCATCTCTGGCGTCATTTGAGCTTCAAATTTGTCTAAGACATTTTAGGCAATTTTTATTACATTGCTTATGTATATATGAGCATAATATTGTTTTTGTTGCATTGAAGAACAATGTGGCAGTTCTGCTTTATTGTATGTACTAGGAATAAGGCCCATTGTGGAAATATATACAACGAGCTCTAGAAAGAGGCTCTGGGGCTGGGCAGGTGCCCTTGTTTTGGGCACTCAATATCAGTTTGCTGTGGTGACCTCAGCAGGGTATAATGACACAGAGCTTACAATTTTCTTCAGGGAAACTGATCTTTGTCATTTGAAGAGCAGTTGTAATTCTGAGTGATCTCCAGCCCTCCCCTGGAGATTGGCAACAATAGTTCCCCAGGAGGAAATGGCTGGTTTGGAGGGTGGCGTCTATGGCATTGTACCTGTCTGAGGTCCCACCCCTCCTCAAACCCCACCCTCTCCAGGTTCTACCCCTCAAATCTCCAGGAATTTCCATACCTAAAGTTGGCAACTTTATCTCCTCCCCTCTCAGCAGCCTCTTCCTAGGCAAAGTTCTGTCTTTCTTGTTAGTGGGGAGCAAAGCAGCTTACTTCATTCTCCGTGTCCACTTTGTGATCTGTACAACAACCCTGCAAGTTAGGTTAGGCAGAAAGTCTGTGGCTGGTCCAAAATTACCCAGGCAGCTACAATAGGGAGCTCCTGCTGAATGGGAGCAAGCAGCCAGGGCTAGTGAAGTAATGCCAGTCAGGAAGCATGAAGTCACCCTGAGAGTGCTGGCAGGCCTAGGGTTGCCAACAAAGACAGATTGATGCAAAGGAGGATGGGAAAGTCTCCACATCTCTATTTTGCCTTAAATTGGTTTTGATGCCAGCAGAGTGAGAAAATGCCAGAGACTCTGGATAGGTGCCCGATGGTAAATGGATCAAACAATTCCTAAAGATTTTCCAAAGCACTACTCTGTCGATAATTCATTTTCTACACTCACAGTGTCCCCTGCCAGAATACAACACATCCCTAGAACTTTGAATTAGCACCAGAGCTTTAAGAGCTCTCCAGCTGTCACCTGGAGATTGGCAACAGCTTGTTTGAAGGGTGGGGTCTATGGCATTGTATCTGTCTGAGGTCCCCCTCTTCCTCCTCCTCAGACCCCACCCTCAGCAGGCTTCATCCCTAAAATATCCTGGAAGTTTCCAACTTGGAGCTGGCAACCCTATGTCCTTTCCAGGCAACCATCAGCCTACCTTTATCTGCCTGTCTGTCTTCAGGTTTACATCTCCCCACCCTGCAGCCTAGGGAAAGGGCAGTCTTTCCCTGCAGAGGGAACCAAAGCAGCTGACATCATTCTTCTCTTCCCCATATGATCTGCACAAGAACCCTGTGAGGTATGTTAAAAGTAGAAAGTCTGTGAATGATCCATAATCCCCCAGGCAGCTTTTATAACATGAACCTGGGACCTGCACACCATCCTCTGAAGCACTTTCAGGTACATATCTGTGGGCAGTACTGGGGTGACTGCTAGAACCTTTTCCTATCATTTTTTGCCTTGTGGTATTCTGCTTGTGGTGTGATCTGTCTTTTTTGTGGTGTGGCATGGTTGTGTTATTGGGTTTGTTTCTTTTGAAGGGGAAGTGATGTGTTGTGGGTGACGACATATTTTACCTCAGTATACACCAGGTCGCATATGCAACTGACAATTCCAACTGTCTCACAGGGGGAGGGGGGAGTTTGAGGTGCGGAATGAAGTCCAATCAGATTCCATATGCAAATGACCTTGAAACACTGGCCCAATCAGAGAAGAGTGGCCTAGGCTGCAGTGGGTGGGAGAGAACTCAGGCAACGCAGCCAGTGGATAGAGACACCTTGTGATTGAAACATCATGGAGCCAACTGATTTGGGAGTGCATGGAACTTTGCCACTCAAAAACAGAATTATATATAAGGAGAGATGGCACAGTTTTTCCAGTGCATTCTTTAGTTTTGTAATCTAGTTTCTATTGTTTGTAAGTATTTTTATTACACATCTTGTTGTATATTTTTCTGCTGCTGTGTTTTTAATTGTTTGCCTACAGTCTGCCTAGAGTGTCATCAAGAAAGGCAGACTATAACATGAGGTAAATAAATGTTTAAACACTGAGGAGATCCATTTATAGTGCCCCACAATTCATTCATGGGTCTCCTGCCATCCAGTCTAATTTGGCCTTTAGCGTTCACATCCTGATAAGCATTACTGTGAGTCAGCATACTGGTAACACGTTTCTCAGAGCTCTTTTTGGTTCTCATTTCTGTTCTAGTTTTGGTTATGATTATAGCCTTGCATGTCGCTTTTGAAAGAAGCAACAAAAGAGCAATCAAGTCCACTGAGATGGTGATCAAAACAAAAATTACAAAGCTGAAGTGTATTGTTCCACTCTTTACAACAAGTCTGTAAACGTGCTCGAGCGTGGGAAGCAATCTAAATTTTCCCAAGTCACGCTCCTGAACTTCTACATGAGTCGCATATACAGTATTCCCCCCTCCTCAGTTTGTTCTACATCCCTTTCCCAAATCTGTTCTATGTGCCTAGTCCCCCTTAGTTCCTTATCCCTTGAAGTTACACAGATTCCAGGCCCTGTGATTCTTTTGACTTGTGTAAATTAGGAGTATGCTCTTTAAAATTAATGTAGTAAAACTAGAGCAACTTTAAATACTGACTGCTCAATGACTGTGTACTTCAAATATATACAAAAGATACATGGGAATATATCTCATACCAGCAGCTGTTTAGATAGTGACCTCTGTACTCCCATCTCTTTATGTAAAACAAATGGGTTTTCATGTGGTGGTGTTGTTACTGTTAGATTTTAACCCGTTCTTTCTCTAAGGAGCTAGGAGTGGCATGCATGGTTTCCCTCTTTTCTGTTTTGCAAGGTAGGATAGATTAGTAACTAATCTAAAATTACACTGTAATCCTAGATGGATTACACCCTCCTTAGTCTATTGAAGTCAATATAACTTTGCTAATTAATGAGCTTCATGTAGGGTTTTCATGTTTCCTACTATGATAGAGACTTCCTGCCCTGGACCTATTGGTTTTGCTGCTACTTTATAGGGCACTGGGTGAAAAATGGGGGAGGAGCTAATCATCATTGCACCAATATCACAATGTCACTTCCAGGACCAAGCATTGGTGTGATGCTCTAGAATCTACCCAAAACTCTATGGTTTAAACACTGTGCCTTTGGTGAATCCTAGAGTATAATGCCAGCCCAATGATGTCATTTCTGCTTCACACTGGAAGTGAAATTGCTGTGTTAGTGCAACATCCATCAGATAGGAACCTGCCCCTTGCAATTTCTGGGTGCCAGTTCTAGGCTGGCAACTATAGCTTTATGGTAGAGTGGAGATTTGAACCCAGATGTCTTTAGTCCCAGTTTGACAAACTAACCATTGGTCCCGTTCACACGCAGAAGTAGCCATGCGATACACATGAATGACAGGCAGATTTTCCAGGTGCAATCACATGAGAACATCTGGCAAGTGTCCTGCACCCGTCGCCAACCCGTTTCGTACTGCCGAAAATGCAGAGTAAAAAAATACTGGGGAAAGGGCAGTAGCAAATGAGTTTGTGACAGGCCGCAGGCAGACTTCCCCATATGATTGCTCCGATACGCTCCCATTGCATCACTGATCCCTTGTTGGAGCACATCCGGAAACACACGGTGGAGGAAAAAACCTGATTCACCTGCCGCTGCATCTGATCATGCTGTGGTGGGTCAAATTGATGTGGCGCAAAAAGCCTCGCTTCCCCCCCACGTTATCCGGCACGTGCAACCGCACCCATTGTCTGTTTGAATGCCATGCAAATAAGTTGGACAATATATGCAAATTATAATTTCAGGTTCTAGATCTGGCCAACCTGTGTTGCTGACTTCCTGTAATATCTGAGTGTTTAAAAATATGTGTCAGTTTTAAGAGACAGAGAGGAAGAGCAACTCTGGCGCTGGCAGCCAAGAGAGTCACGGAAACTGTAAGGCCCAGTGTGAGGGAAAGGTCCCCAAAAAGTGAGAATAGCAGGATGCTCAATTTAGCTCTCCCCCAACCTGTAAACTGGAGCTGCCTTTTTTTCTTGTACCACAGAAGGATGGATAAAAGTCACACGGAGTTAAATATGCACGATGAACATTTCATGCAGTCCTCTGAGCTGGCAGTTGTCAGGAATGGACTTGCTTCCTAGAAGGGGTGTGGCTGATCACACACATTGCTTAATTGAATGCCTGTAGAGAATCTGCAAGGACACAAAGGACAGGACAAAAACAGTGCCCCGGCCTCTGTGCTAAGCCAAACCCATTCACTGAAACCGAATTCATAGTAAATGGAATGAATTATGTTACTCAGTGGTTTAAGTAGTTAGCAGGCTGGATTGCGATGCTACTTGCACAAGCTAGAGAAGCAGCGCTCCACAAAAGGCTCCCACAGCCTCAGCCAAATGTGTTCTCATCCATCCCGTAGAAGTGCCCATTTCACTTAATGTTTGCTGCTCAGGCGGTTGTAAATGTTAATTTATTGGTGCTGTTGTAAAAACATTTGAGTTGCAATAAAACGAGGAAGACCTTAAACAGCTATTGGATTAACAGTTGAACAGAAGCAGCACTCTGCTGGTAGGGTGGCTTCTTTAATAAGTACATCTCCTTTAGGTGGGAGGTTAGGTGGTTGCTTGGGACTCTTGGCTGCAAGCAGAGCTGTCGTGGATTCCTGGGATGACATTGCCAGGCAATATCGACCTCTGTCTTTTCACCCACATGTAGAAAAGTAGCCAACAGAGGCAGTTTTTTGAATAGGGGAATAGCCCATGGAGAACAGGTTAAGCGGTGTCTCCTCCTAGTGTGGTACAGTGGTTAAGAGTGGCGGACTCTGATCTGGAGAACTGGGTTTGATTTCCCACACCTCCACATGAAGCCACCTGAGTGACCTTGGGCCAGTCAAAGTTCTCTCAGAGCTGTCTTAGCCCCATCTACTTTACAGGCAGGGCCGGCTTGCCCGCAGTAGCTGTTTCTAGGATTTGCCCACACATTTCTCTTTGCATTATAAAAAGCTCAAGATTATCATCAGTGCCTTGTTTTTAAGACAGTGCTAATTATTTTTATTTGGCCATTTACTGGGAGTTAAACATTTATAATATTGTCTTCTTGTAAACTACCTTAAAAGCTATGGCTGAACTGGCAAAGGATAATCTGGAAAATGCTAAAGCCAGCCAGATCCCAAGAACCATTAAACTGGATAGAATTGTTGGTGCTGTAATGCTGCCCTGCTAGGCTGACTTGCATATGTTAGGAGATGACAGAGGCGAGATGGAGGTCATTGTGGTGGTGGAAAGTGCTGCCAAGTCACAGCTGACTGTAAAGTACTGGGTTTCGGGCCTCATGACTCGGACGACGACATAAGAGAAGACGCGTTTATTCGTACTTCACACAAGACAAGAACAAACAGTAACGGCCGGAGGCCAACTATATACAGTTAGGGGGGGACGGCCCCATATTCCTATTGGCGGGTTTGAATCGCCCGCCAATGCTGCCATTGGTTCTCTACTGGCGAGCTCAGGAACCTAGTCTCTATTGTTCTCAGAGAGCGAAGCTTGGCTGTATTTTGCCAGCTCTGCCTTCTGATCCCAGGACACAACACCCCTCCCCCCATAGTTCGTCTCCTATCAGGTGACGTAGTCTTTTAAGTATGCTGGTGCCCTCCGTTCCCTTAGTGATCGTCGGGGGGTCGGTACCGGACTGGCGGGGCCCCCATCGGGTGGTCCTCCCGCACAAGGAACTTGGATCTCCGGTAGTAGCTGAGGTGGTGACGGTGGCGGCTGTAACGGCGGCGGCAGTGGCAGCGGCGGTTCAGCTGTCTCCGGGACCCCCTCCGGATTCTGTGGACTTTCAGGCTCTGGCTCCGCTGGTGGTGTCTGCAGCCGATCGGATGCTGGGGCGGCCACGGCGTTTCCCGGTAACGGGGCCTGGATCCCTGTGTTGGGGTCTTGCCACCTCCGGAGCTGGTCCACGTGTTTACGGAGGACCCGGTCCCCATCTGCTAGGACCTCGTATGACACTGGCCCGGTGGGTTTTAGGATGCGCCCGGCCAACCACTGAGGCCCCGCCCCGTAATTCCGGAAGTAGACAGGTTCCCCCGGGAGGAAGCTTCGGGCGCCTCCCGGGTCTCGACCAGCTTTCTCTCTGGGGCTCGGTCCGGGTGGAGCCTGTCTAACAAAGCCGTGGGGCGGCGGCCCATCAATAGTTCTGCGGGGCAATGCCCGGAGATGGGGTTTGGGGTGGTGCGGTGTGTTAGGAGGAAGTGGGCCAGCCAGAACTCCCAATCCCCCTCCGTTATGCGGCTCAGGGCTTCTTTGGCGGTGCGTACCGTTCTCTCCGCCTGTCCATTTGTTGCCGGGTGGAAGGGCGCTGATCGTATGTGCCTGATTAGGTTCCTTGCGAGGAACGCTTGAAACTCAGCAGATGTGAACGCTGCCCCGTTGTCCAACACGATTGTGTCTGGCAACCCGTGCGTAGCGAATATTTTCCGCAGGGCCCTTATTGCCGCTTTGGCAGAGGTGGTAGACACTGGGCTTATTTCCACCCATTTCGAGTAGGAGTCTACCGTCACCATGAACTGGAGCCCCTGAAACGGCCCGGCAAAATCTATGTGTAGGCGTGACCACGGCTTGTGGGTAGACTCCCAGCTTTGGGTTGGTGCTCTCGGGGGATTGGGGCGGACTTCCTGACACCGTGTGCACCCTCGGACCCAGGTTTCAATTTCTGCGTCCATCCCGGGCCACCACACGTAGCTCCTTGCCAGAGCTTTCATTCGTACAATGCCGGGGTGGGCCTCGTGCAGCGTTTCTAGAACCCCTTGTCTCATGGGCCCCGGGATGACCACCCTGTCCCCCCATAATAAGCACCCTTTCAAGGCGGATAACTCTTCCCTCCTGGCTTTGTATGCCGTGAACTCTGGCCCTGTCTGTTCCACTGGCAATCCCCTCACCACCCAGTTTAGGACCCGGGAGAGAATGGGATCTCGGGACGTGCGGGCGGCCACGTCTGCAGCCTGAAGGGGGGGGGGTTTGGCAGCTCCTCCATTAACAATACTGCGGGAGCCAGGGCCGGATCTTCCCCTGTATGCGGCAGCGGCAGGCGGCTCAAGGCGTCGGCATGACCCAGCGCCTTGCCCGGCCGATGCTCCAACTGGTACTGGTAGCCCGCTAAAAAACAAGGACCAGCGCAACACCCGGGGCGACAGTACCTGCGGCGTTTGTTTGTCCGCCGCAAACAGTCCCAAGAGCGGCTTATGATCAGTTACGAGCGTGAAGGGCCGCCCGTACACAAAGTTGTGAAACTTTTTAACCCCCGCCACCAGTGCCAAGCCCTCCCGGTCGATTTGTGCATAGTTCCGCTCTGCGGGGGACAGCGTGCGGGAGTAGTAAGCCACCGGGACTTCCCTCCCATCTGGTAGCTTGTGGGCCAAGACTGCCCCGACCCCATACGGTGATGCGTCGCAAGCAAGGATTACCGGGAGCTTTTCATCAAAGTGGGCGAGTACCGCGTTAGAAATCAAGAGTACTTTAACCCCCCGAAACGCCGCCTCCTCCCTCGCTCCCCATGCCCAAGGTGTCGCCTTATCCAGCAGCCTGTGCAGGGGTTCGGCCACGGCGGCTTTGTGAGGGAGAAAGGCGTGGTAAAAGTTCAGGAGGCCTAAGAACACCTGGAGCTCTGCCTTGGACTTCGGGGCGGGGGCCTCCACGATGGCCTTCACCTTGTCCCTCGCCGGATGCAGGCCTGTTGTGTCTACCCGGTACCCCAAGAACTCCACCTCCGGCACCCCAAGGAGGCACTTTTCCCGCTTCACTTTCAGCCCCGCAGCTTGGAAGCGACCCAGTACAGTTCGGAGGCGGGCGGCGAAGCTTTCAGGGGTGGTCGCGGCGATGAGGACGTCGTCGAAGAACGGCGTCACTCCAGGGATCCCTTTTAACAAATCGTCCATTAGATTTTGGAAGATCCCTGGGGCCACACTGACCCCGAACTGCAGCTGCTTCACCCGGAAGGCCCCCCGGTGGGTCACTATGGTTTGCGCCTTGGCAGTGGCCTCATCTACCGGGAGTTGCTGGTACGCCTGCGCGAGATCCAGCTTTCCAAATATGCGCGCCCCCGCCAGTGTGGCTAAGACGTGGCTGACCACGGGTACGGGGTATGCGTGCGCCTGAAGTGCCTGGTTAATGGTGCACTTATAATCCGCGCAGATGCGGATTTCCCCGTTTGGCTTGACGGGTGTCACAATCGGGGTCTCCCATCGAGCGTTCGGGACGGGCTCTAGGACTCCCTGGGCCACTAACCGGTCCAGTTCGGCCTCTATTTTAGGGCGGAGGGCCAGGGGCATGGTGCGGAAGCGCCGTCGGACGGGCGTCACTGTGGGGTCTAAGTGGAGCGACACCGGGGGCCCTTTATAACACCCCAGTTTCCCGTCAAAGACCTCAGGGAATTCCTTGCACACCGCCCCCAGTCCCGCACTTATTCACTCCCCCAATCGTTATGCCTAGGGCCTCGAACCACGCCCGCCCCAGGAGACTCACGAGATTTCCCTCCACCACCACCAAGTCCAAGTTCCCCTCAAAGTCTCGGTACTGCACTCGGAAAGTGCCGACTCCCCAGATAGGGACAGGGTTCTTTTGAAAGTCCACCAAGCTTAGTGGCGATGGACGTAGAGGGGTCCCCTAATGGGCAAAGTCTTTTAAAGTGTCCATGGAAATGATGGACGCCGCCGATCCCGAGTCCACTTCCATGCAACAGGGGGACCCCTCGATCCGCACGGTTACTTGGATCTTCGGGGTAGAGGAGAGGTTGGGGTTGGGGAGGCGAAGTACCTGCAGCGGTTGGTCGGTGAGATGGTACAACTCGGCGACCTCTTCCGTCGTCTCGTAGGCGGTGGACGATGCGCGGTGCGGTGGGACCGACGATCTCGAATTCCGGGGGCCCTTGGACCGGCAGACCCGTGCGAGGTGTCCCTGCTTCCCGCACCCGTGACAGACAGCATCCCAGAACTTGCAGGATTTCCTTCTGTGGCCTTCCCTGCAGCTGGCACAGACGGTCCGGTTGCCGGAAGGCTTGGCTGGCTCCCTGTTGGCCTGCTGGAACGGCGCCGGCCGGCGGTGTTGGGGTCTGAGGGCGAAGACCTCTTCAGTCTCTGAGTTCCCGGGGCTGGGACTCCTCCCGACGACATGGGCGGCTGCGGCCGGGCGTTCCCCTTCAGCGGCCTCGTGGGCTGTTGCGGCGTCGATGGCCTCGTCCAGGGAGAGCCTCTGGTAGCCAATCAACTTGCGCCGCAGCTTGGAGTCCGCCAGGCCCCAGACGAACTGCGTCAGCAAGTTGTCTTCCACCTTCAGGAACCCGCAGTCCACCGCGAGCGCCCTCAGCGCGGCCAGGAAGGTGGCAACGAATTCCCCTTGGGCCTGGACTCGCCTCTGGAACTCCATCCTCTTGGCCAGGAAGGTCGGCCGGGGGCTGAAGTACGTGTTGAGGACGTCCAGGATCTCCCCAAACGAGCTTTCCAAGGCCATGCGGGGCACCAAGAGGCTCTTGGCGAGGCGGACGGTTTGGGTGCCGCACGCGTTCAGCAGGAGCGATCGTTTCTTGTCGGGGTGGCGGATCTCATTGAGCTCCAAATAACTGATGAGCTGGTCGACCCATGCGTCCCAGGTTTCTGGCTGCGACGGATCGAAGCGCTCAAGTGTTACATGAGAGGCGGCCATGGCTCTGTCTGGGAAGGCGTGCGTCGGGGCGAGCGGTGCGGTGCTGCTCTCGGGGTCAGCGATGCGATGCTCGGCGAGCGGTGCGGTGCTGCTCTCGGGGTCAGCGATGCGATGCTCGGCGGTGTCCTTTTCGTCGCTCATGGAGTCATGGAAGGCGTTGAAATCCCACCTTCGTCGCCACTGTAAAGTACTGGGTTTCGGGCCTCATGACTCGGACGACGACATAAGAGAAGACGCGTTTATTCGTACTTCACACAAGACAAGAACAAACAGTAACGGCCGGAGGCCAACTATATACAGTTAGGGGGGACGGCCCCATATTCCTATTGGCGGGTTTGAATCGCCCGCCAATGCTGCCATTGGTTCTCTACTGGCAAGCTCAGGAACCTAGTCCCTATTGTTCTCAGAGAGCGAAGCTTGGCTGTATTTTGCCAGCTCTGCCTTCTGATCCCAGGACACAACACTGACGTGCGGGTTTTCAAGGCAAGAGATGTTCAGAACAGAAGAAGAGAAGGAGGAAAGTTCTGACAACACCTTGACTAGCTCAGCAGAATCGTCTGACTTGGAAGCAGAATTAGGGGCGGCTGACCCCCTAAAAGTCAAACTGGATTTCAGCAAAAAGAAGCTCTCAGAGGAAAGAAAAAAGCAAAATAGATTAATTCTTGATAGCCTGATGTTTATCTTTTATTCTTAAATTTAAAGCTAAGTTGTGCACACTACAGTGGAACAAAACTGTGATTGTTTGCTTTATATTTTTTTATAACTAATTTTCACTTTTTACTATGGGGGCAAAAGGGAAGTATCAAAAAGTTTTTAAAATAATTGTATTATGATCCTTGCTACTCTTTCTTTTAGTTTGTATCCATTCCCCTGACTCTGTAGGTTTGTAGTTTACAACAACAAAAAAAGAGAGAGGTAGTTTGCCATTGCCTGCCTCCACCTCACGGCCTTTTATCAAGTAATAAATAATACTATTGGGGTGCCAAAGATTCTCTTCCATTAAGGGAGGAATCCTTCAACGGGAGGTTCCTTCCTTAGTGGCAGGGAAACTTAGGATTCAGCCTATGATATATGGTCTATTTGGCAGTTCAAAAACAAAAAAAAGGTGTTTATTTTAAGACTTGTAACATCGTACTTCTAGGATTGTATCAAAAAGGGGGAGGGCCATGTTACAAATTTGTGTTCAGGGAAGATGGCTGCCACAAGAAAGCTGGGGAAGAAGATGCAGGAAGTAGGAGGAACTGGGAAGGGGGAACACACACACACAGACACGGGAATAAGTCAGTTGGGGAGAAAGCGGGAAGTGATTGGGATAGGCTTTATGGCTACCACTTTATGGCTAAGCCAGATGAGATTCCGTTAGAATTTGCTTGCACTTTGGATACCTGGAAGCTGAACCAGACTGGAGGAGGTAAAAAGCGGACTGCTGTTTCTTCCCATCTGTCTGGAGTAGGAACTGTGGCCAAGAAGCCTGCAATCCCTGCTGAGTCTGCCACAATTCTCACACCGTGATTAAAGTGATAATTGAATATCACCACTCTATCTTCCATCTGGATAACATTGCAGGATGAAAGCCACGGATTCCTGCTGTATCCTAGCTCCAGACTGCTAATTTATCTCTGCCCCATATATCTTGTATTGAATTGTTGCTATGGGTTATTTTGTCAAGTTTTCAGCAGCAGAGGAATGGATACCCATTTTTGGCTTGTCCTTTAACAGAAGTTTACCATGTGCCCGGGGGCTATCTCTGGAAGAAAAAAAAAATCTTGCAATTTACTTAGCAAAAATATTTTATTAATGCTTCCCCAGATACTTTAAAAGGATTAGACGAAGAATGTTCAGTGTGGAATGTTTGGGGTTTATGATAAAGTTGGGCATACTTGAGCTAGATATTTTATAAGCTGAGGTCATCTAGAAATGGTGGCATTATAGCAGAGAAATACAATTGCCAACCCCAATTTGGGAAATTCCTGGAGTTTTGGGAATGGTACCCGGGAATGGTGGAGTTTGTGGAGGGAACTCAGTGAGGACGTGATGCCACAGAGTCTGCTCTCCAAAGCTGCCATTTCGTCTAGGGGACCCGATCTCTGGAGATCAGCTGTAATTCTGGGAGAACTCTAAGCCCCACCTTGAGGTTGATAACCCAGTAGAGCAATAGGAACAAAGGGAGAAAGATTTATGGCTGAATCCCACATCCCAGATGTCTATTGCAAGCAGAGCACCGTCACACATCTAGATAGTAAAAGAAATCCCCCCCTCCAAAAAAAGAACCATCCCCAAGAAGCTGAGGTTGTAGCAACTGATCTGAAAACCCCAATGACAGCATGATCAATCATGGTGCAGCAAGCTGATGATGAACCTGTGTCAACCATAGATGGAAGTAGTCAACCAATGCATGCCAACACCAGCATGCCTCATCCTTCTCCACCTTCAAAAACACAACAAGGGAAGGGGCAAAGGGAACACAGCAGCCTCTGGCATAGGGAGGACTGTGGTATACCCAGGTAGAATCTTGTTAATTACCACACTGCTGGGAACTCCAGAGGCCAGGGTTCAAATTACCTTCCTGCAAACATATTCCCTTTTGACTGATGAGCACTTAGGGAAGGAAGCACGGTTGCTCCAACTGTATCACCAGGGCTTTTTTTGTAGAAAAAGCCCAGCAGGAACTCATTAGCATAATAGGCCACACCCCTGACAGCGCAGCTCCCTCCCAGGATCGGCTTCCCCAAGGAGGGGAGGCAGTTTAAACTGCCTTCCCTCCCTGGATTGGCTGGCTTCCCCAGGTGCCCCACGACTCGCAAAGCACCTGGGGAACCCGAGGGGGGGGGGCTGTAGGCATGGCCAACTCGGAAGCCAGCCGGAACTCTGTTTCTGTGTGTTCCTGCCCAAAAATAGCCCTGTGTATCACCAAGACATTTCTGCTGGTCTGCACCTACAGTCTTGCTTGCTTTCAAATAGTGCCCCAGCCTCTCAACATACCCTAATGACTGACTGACTCCATCAAATTCTGGCATTGCACCATACATTGCCATGGTCACTATTGGTCTATCCTTGTCAACAGTGTAACAATTTGACAGCACACAGTACCAAAACAATTTAAAACTTCACTGGAACCAAAACAGGGCCCTGCCAGACCATAACCAGCCATAGCCAACAACCCCCCAAAGGCAAAAGTGAAACTAAAGTAAAGGCTTTTGCCTAAATGGACTGTGTTAAAACTATCCAATACAATAAGGGAACGTCACTGAATTCGCAACTCCCCATAATATAACAATTTCTATGGGCCACTTGGCAGAGGAAACCCCTTTAGAAAGGCTGCAGTCTCTCCAGCCCTGGGACAGGAGGAGCAGCCTTTTGCAAGACAAAGGGGTGGGGGCAGAGAGAGACAGCAACAAGGGAACATAAAACTACAAGTTCACAGAAAATATTCCTCATCTCACTGGGGAACATACTCAACTGGGCAGTTAGAATCCTCCACTGGACCTGATATTGAAACCAGACATATATAACCAGACTGTGAGTTATAGTGGTGTAGAGCATTTCGGGCATAACACATCTGCAACATACAAGTTCTAAATGAAAGTTACTTGCCAAGGCAAGACTTGGCCAAGACCCTGGAGTATGAGTAGTTACTGCACAGGAGCAAAGCTTCTCTGTATGTTGAATGACAATAATGAGATAAGGCAACTGGCCTCAACTCCCTTCTAAACATGGAGATGAATCAAGGTAAGTTCAGTTGGCAAAAGTGTTCACATCATCGTACTGGAGAAAAGGACCACTGTTAATGGGATAAAGCTGCAAGATTCAACCCAGTGCCGCTAAATGCTCATCAAAGTCTTCTTAGGGCAAAAGGCTCTTTTATCCTTGAAGAACTGATATCCAACTGATACTGATGGTGTTTTATTCACTTCATGTTTTCTAAAAAAATGCATTTTATATATTTTTGTATATATGGTAGACGTATGCCTACTTCTGTAACATTGGCTGTACTGATTATTTTTCATGCCTCCCTCTGTTTTCTTCATCTTCCAAAATGGCATCTGTAATTTCCCCAAGTAATTATAATGAAATATGATAGTAGAAAAAACTTACAAAATCTGCTGCCTGATTAATCAGAGGGCATCCTTTTAATCAATGAGGAGTTTCTAATTTAATAGATTTAACTGACTAATCCTGACAGATTTAACCAACTATTCAACTTTCTGTTGCTGCCCTAATTTTGGCCTTTATGTAAAGCAGCCGAGTGGATAGGAATTGCTACAAGGCAGATTAGTAACAGCCTTTAGAGGAAGAGATTATGTACATTATGTATAAACTGAACCAGCCTGAAAACTACTGGGGGTGGCTACAGGTCACAAAACTGCTGAAAGCAATATATTGCTGCCTGTGACTTGTCAAGGAGGGAGCTATTCATATATAACCTTGATTGAACTGCTTCCATTGCCATGTCTTCATGCTCAAGGAGTCAAAGAGCCAATTGCAGCCTGGTTCCCACTACTTACAAAAATATCCCTAATCCTCCACCCCACCCCCTGCTTAATAGAAGATCTAAATATTGCAAAGTTCTGTGGCTGCTGAGTTATTGGTTGCTGAATTTATTTTATGCATTATTCACTTGATTCAGCAGTCAAGGTCAGGTTTGCTTAGAGATCAAGATAGTGAGATGGTTAATTGGCAAAGGCTCCAGGTTTCTTCTTGAACAAAAACAAATCCATATTTCAAATAAGGATAGTCTGAATTCCCATGGGGTCAAATGCTGATTGAATCCAGGGTAGCCTGCTTGGAAAGGTCTTGAAATAGAAAGAGTCAAAATGGCTGATCTGGCTATTGCCATCTTGAAGTCTGTTCCACCTTCAGCAGCATGGGAGCAACTGCAGTGTGGGTTCTTCCTGTTGCTACTCAGTACCATCAGAAGTTCATGGTCATGAACTATATAAATAAAAACCCAGCACTGAATTTGAGAATAAGTGGAGAGCCTTTTATAATTATTACAGACAAATTACATAGATTAGACAAAGCTGTCAAAGGAGTTACAAAGAAATTTAAATTGATTAATACTCAGAATTGTATAATCAAATCCTCATAGTTATACTCATTAATCTTTTATATATTTACTAGTTGTTATATGATAGTATAAACCTTGTATAAAGATAAGAAAAATGTCCTTTTTTTTACTCCTTTCTTATGTTTTTCATTTATATGCTTTCCTACCTTGCCCTTTAAATAGGAAATAATGGAAATATAAATGGAAATAGATTATGTTGAAGTAGGGATTATTTTACTATATTTTGATTTGTTATTATACTCTTTGTTATGGTACTTTTTCATGTTTTATACTTTTATATTATGTAATGTCCTTAAAATTTGTTTAGCAAATTCTGTTTTATGCTTCTCATCTTTCCCTTTATCCTTTTTTATTTTGTATCCCCTTTAAATGGTAAAACTATATAGATATAGTTAGATATATCTAAAGTTTGTGGTCATCAGGGCTGATTCAGTGTGTTTTTCTGCCCCAAGTGCCTTCCTCTCATGCTGCCACCACCTGGTTGCGAGTCTTGAAGTTTGCTGCCAGCAGTGTCAGGATTGGGGTGGTGTTGTGTGCCTCCTCCCACATCTCCTGCATGGTATTCAATTAAGTTCCTATTCTGATATGAGTTCTACGAGTGATGAGGCCTTGCCTCTGTCCCTTCCCTGTGATGCTTCTCCTAGCAATTGAAGCAGCGTGGAAAGAAGTTGCAGTGAGGGCTGTTTGTGTATGATCATGACACATAAAACTAAAATGGGCAAGGGTCACATCCCAAAGGGGCATTGTTTGCTGTTGTGCAGAACTCTAGTGATGATTTGGTACTTAGAGGTACAACATCATAAGGTACATAGAGGCTGGAAGTTTACAGAGGATCCCTGCTGACTAGAGGGGAGGAGCTGTAAGCAGTAAGTGCTGGAGACAATTAAGGGAAGCTAGGAGAATGCTGTGTTTAGCAATAGACTGTAATATTTACTTCTCCTACGGTAACCCTCATGGGATTGAACCCATAACATATCATAGGATTGGAACCAAGCTGCTGATCCAGATTAAAAATTCAGTTCAAAACAACAGTGTTCTTATGGCATAATGGCTGCACTGACAGTTTCCAGTACAAAAAGGAGAGATTTTAGAAAGAACTGTTTTCCATCTGCCTTCTAAATGGCTACTGCAGCTGGGCGGGGTAGTCTTCAACTGCATCTCAGTTCTCAACTCATAGCAGCTGCAAGAAGAGTCCTTTCATTGCTGCTCCTGCTAGGCTAACTGTTCCTTCCTTTGGCAATGCATGACCTCAGCACTGCGATACAGCCTGTGGTAACTTCTCATTTGTAATGCAGTCTATGTAAGGTGTTCTAAAATATCAACTGGGCCAGAGCATATATTGTAATTAGGGCTGAGTAGGGAGGTATTTCAGGAGCAGTTTCCATATTATTATTCCAGGTTATTTGGGTCCCCAATACAATTTTGGAATTCTGAAATTTTTGAAGTCCATTATTCCCGGGGGGAGGGGATTCTTTCCAGGAAGCGAGAGTAGCTGTTTTTCAAGTAAACGAGATCAATATTGCAGGAAACCTAGTCATGTTTGTCTATTAAAGACTCCATGCTTCAAGCAAATTGGAACTATCCCACCTGTCTCAATTGTTTCCTGTGCAGGAGTGGGGGAATTCTGTGCTTTCTCTAGACAAAGAAGCTACTAGCCTAGCACATAAGAGCAACTACTGACCAAAAGCCTCCAAATGCAAACAAAGACAACAGGCCCAATAATACCTTCAAACCAGAGAATCCCAGCAGAACCATTGGCCCATATGGCAAGCCCAGCACAACCACTTTCAGGCCAGAGAATCTAAGTTAAAGTCCAGCCACAGAAGCCAAGCAGAACCCTGGATCAATATGGCAAGCCCAACAAAACCAATGTCATACCAGAGAATCAAACTTTGAACCACTTCTAGCACAAACCCTTTAAAATGAAAAGCCTTTTAGAAACAGAGAACAGGCAAATCAGTTAAGATTTCTAAAATAACTCTAGAGAGAGAACCTAACAAAACAGCACAGGCCTTTTAAACCCTTTTAAAAACAGTGCAGAACTAAATCAAGGAAAATTATTTTTAAAAAAGAACTTGAAAGAAAACAAAGCCCCTCCCTACTACAGCCCCCAGCAAAAACAAAAAACACATAAAATTTGAAATAATGTTTTAACACAAAATCTCTTGTGGGCAAACCAGTCCTGAAATTGTCTGTGCAGAGAACAAGACGAGGTTCTTCTCCAGCAGGCAGCAGAAATCTAAGGCACAGAACACAGCAGCACCAGGACTCCAAAGATCTAACCCTGAAATGAAGTCAAGGTACAGGGCGGGCCTGCTGTTTATCCTCTTTTCTTATGCTCAGAGAGCCATAGAGTGCTGTGAGAGAATTGTCATGACTGGGAAGACAGTTCTACTGCTGCATCTAATGTCTGATCCCATTGCCTGAGACAGCTGTCTCTCACCCACCTGCCTTTTGTTGCTGAAGAAACCTGTTAAATGGAAGACTCAAGTAGTGGCATTCCAAGAATCCTGAATATCACTTCAGGTATTCAGACCTATTCCCCCAAATACCAATAAGGTATTTTTCAGATATATCCAAATGCAGAAATATCCAAATGCACATCCTTAATTGTAATATATGCTACAGATCAGTAGCACGCCTATACAGATCAGATTTAAAGCAAGTATTGATCTTCATGAACAGCAACCCTGGTAGGTTCTAATACCTGCACTGACACATCATTAATAACAGCGAATGCTATGATATGCAACAGTAAATAAATGTTTCAGGACCCTAGTGCCTTAATTTCTGACTGAGAGGCCCTGGTATGTCTCCCTGTCTTAACAGCAAAAAACAGCAGTCCAGACATACTAGAGGTATAAAGCAAAAAACACCAAACTGATAAGATTAAAAAAAGATTTGGTGGAGAAAACTATCGTTCTGTACTCAGTGTCTGTGATTTTTTTTTGCTGATTCATATATGGCTCAGTAAACTTGAGTGGCTGGAAATGGCTGTCTTATCTTTGTAAGAACTCAGTAATAGCTATGATGACCCAAAGACTCTGAACAAATAGACAAGAATCTACAAAGAACTTGGAAATGTAGTCTATGACTACATACTGCACCCAGTACCAAAAGAGAACTGAATTTTATTTGAACATAAGCAAGGCATTGTCTGGGCCCTGCTAGGTCATAACCAGCCACAGTCAGCAACCAACAACAGAAGCAAAAAGTGAAAGTAAAGCAAAAGCTTTTTATCTCAAGGGATCATGTTAGTATACTGTACAATAAGGGAACATCAACAAATTCACAACTGCCCACAATATAATAGTTTTGTTACATTTCTACTCAGACTGAGAAGAATGTATTCTTGTTAGCTGATGTCAACATATCTTATAGAGTGGCATTATATGCCTTGGCTGCAAAGAAAACATGGGAACTAATTAATATTGATCTTAGCAGACACCTTTTGATTCAACTAATTTCTTATATCCTCAGTTTATTTTATTCTGATTTTATGGTTTTATTATATCTTAATTTTTACTCTGTTTCATATCAGTTCTCATATTTATAGCATCCCTCTCTGTTGTTATCCTTGGTTTGTAATGTCCTATGGCTAGATACAAATAAATTTCTATTCTACATTCTAATAGTTCTGAAGAGGATTAGTTTCTAAATGGACTCGAGCTAGCTATTCATTGGCAATTTTTACTATTGTATGTTATATTTTCACCCATTCATTGTGTTTACTCCTTATCCATTTTTGTAATTTGATAGTTGTTTACATTCTTGAACCATTGTGTTCTATACTAAATCCTTTTTGCTCTGTATGAAGAAATGCATGCTTTTCCTTGGAAGTTTGAAATAAGCAAAACCTCTGCTCTTATTTTTTAAAGATTCCCCCCCTCCTTTCTCTGGGCAGAGAACAGGCAGGAAGGGGGGTGGTAGTCCAATTGCTTTCCAGTTTACCTTCATACAAATGCTAATAGATATGACAGGAGAGATAATGGGTGGGTCAAGTTCCCCTCCCCCTTCTTCAAGAAGGGAACAGAGATTTGGGGGTGTTAAATGTTAGAGAGGCTTCAGAAAGGGAATTTCTGGAGACTTCCAGGAAAAGCCTCTTTGACCTGTCATGACCTCATCAGTAGGTGGGGAATGGAGAGGTGATAAAACTCAGGTGAGCAAGGAGGAAGTTCTCTTTTCCTTAACTCTTAACTGAGAAGGCATCCATTGACCGTGTGCTCGCCTGAAGAGCTGGGAGAAAGCTGCAAAGTAATAGCAACTCTGCAGAGACTGGTAACTTTCTAAGCTTTAGGAGTCTGTTCTACTTTAACATCCGATAGGGCACGTATAAAGAGAGGGACAGAGGATTTGCATTTTATCAATTTCTTTTGGATCTCGTGTTCAATCTGGTGCTGTGCTAAAAGTATGCTAATGAACATTTTCTTTTTAATAAATACTTTATAACTTAAGATGCTGGCAGTGGTTCTCTGTACCACATAGACCTCCACTGTTTTGGACATGCTATTTTAAAAGTGGTGCCAGGGGAAAGCAGGTAGTCAGCAAGCGGCTATTCCTCCAATGGTGTTCAAGGCAGTAAATTGTCCCTGTGGTGACCAGGCACTGGGCAGTGGGAGACACAGAGGCAAAGTCTGAGATCTTGGAAGGAAAGCTGGAAGTCCTGACCCTCCCAGTGGGCAATTCCTTACAAAGGTCAGGTGGTGGCAGCAGGCTGCTTGAGAAAGGAAAGCCAGTCCAGGTGTTGGAAAAACCTTGGAAGGCAGGGTGGAATTAAGCCTGCAGGCCTGTTCTGCCACAATTTGATCTGCTTCCCCCCACTTTGTACTTCCAGTCCAAACTTCTGTGGTTTTTTGCCATTGTAGAGGTCAGTCTCTTTTGTTTTCTTTCTCCCCTTGTCTTAAGACATTCAGACCATGAGCTTTTTCTCTGCTGTGGTTTCCATTCTTTGAAACTCCTTCCCTAAGGAAAATAATTATAGGTCCATTATATTGGTCCATAGAAAAAAATCCAGTGATAATTATTAAAACAAAACAAAATATCACAAAATACTGAAAAGCAAGCTTTCTTATTCCCCAGGACTTTTCATCCAGCTGCTAAATACAGGAATGAGAGAGGAGGGAGAAAAGAGAAAAAGATAATTCAGGGCATATTGGAAACCCACTCTACAATTTGTAATAGGGATGTGTGCTGGTATTTCTCTGGTCTGGAAAATACTGATAAGGTATTTTTCAGGTATATTCAGGATCTGGATACACATTAGAGAATGCTGGTCAATTCTGGTATCCTGGAATATCCAGGAATATCTGGGGGCTGTGTTTTAAAGTGCCAGAAGAACATGAGGGTTTGGGTTTTTTTTTTTTGCTTTTTGCAAATTTTCTGGCGAAAAGGAGGGAAGGGCAAGGGGGGTAGCTCTCACAGGCAAATGGGATTGTATGTTGGGTAGGGGTTTTTTTTTTGCCATTTTGACTCTAATGCGATTCTCTGGTTTGGTGTTGGTTCTGTTAGGCTTGTTGGTCCTGTTTGCACTGGAAGGCTTTTTCACAGTTGTTGCTTGCTTTTGCATGTTTATTAACTCTTTGCCCTGGAGAAATCATGAAGTCCTCCCCTCCCTAGAAAATGATGGAGGATGGCTGGGGGCATTTTTTCCCCAAGGGCCCATAGAATTGGTTGCCAGACCCCCAGTCCTGGTGGGGGTTCCCCCATTTTTTTTGGCTTTTGCCCACCACCAGCCAACTGGATGGTGGGGGAAGTGCCACCCCCAAACAGGGATGTTGCACAGTAATGTCCCCAATATGATGATGTTATGCAAAAGTGACATCATGATGTAGGGACATCATGTGGTGACACTCTGCTTTAGGCCAAAAAACACGCAGAACATTACCATGCAACACTGTCAACATGTTGATGTCACTTCCATGTAATGTCATTACGTCAGGGATGTCACACGATGTTCCTGCCCATCCCTGGGATACCCACCCCAAATCCCTGCATCAGCAAGCTGAGGGGACCTGGCAACCCTAATTGGATCCCTTGGTCCAATCCACTTGAAACTTGGGGTGTCTTCAAAGAATTTGTTGTTGTTCAGTCGCACAGTCGAGTCCGATTCTTCGCGACCCCATGGACCAGATTACGCTAGGCCCTCCTGTCTTCCGCTGTCCCCTGAAGTTTGCTCAATTTCATGTTCATTGCATCGATGACACTGTCTAACCATCTCATCCTTTGCCGTCCCCTTCTTCTTTGACCTTCAATCTTTCCCAGCATCAGGGTCTTCTCCAGTGAGTGCTCCCTTCTCATTTGGTGCCCAAAGTATTTGAGCTTCAGCTTCAGGATCTGGCCTTCCAGGGAACAATCAGGGTTGATTTCTTTTAGGATTTAATGATTAGGATTGAATGATTTCAAAGAATAGGGAGCACTAACTCTGCTGCAATTTTGTTGTAATTTGCTCAAAGAAACAGAGACTTCACCTCCCTAGAAATATTCCCTAAGGGAATAATGGACCCAAATAATTTAGGAATCTCTCCCCCAAACCCAAATCTGGATACCAAACTGGTATTTGGGATCCCAGAGTCTCAGAAAACTGATCATTATGCTCTCCCCAATATCTGGATCTGAAAAATACACCCCCCCCCCCAGTGCACGTCCCTAGCTTCTAGCGTTCATAAAATGGAGACCAGGAGGTATTACAGTGATGGGTGCAAGACATATGTCAAGGTGCACAAGAGGTTTTTGGGGTAAGGAAGCAAAAAACAATAATTTTGAAAATGGAACAGCCAGCTTGGAGGTTTCACTTAGTGATTCTCTCCCAGTTTTTTTAAACTTGAAAAATTCTTGCTTTTGAGGAAGACCTTTGGCACTCTCTTAGAATCTCAGAGGCTGCTGTTTGTTTAGTGTCAGTAAATTGTTTGCTCTCTTGTGTAAATGTTGAGCTTTTAATGAGCTTTTATTAGTCTGACTGTATTTTCTTGCTGCCTTATCCTATTTGAATAGGCTTTCACTGTGAGTTGTTTCAGTGTTACATGCTTTCTACTTCCCTTTGTGATAAAATTCCAGGGGCAAGATTGCAGGGCTTGGGATAAGAGATCTAGAAACTTTGAGTATCTTCATAATACTTGTTTTAGTTGCAAATATAGAAACAGAAAGAGACTCATTTAAACAGCCAGCAAACCACTTATACTTTTATTGAATTCACAAAGGAAGCTCCAACTTCTTGGGCCAGTTCAAACCTGTGGAATTCCTTCACATACAAGTTTACTAGCTCCAGACCTGGTGTCTTTTAGACACCAAGTAGCATTTTTTTTTAATTTTCCTGGGCTTTTAGATGGTCCATTTGATGTACTGCCACTTGAATGCTTTCCCTTTGTTGTGGCCATATGATGAACCAAAGTAATATTTTATTCCTACACTTTTAATGCTTTATAATGTTGATTTTTGAGGTTGCTTAATTTTTTTAATTACCTATTGAAGAAAATTATGGCTTTCACACAGTGCTGCAAGTATTCAGGTGATTTTTGCCTAATGAAACTCATCTTCCTGTTTTGCTGGTTGTAGGGGTTGATGCCAGCCATGATCTGGTGGTGTGGTGTAATGGTTGAGTATTTTGATTATAGAAACCTGGGTTCAAATCCTTATTCTTTCTTACAGTCTTTGTCGTTCAGTTGCACAGTCGAGTGTCTTCCGCTTGTCTTGTCTTCCGCTGTCGCTGAAGTTTGCTCAATTTCATGTTCGTTGCATCGATGACACTGTCTCACCATCTCATCCTTTGCCGTCCCCTTCTTCTTTGACCTTCAATCTTTCCCAGCATCAGGGTCTTCTCCAGTGAATGCTCCCTTCTCATTTGGTGGCCAAAGTATTTGAGCTTCAGCTTCAGGATCTGGCCTTCCAGGGAACAATCAGGGTTGATTTCTTTTAGGACTGACTGATTTGATCTCCTTGCAGTCCAAGGGACTCTCAAGAGTCTTCTCCAGCACCATAGTTCAAAAGAATCTATTCTTCGGCGCTCGGCCTTCCTTATAGTCCAACTCTTGCAGCCATACATTACTACGGGGAATACCATTGCTTTGACCATGTGGACTTTTGTTGGCAAGGTGATGTCTCTGCTTTTTATCATGCTGTTTAGGTTTGCCATCGCTTTCCTCCCAAGGAGCAGGCGTCTTTTAATTTCATGGCTGCAGTTACCATCTGCAGTGATCTGGGATCCTAGGAACGTGAAGTCTGTCACTACTTCTACGACTTCCCCTTCTATTTGCCAAGGAGTGATGGGGCCAGATGCCATGATCTTAGTTTTTTTGATGTTGAGCTTCAAGCCCACTTTTGCGCTCTCCTCTTTCACCCTGAGCAAGAGGCTCTTGAGGTCCTCTTCACTTTCTGCCATCAGCTAGGACTTTTTTTCTGGGGGAATGTGCGGGAACAGAGTTCCAGAACCTCTTAAACATTTTTAAAAGTTCATGAGTTTTCAGTACACAGACTGAAAATTTCATTTCCCTCTTGAGAGTTCTGGCATGTCTTTTTCACACACACACACAGCTCTGAGCCTGATCTATTTTACATGGTTATGTTGAGGACAAAATGATAGAGGGAAGAACAGCACATGCCCCCTGAGTCCCTTGGAGAAAGGGCGGGATAAAAATGTAAAAGAAAAAAAAAGTTCACTCAAACACACACACATGCATTTTTTTCAGGAAATTATGTGTGTGTGTATCACCTTAAACCGTATTAAACCTTAAGCCTGAAATATGCATCTCTGATTCTAAACACACTTATTTGCAAGCAAGTTCCTTTGAAATGGAGAAGGTTTATCCTTGTTGATACACGCTGGATTTTGCTTGGGACCACAGCGATATTGTGTTGTGCTGCATTTTGGTTAACTCTCATGTAACATTATAATCCCAGACCAACCCAAATAATTATGAACAGACAGGGTCCATCTTGCAAAGTACATAATTTGTTGGCTTGTTAGCATTTCATAGACTACGTTTTTTTCAAGGTAATGACTAGCATGAGTTACTTGAACACACAGCACGAGGTACGACTGGTTTCTAAAAATAAGATAAAGAAACTTTAGGAACACTTAAGCTGTATAGGCAGAATCTGCCTTCCTCCAAATCTCATTTAAATAAATAGGAATTGGAACCCCCTGCCTCAAATATTCTCATTCAGTCCCCAGTTGGAATGCCAGCCCTGTGTTTGCTGTCTATGTGGAATTCGGGGAGATTGTAAGGGGCAGATGCTAACCCTTCCTTCACCTGCAACTTTCTGTGGGTAACCCTTTTTTACTTTGAAATTACTTTAACATCTTGCTCTTCCTCCAAAGGAATCCATGGAGGCATGCGTGGTTCTCCCTGCCTCCATTTTATCCCCAGCAGCCCTGGGAGGTCAGGTTAGCCTGTGTGTGGTCACCCAGTGAAGGTCACTGTTATGTACTGACACAGTTTCCCTGCACCCAGGGCTGCCAGATAGAAGGTGAGCTTGGGGAAAAACAACAGACCAGCAGGATCCTGGCAGCCACCTATTGGGATGTGATTAGTGTGTAAATAGCCTATTGTTGGGAGTGGGTGTGTTTGGGGTGTGCCGTTCGATGGGATTATAAGCAGGGTTTTGGCCCTGCTGGAGTTGTCTTGTAGTTAGAGCTGATTCACAATAAACCATGAGGTGATCACTACTCACATGTCGGACTCAGTATATTTCAGACACCGAGTGAACTTCATGGCTGAATGGGGACTTGAATCTGAGTTTGCCCAGGCACTCCAACAGATATACCATACTGGCTCTCTGTTTCCCCATCACTAGCCTGGCTTTGTTTTTTTCCTGATCTCTGATCCATTCCCAACTAACAGAAATTGTGTGGAAAGTGACCAGGAAGAAGGAAAAATTAATAACTCCCCTCCCCTATCCTTCATTAAACATAAAACACAGTTTTGAGAATCTTTTGTTTGCGGCATAATACTCAGTTTTAGCCTCTGCAAGAACAGCAGAAGTTCACAGCAGGATATGCAATGTGGTGAGAACATGCTGAGGGAATTTTGTTTCCAAAGCTGTCTGGTGGCCATAAAGTAGGGCTGCGAATGCAGGATGTCTGGATCTCAGTGACCGAAAACAGCATTTGTTGTCTGCAAAGAGGGTGAAGTGTTGGCCGATAGCACACCCGCTTGTACTTGGCAAACAATCTATTCAATGCGGCTGAATGCCCAGCAGTAGCCAGCCACCAGTTTATGAGCTTATGAAGCAGGAAGGCTTTGTGCTTATTAGCAGCTATCTTGTGCTCCCAGAAAGTGTGGATACACTGGCTGGATTTGTGAGTGCAGCCTTCCTTCAGACAGCTGCTGCAGCTGTAGCCCCTGGTATCAGTGGATCGATAACAGGACATTTTGCCATTCGCTCTGGGACACCATCAGTACAGTAAATTTCCAGGGGGAAACATGCAGCTTCCTTGGATTTGTAGTCAGAAAGAACAAAACTTTCCCCTAAAAATCCTGCTGCTTAAAGCAGGACTTGCCCAGAGCTTCTGGTTTCATGGCTGATCAGCACATTCAGTTCCCCATTCCTCACTTCCCCAGATGCACTGTAAGATATGACAGAGATGATTAAAATTCTACAGTATGCCAAGTGCCATCGGTAAGCAACATTGGTGAGGGTTTGACTTCTTAACAATATTTCTTGACCCTGTTCAGTGACTCTCTAGTAATCTTTGTTTTTCCCCACCATGAAATATTTGCAGTGTCTTCTGTATGTTCCTGATGTTTCACTTAACCTAAAATGCAAATGCTTCATCTCCTCAGGAACAGTGCAGTGATTCAATTTCCGCCAGAGATCTAAGGACATAACGGAGTCTAAACATTCTCTCAATGACTGAGTTTCTCCTAATAGTCTTTGACTAATACCATAAAGAAGTTGTTCACAACTCTGTTTAGAAAGCAGTGGATTATGTTAGCAAATGTGTGTGTGTGGAAAATCCATTTATTTAATGTCTCTTGAATGGGACTTTGCAGCACCTCTCCCCTTCCCCATCTTCTTGACAGAGCTCAGACCCTGGGGGGGGGGTGTGTGTGTGTCACACATAGGACCAAATTTACATTTATCAGAGGAACACCAAAGGTATCTTCAGTAAACACAAAATGGACCATGTCGATGTGAAGAATGTGATTGCAAACACATTTATTCTCTAGATACTCTCATCAGGTTGACTGCTATTCACATTTGACTGCACTCAGTAGTAAACTCTAGTTTGCTGCTATATACCATGGAGCGGGGCTGCAGCTTAGTGGCAGAGCATCTGCTTTGCTTGCAGAAGGCCCCGGGTTCAATCCCTGGCTTCCCCAGTTACAAGGGTCCAGTAGAAGCAAGGCTGACATCTGCATACCCTGAGGTGGGGCAGCTGTCACTGCCATGGCTTGTAGGAAGGCCCATTGCTGCCAATGCCCCCCACTTGCTGCTAGTCCTCTGTCACCCATACTGCCAGCTGCATGCACCTCCTAGTGCAACCAGGGAAGGGGGTGTGGGTGGTGCAGGCAGCTGTGAGCATGGGGAGTGGGAGGGCTCGCAAGCAGGCAGGGGAAGGACACATAGGCAGGTGGGAGGCTTAAGGATGGGTGGGAGGGAACAATGGTCTGAGCAGGGCCTGGTGATGGGTAGGAGAGGGGGGCCCTGGGAACACTGCCTGGACCCCCCCCAAAAAAACCTGGAACTGGCCATGAGTACCAGGCAATGGGGAAAACTTCTCTCTTACACCCTGGAGAGCTGCTTCCAGTCAGGAGAGACAATACTGACCTTAATAGACCAATGGTCTCAGATGCTGTATATGGCAGTTTCTTGTGAAATGGAACTCATTGATAAAAATGTTCCTGCTTCCACATTTTCTCCCCATTTCTCCTCCAACTATTCTGCTTTCCCCAGTGTGCCCTATCCCTCAGCCTTTCATACCTCTCAATCTGATTCACAGCTGTGCTTAGCGTGGTGGTCAGACTAGCTCCGTGCATGTGATGCATGAGTTTACAGGGCTAATATCCAGAGAACGGCTGAGAGGCCAAACACGCAAGCATTAGGTGTATAAATCTTACATGGATAGGCTGCTGGCTTTTGGACATTCCTGATCATAGGGATAGAACCTATGGGACTTGCTTTGGTGGTGTGCCTACCCTACATTGGACTGAAATGACAGTGTACTTGCACAGATGGGCAGGGCCAGCATGCTCAATCCTAGACTGTCTGTACATTGCCCTATACCTACAATGTATACAAGACTTCTCTTGTTTGGGTATGAATTGTTGCTGGAGAGCGAGCTTTCTCTGGTTGTTTCTGGGTGAGTTTCCCATTTGAGTCTCTTACAATCTGACATACAGTTGATGCAGTAAATACATTCATGTAACTAACAATATTGCTTTGTCACAACCATGCTCTTGCTATATTTTATGACCCCATTGTTTCTTTGCAGAAAGAAAATAGTTCATTTCCCCCTTGATCTCTACTGGCAGTGTACAGGATTTTCTGCCGCATCTACTCTGGTGTTTTTAGTGCCTAACTATGCATTGCAGTACATTTACGTCTGCCCCAGGGTCTCCCACCCACCCCCCAAGCCGGGGTCCTGTCAAATCAGATGTGCACTCAGCATTCCAAGATTGGAACCCCCACAACCTGAGAATTATGTTTCTAAAATTGCTGGGAGTTCCAAACACAGAACTCCCAGAGCATGTCTGGTTTGATAAATCCTAGCAACAGAGTAAGTAAGCCTTTAGCTGGGATTATGGAAACCATTGCTGTCAGGGAGAAAATACAGTGTGCATTGCCGGGCCCCTCAGGCCAACAGTACACTAGAGATTAATATTCCCTTTCTTTATTTCCTTTTTAGATTCATTTATATTTTGGCACTAGTTTTGATTTTCAATTTTTTGGCCTGTGGCTTTGAAGATTTATTAGTATGGTTTATGCATCTTATATGGATCTATGTATAGATCTATGGGGTGGCCTTATTAGGACTACTGTATGCAGTTCTGGTCACCATATCTCAAAAAGGATATTATAGAGCTAGAAAAAGTATAGAAGAAGGCAACCAAGATGATTAAGCGGTTGGAGCCCTATGAGGAAAGGTTAAAGAGGCTGGGACTTCCTAGTTTAGAAAAAAGGTGACCGGGGACAACGACATGATAGAAATGGATGGAAGTTCTAGAATTTGCTGCCCAAGGATGATGATGGCTACTAGTGTAGTTGGCTTTAAAAGTGGATTAGGTTCACGGATGTCCAACAGACTCTACTATTCGTGGTGACAAAGAGATCCTCCACTTTCAGAGGCAGCAAACCACTGAATACCAATGCTAGGAGGCTACATCAGGGGAGGCCTTGGCCAGTATGCACTGTTGTTGGCTCTCCAGGATAACTGGTTGGCCACTGTGAGGAACCAGATGCTGGGATAGATGGACCACTGTTCTTATCCAGCAGGGCTTTTCTTATGTTCTTAATTTTAATATATTATTGAAGTTCATGTATTTACTTCATTTATATGCCACCTTTCTCCCCAGTAGGGACCCCAACATGTCTTACATTGTTCTCCTTTTCTTCATTTTATCCTCACACCAACCCTGTGAGGTAGGTTAGGCTAATGCTCCCTCTAAGCTGTGGAGTCTTGTGAGCAAAAATTCTACTTTGTGAGCTACTGGCATGAAAGTTGTGAGTAAGCGATTTGGCTACTGCATAAATTAGTTTGCTCTGGAGCCATCCTCCCTGGGTTAAGGCAAAAATGTGTGAGCCAGAAGCTAATAAACTGTGAGCTAGCTCACACTAACAGTTTAGAGGGAACACTGGCTGGGAGTGGTGTAATTAGCTCAAGGTCACCCAGCAAGCTTCCATGGCAGAGCAGGGATTTGAGCCTCAATCTTCCAGAAACTCATCCAACACTCTAAACTCTACACCACACTGACACTTATATATGCACATACCATACATGCAATGCTGTTTTATTGACACACAAATAAAATGAAAACCATGTTCATTTTACAGGAAATACTTGCTTAAAATTAAAAAACAGAAAATGACATAAAAAATTAGAATCCTGGGATTGATCTGCATGAGAGAAGCAAAATAGAAATTGGAAATTAGGGTTTAACCAGCATGGATGAGAAAACATCCCTACGTTTATTGTGTCCTGTATTCTGATTGTGCCACAGGATTCACCATTTCAGCCATGTGGACATATGTGGAACTGGGACACCCTGAACATGCACATTATGTGATTTGCATGTCTCAGGTTTCTCAGGCTCATTGCACTGGGACTGCCCCCTGATTTTTGTGCAAAAAATCCTAAGAATTTCTGCTGATGATTCTGCAGTATTGGAGATCAGACAGAGGAAGCTGAAATCCATTAGCCATACCCTGTTATGCCAATTTGATTGGGAATGCCATCTATTACAAAGTTCCTCAACCCACAAAATTGAGTTTTCAGGAAATGTGCAAAGGCCACAAGCAACTCTGTTATTTATTCTCGAAAACAGTTTATTAGATCCGAGATGGCTATCAGAAATTGCAACCAAGACCCAAGTTCTTTAACTCTGAGAACCTCTTGTCAGTTCTTATTAAAAGGTTTGCCAAGGAAATTAATGCCATTCTTTTGGCTATGGGGCAAGAGAGCTGGAGACACAGATTTTTTACATAGCTTCTTGGGGAAATGGTATGTGATCCCATCATTTAAAAAGTTGCTCAAGTATTTGCACGCACACACACATAAGGGCTAAAAATAACATTAGGGTGGGCATAGATTTTTTCATGGGGGAATTTTTGTGTATCTCAGATATTATTGCTCCATCTCAGATATTTCCTTGTGTATGAGACAATACGGATTTTTCTCCTTTTATCTCAGTAGGGCTCTGTAGGCATCACTGCAGTGGTTTTAAAACACTGTAATGTAAGGGCAGTTTTCTATATCTGCTCCTCTGGCATGGAAGCTGGTGCACTGTGGAGGATCCTGGGTCATGTGCAGGGAGGGCGTTGGCCAAATGTGTTGGCCCGTTCTGAGGTTCTGCTTGAACTATGCAGCACAGGAAAGGGGAGGTGCATGCCCTCCCTCCATTGCTTTGCCGTAGAACAGAACCAGCTTTCCCTTGTATGGCACATTCCAGAGGAGTAACTATGATGAACAAAAATACAAAATCTAAACCTTGCACCGGAAGACGGGTAGAGAAAGGTAATTGGTCTTTTTGACTACTTGTCAGCCATTACTGATCTTTCATTGATAAATCCCTGTATGTTTCTCCCAACATGTCACTGATGCATACTTTTGTGTACATCTGCACATGTGTGTACACACTCATTCTCATAGTGGGGAGCATTGCATGAATCCCCTTCGGTGGTAGAAAGTGTCATCAAGTTGCAGCCAACTTACGGTGACCACATAGGGTTTTCAAGGCAAGAGACACTCAGGTGGGTTGCCAATGCCTGCCTCTGCATAGCAACCCTGAACTTCCTTGGTGATCTCCCGTCCAAGTACTAGCCAGGGTTGCTTAGCTTCAGAGATCCAATAAGTTCGGGCTAGCCTGGGTCATCCAGGTCAGGGTTGAATCCCCTTTACACATTGATAAACATTCTGTTTGCCAGCTATATATTGGGTTGGATCCAATCTGCTTTTGTACTGGCGAAAAAGAAAGAAGGGGCCATCTTTGACCACTCAAAAAGCTATGCTGAGGACCATGAGATCTGCACCTACCAAATATCCAACAACAACTATTCCAGACAGGTGCTGTGATGGAGAGGAACTGGGTGAAATTGAATGGGAAAGCTGGCTGGATCCTGCCCACTGGATTATCCGTTTACTCTGCAACAATTCCACTCAGGCTTCTGAAGCAGGCTTTACTGCTTTTGAAAAATTCTTGAGGATGTTTCATGTAATGGTTCGACTTACTGCAGATTTTATAGAATAGTTTGTAACCCGAACAGCAGCATTTACTATTGGATAGGCAAATGTTGGGGGGCAGGGGGGATGGAAGGAAAATTATTTGTGCAAACCAAATTTCGGAATGGCAGGTAAAACAGAGGCAAAGTCAGGCCACAGAATTTTTAGGAAGAGGCACTGGAAATGAGGAACTGTTTCCAGCAAACGAATTTCCAGGTTTCCCATAGTAGGCTTCCAAAACACCTCCAGATTCCCCCAGGACAGAGCATGAAACTCAGCAGGCTGTTGTAAAGATGGCTGATATTAAACAGAGACAGCTATAGGTGTGTGTGCAAAATGTCAGTGTCCGCTGGCTATTTATTTATTTATTTCATTCGATTTATAATCCGCCCTCCCCATGACGGGCTCAGGGCGGCTAACAATCAGGGCACAAGTGCCAGTTATTAAAACAATAATACAATAAAAACAAAATAAAACAATCAATTTCAACCTTAGAGCCTCGCGAGTTCACATATTACAGTAGAGGCTCTACCATGGCAGGGTGGCGTCTTAGTCATTCAGGCTAGTCCCTAAAAGATGGCAACCGTTCCAGGCAGCCCCAGCGTTCATTTATCCTGGGCCATCACTCCACTCCGATGTTACCCTCGTTGTTGTTGGTGGTGCTGTGGTGGCGGCTCTTACTCAAAAGCCTGGTGGAAGAGCTCCATCTTACAGGCCCTGCAGAACTGCACAAGGTCCCGCAGGGCCCGGATCTCCTCCTAATGATTTCTATGAAACTGGCAATTAACACTTGGGTTACCAAAGGCTATGATATCCAGGTAAATGAGTGACTGCCTTTCTGAAAACAAGACATCATGCATGTGGGAGAGCACACCAGAAAGGGGGTCCCTTGCCACCAGCCTGTTCAGGTTTTGCATCTCTTCCTCCCTCTAACCTGCTTAGTTTCATCAGAAAATAGGTTCCTGGAAACATTTCTGCCTTGTATGGTTTGTAAAAGGAAAGCACTCTATAGCATAATCTCCAGATCCACCTCCAGTTGAGACCTTCCATTGACAGATATATTGTTTTCTAATACACAATATTCATGTAAAGGGTCAGGGGGAAGAGCTGTGCTGCTTAAATCTGCCAATCATGGCAGAGGATTGCATTCCCCACCACACATACACACACACACACAGAGAGAGTTCCTGAAATAGCTTGTGTGAACATGGCTTCAGAAGTCCATCAGTGTGACAAGCAGATTTGGCCAGTCATATGCAGCAAAGGACCAGACTTTACTTACATGCTGAGTCTCTCTACACCAAGATTAAAACAAATTACGAATGTGAGGCAGTTGAGGGTTTCTGACTAGCAACTTCCAAAGCAAAGGTTTGGGATAGTACAAAGACACTTTATGGCCTGCTTGCCCAGTGCTGAGGACTGTATTTCCTTCTGAAGAGAGGAAGTGCCATGCTCTTCCAGAGGCAGGGAGGAAATGTCATTCATTCTCCCGCTGACAGAACTAGGGTTGCCAATTTCCAGGTTGGGCCTAGAGATCTCCTTGAAGTACAACTGATCTCCAGATGACAAAGATAACTTCCACTGGAGAAAATGGCTACTTTGGAGGGTAGGCTTTATGACATTATTCTGCTGAGGACCTCCTCTCCCAAAACCCCACCCTTCCCAGGCTCCACCCCAAATATCCAGGAATTTCCCAACCCAGAACTGGCTACCCTAGTGGGTCAGCAGCCTGCCTCCTGGCAGGGGACTGACCACATGTCAAATACTCTGCTCAGCCGGGCTGGGTAGCCATGCTTCCTCCCAGATGAACTGTGAAGCTGCCACACAGTCAGACCACTGGCCCATTGAACCTAGCATTGTCTCCTCTGCCTGCATTCTCACATCTGCACTACCCAGGATCTTTTTGACTTGAGATACCAGGGACTGAACCTGGGATCCTTTGACTGCAAATGATGTATTGTACCACTGATCTATGATTGTGACTCATGGCTGAGTTTCATGTTCCTTTTTCTGGCCCCTTTACAATCACTGCAAACAGGGTTTTAAAAATGTACAGTTCTGTGATAAATAAAATCATATATATTTACATATGTTTGCTTACTTAGTACAGCAGTGACTGCCTGCTCCTAGCTTTGGGAAGGGCCAAAAACCTTCAGTGAGTACTGATGTGGAACCTTAAGGCATGTAGAAGTCCTCCATGACTTTTGAGATTTCAGGAAGCATTATCCACACATTTTAATGGGGAGTCCCTATTAGGGACTAGAAACTTTGAAACAACATTGAAAGCCAAGAGTCTCAGGTAGCTGTATTAGATATCACATTCTGTGAACTCCATGGTGGCCCTCATGGAAATGAGGAACATATGCAGTTGTGTATATAAATGATTGGTGGAGTTTCAGCAGACTCAATTCTTAAGCCATGAAAGAGTTCTTCTAGTACAAATATTCTCAATACATCACTCTGGCATTAATAATTACTGAAAAAAGAAAATTTCATGTCTTCAGATGCCTTTACAAAGTATTTTTATCATATTTTAATCCCTCTGTTTCTCCAAAAAGCTCAAAGCAAGGTTTATCATTCTTCTATCCTCCATTTTATCCTCACCATAACCTTATGAGATAGGTTAGGCTGTGTATGTGAGAGGGAGATACTGGTCAAAGGTCCCTCAGTAAATTTCATGTCTGTCTAAGGATCTGAAAGGCAGCATGGTATAGCTTGTATCATTAGATCTCAGAAGCTAATGAGGGTCAGTACTTGGATAGGAGACCACCAAGGAAGACTCTGTAAAGGAAAGAAATGGCAAACCACCTCTGCTTCTCACTTGCCTTGAAAGACCCTTTCTGGGGTAGGGCTGCAAGCTTTGGGATGGGAAAGTCCTGGAGATCTGGGGGTGGAGCCTTGGAGAGGGTGGGGTTTGTGGAGGGGAAGAACCTCAGCAGGATATCATGCAACAGAGTCCATCGTCCAAGGCAGCCATTTTCTCCAGGTGAACTGATGTCTGTCATCTGGAGTTCTGTTGTGATTCCAGGAGATCTCCAGGGTCCACCTGGAGGTTAGCAACCCTATTCTGGAGACAAAATGGGTCAGAAGTGACTTGATGGCACTTATGTATGTGTGAACTTGGCTTAGCCCAATTGACTCAAAGCTCGCTATATTAAGCCTGATCCTAAATCCCAGGGATTCACTGAAAATATCCTAGCTAATATCCTAGCTATTTAAATATCCTAGCTATTTAAAAAAGATTGGGATATGCTAAAACTCAAAGCTGATTGGAAATGCTCCTCTATCTACTTCCATTTATCTTATCAGAAAATGTTTGAATTGTCTAAATATTTCTTTTATTTAACAGTCTCAAAATATTGTTGCTCTTTCACGTCACTTAGGTGCAATGCACTGCTTTCTGCTGAGATGAAGAGCCGTTTCAGTAGAATCCCCCTGAGAAATGCTTTTGTACTTATTTTAAGGATCAAGTTGACTCAATTGCCCATATCCTTTTTAGCTGCCCCCATTATAATTCACTTCACAACCCATATATTGCTCCCTGGACTGACTGTCTACAGAACATTTCTGAACAACAGAAACCAAAGATGGAAAAGTGTACATGTGATTTAGCCATAGTCATCTATGCAGCTGGAAATTACTCAGAAAATACTCCGACGTATGGCTTGTAGTCTGCTAAGTCACAGGGAAAGGAAAGGATATGATGATGTATGTATGAACTGATTTGAATCTAGATCTCCTTGATCATCATATGACACTTTAACTGCACTGTTCTGGTATTTCTGGGGGTTGTTTGGGAAGGTTGTTTTGCTTAGTACACATGTGCACACACACATACACAGAAATCTTTCTTCAAGGCCAGGACCCCAAAGCCATCTGACCTTGGCTGTCACACCTCATGGAATGTCCAGACAGGCTTGCATTTTCCCCCTCTATTTTTAGGCTGTCCAAACATACTGACATCTTCCTGATAACATTTCACTTTAGCTGCTGCCTATGTAGTTTTTAGGATTAAAGCCCGAAGGACTGTGCTTTATGATCCTTCTCAGCAAATACTCCTGTTACATATGTTTAAATGTTTCAGGATTTTTAACATCCAGAACAGAAAGGATGTTAGGGAGACACAAATGTGATATGATTAATTTATTTAATGGTTTGGTATTTTCTCAGCAAAAATAAACAGAAATTTGGGAGCACCTTTGAGATCAGCTGTGTTTCCCCAGCATAATATGTCCAGCTTTAGAGTGCCCCAAAAGTCCTTTATTTTTGCTGCAACAGATGAACATGTTGCCCATCTGAAATGGTTCTCTTTGTGGCTACTTAGGGATGTTACCAACTTTCATAAGTGCTGTTTTTATTTGGAAATTTAAGTCTCTGCCATGGTTTCTCAGGATGAACAACATTCCTCTAGCTACATCATCTCATAGAAATATGATTGTTAACATTCACCTTTTTTAGAGACAGTGGTGTATAAGTTGCATAAAACTAATGTAGCATAAAATGGGGACATGGTATAAAAATGCTCTACAATGAAATCAGGAATAATAGCAACAAAAAAGGGGGACAGAAAAAAGTGCATAAAAATAAAAAGAAAGTGGACATTCTAAAATTTAAAGGTTTTTAAAATTCCTACGTACAATGTGGTATTTTGCTTTTGTTTGTTCTATGCTTTAAAAAATTCCATAGCTACACAAGCAAATGGGAACAAATGCATATAGGTAAGGGCAAACATTCTTCAGAAGATGCATAAAAATACAATGAAAAGGTATGTGAAAAAAATTGAAATAAATACATTGAATAAAAAATGGGAGAAATGTTCTTCATTGTGTTTTTTTCAGTTTTGACATAATGCAGGAATGGATAGAAGGGTATGATAGATATCATATCACAACAAATAAGAAATCTGAAGGCACCTCTAGTGAATATGTGAAGTGCAAGCAATTGGGTTGCATATTTTTCAGTGATGGCTAGTAAAGGACTTGTGAGTAACTTGCCGGAGAGGGGAAATCCAATCTTCCCTGTCTGCCCTTGCTTCCGCTCCTCTTTCTCCCTCCCATCACTGCACTCCTTCCTTCCTTCCTTCCTTCCTTCCTTCCTTCCTTCCTTCCTTCCTTCCTTCCTTCCTTCCTTCCTTCCTTCCTTCCTTCCTTCCTTCCTTCCTTTTACCTCTGCCACTTATTCCTCTCCTCCACTGCCACCTTTCTCCCTTTCCTACCTGCCTACCACTACCTCTTCCATCTCCTCCCTTCTTTGCCTCCTCTGCATGCTTCCCCATGATTTATAGAGGTTGCTAGGCAACCCCCCAATGGCAGATGAGATCTCAGAATGCATGATCTCAATTTTTGCTTGGATCAAATTTGTACAAAAATCCCACCCCATCCCTCTTTTTGATTTTTTGATCTGCAGAGAGAAGCCATGGATATATGGTTAGGAAGGAGTGAATTATCCCATTTTTTTTTTTAAAAAAATATGTGGTCATATTATTGTCAGTAGTTTCAGTTCTTCATTTTTCACTCTTGCATTATACATTATGTACATGTACAATGCATGTCAGTTACATCTGTATGTATAATGCTGATTTTTTTTTTTTGGTGCACAATTAACATTGAAAAATGATGAACAGCTTGAGCAAGGAAATGGACAAAGGTGCAAAATGAAGAGATATAGGTTTGATTTACATGAGGGAGAAGTGTAACCAGAATGGGGATCTGGAGATTAAAAATGCAGAGATATCGTAAATATTTCAAGCGTTTCTATTCTAATGAACCCAAGGAGATATAATTTGGTGAAAGTTTCTTAACTGAGGGGCTGTTACTCAGTGGTAGAGCATCTTGCTCTGCATGCAGAAGGTCTCTGGTTCAGTCCCCAGCACCTCCAGTTAAAAGGATTAAATAGTAGGTGCTGTGAAAGACCTTCACCTGAGACCCTGGAGAGCCACTGCCAGTCTGAACAGACAGTACTGACCTTGTTGAACTAATGGTCTGATCCAGCATCTGGCAGCTTCATGTATAGTAGGGTATCTCAGAAATACTGAAGGCTTTTGGAGACTATAATATGGGCCTGAGAAGGAATCCTTAGTAATAGATTTCTAGCTCCTCACCTGAAAATAACACTAGACCACATTTCATTTCTGTTTTCAACCTGCCATGCCCTCAGCTGGAATTAGATCATTGTAAAGGACAAGGTGTGGTAGCAGGTTCAGTAATCTGTGGCTCAGTGATCTGAAACTAATGGTCGCTCTTCAGGGAAATCACTGGATAGTCTGGGGCATGTCTCTTTCTTTGGGCCTCAACTCTCCATCTTAAAAATAAGCTACTATGAGGATGGAAAATGGGATGTAGAACAGTTGAATATAAGCCAGAACATCACAAGGGATTCAGTAGTATAGGGTCCTGAGCTAATTATGTTGGTGATGTGCAGGCACCGCATTATATCCTTCTGAACCCATTGACTGCAATGGACTTAGAAGGGTATTATAGCTCTGGTTAGGATTGCTGGCAGACTTTAAACATGCAGAGGAATGGAGCACCAACTGTTTAAAGAAAATAACTCAGTTTATTAAAGAAGAAATAAACTCTGATAGATCAGAGGAGAGGAAAAGAGGCTTAATTAATTCACTAACTCCTGTGAGAGACAGGAATGAAGTGGGAAGGCTCAGTTGGAGCAGGGAGTCTCCAAAGAGCCAATCAGGAGACAGGAAGGACATAGTTTGAAATTGTGGGAAGTTTCTAATCTAGCTGTGCTAACTATCAGTCTCCTGTAGGCTGTTCTTTTGATCTTCAAGTAGGTGCACTATAGACTTTGTATATTCCAACAAGGATGTTATTGTCAAGTTTGACTCTGTTTTCTCTCTGCTTTTTTTGTTTTCTCCAGTGAGGATGGAATTCTGAAGAATAGGCCTTTCCTCCTTCTAGGTAAATCTGGTTCTGAATTCAATTTCCCAGGGAAGGAAAACATTACCATCTGGGATTACCAGTGGAGGTTATAGACATGTAATGGGCCATTCCTCGTGTGGCTCAATTTAGGTTTCACTGTCTTGTGAATTGGAGGAGTGTTTCAGAGTTTTTTGCTACCTAAACTGATAAGATAGTGGGCACCACATTCAAGCAAGAGAGGTATGAGGAACAGAATATCCATCCCAAAGATTTCCAGCATGAAAATAATTGTGCAGGGTACTTTAATGTAAGAGGTGATAAATTGAGCTAAACAAGATGGAACCCACAGAGAGGCACACTTTAAACCATACTCTCTGTGTTAGTGCATACAAAACAAAAAATCAAATCATAATTACAAGTGAGAGATCTGCAGAACATTTAAAAATATATGCTGAAAGATGGAGTATTACCAGGGGTCTTTTTGATTTTTTGATCTGCAGAGAGAAGCCATGGATATATGGTTAGGCAGGGGTCTTTTGGGGGGGGAGCTCACCGGAGCGCAGCTCCGGGAGCTCAGGAGCCAAGCCCCGCCCCCAGCCGGCGTCCCGGGGAGTCTTTCAGGCAGCCGAATGTCAATTTCAGCTCTATTATATCCTATGGGCCATTGAAGTCAATGGTGAAAACATAGGGTATATTCTGGGGGCTGGAGGGGAGGGGGTTTGAGGGAGTAACTTTTTTCCCCACCATAGAGAACAATGGAGGGAATAGGGGCAACCTGTTTGGGGGTCCATAGAACTGGACCCCCTGGTCCAATGTTCTTGAAACTTGGTGGGTATCTTGGGGAGAGGGTCCATCAGCTACCCTGGGGGTTTGGAGCCACTTCCTCAAACCTCCTCCCCTCTAGCCCCCAGAATATACCCTATGTTTTCACCATTGACTTCAATGGCCCATAGGATATAATGGGGCTGAATTGCCGCCAAATTTCTTTCATTCCCTCCTTTTCCTTCTCTCTGTTTCCTCTTTCCCTCCTTCTTCCTTTCTCTCTTTCTTTCTTTCCCACCTTCTTCTCTTCTCTTTTTCCTCCTTTCCCTGTTTCCCTCCTTCTTCCCTCTCTTTCTTTCCCTCCTCTTTCCTTCTCTTTCTTTCCCTCTTTCCTTCCTTCTTTCCTTCTCTCTACTCTCTCTCTTTCCTTCCCTCTTTCCTCCTTCTGTGGCCCAACTCTCATGAGAAGGAGTTTAAACTTTAAACCCCTTCTCTCTTAGCTCCCCCACCCAGACCAGCTGGGGAAGGGAAGGGGAGGCTTTTGAAGATGCCTCCCCCCCTTTTGCTTCCCCTTCTGACATCACTTCTGGTGATGTCAGGGGGCGTGGCATATGCTAATAGCCTAATGAGCTCCTGCAGCTGTTTTTCTACGAAAAGACCCCTGAGTATTACATGTCCCTTTTGAAAATTAGGTCTTCTGTGCTAAGCTTTCTGAATCCCCTTTCGTGGCAGTCATGGCATCCGGCCCTATCACTCCTTGGCAAATAGAAGGAGAAGTCTAGGAAGCAGTGACAGACTCCACGTTCCTGGGATCCAGGACGGCAACTGCCACCATGAAATTAAAAGACGCCTGCTCCTGGGAGGAAAGCGATGGCAAATCTAGACAGCATAATAAAAAGTAGAGACATCACCCTGCCAACAAAAGCCTGTATGGTCAAAGCAATGGTATTCCCCGTAATAATGTATGGCTGTGAGAGTTGGACTATAAGGAAGGCCGAGCGCCGAAGAATAGATTCTTTTGAATTGTGGTGCTGGAGAAGACTCTTGAAAGTCCCTTGGTCTGCAAGGAGATCAAATCAGTCAGTCCTAAAAGAAATCAACCCTGACTGTTCCCTGGAAGGCCAGATACTGAAACTGAAGCTCAAGTACTTTGGCCACCAAATGAGCACTCACTGGAGAAGACCCTGATGCTGGGAAAGACTGAAGGTCAAAGAAGAAGGGACAGCAAAGGATGAGATGGTTAGACAGTGTTATTGAGGCAATGGAAATGAAATTAAGCAAACTCAGAAGCACTACAGAAGACAGGAGGGCCTGGCGTGATGTGGTTCATGGAGTCGCAAAGAGTCAGACTTGACTGTGCAACTGAACAACAACAGCAGCAACAACAACAACCTGTGCATGTCTAAAAAGTAAGTCCCATTGTGTTCTGTGGTATTAACTCCCAGGTCAGTGTGAATAGGATTACAGGCCTAGATGGCCAGCCTCATATCCCCATCCCCCCAGGGAAAAAGCACTACATTCTTGACTTCAGCAGCTTTACCTTCCTGGGTGGAGACAGCTATCTCTAACCAACAGCCTTTCTGCATTCCTCATCCTCAACTGCAGTGCTGCCATTTCTTTTCCCTGTTTGAAATCACTGTTCGCTTCGCACCAAAAGTGACACTGCCACATAGCCAATGGGATCTGGCTTTGTTCCAACATCATGGAAAACATAGAAAGCCATTTCACTGTAAGATTTCCCCTGAATTTGTATTAGCTTTGTTTGCCCTCTCTGATGGTGGCACGTAGCCAAATCCTACTGTGGTAGTGTCACTTTTGACAGGAAGAAAAAGAAAATGGCAGCAACACAGCAGCTAGTTGGAGATGGATGTAAATGGAGTTAATGGATATGAAAGGGCCACACTTTGAGGAGAGGTCTGCTCTCCAAAATACCCACTTTTTCACTAAAAATGTTCATTCAGCCCTTTGGAAAATTTCCAGTCAGGAAATTCCTGTTTGGTCATGCAAAATACTACAATTGTACATTTCCTGAATGTATTACGTGGAAAATCTACAGATTTTCAGACACTATTGGGACTGTTGCTCCTATATAAAGGGACGATGTTCCAGTCAGAAAAATCCAATTACAGCTGTAATAATCCGGTCATACGTACTTGAAAGTAAATCCTGCTTTAATCCATGGACTTGATTTTGAGTTAACAAGGCCAGCCCTGGGCTGGAACTGTATTAGCTCAGATACTGTAAAGATGCCATACAGTTATCTCTGTGAGAAGAGTTGTAAGACAATCTGCACGCTGTAAGTACGTGGCTGAATTTCCCCGTGAGGATCTTGTGAGTATGAGAGATGTACACACCATGTTGCTTCCTTGTGGCAAAGGTTGGGACCCATCCTGCTCTTCTGTAGGAACAGGAAATTATGGGAGAAATTCAAAACAGATCTATTCAGAAGTAAGTTCCATTTTATTCAGTGCTTACTCCGAGATAAGGATTGCAGCCTAGGGGGAAGAATGTTAGATAGGTTTGCCAGGTCTGGGTTAGAAAATACCTGGAGACTTTGGGGGGTGGATCCAGGAGAGGGCAGGGTTTGAGGAGGGGAGGGACCTCAATGGGGTACAATGTCATAGCGTCCACCCTTCAAAGCAGCCATTTTCTCCAGGGGAACTGATCCCTGTCAATTGGAGATCACTTGTAAAAGCAGGAGATCTACAGGCCCCACCTGGCGGCTGGTAACCCTAACATTAGATCTGGATGGAGAAATAAGGTTTCAAAGCTACATTTAGTCAACAAACCCACAGGGTGCCCTTCGTTTGTTTGTTTTTCAGGTTATACTCTGCACTCTTCAGAATCTGCCCAATGTGACTTTACGATTGCTGCCTGGCCTGATCCCATCCTAGAGTTGTCAACTCAGGGTTGGGAAATTCCTGGAGATTTGGGGGTTGAAACCTGGATGAGGTTTGGGTCGGGGAAGGACCTCAGCAGGGTATAGAGCCATAAAGTCCACTGTCCGAAGCAGCCATTTTCTCTGGGGGAACTGATCTCTGTAGTCTGGAAATCAGTTGTAATTCCATGAGATGTTCAGGCCCCACCTGGAGTCTGGCAACCATGGCTTTTCCCTAGACCATCAAGTACCCTCATCTTTTAGAAATTAATGAAAAACTTTAAATTTCAGCATATTTTCAGAGAGCGGGAGATACCATTTTGTCAGCTGTCTTATTCTGCATTGTGGGTACTGTCTATAGTTTTAGTGACTATATTTTTTTACTTGTTGTAGAACCTATGAATAGTTATTATCAATGTCACAGAGAATGTATCTATCAATCACTGTTTTCCGTGGTAGCTAATTGAATTTCTTCCGTCTGGGGTCAATGCACTTTGGAATATCAGTTGCTGTAGGGACAAACTATGGGAGAGGGCCATTGCCTTTGTGTTCTTCTGCTAGAAACAAGATGTTGGCCTGGAGGTACCATTTATTATCAAGGTTGCCAGCCCCACAGTGGAAGCAATGGTCCCCTGCCACCAGGCCCTGCTCGCTGCCGCCAATCAGCTGGCCAGCAGGGGGACTTACCAGGAAAGAGAGGAAGGCCCAGGTGACATTGCTGGCAATATGGCAATATCACTTCTGGCATTCAAAGGAAGTGATGTCATCACGCCAGCAACATCTGGTCGATGCTCTGATATTTGGGCAAAAACAAGATAGTAGAAGCTGTTTCTACCATACCGTTTTTGTCCAAATACCAGAGCATTGCCACAACATTGCAGTCCGATTATGTCACTTCCTGTGTGAGCGACGTTGCCTAAGCCTCCCTCCCACTCCTGATAAGTCCCCCCCGATCCCCAGCTGGTTGCCTGGACACAGCTAGCAACTGTATTTATTATGTTTAAAATTCTTAAATAGCTTTGAAGGCCTGTTATGACCATGAGGTAGGATACAGTATGAAAGCAAGAAAGAAACAAATTTGTTTTAGATCATGCTTCTTGAAATTCATTGCAAAGAGTTTCTTTGTATACCTCCATTTTAGTATCACAGCAAAACCCAGTCTTTAAAATGTAATGTCAAGCGTTACCATACAGTATTTTGACAAGGCCATAACCAGGGTGCTGCCAGTAGCCTATGTGATGCTTCTTGAAATTCATTGCAAAGAATCAGGTAGTAAGTGATGTGAAAGACCCCAGACAACTGCTGCCAGTCTGAGCAGACAATACTGACCTTTATGGCTCAAGGATCTGATTCAGTATAAGGCTGCTTCATGTGTTCACATGTTGATACTTTAAGGGGGGATCGGGGGGGAGGGAGTGATATCTTAAAGCCTCAATGACCAGCTCCTCCAGCATGGGCACCATATCCACCTTGAACTTGATCTCCCTGGTCCTTTTTCCATGGAAATTGGCAGGGGTAGGTCTCGCCCTACCAAGAAACGTTGCAGTCCTGTGTATTGAGGAAATTTAACTACAGCCCTGAGTTTTGAGAACGTGGATTTAGAGGGCTTAACTGCAAACATTGTTTTACATTAGATTATCTTGACAATCTGTTCCATTCAATAGTCATGCACATTGGTCATCAAGGGAACATCTTGGAGATTTACGGATTAGTCCAATGAACAACAGCATGTGATTGATTGTTTTTCGTCTTGAAGTGGTGTTCCTGTTCGGTATCCCCACCTGCTTCTGCTGCTAGAGATTTATCTCCTGCCTACAGCACGTACCTGAGTGCAGATGATTTCTGTGCATATGCGATGTATGGAGGGAAGGTCTATAATACCAAATGTGTACTTTGATCTGTTTCTTAGCCTGAGGGGAGAAAATATCTTCAGACAGCTTTAAATGGAAGAGAATAGCTGAATCACAATCATTTTCAAGCTGTCTTTAAAGGTCAACTGCTAGCTTGCAAACCTCACATTTAATGTGAACACATTTAGTCCTCCAGTGTCTAAGTTAGAATCTGTATGACTCCTTGGAGGCTATTGCAATAGAGAGGGAAATGACAGTCACAACGCAGGCCAAGGCCCTGGGATTCTTAATGGAGTGGGGGGCGAAAGCTTTTCAAAAATGGTACTTGGCTTTGTGCAGCCTCAGCTTGATACTGATGTTATATGAAGTGATGTAAGACACTCGGATCTAAAAAAAGCTTTTAATGATACGTTTTCCAGAAAGCAAACTTTGGCAACCTCAGATCTATAGATTAAAACATACATATACAATTGCCCTGGTCCAACATGCATACACACACATACAAGCTCTAGTAGATACACCAAGAGAGTTGGCTCAACCTCACACACATCTGCACATCACTTGACTTTTATGCACTTGACATCTTGCAGCTGAATATGTAAATTCACTTCACTGAGAAGTGTTACATAAGGGGGGGGGTACTCAGTGCATTGAGCACATGTCTTACATGTATAAGGTCAGTCTCTGGCAGCTCTGGTTAAAATGATTCCAGGTTACAAGTGCTGTGAAAGACCTTTCTCTGTGTGAGAGATTATGAAGAGCCATTGCCAGGCTGATAAGATTGAGTCAGATGGACCAATGGTCTGACTTTGTATATGCCAACTTCATATGTAGTATAGAAATACCTCTATGGCATTTGATCAGTGGTGGCCCATTCACCCCTCCAGTCATCACTGGATGGTGCAGACATCAATTTCATAATGCTACATGAGCAGAGACTTCCCCATTCGCCTAGTATGGGGTATATGCCACGCATATTGTGTGAGTGGAGCTATACTCAACTTACCCCTGATATTCCTGGCCATTGATCTGCAAGCACTGGAATCAGTTTGCTCCTCGTTCTTCTGCACATTTGTCCTCCCCTGCATTTTCACAGTTGTGGAGGCAGTTTATTTTCTTCTGCACATGGCTTAGATAATGAGGATTTTCAAGGGAAGGTGCTGTTATCATCAGTGGTGTCACAGCAACCCCCCTTTATTTATTTATTTATTTATTTTGTCCATGTTTATATTGCTATAGTGTTGTAATACTTTAAGCAGGTTATCTGAATTCCCAGCTGTCATTTTTTTAAAAAACCAACAACCAGTAGATCTCTAGGCCTGCCCTGCTCTCATCAAGATACAAGGAAAAAGCATATCTCTGCTAGGGAAAGGGCTAAAGTCTTACATTTTTTTCTTAATAAAAATTTGGAATTTAGAGAACTTGCTTCAACTATCATTCCAACACTATATCAGTATATTGACATTTTAGTGCCCTTTTACATTTTTTTTAAAAAAGCATTCATGGGAGTAGAAGCTGAGGGAGTTGTTTGACGATGACAGTCCAATCTTTGAATGAGTGGGCTGGAGGTGGGTGGGACAAAGAAAACTGATTGAAATATGATGCACAAGGGAAAAAGCCTACTCAAAAGCTTCCTGAAAAGACTGGGGTGAAAGTGGTTTCAAAAGAACCAGGAAAAAAAAGGGGAATAACCAAAAGAAAAACCAAAGTGAAAACTAAAGGGACACAATCATGTTTGGAAATTGGTGGGATGAACCAAAGCATTATAGAGCCAGAAACAGCAGAAAGAACCCATGCAGAAAAGCCCAATATTAAAGCAACTGCTTGTGTGGAGCTCAACATGAAATTTTTCAGCACTTTGGATTGCCATGATGGTGCATTCAATGGGACATGGTGACCCTCCAACAGTTTCACGCCTGTTCATTTGGATGCCTCAATGATCCAAATTCAGGTAATCTGGCTAAATGAGGGAGCACTGTACATGATTTTTATAAAATTTGTTTTATATTAATGGAAAGCACTCTTATTGACGTCAACAGCTGAGAGATGAGTTTTTTCATCCTTGTTGCATAGGATGGATTTATATTTTGTTAATCCCAAGTAAATCAATTTAATTCATCTAACATCAACTGAAATAATTCTCTCCGGACATAGCTATGCAACAGGCTTAAATGGGTTTAATAGTCATTCCCGTTCCACAGGTTATTCTAGGAACTATAGTTATGTAAGAAGGGGTGAAGTAGGGAACCAAAAGAGATTCACCAAACTACAGTTCCCAGGATTCTTTGCAGGTAGGTGAATCAAATTTTCTTCCTAATATTAAATAAAGATTGAATCAGGATGATTTTGCACTCTCTGAAAATAATTGCTTCTTGATAAACAAACAGAAAGATTTCTAGAGATTCCCAAATCACTATTCTTGACTCTTTTTAAGCTTTTTACTCAAGGTTGGTCCGCATAGCTGTATTTTTAACCCCACAGGTTTAAACTGCCTTCCCCCCTATTGTTCACTTACAGACTAGACTTTTGAATCATATCATCTGAATGATTCAGTAAAATTCCTCATCACTAGCCAATATAAGCTGCAAAACATAACATACTTCGCTGCAGCCTAAATACTACATTACCCATAAGTCTGCATTATGTGGAGACAGCAAACATTTGTAAAACATTGACCCCCCCAAAAAAAACAACAACAACACACCACAACCTATCCATGGACCTGTGCATTTCCACTGAATGCCTGTTCAAATGCTCCCTAGTTGGGGGGTGGGCAAAACAAAAACTACAGATCACCCAAATAAGATTGAGGCTTTCATGGTTCTATGTAGGGTAGGTTACTGAAGGGTCATCAGGTGTGATCTACTACAAATTTGGGAAGGAGCAGCAACATGTATAGATCTAGATAGTTCCAAAGCGATAGCTGTGTTAGTCTGTAGTCGCAAAATTACACGACAGCGTAAGAGGCTGCAAAATGTCCCGTAAACTCAGAGGATGGTTTCATGCCACAGTTGTTCCTTCAAACACACATCATTTTGCTGTTGAGTATTTTGCATACACATTGTACTTCAAGAATAAATGTATGGCAGGACAGGCTAAAAAGAGTAACACAGAATAGGCCTCAAAATGACACACGGCTATTTTTGAACGCTTTTGAGTTAAGTGTATGGTCCCTATAAAATAATAGAGAACAGAGAATGGGCTGCCTTTGTAGGCACATCAAGTCATAAGGGAGCTGCTTCTCTGTGGCTATATTCTGTGGTGGTGGTTGAATAGGAATACCATGATTATGGGGGCAGAACTGATCATGTGGCTCGCTCTTACCTGATCTGCATCCTCAGGTGCTGATTGGGTGTGAAAAAACCACGTGATTGGCTCTGTCCATGTGGTTGCAGTGGTCCTACACATTCAGTCATACAGAATATAACTCACTAGCTTTTCCTAGTGAGCATGATGCACATACAAAGGGAGGGAAGTGGGCATTCAGATTCTGAACTGTGGAAGCCATAGGTGGAAGCACACATGCTTTGCCCATGCGAGGTCCCAGCTTCAGTCTATAGCATCTGCAATTGGAAGGCTCTGAGGGAGCAAGTCCGGGAAAGGCCTGTTGCTGGGATCTTGGAGAACTGCTGCCAATCAGAGCAGACAACACTAACCTAGATGAAATACTAGCCTGGCTCAGTAAGGCAGCTTTCCTTGTATAGCTCTAAAGAGGCTTACAAGCTCAGAATCTGGGCTGGTGCTGTAGTTCTATGCTCCCTGTTAGGTTCAGTTCATACTCATGATGCTCATAGCTTCACAAGACCCAAATCATGCCATTAACAAAGAAAAAGCAAGTCAAATAAAAAAGTCTTCCCATATTTCACATTTTGCCCAAACCCTACTCTAAGACTTACCCTGCTGCCTAGTCAAATTTGCACTTTTTAAATACAAAATTATTCCGTGACACAAAGTTACAGCCATCCCTAAAGTACCTTGGCTGAAATCAATGACATATATTAATCATTCTCCGTTGTAGCATATATTACAATGCTGTTTTCTTCAGCTGAACTTTAAGAATGGAATTGCTAAGCAATTCAAAATGAAATGAAATGAATCACATAAATGTTTTTTGGATAGTTAGGGAATAACAGAATTGTTTCAAAGAGTCTGGTCCCAAAGGGGTTTCTTTCCAATTCCCAAGGATTCCAGTGGGACTGAAAACACCTTGGACCAAGTTCTCCTAACCATTTCCACCCTCAGAGGATTCGATCAAAGCTCATGGACCATGTGCTACTGCCATAGCACCAGCATGTGCTTTTGGTTGATGCTTCCCTTCCTTATTCCCCCTAGAACTTCCTCAGAACTCAACTGGTCTCTGTAAACCTCTGTCATCATCACCATCAAAATGACAGAGGCCTTTTAGACATCTTCCCCATTATCACTAATGGAGATGGTGTGTATTTTAATGGAGGGCACCTTCCTGTCCTCCTGGAGGGTGTTTCCTGATGCGCCTGCACAACAGCACACCTGCAGGAAGCCTTTGCTCTTCACTTTGGCTGTAGCACAGCTGGACTTGTCTTTAGATGTGCTGCTGCTGCTTTTGGTCGACATGCTTTGCATGGCTGAAAAGAGCTTCCACTCACAGACACCATCCGATTTGGAAATCTTGTAGAAGGTTTCTCCGGACCCAACAGGAATGCGGACGATGTCCTTTGGAGGCTCTGCCACATGGCTGCTTGGATGGTTGAGGTTGAAACTGAGAGAGTACTTGTTGGCTGAGTGCTTCCGTTGGAGACACTGGGCTCTCAGGACATTCTGGAATGCCTTTTGGAACTCTTGACTTGAACATGGGTAGATGATGGGGTTGATGCAGCTGTTCAGGTACCCAAGCCAAAATGCAATTTTAAAAACTGTTTCTGAGGGCTTGCTAGCAGGAAAGAAGGAACCTGAAATGGAAGAATATATGGAGCATTACTTGAAAATAAAAGAACCCCTTAAGATGAGCAAATGGCAAGAGATAAATGGGAAAAAATATAAAATAAGTACCAAGATTTGTTTTTAATAGTATTCAGAATCCCTCTGAATACTAATTGCAACAAGAGAAATCTTTAGCTTCTGTCCTCTGCTTGTAGGAGTAGATTGACTGTAGGTCTGATCAGGGTTCTTAGAATCATAGAATCATAGAGTTGGAAGGGATCTCCAGGGTCACCTAGTCCAATCCCCTGGGCAATGCAGGAAATTCACAAATACCTCCCCTCCACACACCCAGTGACCACTGTTTCATGCCCAAAAGATTACAAAAAACCTCCAGGATCTCCAGCCAAATTGGTTTGGAGAAAAATTGCTTCCTGACCTCAAAGTGGTGATCAGCATTTCTCTGGGCATATAAGAAGGGCCATAAGAACTAAGCACTGACACAACCCTCCCTGCCCTCTTCTTATGTTCTCAATCATCCAGCATCTCATAATTAAATAACAAAGCTATCCCAGGGGAACATGATTGTTTAGAGCACAATGGGTTTGATCCAGCTGGAATTCTATGCCTGTATCAGGGTTACCAACTCTGGGTTAGGAAATTCTTGAAGGTTTGGGGGTGGACCCTAGGTTAAGGTTTGGGGGAGGGGGATGGGGATGGGGACGGGAGGGAGCTCAAGAAGGATGTCATGCTATGGAGTCCACCCTCCAAAGCAGGCATTTTCTCCAGTCTCTGTAGTTGGGAGATCAGTAGTAATTCTGGGAGATCTCTAGGCCCCACCTGGAGACTTGCAACACCAGTAGGTATTCATTTAAATATGTATAACTTTCTTTTCTTTGGTGGCTCAAAGTGGCTTACAAATCCAAATTTAAAGCATACTAAGTACCAAAAAATTCAAATACACCCCATTGCCTTCTGCCTACATCTCATTTTTCATTTCATTTATTATGATCAAAGATGAGCCCTCTTATTAAAAATTCTAGTAAATAAAATGGTCTTTCAGAGCCTCCTAAAAACTTTAAAAGTTAGCCCTGTCATTTCATCCTGAGTGGGGAGAAGCCATGTCAGAAACTGGGATTTTTAAATCAAACTGTGCATTTGTAAAATTTAGTAACATCCCCAGACACGATCTTTCAGACTAAGTTAATACTTCACAGGGGTGTTATAAAGCTAAAGCACTATTCTGAATTCCTTGGAGAAAGACCAGGACAGACTGTTATAAATAAATTAGTAGACCTGAGAGAATTTCACCTGATTATTGTCTGAACAAGTATGACAGTAATTTTCATGGACTATCCAACTCTGTTTGGCAGCCATTGCAGCAGGAGGAGGCACTGGGGCACATGTGATGCCCCTCCCATGTCACAGTAGCCCACAGGGTTGCCAGCCTCCAGGTGGCAACCCTGGAGAACAAATGAATAAGAGTTGCAACTATATTGTAATTTATTTGTAAAACAGCTCCAAGTATAAAGTGACCTGACGAAGCATTGAAGGAAACAGATTGTTTACCCGGGAAATCTGTAGTTGCATGGCAATTGTTGGAAGCAGCAGCAGCAGCGCATGAAATAAAACAGAGAAACAAAAAAAGAAGCAGCAAATTTATGGACTGTAATTGGACTTGAATCAATTTTTCACAGTGAACATTGGTGGTTTGCAGCCTCAGGTGGTGGCTGGAGATGTCCCACTATTACAACGGATCCCCAGGTGACAGAAATCAGATGACCTGCAAAAAAGGGCCACTTTGGAAGGTGTACTCTATGGCCTTATTCCCAACTGAAGTCCCTCCCACCCCCAAACACTGCCCTCCGTAGGCTCCACCCTCAACATCCCCAAGTGCTTCCCAACCCAGAGCTGGCAATCCTATTAGCTCATTCTCAGGCAAGAGTCCATTCCTTGCCATATAAGTAGTAGAGGGGATTTTTGCCACAATCCCAATAAATAATGGAGCAGGACTAGGACAGTGTGTCTTGTGACTAGTCCTTCGTGAATAAATCAGAGGGAAATTAGGCATAGCCATCCACCCTTTAACTGTCAAGGATGGGCTAGCTGGTAGCTTTTGGGGCCAAGGAGAGATTTCAGGGGCTTCCTTCAGATTAATGCCTTTTTTCACTTGCTCCACGTTGTTTGGCAGAGTCAATTTTATTTCATTAAGACTGATCCTTAGGGATTGGTTAGGCTCTAATTAGGAATGACAGGAATGGAGCAAGTTTCTGTGGCAACCTCCCCAAGGCATCTAAGAATGAAGGGAGATTTTCCAGCTGTTCATTGGCATTGGGGGTGGGGGACTGGGAAGGGAACTCCGTTGTTATCTTAACAGCTTTTTGATGTGGGGGTGCACCTCTTGGCACTGTTTTAAATAAACAAAAACACTGATGACGTTGGCTGAGTTTGCAGCCGTGCTGGATTTGTCCAAATGTTGACAGCCATCGGGGTTGCAAGGAGTAGGGTGGGAAGTGTTTGAAATAATTTTGCAGACCAGGCATTAGTAAAAGCTAGTTTAACCTATGCTTTGGTGTCTCTGTCCTACGGCATACAGGGCAAATCTTTTACAGCAATTGAGTAAGGGCTTTTGCCCACATCAATTATGCGCTTTGCTACTGAGCTACAGCCCTTCTCATTCTTTATTGAATGCCGTAGGATTGTCACAGTCCTCGCCTGACTCTGCAGTCAGCACTTAGAGGCAGTTTGTAACTTCAGCTGTGATTGAATTGTGAGGCTCTCTCCCACCAAAGTAATTAAAAGGCAAAGCACAAAGTGGCTGAAAGCCAAAATAGACTTCCAATTTCTGCAGCTTCAGCCTGGCACAGAAGAATCACAGTTAGAGGTAAAATAGCTTCAGTGTGAAACATTTCCCCCCTCCAAGTGCTCATAATGCAAGAGCTCACAAGCACCTTCCCCCTCCCTTAATAACAATAGAATCCAACTTGCATACAGTAACACCATGTGTGGGTATATGAGTAGGATATTGGCTTACTTATCAATCCACTTTCTTGATTACAATCTAAAGAAGAGGGGGAATGTTCTTGTCAATTCTACATCTCTGAACAAGGATAACGTGGAAAGAATACAGATAGGGCTACAGTAAATCTCCTTCTGAGTTATATGAGTTGTAAATGTGTTACTTTTAGGGTGTCTATGAAAAACAGTTCTCAAAAAATAACCTTTTGCCTAATAGATATTTAGCTACCCCCATCTGTTTTTTCTTCCCCCTTTCTAATTAAAGTGTCTTCTTCTTTCCAGGTTATTCACATGCAAGCCAAGGATCACACGGCAGAACAGAGTAATGTCATGACACTATGAAGTCAATCACAGTTGGCTTATGTTGCTAACACTGAAAGCAACAGGAACCAACTGAGATTATTACTACTTTGATTTGCCACATATTTATTTATTGACTTCATTTGTAGGCTGCCATTTCTCCCAATGTGAACCCCAAACGGCTTACATCATTCTCCTTTCTACCATTTTATCCTCACAATAACCCTGTGGGGTAAGTGAGGCTGAGAAAGAGTGACTGACCCAGGGTCACCCAGCAAGTTTCCATGAAAGAGTGGGGATTCAAATCTGGCTCTCCCAGTCTGGAACCATTCTTCCTGAGCCAAGACAAAAATGTGTGAGCCGGAGGCTAAAAAACTTTGAGCTAACTCACACTAACTCAGCTTAGAAGAAGAAGAAGAAGGGTTTGGATTTATACCCCGCCCTTCACTGCCCAAAGGCATCTCAGAGCGGCTTACAAACTCCTTTCCCTTCCCCTCCCCACAACAGACACCCTGTGAGGTAGGTGGGGCTGAGAGAACTTCTGCCAGAAACTGTCCTTGAGAGAACAGCTGTGCCAGAGCTTGTGACTGACCCAAGGTCACATCGGCAGGTGTGAGTGGAGGAGTGGGGAATCAAACCCGGTTCTCCCAGATTAGAGTCCGCACACTTAACCACTGCACCAAACTGGCTCTCAAACACCTCTCAGTGTTCTTAGAGGGAACACTGCTTCCAGATCCTAGCCCTGCAGTCTCCACTGGTTCCCAAAGTGGTCAATACCACCCCCTCAGGGGCAATGGAATGATCCAGGTGGGCTGAAATGATTCAGATGCAGATCCACAAACTGCATCTTTTTGTCTCCTTCTTGAAAGTAGATGTCCAGGGTGGCACTGAGTAATTTTTTTTTCTGAAAAGGGGGCAGTAGGCCAAATACGTTTGGGAACCTCTGGACCTCTGCAGCACACTGGCTCAGTCAGTCCCACAGAGGGCTGCCCACAGCCATTCTGGTTTAGAAAAAACACATGGGAGAGGGAGGCTGAAGCTTCTCCTCCCCTGAGCTGACTTGGACCCTGAAGAGCTAGGGAACATCAGTCCTCTAGAGTCACGTCTGTCTGTAAAAAAGGCTGAGAAACCCACACCCAACCTGAGGCAAACATAACATCTAGTTTGATCCTCAGTTCCCATCCCTTCCAATACACCCTGGTCCTTTCCGCATTTGCCTGCCACTCTGGATTTTCTCAGTGTTCGAGTTGAGGCAATTTAAGTCCACGACAAAACAGCATCCAAATAACCTGAGGCAACAGCAGGCCGAAATGGAACTGACCACTGAAGGGAGGTAATGTAATGCAGAATGGAGGGGGGGACCCAGAATAAAAGGAAGGTTGAACTCGATTTTAGTGAAGAATGAGGGGAAAACCTGGATTAGAAAGGAGGTTGAATTCGATTTTAGTGCAGAATGGCTTGGAAGACACTTCAGCAGACATGGATTAAAAGGAGAGTGCAGAAAGGGCCTCTGTTGAAGGCTCCGCTCTGTCTGACCCTGTCATAGCTTCTCCCATGCCATTTTAAAAACCAACAGGAGCTCTTTCTGTTAAAGCCATGGTTCTCAGACTTTGGAGCAAAGTGGTTGTGACTCTGTCACAGGTGAATCACAAGGCTCAAAGCCTTCAGCTGTGAGAGGAAGCTCTGGACCTCCCTCTTCACAGTGATGGAAGAAGGGGGAGGGGAGATGCTGCATTTCCTCCTTCTTTTATGATGTGGCTCTGCTTTTCATTTCTTTCTGAAGCTCTGTTTTGGAAGAGGAAAATTCGTGTGTTTTTATAGGCTGGAACACAACTTTTCAAAAGACGTACACCTTTCATCAAGAGCTGTTCCAAGAATCACGCAGCTGTAGTAACTTACTATGCAATCTTGATTTCTGAGAAAAAATGATCTTGCTGTCATCGCTTCTTGCCAGCGCTGAGATATACTCACAAGGCTGACTTAAACATCAAATCCTATGGGAGGGGATATTCTGCCCAGTTTGTTTATGCAACAGCAGAAAGTCAGCAGTAAACAGCTGGTTCTTGGGACTGCTCCACCGTATGGTCCGCAACAAGAGTGAGAGCGAGATGGAGCTGAATTGCTTCCAAGGATTTTAATATCCCATTGAATTCTGAGGGCAGCTGTTTGGTTTATAAAAAGCTCAGCCAGACCCCCACTCTGACCTCTTGCTGAGAATTTGTTGCTTCAACACTCAGGATGTTTGATTGTGGGTGTTTCGAAACTGAAGCGACATATTATTTACTTATTCTGTCCAGGGGTCCATCTGTTAACATGAGCAATGTGAATACAGGCCTCTCTGTACAATCAGACTTCAGTTTTTTTCCCACCTGCTACAATTTTATCCTATGTTTCCTTCAAGTTGCTTGGGGCATCATACGTGGGATCACCGCTCTTCCATTTTTATCCTCACATGAGGTTGCCAGCTCCAGCTTGGGAGATTCCTGGAGACTGAGGTGCAGTTTGGGGAGGGAAGGGGGACTCAGCATGGATGTGATACCATACAGTCCACCCTCCAAAACTGCCATTTCCTCCAGGGGAACTGATCTTTGTCATCTGGAGAGCAATTGTAATTCTGACAGAACTCCAGTCCCCGCCTAGAGGTTGGCAACCTTATCCTCACAATAGCTCAGTGAGATAAGTTAGGCTGAGAGTGTGTAACTGGCTCAAGACCACCCAGTCAGAGGAGGTTTCAGTGTGGGTTCCCCCATCCCTAGCCCAACACACTAACCCAAGTGTCCTCAGCCTGGTTTGGTTGCTGCTGCATTTGGAATTTCATTTGGAATTTCAAGAAAGGGTGGTGGGTGCCGGTGCAAAGTGGCCACGTTGGAAGGTAGGTCCATCACTAAATGTTGGGAGATTCACCAAAATGTTGGGAACCCGCATCCTCTGACTCTGCAACTCCCAGAATCGTATCATCTGTTCCATTTGATCATCTGGGAAGTTATCCAAGAGTTGGTACCTGAATCCCTTAGCCTCGCCTGTCAACTTTTCCTTTTGTAGTATGTTATGTGTATTATTCTGTAGACAGTTCTTCTGAGTTGTAAATGGTCTTAAATATGGTGGAAGAAAGGTGGTAAATAAACATACCAAAACAATGAAGTAGGACACAAGGGTTTTATGTGACCAATTCTCTTTCTGCTGTTATGTTGCCATTAGGTTACTGTTATGACTGCATTATTGTGGAGCTGGCCCTGAGTGTGTATTTATTTCATACTTGCATTGTAATCTAGTAATGTGAAAATATAAAATTGTAGTTATTTTTCTGTTGCTGATGATGAAGACTAGCAACAGTAAGGTGGGAGCCTATGAGGAATCATACAAGGAGGGGCAAACATCCAGAAAAATTTCCTCTAACCCTAGAACTCCTGCTCTAGGATACCATAAACTTTTGAGATGGCTAATGATAATGCTGTTGAAAGTCAAACTACATTCTGTCTTGGGTTCCCTCTTGCTTTTCTTCCTGATCCATCTTGCTCTGGAGGCAAATGAGAACCGAACTAGGAAGCAATGCATTATGCTAAACATAGTTGTGGATAACAAAAAATAATCCCCCAGTAATTCAGCTTCGCTATGACTTCTAGCAAACTTTCAATGGAATTCTGATACACTGTCCAACTCTGTTAAAAATAGTAATGGCATGTCTCCCACACTTAGGGCACCATGGGGGAGGGAAGAAGTTCTGAATGCTAAGTTATTGGTGTAATCTTTTTGGACTGTTGTTATTCAGTGTTGAAATTTCCTGCTTCAGAGGAGCACCCTCTCAATGAACAAGCAGTTTTAAGAATAAACAAACATCACCACTGCTTAGAACCCTTACAGGTATTCAGCCTCAGGGCAGAAACTGGATTCTTCAGTCTGCCAACTGGGGATGCAAGAACGATGTACACTACAGTGGTAAGGAAAGAAAGGTTGGATGCTTTGGCTTGAACTATGACTGATGCAAATGCTCCTCCCCACATATGTTTATTGGGTATTGACTCAACCACCCTTCCTTCCTCAACAATTGCTAGCTCCCTGTAACTCTGTCAGTTTGCTAGCACACACAGTACTCAGAAGCTACTGCTGCGTGTAGCCTAGTGCATTCTGCTACATATAGAGATTCCTGGCTGTACCATACCAGTGAATCTAACAGTTTAGACCCTTGCTACCAGTCACTGCAACCATTGCTTCCACTGACCAAACACTGAAGCAAAATGCTTAGAGTCCGGGATAGCTAATCAGTGTGAGCTCCCATTCCCAGTGATTGAGTCTGATAGTGAAAATATCTGATGTGTCTAGGATTCTTTCCAGGGGCTTGAATTGGGCACCTCATACATACTAACCCTGTGCTGTTCCACAGTAAGATGTCTTTTTCTACCTTGGTATGTATGGCTGATTTATTTATCTATTTAATTCATGGATACTTTGCCTTTCTCCCCAATGGGGAGCCAAAGCTGCTTACATCATTCTCCTCTCCATTCTATCCTCACAACAACTCTGTGGAGGATGTTAGAGTGGGAGGTAGAGAGTGTGACTGGCCCAAGGTCACTCAGCAAGCTTCCATGGCATGAGTGGGGATTTGAACCTGGGTCTCCCAGATCATAGTCCAACACTCTTAACTATTGCACCATTCTGATGTTAACCCCAGGGCCGAATGCCCTATGGTGTGTCTGTTTTCTTGTGTTCCCAGATACTTGGTTAGAAGAATAATCTGCCGTGTGTGAGGTTTTGATTCTAGTTCCACTTTCTTTCCTGTTTTGCTAATCAGCTTGCTGTCAGCCAGGAGATGAGCTTTCCCTTGTTCCAGTTTCCCCCTTATGGATGAAGTAGACATGATTCTTTGAGTTGACCCAGCTCTGATCTATGTCACAATCAAGCATCGTGTCCAGAAAACAAATTTCCCAAGCATGCTGGGACCAAGATGCAGGAGGAGAAGGGACTTCAGTCTCTCCTCCCCTGTTTCTTGAGCTGAAGGGGCCTGTGGGGCCTTATTTGTCCCACTGTGGGGCTGCACATGTTGGAGTAATATTTGGTTACCACGTCAATCAGACTTGTGCCAAATAGTTTGGCACTAAAGGAATTTGAACCCTTCACTCCTGCTTTCCACATGAATCAGCAATTTGGGAGAAGACAGATATGTCTTCTGTGAATGTGCAGCTGTGTGTCTGGGTTTTGTCCCAATTATCTACATCTCCTTTGCCTTGCAAACAGCAGCTACTTGGGGCATGATTATTCCCTAGGAACCTGAATCACTGGGTAAGAAAGGTCCAGGCTTTCCTGTGGGGATTCCCTTTGCCGAATGAGTTGTGCAAATGCATTTGCCCCCACAGATGGAAGAAAGAGTCATACAACAGTAGTTGGGAAACTAAAGGCCACTTTATTTATTAATAAAACAATGGCAAGGGCTGACTGTATGAAGCGGCATGGTCAAGGCCTGGGGTCACTCAAACTCAAACCCACCCTTGCCATAAGACGGGCAATGCACCTGGCCCCCAGGACATAGCCCACTGTAAGTGGCTCGTGCCCAGCCTCGGAACATGCCATGACGATCCCTCATCCACAGCCGCACAGCCTGTGTAGAGTATCCATCGAAGGCACTCCAAAAGGCAGTCTGCCCACCTTATCCCTGGCTGCAAGGCTGCAGTGATGATCCTGACAGACCCCTCTACCCTACAGGGTTGTTGATAGGTGCATTTTCAGGAGGGGTTCGAATTCTACCTATGGAGCTCCAAGAAGTGTGGCAGTAGGGCAGGCGACAATGCTCCATACCTATGCTTCTTCTGCTCTCTTCTTTGTTCTATTCCGTGGTTGGGTGGAGTTGGGATGACATCAGGGTGGTGTGCCAGCATCTGTATGCATTGGTTGGCTGCTTCCAGATATGGCTGGCATGGGGGAACTGTTCAACAATCCTTCATGACTGGTGCATGGGAACAGTGCTGTGGTAGACTCCTGTGCATTTGCTATCACCTCTTTCCAGTTGGGTTTTCCCCCCTCCAAAAATATTTTTTCTCTGCTGAGACAGCATGAGATGCTGACTTGCTACACTAGAGGTACAGCAAAAGTCAGCAATGTGCTACCATATGGGACTTAGCTATAAATCCATGATAATCCGTGATTATGGGGTAGCTTTCTTATTAATCGGGTGGTATGAAATCCCTTTATGGTAGCAACGTTTATAACCTGTGGAGCTGTAATCTGCTTTCCTCACTAAATGGGGCTGCCATATTTCCAGGTGAGGTTTCAAAGAACTGTAAGGACAGTTAAAGATTTCATCTTAACCTACAGAGACATTTAGAGCACTTTCACAATGCCCAGGGGTCCCTTTGTATCTAGTATTTCCAAGCTGTTAGTGTCCGAAAGCTATTACTTATTTATTTAGCACATTTTAGTCCTTGAAACAGAAGAAATAGTGAAGTTCTTAAGTTTTTAGCCACTTATAATAAATGTCTCCCTTAAATAAACAATAACCCCCGTTAAAGGACCGGGCCATGCCCACAGTCATAGATGCTAAAAGGTATTTTTCCCCCTACACATGATCACTTAAGTATAAGAATCTGGAAAAATCCTAGCAGGAATCTTTTAGTGAGCAGAGCTGGATGGAATTTGAATGGCTACCGTTTTGGGAGTGCATCACCTACCACCTCTTTCCTTAACCAAAAACTAACCTATTCTCAAAAGAAGTTGTCATTCTTTAAAAACAAATGGGACGGGGAGGGGGTTGTAGAAGAAGCCCAGCAGGAACTCATTAGCATAATAGGCCACACCCAACAGCAGAAACTCATTAACATGTTAGGCCATACCCCCATGCTACCAGAAGTGTGGCCATCCAGCCACACCCACCTTTTGCTTCTTATTCTGTTTACCTTCTTTGTTGTCAAAACCCAGGGGGTTTTTTTGTAGCAGGAACTCCTTTGCATTTTAGGCCACACACCTGTAACGTAGCCAATCCTAATGCATTTCTGCTGTTGGGTGTGGCCTATTATGCTAATGAGTTCCTGCTGGGCGTGGCCAACTTGGGAGCCAGCCGGAACTCCGTTCCTGTGAATTCCTGCCCCAAAATAGCCCTGAATGGTTGTTTTTTTTAAAAAACAACAACTAGATCCTACCAAATTTTCTGCTTGATTGTGCCCAATCCCTGTCTTCACTGCAGCCTTGGCTTTTGCCTGTGTGTGTTCCCTGGATTAGCCTTTTCAATGGTCAAAAGGAGATCCTGCTTTCTCCAGTGGAAAAGCTGTTGGGATCCATCCCAGTGTTTTCCAAGGTGGGAATCAGTACTCCAGATGGTGTAAGTGTACTAGTTGCCTTCTCTTTAGCTTATGGCTCTTATATACAGCATCTCGCCTGAGTTGGTGACTGACATCTCCCACCCAAAATTGCAGTTGTACCAATGACATTGGTTTGTTACTCATGAGTCATATTTGACTAGTGTCAGACCACAAGGAGTGGCAAAGGCCCCCATGGAATTATTGCGCTAGAAATTATTTGTCCATATTTCTTTGTTTACCATTGACATGTTTGCTTGTTTGCTTTCTCAAAGGCTTGCTACTACATGAGTGCTTTGTGGCATACCATAGTGTATCTAACGGATGTAATACTTGTAAGGAGAGAGAAGAACTTGATGAACCTGTACCAAACTATGTGCCAAGGGATGGGATCTTGTCCAGGGATCCACACATTTTGGCTGGATTTGAGATCCACCCAAAACTTGTTTTTACTACCAATCTTGCCCTTCTCTTGAGGAGGAGAGATGCGTTTTGATTGCGATTTGTTCCGGCCACCCTACAGATTTTTTAGAGCTACAGTAATTCAGGATTTTAACAAAAAGGCTGAATGTGTTAACACAGTCTTTTTGAACCGTATTTTTGGTATTCCCAGTTCTGTTGGTTATTTTACCCTGTGTGCTGAGTTAGGTCTCCATACCACAGAATCCACTGCTTGGATTGCTACTATTAAATACTGGCTGCATCACTATTTCTGACCCCCCCAAATAGCCTCATTGCCTCCCTACCCACCAATCTGTTTGTTTCTAAATGGTCCCAATCAATATTTGATAAAATCCATTTATTACACATTTATTCAAATTCCTTGGCCAATTCTAGTGAAATTTATATAATTCATACAATCTGGAGAATCTGGGATATTGATTCTCAACTAATAAATGCTGGAGCAGAGGGAGTTTGTTCCCCATGTTTCCTGGGCCCTTCCTATTTACAAAATTCTATGGCTCAGTACTTTTCAAATTTAGTAATCCCATCTCGACATAGAGCTTTCATGCTGGTGAGATTCAATATATTCCCTCGGCCATGGTCAGAGGCAGATATAAGGGTATCCCCCTTCAGGAGAGACTCTGCAGGTGTCACTGCAGAGAACCCGATTCTGTACAGCATATCCTCGTATACTGCCCATTGTTTACTCAGTTACATTTATGTTTGATTGGCCCTTTCCTCCAAACCTCTAAGACCATGACCTCTAGAAGCATTCAATTCTTGCTGGCAGACAAATTCTCTGAAATTACATGGCAGGTGGCAGAGTTCTTGGCAAATGTACAGAAATGGAGAAAGAGAAAGGAAAAGGGGGAGAAATAGGAGGGGAAAAGGAGGGAGGGAGAGAGAGAGAGAGAGAGACTGAGAAAGAGAGGCTATATAGTATTTAACCATGTTTTATAATGTTTTTCTTTCCTTCTCTGTTTGTTAAGCTTATGCTCCATAATTGGTTTTAACCTTAGTGACTTGTTGTTCAACACCATAGTTACTTGTATTTACACTGCTTTTACTTTGGCTATCTGGCAAACTGTATTGTTAGTTCTCCTTTGATGTTACTGCTATGCCAATAAAGGTTGTGATGATGATGATTGCGATACCATGTTCCAGAGGCATTCTAAGCACCAACAAGGCCCAGCATGACTACAAGTGCAAACTCTCCCTCTTCCCCAGCTCTGAGCTGAATGTGTGTGTGTGATTGTGCTGGGGCTCAAATCACTTGTCCCCTGTTTTCTGAGGCTCTCTGATGGTTGGTGCACAGTCAGTGAGATCCCCTTGTTCTTCTCCAGGCTTGGTTTTAAGTTAAGAAATCTTGCTGGAATAAATGCAGTAGTGAACATCTTTGGAAACTACTGGGTGTTTTTCTGTATGTTATGGGTGTCCTAGACAAATCCCCCCCCCCCAAGTAGAAACAATAAAGGAAGATCATATTCTGTGTTGAAATCTTGGCACATGAAGGAAGACCTGTGCAGCCTTATGGTAACTCATAGACAATCACAGTAAATCACGAGACACTGTATTTAGAACCCATTACTCTTGTTCCTGAGATGCTCAGGTACAGCTGTGTAAGGGATTTTGGCTGTCTCTTCCTGCCACAGTGTTGGTGATGATTTCATTCAGGGATATGTGACAAGGAGAAAGCAGGGATTAATCCTTCCAAACTGTCTTCTCTGATTACCAAACCCCACCAGAAGAGTTAGTGTTTAACAGTTCATCACATCAATAGTTTGATCAACTGCCTGAAGCTCTTTTTAAAAATTCACCATGCCACCATCCTTAAATAACACGGGGAGAGAATATCAGGCTATTTTGTTGTCTCTTGAATGTTATATATCAAAATAAGGAGGGAAAAACATCTCTCTTGTGCAACCTATTTGATAATTGGAAATGATTCAGCAGGGGCCTAGTATTGACACTGGCCAATGTATCATACAAAGCTCTTATATAACAAAGGACAAACAAGACTCCAGATCCAATACTTGACATATAAGACTAGTTAGAGGGCCAAGGGACACAGGACACTGGGTACTTTGGTTATAAAAACTCTGGGTAATTTGTAGTACTGGGGTGGCTCATGCTATTTCCTTGATTGAAAATGCCTCCCCTTGGTTAGGTTTAAGTCAGGTAGGGAAAAAAAGACAGGCACTTGTATTGTGATAGTCTTTTTCTCTACTGAGGCTTAAAACAACCAGGGGAGATTTGGGACTGGGGAAATGATGAAAGAAGGGGGATTTAACACACATTCACACACATCTCATCACTGGTGAAGATCAGGAGTCTCCACAGCTGTTTTTAGGGATAAATTACATGTCTGGACTTCCAGTTACATAACTCCAATGCAATTTGACTAGAGTTGTGAGGTTGTGGCCTGGCACTCCCAGGAGGACTTAGGGGTGGGGACAGGCAGGCTGGCATCACACAGGTGTGTGCCACCAATTCCAGCAAAAACTGGAAGTGACATCATGATATTGGGGTTGATGCTTTAGGATTCATCAAAAGTCTATGAATAAAACATTGAATTTTGTGTCCCATTTTCCTCATTTCCACCCCCCTCCACTGCCTTTGAAGAGCTGGCAGGCAATGAACAAGATTTCTGAAAGCTGGCATCCCTTAATTTGACCAAAAGGGAGCATTTAGATCAATGTGTAAAAATGCATTGAACTGAGTATCCTTAATATCTCAATTACATTCCAGGTAGGAGGCATACAGGGGATGGTGAGTAGAAAAGCTGGAATCAGGAAGAATGGGGGAAGGAGAGGAGGAAAGATGGAGGCACGACAAGTCCTACAGTGTACGGGATACTATGCATACATGGCCAGATGTGCTGTGTATTGATGCAGTTTTATGCATGTTGGATTCCCCCAATTCAGAATTTGATTTCAGGCAGCACGCAAGTCCATTGGGATGTCCAATGCCATGCATTTCTAATTTCCACAAAATATCTATGGAGGGATAGGAGCAACTCCCATGTTAGCAGAAATATAAAGTGAGTACTGATTCTGAGATTAACTTGACTCTGAGAGAGCATTTGCTTTCCCTTGAAGCACAGACTCACATGAACTAAACACAACAAAGATTCTCATGTATGCTGAAATAAACCAAGGCTGTGCCTAGGCATTTTGGTAAGCTTAGTATTTCCCATTTAAATAACTACTGTTAGAGACTCTCACCTACATTATGTGAAATTTTCTGCCATGTTTCTACATCAGCACCAGTCTACCTCATTAACATGTAGACAAGGTTGCTCTTTTTTGTGACAAAGCTCTTGTGATTTTAAATGCTGCATGACAGGGAGGAATTCAAGTGATATGACAGAAACTAACTAGCTATCTGTAGATGAGATATTAGAGACAAGGCCCTAAAATAGAATCCATGAAAGAGCTTGCAGGCTACAAGCAGACCGTAAGAAACATAACTAAAAGCAATGGAATGCTTTAACGAAAGGTCTGCCTAAAGAGAAATATTTTGGCCTGGCACTTAAAATGCATTAAGGTAGGTGTCAGGTGAGTCTCAAGTGAGAGGGCATTCCACAGCCTAGGTGTCCCCCCCACAAAAAAGGCCATGTCTCCTATCACCAACTGGCTCACCTCTGCTGGCAGGGACAGAGAGCAGGGCTTTTGGAAGAGGATCTTTAACAGCAGGCTGGACTGTGCAGGGGCTGGTGGTGCACTGTGTACAACATAAAACACAAAACTGCAAGATTCCCAATTGGAAATATTCTCAGATTTCATGGCTCTTCTGCTCTGATTCAGTTTGGTCTTTTGATAAATCTGCAACCTGGATCATTTGTACTGCTTAAAGTTTTAATAAACTTGAAATGGAAAAAAAAACCCTTTTACGTGTAAAATGGTGTGCTGTGTGTTAGTATTCCATGGTTTATGTATCTTACTTCTGTGTCACCAAAAGGAAATACTGTATTGCATTTATGTTTTAATTTATGAACTCTGTCCCTTAATTATTTACGTAACCATTTTTTCCCTGCTTCTTCATGGCACAAAGCAACTTACAATTTGGGGGGGGGGAACCCAAACAAAACACAAAACAAAACCTTAGATCCAAAATAAAGCTCACACAAACATGCAGTCAACACAGTGTGTTATTATTCAAATTTCAGCTGATTGCTGTCATACATTCAATCAAATAGAGAGGGGAGAAAGTTCATAGTTTTACTTTTCAGAACAAAATGGCTTGAATTCTCTGTGGCTTTCCTTTATGAGTCACCTGTCACGCAAGCCATTAAGAAGCACTTCTTGTGCACAGGAAAAGTCATCTCAATTCACCACATTTCATGCCCCCTGGAGGTGCAGCCACCTTCTAGCTCACTGCCTCTGAATTTCTAATGCCAATTTTGGAAACACAATATAAAGGAATAATGTGGGAGAGCAGGAATATTAGGTTTTGATTTTAGCCTTTAGAAATATGGAGAAGTTTGGAATGAATTAGGTAAACCCTAATACAGAGGAAATATAAACCAGTAACTTCAAAACTGTACATCAGGACACACTGGTGAACAGGGTTGCTGCCTCCAGGTTGGGAAATTCCTGGTGATTTGGGGATGAAGCCTGGGGAGAGTGCGGTTTGGTGAGGGGAAGGAATTCAGAGGGGTATAATGCCATAAAGTCCAAAGCAGCCATTTTCTCGGGGGAACTGATCTCCCTTCTCCGGATATCAGTTATAATTCTGGGAGATCTCCAAACCCCACTGGGAGGTTAGTAGCCCCATGGGTGATCCCTGAAACATGAAGACTCTAGTGAGCCCAAAGTCCTCATTCAAAGAGGAAGCTGCCTGCTGCACCTCTGAATGAATTTGTGCCCCTCCCTCTTTCCTATCAGCCTGAACTTGAGATAGGTAATTCTGCTCTGCATTGGGAGTGATTGGATCACTCAGCCACTCCCAAAGAGGAGGCATACTGGAGTGACTCGTCTGCAGAAGAAGTTGCTCTTTGTGTCTCTCTGTCAACTGTGGGGGAGAGAAAAACTGCAGCAACATGCCCCAATTCTGGAGATAATCTTAAAATATCTTATAGTTAAATTGAAACTAAAGAGGTATAGAATTTGGTACAATGAAAACTTCCAGTTGTAATAACTAAGGGTGGAATGGGACAATTGTGTGCTGGCTTTTCACTGCACCATGAAAATGTCTTTTTTTTTCTGGAAGGCATTTGATCAATGGATTTAGGGCACTGAGTTCTCTTAACAGTTTGGTGAGATTCTTTGATTGCCTCTAAGGATATCTTTATAATGTTTCATATAGTGTTTTAACTCTTCCTTTTATATTACGCTGCTAAAATATTTTGAATGTTTAATGTTTTTAGGCTAGACTGTATCCACTTTTGCACTGGCTAGACTGTATCCACTTTTCTTTGTCACATTTCCTAAACAGACTTCCAAAAAATGAATGGAAGATTAGAGATTTCCTCATGATTTGTTTACAGAACTGTCTCCTTTATTTTTAACTGTAACCTATATATAAATATAATGCATAGAAATTGTGGCCTATTTATAATGAAAATGTGTCTTAAACAAACACTGTGTTTTTTAAATCTGCCTGTTAGTTCTCTAAACGCCATGCTAAGGCCAGTCATAATTATAAATGTAAATGTTTTGGAAATTTTGAAGCCATGGGAAAAAAAAATTCCCCCCACAATTGGGGGAAGGGGGAAACACAGATGTTGGAAAAAATTAAAATATATGTAATCCTTACTTTTCTATCAAGCCTAAGCTTCTTTTTATTGATTTAAAAACATAAAATGAATAATTTATGACTAAGTTAGCATATAAAATAATACTGGACTCAGCTGGACTCAGCCATTTCCAGCATTGTTGTGTTCCATGGTAGTCAGGCCTAGCTGGTGGTGACGTAGGGTTGCCAGACTCGCTGGTAGAGGTGGGGGTCCCCCACTTACAGGACTACCTCCCAGCCACCAGTCAGCTGGCCAGTGTGGGGAACATACTCCCCAAAAAGGAGAGAAGCCAAATTTACCATAGAGTTTTTGCCCAAATACCAGAGTGTCGCCCCAACATCCTGGACATGATGATGTCACTTCTGGGTCATGTGGACAGTGACATTGTCATGTAGATGTACATCTTATGGGCCTCCCTGCTGCTCCCAGTTAGTCCCCCTCCCCCACTGGTTGTCAGAGGGACTGGGCAACTCTATCGTGATGGGCCAGGGATGTTGGCTTCACTGATGCCCTACAGTGGGAGAGTGGAGGTATGGTCAGCAGAGCTGGGCCTGTAAAGGGCTCAAACTACAGTGCAGTTGCTGGCAATGGTGTCTCTGACAGTAAGTCCAGATCCTGGCTCACCTCCACAGGAGACCCCAATCCCAAACATTCCTTTTAACTTTTTTTGCTCCTTTCCCCCTCCAGCTGTACCTTTACTACCTTTTATCTTTTAACTTTTTTGGTCTGTTTCCCTCCCTGCATTGCAGCTCTGACACTAACTGAGGCTTGGACTCTAATGCAATATTGGTTGGGAATTAGCTGCCAAGGTCTCACAACATAGGCCCTTTTCACATTACCATTCTAAACTGGATGATATTCATTGCTGCCCCGATTTTGAGTAAAGCGATATAGGAATGGAGGTTTCATACAGCAAATTGCCTTCCATTAATGAGCTCTGAAATGCTATGGCCATTTCAAACAGTGCTGCTTCTCCCCCCAGCCTTTTTCACCATGCAATCTTCCTTGGATTTTTAAAAAAACATTCTAATGTGAACGCTATAGCACTAAGCACTTCAGTGCTATAGCGGCACCACTGAGATGCATAGCGATCACATTAGAACATTTTAAAAAGTGTGTTGAAAAAGGGCAGGGGAAAAGTGGCATTGTAGGAAACTCTATGGACATTTTGAACAGCACACCACAGTGATTCAGAAGCGCAATGAAGGGGTAGAAAATAGAAGAAAGCAGTTTCCCTCAAATGCAGTTCAGCTGCGCTTTGCTAACCTGATGCAAGCAGGTTTGTATGAACAGGTAAATAAATTCCACTAGCAGCCGGTTACTAAAATGAATCTGTTTGAAATGAAAGAAAAAATCCATTGGCAACCAGTTACTAAAACAGAATATAAAGGCAGTTTGAAAAGGGTCATAGTCTTGCAAGATTTCAGTGTCATTCTTTTCTTTAAAAACAGACATTGCTTTTATGGTTTTAGAGCATTTAATGTATTTTTTTTTAACCTTTCCTATTTTTTGTGCAAACCTGGGGCCTCCCCAGGCTTATAGAAAAACAGTCCGTCTCTGTACATGAGCCCATTATGCTAATTTTTGATCCACATTCTGAGACCACTGTTCAGAATTAGACATCATATATTTATAGAATTTCCGTATTCTAAGATTTGAAGTGCAAATTGCAGGTTGAATTATTTACAAATGCAAATTTCAAAGTTTATCAATTCTCATCTCACACTTTTTAAAATGATATTCTGAGTCACTATTGTATGTTTCAGTAGTGGAAAGGAAGAGATTTTCAGTAATGGGATCAAGATGAGCAAGTTCTAAATTCCCTCCCTTGGTTTAAGTGAAAAACAACACATTAATTTTTTAAAAAGAGAATTGGTTGTAACTTTTTTTTCATGAGACACAGTAAGTATATCCTTGTTATTGTCACAGGAATATAGCATGGACACAAGTGCACATACCCTTCTGTTTGAAGTAAAGGCATTTGTACTTTTGGATTGCATAGCATATAGGCCCATTTCATTATTTATAACAACACGCATTATACAGAACCTAAGCAAGCCAGAGATGTAAGTGCTCACATCTGGACTGCAACATCGTGGGTAAGGAGAGAATCACCCCACTCCCTAAACAGCCTGCTTTTAAGAAAAGCAAATACTGGAAAACAAACTGGTGCATCCATTCCTAGAAGTAACAGTTTTGCTAAAAGGATCTCCAGTTGGGCTTTTGACAGCAGAGTTTTCTTAAGAGTCCTTAACACAGTTCAATCTGTTCTTATCCCTCCCCAAATAATGAAATTTGCCCCATTTTTCTATTTGTAAATCAGTTCCTTCATTTTCTTCAGGGGTTAGATGGATACTGGCAACTCCCCTCCTTCCATAAAAGCAGAGGGGGTGGATTTTTGTTTTGTTTTGTTTCTTGCCACTCAAGGGTTTGTGGATTTTGCTGCACTGGAGCTGACAGCTGTAACGTTTCCATCTGCCGCCTGCTGATTAAGTGCCAATTCGGCAGCAGAGGCAGTCCTTGATTCCTCCGTAAATATATTACACAGAAGCTGTGATTATGGCTTATTCAACAATCAGCACTTGTCCCATGGAGAGAGGAGTCAAAATGGCAAAGCAATGACATGTGAAGCAACAAACACATGGAAGTTCCATTTAACAAAGCAGTATGCCAACTGGAGGCTTTATGGCAACCAGTGGCCACTTTGAGTAGATTTGGGGCCTTCCTCTACTGTGTTCATGAACAGCAGCTTAGATTGCCTGTCTCTCTTGGAGGGGCCATAGCTCCGTTGTGGACCATTTGCTTTCTACACAAGCCAATTCTGAACTCGGTCGAGGGATATGTTTATTTCTTTGATTTCGATCCCACCGTTGTAGTCAAAAGAATGACCAGAGTGGCACACAATAAACAGAATACTATATCGATAAAACACAACAATTAAAATCAATAATGATTCACTAATACCTGAAGCAAATACAAGCAGCCAAGGCACCAAGGAGGAATACATTTTAAGGGAGTAAATAGTATCTGAACTGTAGCCTGAGGGAGAGAAGGAAACAGGTGCACTATCCACCTCCAGCTACAAGTTGTCCAATTTTTTAAAATAGTCTTTTTATTTGTTTTTGTTTTTCTAAATAGCCTTTTTATTCTGCGGCAGCAAGCTTCATAGTAGAGTATGGATCTGAAGCTTGGGCTCTCATATCCTAGTCTATGATTATGATTTTAAAAATAAATTGATAATTGTTGCCCTCCCCCAACCTGGAGTGGTCCAAGCACCAGCCAGCTAGGGTTGCCTGGCAACCTACTTTGGTGGGCAACCTGCTGCCACTAGTCTCCAAAAAGGAGCAAAAAGGAAGGTGGGGAGGGCAGCATTTGACAATGCCATGACATCACTTCCAGGCAAACACCATGGTGATGTCACCATTAACAGGTGATATTCCAGGATTTTCCTCCGTCTCTGTAGTTTTTAGCATAGAGCTCAGGGAAATTCCTAGGGCGTTGTGCAATGAGGTGATATTACTTCTGGTACCTGCCCAGCAGTGATATACCGTGCTGCATGATGCCATTGCCCCCCCCTCTCCTGGCAACCTTCTACCCAGCTGACCTGCCCAACTCTGCAAACCCAAGATTATCCCTAGATCATGTTTTTTTCAAGATCAACATCACCCTTATCTTGAAACAAAGATCCTCTTTTAGTTATTATGACTAAATGTAAATAATTTTGACAATAGATATGTTACAATGTGTTTAATGATACATTATAAACGAGTTAAGTTATTTCAATGTTACAAGGTTTAGCTCAATATCCAAACATATGGTTGTACTACCTGTTGTGACTCTGCACTTTCCCACATAGATTTGTTCCTATTGGTTCTAGCCCCATACTGCTCTGATTTATCCCCCGATTTCTGTACACATTTTTGTGTCTTTAGTTTCCAGTTTGGGTTTTGTTTTCCCCTAGGTTCTGTCTGGTTCTTTTGAAACCACTTTTACCCCAAGAAACTTATTCTGAGTCGGCTTTTTTCTTGCATGAAATGTTTCTGTCGGTTTTCTTTGTCCCACCCGCTCCCACCGACTTTTAGCCAACTTTTCAATGACTGGACTATCATCATGGTCAAACCACTCCCTCTCCTTCCCCCCAAAGATGTGGGGTTTCAGGGGTTTTTTTATAAAGGCTCTACAATATTGATATATCAATGTAATGTAATGGCTGAGGACAGGCTGCAGTGGGAGCCAGTTGTGGCAAAAGTTTATTCTGGGGTTTCCCAGTCACACAGCACGAACTGGTGCGGGAGCATACCGGGAGGAGGCGCATGGGAGCGTTCAGACTGCTGGCCTGGAGGCGCGCTGTAAATGGCTTTTTCCTGGTAAATCGGCTGGATGCCTATGTGTGTATGGGCGCATGAGCATCCAGTTGATTTGGGGAAGATCCCACTGCACTGGCACCGCGGAGCACAGCCAATCATATTGCTGCTCCCTTATGCACAATGTGGGTTGCTCCCAGCTTTTCTGCACAGCGTTCACACTGCCAGGAAGCAGACAAACGCGGCATAAAGGCACTCTTTGGGGATTTGCTACCACATTTATGAGGTATCTATTAAACACGGGAGCAGCACAGGTTGCCTACGGGTGGGGAATGCCAGGCAGATGTGCCTGTGTGAACGCCCCCTTTAATCCGCTTTTAAAACATCGCTGAAACATGTCTATAGCAGGGCAAATTGCCAGTCTGAACTCAGCCAATGACAGCTTAAACAGATTCTCTGAATTCCCAAATTTCGGCCGAGGACAGACTGGCAGTTTGCCCCGGTAGCCAGTCGTCGCAAAAAAATCCCGGATTAAACTATACCGGGTTTTCCCGTCCACACAGCGGGGGCTGCTGCTGGAACATACGGGACGGAGGCGCGTGGGAGCGTTCAGACTGCCGCGCCGGAGGCATGCTATATTCGCCGTTTCCCCATTAATTCGGCTGTGGGTGTATGGGTGTATGTGCGCATGAGCGCTCATGCGCATAAGCACATTTTGCCGATTTTTTTTTTTTGCCCTGCAGTGCTGGCACCGCATTGGGCAGTGGAGCGGAGCACAGCCAATCACACTGCTGCTGCCTCGTGCCCAACGCGGGTTGCTCCCGGCTTTTCACCTGCACGTTCAGACTCCCCGGAAGCGGAGAAACGCGCAATGAACGCGGGCTTCTGGATTTGCGACAGCTTTTATCAGGTGTTTTTTTAAACCGGCTCTGAAGCACGAGAGCACCGGTAGGCTACGGGTGGGGGACGCCAGGCAGATGTGCCTGTGTGAACATTCCATTTAATCCGATATTGAGTTGTTGTCAGCCCGGGTCCCTTCCCGTGGCAAATTGCCAGTCTGTCCTCGGCCTTCATTTCCCCTCCAAAAAAGTCAGTCTGTAGCCCCTCCCTTGCAGGGATATGCCTTTTCTCTTATATCTTGGTGAAGGAAGAGCCTTACTTTTCTTTTTAAAAAAATGAAAACTGGGAATTCAAAGAGCCTGCTTAAACTATCATTACAACACTATATTGATATATCACTACTTTAGGGCAGATATATATATTTTTTTTAAAAAAAAGGGAGTTGTGATGATGCCACTGATGATGACAGCAATGATGACAGAAACTTCCCTTGAAAATTCTCATTATTTAAGGCATGTGCAAAAGATAATAAGCTGAAAATGCACTGGGAGTGCAGACATGCAGAATAACTATGCCCAAACCGATTCCAGTGCTTGTGGATCAACTGCCAAGAAAATAAGGAATAAGTCAAGCCTGCAGAAAAGATAAGAGAGAGTTTCTATCCAACAAATACACTTTCTTTGGTTTACTACACAATTTATTTTCTACTGTGAACTTCTGTTTTTTCTTACCTTCCAGAAGGCAAAAATTAAAGATACATATGCAATGGCAGTGCAGCTGAGTCCAGCTGAAGGCAGAGGCAACAAATGCAGAACAAATGCATATGGCATCCATCCTCCCCAGCCTCTTGCAGGACCCGCTTTCTCTGTGAGAGTCTGGGGAGGGTAAAAGGGCCTCTACAATTTGCCAGGCTCTCCTCATAAGGAGGCAGACGTTTTGACACGGAGGGCAATCTAGGTACTCCTCCAGTTGTGAGGTGGAAAGAGAGGAAAAGAAAAACAGTATTAACCCCCTCCTCCCTCTTTTGCTAAGTTCCTGCCAGCCTAGGGTTGCCAACTCCACTTGAGAAATTCCTGAAGATTTGGAAATAGATCCTGGGAGGGGCAGGATTTGGGGATGGGAGTGACTTCAATGAGGTATAATCCCACAGATTCCACTTCCAAAGCATCCATTTAGTTTCCTGGGGAAACTGATCTCTATTGTCTGGAGAGTTGGAGATTATTTGTCTGGAGATCAGTTGAAATTCCAGGAGATATCCATGCCCCGCATGGGGGCTGGCAACCCTGTGCTGGCCACTGAGACAGGCAACCCAAGGACATGGAGGGGCACTTCCTGAAATACTAGTGGCTGGGAACCCCGTAGCCTCACAAAGGAAAAATAAAGATGGGGGTGGAGGAGAGAAAAAGATGGGCAGATGGATGAACTGGTAGGGGAGAGGCTGATAGGCAGAGAGGCAGGTAAAAGTATGTAGGTTGACTAAGGAAAGAGAAGGAAAAGGAAGAGGCTGCATATACTGCCAATGGCAGACAGAGAGGAACAGAAAAAGGGAGAGAATATGGGCTCCTATTAACCTTTGTTATTGTATGAAAATATGGGCTCCTATTGTTGTATGGAAATATGGGCTCCTATTAACCTTTGAAGAACAAAAGTGTTAAGCTTATTATTAATACTATGGGAATAAATAGATTTTTTTTTTAAGTTCTGGAATTACTTGAATATTATATTAAAGGTAATGAAGGTATTGATTATAGTTCTAATACTTTATTCTGTATTTTACTAGTAATTAAATAATTAGTAAGAATAAAATTTAGGTTTAGATAAACAAGACAATATTAAGGTTTTTACAATGATTTAATTTTAGCATAGAAGGTTAAAGATGTAATTTCTTTTATCAATAGATTATCGCTAACCTTAGGAAAGTTCTTGTTTATTCTTTAAAGAGAGAATCTATCCCAAAATTCTATAATATAGATGGTTTTAATGTCTGCTCCTATATTTGAAATATGTAATACATCCAATCTTACCTGTTGTATGTAACGACTCATAATATTTGACAGACCTGATGAATTTATATTTTCCCCTCATCCCCTTTTCCCTTCTGTATCCCACCTTTTTTCTGAGAAAATAATTTTTAAAAATTTAAAAAGAAGGAAAAAAAGTGTCACCCATCTTTTAACATTTTAACATGTGAAATCATTATGGAATATCTTATAGATGATGCAGGACCTGCAAAAGAGGGTGATTGAAAAGATGGAGCTCAGTGCACAGTTCATGTAACCAGCCGTAGAGCAACAATATTTTAAAGTGGTGGTGGTGCAGGGAGGGGTGAGAAATCTAAAACAATTGCCAAGGAGTCAGCAAAAAGATACACAAGGGTGTAAAAAAAGGGAAAATCTTTGGGATGAGGTCTCAAAGAATATTCCAGCTCTTTCTCCTGAAACTCTCTCTCTCTCTCTCTCTCTCTCTCTCTCTCTCTCTCTCTCTCTCTCTCTCTCTCTGCACTGAAAAGGTTGCCCTATGAAAAATTCAGTGGTTTTATTTTCTTCAAGTTGAAAAGGTAACAAAACTGTACACTCATGGCTGATTTTGGGCAAACATCCAGTTGTGAGGTCAGCCTCCTGCCGGCATACATCCACCAACCATCTTGTTTACAAATGATAACCGCGTCGGGCACTGACACGCTTGTTCCAGTGTCTGTTCGAAATCTGCAAATAAACAGCGTCATCTGGAAGTTGCCTCATCCTGGTTTTCTACATTCTGAACCATTACTCAGGTCTCCTAAGGTTTCCTAAGTGCAAAGCTTTGAGGTAAGGCAGGCTCCTATCTCATGCATTGATTTAACTATATATAGACCTGCCTAATAATAACTAAGCATTTCTATAGCATTTTCAAGTGAGGAAAACTTCTCATATATAGTATCTCATAATTTTAGCAAGGGGACAGTAAGATGAGGGTTGGATCCAGCTAGATTTTCTCCTTCTCCCGTTCTTCTCCTTAGTACAGAGCCCAATCCACATGGCTTTTGTACATTCAGGCCACATAATCCCCAGCATAAACTTTCTGCATGGTCAAAGGGGGCTTCCTTTTTCACCAACTGAAAAGTTCATTGGACCCAGCTCCTCATCAGTATTAACGAAACAGTCAATGAGATGGTAAGATGTCCACCATGATCCCATTGTGTGCTTTTAGAAAACAATAGTTGGAGGGTGTGTCCCAACTATGATGTAGGGGGAGAGGTCATTTAGCCCTCTTCCTTGCAGTGTGGCTGAGTGACTCCCCCTCTCTGAAGCCCTTTGCATAGAGACAAAAATAAAGGCAAAGAGAGGGCACCTAATTCCCTTCCCCCGGGGTTAATAAGTGTCTGGCAGGAAGTCAATTTTGACTGGTTAAATTACTTTCCCTGCACCATATTTATTTATTTAGAATATTTCTATGCTTCAGAGTCCTGCCCAAGGCTGCTTACAATTAAAAAAATGTAACCATGTAAAAACAAACCATTAACATCTATCTAATGCTCATTCCAAACAGGGCTCCTTGTACATTGGCTATTTCTTTTTTCAAACACTGAATCAACAATCTCCCAGCGTCTCCTATAGTTGTGTTCTTATTATTCTCATTTTGCAGAGGGAGAGCAGGTGAGGCTGACAGTGTGGCTTCCACAAGGACACCTGACTGATTTCATGGTAGGAGTGAAATTGTACCAAAGAATCTCCAGATTGGCTTAGTCTCCTTACCATTAGACTGCACATACTTCAGCATCCCATCTTGCACTCTGAGATACTGCTGAATGAATTATGAAACCAATCCTGTGAGAACGTGATGCCACAAGGTTCACAAACAGACCAAAAAGGATGGCTGGAAATTGTCCATGCGGCCAAGTTCAAATCACCTGATTCTCACTGTTAATGGAGATGTCTGGGGTCCGCCGCCCCGTTCTCTGCTGGCCCTCAGGCTGCAACCCCTGGCGCCATGGGAGGCATGGGCAACAAGGGCCCCTTGTTAGATTAGATCTGCAGGGGACCCAGCAGTCCTGATGGGAAGAGGAGAGAAGACAGGCCCCAGCCCTGGTCGAGATACAGGGCATCCCAGAGAGCCAGCTCCAGGACCCAGCTGGGGAGAAGGCTGGAGCCAAGCCCACAAAGCTAGGTGAAGCAGCTACCCCATCTGAGGTTAAGGGAAGGGAGAGGGGGAGGCACCACCGGGAGCCATGCTCAGGGTGGACAGCTGAAACCCCCCTCATCTGTTCCTCAGAAGGAAGATGGAGATTGGTGGGAGGGGGAAGGGGATGGATTGGGAGGCTGATTTAAGCCAGACAGCTTGGGCAGGCCACGGAGGAAGAGCACACATCTTTCAAAGGGGAATGAGAATGTTCAGAGAGAACACCCCCCCCGAGAGTGTGTGAGCTGGAGAGAGGAATACAGGTGATGCAAAAACCCCTCCTCCTGCTATATCTGAGGCCTGCCCATCTGTCACTACCAGCTGCAAAATCACGTCCTGAAGACTCCAACTCCTAGGGTGGCCCCCCTGGAGAAGCCAGGACTTGACCAGAGGTTCCCCCAGGCATTGTTGTGACTGCACAACATTTAAATGATGGGAAGAGAGGGCAGTGAGAGCTGCATGAATCCAGATCACTGGTCCATTATCTCAGTAAGGTCTACGAATGTGACAGGCAGCAGCTTGCAGGGGCAAAGGGGTGTTCCTCAGCACTGCTACCTGAGGTCCTTTTAACTGGAGATGCCAAGTTACCTGAGACCTTTCCACAGCAAAGCATTCACTCTACCACTGAGTCACAACCCTCCAATGTGTTTCAGTCTCCAAACTGCTAAAAAAGAAAGGTGAAGTGCTAAAAGGTGCTTGAGCATAACAAGAATGTGCATAGCTATTGTCCTAGTACATTTGGGTTTGGTTTTTTTTGTTCGTTTGTGTATACATACATGTGTGTTCAAGAGACACAACACATCTGAATCACTGAACCATGTCGATAGAATGTAATCACATTGGTCTTCCCCACAGAACATGCATGGACCCGACTTGTACGGAATCAGACCACTGCTCTATCAAGCTCTCTATTATCTAATCTGCCTAGCAGAGGGTCTCAGGCAGAGCTTTATAACATCTGATTCCTTTTACATCTTATGCTTGGGACTGAACCAGGAACCTTCTACATGCCAAATGGATGCTCTTCAGCTGAGTCCTGGCTCCTCCCTTGATCAGCACCATCCCAGGTGCTTCTCTCAGCTGCATGGTGATAAACAACTGGGTGAATGTCTAATGTATAACCAAGAAAACATTTAAATTTCAGAAAAAGCATGGTGTTGGTTTTACATTGGATGCTTACCAGTGTGCAGTTGAGCTATCTGATCTGCAGTGTGTCATGGGTCAATCAAAGTATGGAGATGTTCAGCTAAGCCAAGGATCCCCAACCCTCTTGAGACTGTGGACACCACTGGAATTGTGACACAGGGTGATAGGAGCAACCCCACAATGTCTGGTGCAGGAAGTGCAGCCAACCAGAAAATGTCAGAGTGAAGTCATGCTTACCTTTAATAAAAACTGTTCAACATTTCAAGCAGAAGTTTCGTTCAACATAATACTTTTAAAAATGAACATATGGTTTAAAATATTTTCTCGCATACAAACAACTTATCTTCAGTCACACAGTGAAGATACTTCTGCTAGGGTGGCGGCTGCTGCCAAAGCAGATTTTTTAAAATCTGCACAGCCAATCAGAAACCCTGATAGGCAAAAGCCTCACCTTGCTCTGCCCACTCAAGGGTGCCAGGAAAGGTGTCAATTGGGAAACCCTGAACTAAGCACTGGGATCTACAGAACAAAAAGGTATGATCGTGCTGTGTTAGCATCAGCTGTATTACAAATGGTTTCCTCACAAGGTCATTCTGTAAGGCATTTTTTTCTGATTCAACAAGTTCAGCATGTAAAGGTAAAGGTAAAGGTTCCCTTGCTCGAAAGCCAGTCGAATCCGACTCTAGGGTTGCGGTGCTCATCTCCATTTCAAAGCCGAAGAGCCAGCGCTGTCCGAAGACATTTCCGTGGTCATGTGGCCGGCATGACTAAACACCAAAGTGCACGGAACGCTGTTACCTTCCCACCGAAGTGGTACCTATTTATCTACTTGCACTTTCTTGCTTTCTTGGCCCATACTCCTGTCTCTGGCTACATTCAACCTCTGACTCTTGCTGGTGCCTTTCATTCCTAAAAATCCTCTCTCAGTTTATCACATGCTAAAAATGACTCGCCCTACTTCTGTTTAGAAAAATAGTTCAATTAGCAGAACCAGCAACATGCAAACATTCTGAAATGAATGATTGCACCATCTTGCTACTGAATCTCGGTTGCTCTTTCTCATTACTCCCACATTCTTTAATGAACCCACTGCAATAACAGACTTATTAAAATAGACATTGAGTTTTTGTTATGGTTGGTCTTGCAAATTTACGAGCACTTTTATAAGCACTGGTTCATGCATGCATCCTCATTCAAAGGCTGTAGCACGGAACAGCGGATTTGTGCATGCAAATTAGCTGATCACTATTCAACAAGAGCTTGTAAGTTATCTCCAATTACTTTTCAGCAGAGTCAGTTCACAAGTACAGATGAAAAATCACTTGTTGCATAACTGAGTGATATATGTGAACCATCACAGTATAGCAGCAAGGTACCCATACGTATAGTATCAGTCATCATCACTGTAACACAGACTTAAACTCCAAAGCAATGCATACAATCTAGCCAAAGTGAAGCACTGAATTAAATGAGTGAGTTGAAATCTATGTTTAAATCTAGAAGACTGAAATAAATTGGATTAACATATATGGTGGTCAGACTGTATGCACTTTGCAGCCCAAATCTGGCTACAGGCTCATGTTCTAAAACTCCCACTGTCTTAAACGGTACATAAGCCAAGATTCAGACATTATCATGAAACAAATCTACAAAACCAGAGAACTGTGGGTATTCAGGCCACTACCATTTCTCCAAGGAGCTCAGGGCAGTGGATATGGTGCTCCCCTTCACCTTTTACCCTGAACATAAATTGGACATCTTCTGGGAACTCCATCCACTGGAGATGACAAGCTCATTACAGTTCACAGGACCACTTACTTTGGGCTGAAAGAGAGATGAAGCAAGGACCCCTGGTCTTGTCAAGAGTGACTGACTTCCTAAAGTAAATAGTACTCTGACAACAACTGGTGAGATCAACAGGGATCCAGGGCCCAGTTTTGCACTTTTGTGATAAGACTTTCTAGGTCCTTTTCAATTATTCAAAACTCCCATTTTCTAGATTATTAAACTGGGGATTTGATCTTTGGAGGATCTGGAATTTTATTCTTTCTCTAAGCACAATCAGGACATGATTCAAGGAAATGTGCAATTCATTCCACAAGCACATGTGGGCTTTGGAATATGTGTGTGTGTGGGGAGAGAGAGAGAGGGAGGGAGGGAGAGGGAGGGAGAGGGAGGGAGGGAGGGAGAGGGAGGGAGAGGGAGGGAGGGAGAGAGAGAGAGAGAGTTTTATTCTACCCTTTCTCCAAGGAGCTCTGGGTAACAGACATAGGTCTCCCATTTCCATTTTATTCTCCACATAACTACGCATTTAGAAATACTTTGATGAAACCTGATTTAAGGAGGAGTGAAATATGCAACAGAGAGAGAAAGTTTGAAAGAAAAAAGCAACGTAATGTAAGAAAATCCATCCACTCCTTAACAATGTTAATGCATGAAAAGACCTGAAACGAGTTCACTCTCATTTCAAAGGATATTCATTTTTTTAAGGATATTTCTCTTCAGAGTCCTGCTCTGGATAGGGAGATGGGGAAGGATAGCACATCAAAATAAAGGATAGCGCATCAAAATAGTTCTAAAATAAAGATCAAACTCTGTGTGTGTGTGTGTGTGTGTGTGTGTGTGTGTGTGTGTGTGGAGAGAGAGAGAGAGAGAGAGAGAGAGAGAGAGAGAGAGAGAGAGAGAGAGAGAGAGTGCTGTCAAGTCGCTTCCAGTTTATGGTGACCCTATGAATTAATGTCCTCCAAAATGTCTTATTGTTAACAGCCTTGCTCAGGAGAGGTCAGGCTTGAAAACACTGGAATTGTAAATGTCCATGATCAATTGGGGAGGCAAACTATTTTACTAGGGCCTATTCAGTTCTTGCCACTGGCTCCAGGGAGTGTTTCCCCAGTCTGCTTGGCCTCTTCTTCTTTACCTACCTTTGTTCTTTGCTGTTCCTGTGCCTTAACTAAGTGACCTTCAAAGTATACATTCCATCAGTTCACCTATAGGGCAATGTGCAAAAACATCCTGATCAAAATATTTATGATACAGATTATGTGGGCAGAAGTCAACTGGAAAACCTTCTCCCACATGCAAGAATTTAATCAAACAACTAATATGTCTATAAAGGATGCATAGAAATAATGAGCCATACTGAATGTGTGACTTTCTCCCAGGCATGGCAAACTCACACAACTTTTTTCCAACAAGGTCTGTTGAGCTATTCTGTCAAATCCCTATGGGGTTAAAAGGATTCAGAGGATGTGAACTGTAATGTCATTAGCAAACAGAAGCTAAAAGAAAACAAAATAAAAACAACCCCCCCACAGCAAGATTACAGCTCAGGTTGGCAGCTGTAGTCAAACTGTAGCCCATCACCGATTAGGTCTTTGTTGTCAGAAAGAAGGGAAAATATAAATACATATAAATTGACATAATTATAAATCTTCCTGGAAACCCATGATATAGTTCAGATGCAGCCAAGCACGTAGACACATGTGGAGGATTCCAGAGACAGCATTTTTAGAGGCAGACCATGAAAAGCGAGAGTATACTACATACCAAAGTATCTCCATCCTGGCCTGTTCCCATGGAATCTTGGGAATTTTACTTCTTTTATGGCTGTGGTCCTCTGAGTAAGAATTTCCAACATTTTCCTTAGCAGAAGCCAGGAGACTTATGCTGTTTTTAAAAAATGTTATGCTGTACTTAGATTGTGCTCTGTGCTTAGATGATACCTAGTTATCGCTGAAGAAGATAATCTGTTCCTTATGTGAATATGATGGGTGCGATTTCCCCATCTGTCTTCTATACACATGTCAAGAAACAAAAGAAGGGGTCCCATGCATCCCCCTGTAAAAATGGACAGTTCACATACATCAGGGGACTATGGTTTGTGGTTCAATGCAGAAGCAAATACTATGCCCATTGTTATGTTTATGCATGTGGTAGAAAGAAGCAGAAAAATGTGGGGGATCTGAGCACCAAAAGAACAGGTTTCCCATAACTAAGTTTTGCCTTTAGCATGCTAATTATTGTTGCACTGAGAACATGGGTGGCTGTCCACCATTCTCAAGTGCCAGTGCAAAGTCTTGCATTGTGAGGCATCTGCCAAGGCCCACAGTCTGGTAGAAGGCCCATATGCTCCCATCAGGTTTACCAGGTCTGGGTTGAAAAATACCTGAAGAATTTGGGAGTGGATCCAGGAGAATGTGGGGTGTGGAGAGGGGAGGGGTTTCAGCATGGTATGATGCCATAGAGTCCACCCTTCAGAGCAGCCATTTTCTCCAGGGGAGCTGATCTCTGTCAGCTGGAGATCAGTTGTAAAAGTGGGAGATCCCCAGGCTCCCCCTGGAGGCTGGCAACCCTAGGAATGGGAGATTGCTGCAGAGGTCTTTGCAATGTTATAGACAACTCTAGAGCAATCTCCTCTTTGCTATGGAGGGAGGTAGCTGGAAGAGTGAGGGCAGCATGACTTCCTCCTTTAAGCCCCATTATATCCTTTTGAGCCCTACTGAATTAAAGGATTGTGAAAGTCATGCTGCACTCCTTCTTCCCCATTTGCATGTGCAAACATGTGCATGCAAGTCAATGTTCCCTCTAAGCTGTGGCATCTTGTGAGCAAAAATTCTACTTTGTGAGCTACTGGCATTAAAGTTGTGAGCAAACGATTTGGCTACTGCATAAATCAGTTTACTTTGGAACCATCCTTCCTGAGCTAAGACAAAAATGTATGAGCCGGAGGCTGAAAATCTGTGAGCTTGCTCACACCAACTCAGCTTAGAGGGAACACTGATGCAAGTAGAGTGGCATGCAAGCAGAGCAGTACTGGAAATCATCTTGTCCACCCCCCACCCCCCGACTAGACCCAGCCATGCCTAATTCTGATTGGGGCAAGTGGCAGCTTTCTTAGTCCAGCTTCTACTTAGTAATCACCACTTTGTGAGCACTTAAACTAAGATATTGGGCTCCCCAACTCAGCATCCCCGGGCACCATGGTATGTACCAAGCCTTCCCCTTGGTGCCTCCCAGCCCTTCAGAAAGTAGGTGTGGTCATTATAAGGCAGGGCTTGTTATTGGCTGGCAGCCACCAGAGGATTTCTTGGTTCTATTTCCCCTTCAGGCTTTCCTTCTTTTTATTCCCCCTTCTTTTTATCCCTCCTCTCATGCCTTCCTTCGCTTAAAAAACCAATTCCTTTCTGTGATACTTTTTCAAAGCAAGGAGGGAGGTACTGTATGTGGCTCCGCCTCCTGAGGCAGTCATTTTTATTTGGCTCCACCTCCTGCATAAGTCATTTTTGGGTAGTGCTCATCATCCCCTCTCAAAATCCCAAAGATGCCCTCAGGCTCAAAAAGGATGGGGTCCCTGGTTTAGCAAGATCATAGTTCAAGACATTCCAGATTTGGGCACTGGCACCTACACTTACATTATGCAGGAAGGCTATAAAAGTATTTTTAGGGAGCCAACGCCAGAGTAGACAGTACTAGGTTAGGTGGAATAGTGGCCTGACTCAGAATAACACAACTTCATATGCCGATATATATTCATAAAGTCTTAATATCACTGAGGAATTTTGATTTGATTTATTTGATTTATATCCCACCCTCCCTGCTGAGGTGGGCTCAAGGCAGCTTACAAGCAATTAAAAAATACACCTAGATACAGTTAAATACAATAAAAGTATAAGCTTATAATTTACATTAAGATTTGGAATTATCTGAATAACAGGTAAATGTCATTAAACTCCTCAACTACAATGGCTTTCTTGCATCAGCAATTGATGTAAGACTCTGTCCGTAGTGTTATGAAAGCATCCCAGTAATTGTGGAGCTCTTGGTTGCCATGCAAATGGCAGCTATTTTTTAAAAAGCCATGCTGATTTTCCTTTTGATTTGCAATCAATACAGCAGGAGAAGGCTCATGAGAACATAAGAACAGCCATGTTGGATCAGACCAGTGGTTCATCTAGTCCAGCATTCTGTCTCCAACAGCAGCCAGTCAGATGCCATAGGAAAGCCCAGATGCAGAACCCCAAAACAGCCCCAGCATGTGACCATCCAAGGCATTCTGCCTCTGAACCTGGAGGTCTCATTTCAGCTATAAGGGCAAACAGCCAGTGACAGACCTCCATAAATTTGCCCAATTTCCTTTTTTAAGTCTATCTAGGCCAATGATCATCATCACATCACATGCCAGTGATTCCATAATGGACAATGCGCATGTGATCCAATGAAAATTAAGTACTTTAAAGCTGAAGTACTCTTTTTGAAATCAATGGAACTCGGGAGTGCTTATTTTTGACTGGATCACTCCCAATGTGAATCTGTCCTCAGAGGATGCATGCCCATCCGTTTGTTTTGATCCTTCTCCTAAGACAACCCATTCTCCTTAAGAGTGGCTTGGATGTCATTGCCATGTATCTTCTATCTGTGAAATGGGAGTTACGGCCCAGATAAGAGATGATTACTAACTATAAGATGCATGCTATTTGGCTATGTACCTGCTCCAGTATAATGAGCACTTTTACAATAAATGAAGTAGCAGGTATTAGTCTGGAGTATGCACAGGTTATTTGTTTAAGATAGAAAACAAATACGTTATGATTTTCAAACCTAGTCTTTATAACCCAGCAGCAGGGAGGGAAGGCAGCACGGTATAGGCAGATATCATCCGATATTAGAAGCTAAGCAGGGATGGTTGGTGCTTAGGGTTGTCATCAGGGCCGGCTCCAGGTATTTCTGTGCCCTAGACAGGCGCAGATCCCAACCTCCCAGTTGGGCCTGGAGATCCAGCCATGCCACCCCCCCTCCTATCCCCCCCCAGGGAGGAGGGGGAGGGCGGGCAAGCTGTGCCCCGGCTGGGCGCTCTGCAGTGGCAGTGGCGGAGAGTCCCCACAGGCCGCTGCCGCCTCCCCCACCCAGGGAGGAGGGGGAGGGTGACTTGCGCCCTAAGTGGGCGCTTTCCGGCGGCGGCAGCGGCAGCAGGGAGATCCTGCTGGCCACCGCCAGCCTCCTCCTCCTCCCCCCCCAGAGGAGGGGAGGGTGACTTGTGCCCAAGTCGGGCGCTTTTCCACGGTGGTGGCGGTGGTGGGTGCCCGGTTAGGGCGGCGGGGGGTCTTTTTTGGGGGGAGAGGGCCCCATTTGGTGCCCCTGAGGCCGGTGCGCCCTAGGTGAGTGCCTAGTTCGCCCAATGGGCGATCCGGCTGTGGTTGTCATCAGATCCCCCCAGGCCACCTGCAGGGAACGGGGAGGGGGTAAGGTTGCCAGCTCCGAGCTGGGAAACTCCTGGAGATTTGGTGATGGAGCCTGGAAAGGACAGGGACTTCAGTGGGGTACAATGCCATAGACTCCACCCTCCAAAGCATCCAGGGGAACTGATCTCTTTAGTCTGGAGACGAGCTGTAATTCTGGGGGATCTCCAGGCTTGCATGCATCCCTATCAGTTCTTGAAGGCAGACCACCAAGGAAGACTCTACAATGGAAGGCAATGGCAAACCACCTCTGCTTCTGCCTTGTCTTGAAAGTCCCTTGCTAAGGTCGCATAAGTTGGCTGTGATTTGAAGGCATTTCACATGTACACACACACACAGAACCTTACAGCAGTGGTTACAAATGTGGGGAAGAAAATTGTTACAGTAAAGCTTGAGTTCCCTAATCATCAGTGAAATTATAGTTTAGTTGTTACTTTCTTCCTCCAGTAAATGTCTCTGAATTTTAGTCATAGATCTCCATGAACTAAAATGAAGGAATTACCTGTCATTAGCCTGGTTTCTAATAAGGTACATTTTCTGAGTTCCCAAGTCTGTTGAGTATGGTTTTCTTAATTATAAAAGGGATAAAGAGGCACCAGAAGACTAATGATGTGTTTCTAAAATTACTCAGAAGTCACGGAAAGGCACAAAGCTTGGGTAACTGCCCTTAAAAGGGATCCAAGCAAGGCATGAGGTCAGTTTGAAGATGAGGACAGTTTCAGAAAATTTAGTCCAAAGGCTGTTCATGAACAGCTTTCATGCCAGCTCCACTTTTGCAGATGGGGAGGGGATGTTATGTCTTTCTCTAATCCTTTTTGCATTTGTTTCTGACTTCTTGGCAACCAGCATTCCAACATCATAACACCAAGAACATAAAGAGCTAGTCTTTCCAAGATTTTTACCTTCTGTGGCATCTCTAACAATCCTTGTCCACAAGGCATTTGTCAAAACGTACTGAATGGAGAAGGAATCAAATGTGATGTACATAAAAAATATAAAATAAAAAAGTGATGATGTCTCTCTGAGTTAACAGGTAAAAGATTAATTTTTGGTCACTAGTAGGGGTGTGCAATTTTTTTCAATTGGTATTTTCTGTTCAGGTCTTTTGGACCTGATTTTTTTTTTTTTAGTATTTCTGGAAAAACCCAGATTCCAACACTGGTATGGCATTCAGATTTGGGACTCTTTGGAAACCCTGCATTTTTATGGGTTCAATAGACCTGAGAAGAAAAAAACCGGGGGGCGGGGAGCGGGGAAGCCAGCCTGATTCTGGGGCTGACTTGGCTGTTGCTGCAGCACGGTTTAAACTGCACAGCAGGAGAAGGTGGCCCCAGGATCTGTGTGTCACGCAGAGCAGAACATCTCATGAACTGGATCCCATTCATTGCAATGGTGCTTGCTCATGGACTAAATAAAAGACAATCATTCCCTATTTCATTATGTTGGTTGTCTATATTGTTCCAATTTGCAGTGATTAAAGTGCCGTGGAATCCAATGGGGTTAATCGCACTACTATTTTATTTATTTATTTATTTATTTGATTTTTACCCCGCCCTCCCAGCAATTTTGATTAAACTTATGTGTAAGAGAAGCTTTTAGAATATCTGTCAGGTATCCCTGCCATAAGGGTGATGGGGGGAGCTGAGACGGTAATAGATGTATCTGTGTTTCTCGTTTGGAATGTGGGGAGGTGATGAGGTTGCCTGGGAGACCGGGCCATATCTCACCTCACACAGGCCTAAATGTTTCACCCTGACCTGGATAGCCCAGGCAAGCCCGATCTTGTCAGATCTTGGAACTAAGCAGGACCAACCCTGGCAACTATTTGGATGGGAGACCTCCAAAGAACACCAGGATTGGGAGGCAGAGACAGGCTATTAAGCCAATTCTCTAAACATCTACCATGCCCAGACTTACAGACATGGATACCCCCCCCAAAAAAAGAGCATATCCTCATGTTTCTTCATTTTTATATGTAAAAATGAAAAGATTTGGGGATAAAACCTTCTTATTTAGCAGCATCATACCTCTTCCTAGAAGTGTTTAAGTGATACTCAGTTGAAGAAGTTAAATTGAACAGCAAAACAATTGTGAAAGAATATTCCAGGGATGCCAAACAATGGAATATTAATCAAAATGTAGTAAATCATCCAGAAAAAGGCTATGCTGCCTCCTGGTTGAATTATACCTCTCACTAAAGAATTGTACTTAGTGATAAATAATGTCCATATTATCACATTCTGTGTAGTGAAACTGGATGAAGGCAAATAATGAACAGAGGAGTCAACAGGGTTTGACATTTTTACCCCAAAAGTAAGGCAAAGAACAACAACCCTTTTAACCTCTAGTTGAAATTAATTGGGTTTGACCACTGGAGACTAGCCGTATTAAATCACTTTTGGTGTTTTGTTCAACAACATTCTAAACTGTTCTGCCCTCTCTCTCCTCTACTCCAACAGCTCACACCTAAGGACTGAAGTTAGCTGACAATTCTAGTGCTCTCACTAGTTTGGACTAGAACTTAATCTAATATCTAAAATTTACAAACTATTCTGCATTCAGAATGTTCCTTAAATAGGAGGAAAAGGTTGTGTATCAGTCTTGGCCAACAGTTAATTTTGTGGACATCTGTATTTGGTTCTGATGGTTTTATCATTAGTATTATTTTATTTTTTAATGAAAGTATCCATTGGGTTTTCCTACCCCCCCATGTCAATAATTATTACAATAAGAAGAGTTTGAGATGCTTATTTCACACATCTGTGTTCCCAGGAATGAAAGCGGCCAAAATTAGGCCCATCCATCACCAGTTTGCACGTTTTCTACTGTTTTGTTCAATACATTTTAATACTGCTTTCTTTGACACCAGACATCAGAAATATTACTAGCGTCATTGGCATTTCTTTGTTAAACGGTGCACTAGATATCTAGAACCTATTTACCTATCAGGGTTTTCAACTACAAAGAGGTATCCTCATAAGGATTTACTAAAAATGATTAGTACCCCTGACTTATACAGCTAATTCAAATTTTGTGGACATGGGTGAAGCATATCTTTGTACATCTAAATATGTGTTAAAAAGAAACATTCCAAAGTTACCATAGTCTGCTCTAAAACAGATGTGCCTTTATTAAATGAGAAGCTAAACAGGATTTTGTGCAGAACCAAGGTTCTTAGGGACCATGTGTATGAAGCCACTTGGGGAAAGGAGAAATCCACCATATCCATCAGTCTTGACTTTACACAACACAGTAGACCCATAAGCATAGCAACAGAACCTGTGGTGGGGCAGGGGACAAACTCAGTGGAGCAGGTAAAGAAAGAAATACTTTTCTCCCTTTCTCACAATACAAGAACTCATGGGCATTCCATGAAATTGCTGAGCAGTCAGGTTAGAACAGATAAAAGGAAGTACTTCTTCACCCAAAGAGTGATTAACACATGGAATTCACTGCCACAGGAGGTGGCGGTGGTTACAAGCATGGATGGATTCAAGAGGGAATTAGATAAACATATGGAGCAGAGGTCCATCAGTGGCTATTAGCCACAAGGTATAGATAGGAACTCTCAGTCTGGGGCAAACGATGCACTGTATTCTTGGTGCTTGGGGGGGAGCAACAGTGGGAGGGCTTCTAGTGTCCTCGCCCCACTGCTGGACCTCCTGATGGCACCTGGTATTTTTGGCCGCTGTATGACGGACTGGATGGGCCATTGGCCTGATCCAACATTGGCTTCTCTTATGTTCTTATGAAGTTTATTTTCTCCACCACCCCACTAGCTAATAAACTTACCAGAGACAGAGAGTGTACAATTACAACAAAGTTAGCTCAGCTTGGGGCTGGTTCTCACACACATACATTTACCATTTGGCAACTGAAGTATCCAGTGCACCCGAAATATGCCAGGTATCACAGGTTTAACATCTTAACATTACATCAGTGCAGTGCTTTTCAATAGAGACCATTCACACATTCTTGTACAAATCACTGTTTAGCCATCCTAATGACAGCCATACATGTTTTAAACAGCCCTAAAATTAAGTTACACCCAAAAATGTGCTTGAGGCTACAGTAATTGTCATATATTGAAAAAAGGCCAAAATATTAATTTACAGAATATATGCTGCTCTTATATAATGTGTGTTTACTCAAATGTTAAGTTCCTCTGAGTGAAATGAGTATTATACTGATGTACATGTAGATAGGATCACAGTCCTAGACTTTTGACAGAGAGCAAGCAACGCATTTAAATCTTATATCAGTATGCAGACAAACTGTCATGATTTCATTTTATTTCTGATCCAGAAACCACTGATATTGATGGAAGACATCAGTTGACTTGACAGTGTCAAGAAAATTCACTTCTGTGTAAACACCAAAATAAGTATCAGTCTAATTTGTATAAGTTTAACATGACAAATTTTGAAAACCAGAAATTCTAGCTCAAACTGATGATTCCATTATTTCACTAACACTGTTATTTGTGTAGACCCACTACACCCGAATGAACAGTTTGATGCCAAAAGGTCGCAGCCAGGCCCTGTACAGGTTTACTCAGAAGGAAGTACCACTGTGGTCAATGGGTTATACATAGAGTCATATCTTTTGCTCTGAGAGTCAAACTACATGTGACAGAGGCAGCCATTCTTATCTAATTTTGGATCAATTATAAAGCAAGGGATAAATATTAAAATTTTCCATCTCATGGGGTACACAGATGAGCCTGGATGTACTTCCTGTTGTTGGTTAACCAAAGTCCTCCAAAATGAGAAGGGATGAGAGTAACAAGTTGGACTGAGAAAATTTCCAGGGTGGGTGGGTTAATGACTGCAAGGAAGAAGAGTGAGGACAGAGGACTGGAGATAGCGGAGGGTTTAGATCCACTCATGTGCTTCTTATGTCAAAATCAGGTCATCATCCAGCTGCTGATAGAAGCAGGCACATATCTAAACAAACATCACTGCCACCTTCACATCCAGTTTACTCAGCAAGTAGTTCCCTGCCTCATCCATAAGTTAATAAAAAGTGCTGACCAATGCTAGCAGTCATATCCTGTTTGCGTCATGCAAGATCTAATCCAGATTCTTGGATTTTTCACATAAGCACTAACACAACCCCACCCCCTTGTCTGCCCGGTGCCGTTGCTTTACTTACCGATGGGCATGATTAAAAAGAAAGGAAGCCAGCACAGTATGAAGCATCCCACAACTATCCCCAGGGTCTTGGCTGCTTTTTTCTCTCTGGAGAACTTCAAGAGCCTCACGGAGAAATGGGATTTGTGCTTTGTGCTGGGGGTAGATCTGCTAGTGTCTGTGGTGTTCTTGCGATGGATGCGGAGAGTCACTTCTTCTGAATGGGACTTCTCAGTTTTCAGGCCACAAGAAAGTCCTTTGCTTTCCCTTTTGGCTACCATGTACACTCGGCAGTACATCACCAGTATGATGATTAAGGGGAGGTAGAACGAGCCAAGAGCAGAGAACAACACGTAACCAGGATCAGTGTTGATCTGACATATTTTTTCATTAGCTGGAGCTGGTTGCTTCCATCCAAAGAGGGGCCCTATAGATATCACAATAGAGAGTGCCCAGACACACAGCAGGGCGAGGAGACCCCTCTTTTCAGTCACTATGGCTGGATATCTTAGTGGGTAGCTCACCCCAATGTATCGGTCTATAGAGATGACACAGAGACTCATGATGGAAGCCGTGCAGCACAAAACATCGACAGCTGCCCAGATGTTGCAGAAAATTCTCCCAAAAACCCAATAGTCCAATATTTCAAAAATAGCGGAGAAAGGGAGAACGGTAGAAGTCAAGAGGAGATCAGCCACAGCCAAGTTGATAATGCAGTAATGAGTTACACTCTGTAGGTGTTTGTGGCAGGCTACTGAAAGGATAACCAGAATGTTGCCCAGGACCCCAAAAATGATCAGCCCCCAAGGATGACCCCCAGAAATATGGCCTTAGAAACATCCACAGTCTGGGTACAGTTTAGGCAGTCAGAGAAGTTCCCGGAGGTCAAGCCCATTTTTGATGCTGGTTAATGATCATCCAAATGTTTGTGCTTCACTCTGTCCTCTTCTTGAAAGAGCATACATCAAATGTTTGATAATGTTGCAAGAAAAATTATTTTTGCATTGCTGAGAAAAACAAAATGAGAATCTGAATCCAAATGTCTAAATGCAGATTCAGGAAGAAAACTCTAGACTGAAGAATGTATTTGAAAATCCACATTTCTTCCATGGCATGATTGGCATCTGCTCCATTTATAGACACATGTCCTTTTTGATCTGCTCCGTACTGTACTGGGTGCTTGATGCAACAATATTACACAGTGAACCAAAGATCTCTTTCTTAGTTTCTGCTCAGTTTTTAAAGAAACAGCCATAAAGCCACACAGTGACATTAGCAAATAAGTGAGGAAAAACGTCTGAGTTTGTAGAAAGGCTGTCAAAGTCATCCAAAGTATGCCTATTTATGTTTTCACTCACAGAGAAGATGGTACATGCGAGACACAAGTATATTCCTTGCACCTCTTCATTTGTGGCCTGTTTCTTTTTGGACCCGATTTCTCACTCACAAATAGAAGATCAGGAGACTGCATGGATATTACTTCATTTGGCTCAGCTTCTGTTACAGTCATCCATAACATGCTTCATGATCTTGAAATACAGAGCAAGAAGCTATGAGAACCTCTGTGGTGTGCCAACTGGTCCCAGGATGTGAGCGTATTAACCACAGGCTCAAAGGGAACTAGGGCTTACTTTGGGAAGGCAACTCTGCATCGGTGCTCTCTGTTGGACAAACATGATGTCTCCTAAAGATGACAAAAAGATAGTTCAGAACCATGCCTATCCGAAGCTGAAGCTTCCTGGATGCAAAGATTTTTTGAACTCTGATTTTTTGAAATGTCAACAGCTGCAATATTAGCTGTTGGTTTCTAGAGCCCTGTTAACACAATAGACCTGTGGGTTTTTTTTCAGTCTATGAAAGCCTGTGCTTTTTGACTGATAAAGTGACTGAATCCCAGTCAATGTGAGTGATACTCTTTAATGGTTTTTCTGTTCTCTGCCCTTCAGGGTCAACACGAGAAGAGCAGCGTTACATATTTCAGAATCTGTCTGCCTGCTCAGTCTGTAGAAGACAGAAGAATCTGCGGTTATCGACCAAAAACAAATCTATGGACATTTGCACACATGGGGTTTACTGCGGTTTGCATTACAAGAACAGCTTATTCAAATTATAAATGTTGGTTTTCCACTTTTTAATTTCACATCAATATCTTCATAAAGAGACAGAAAGGTGATTTTAAGCTCTAGTCTAGTATTCAAGGGTCCCCTTGCCATGCATTAGTATTCACTGTACAACCTACATTTTAAATTTGCCTAGGCAAGCATCTTGCACCCAAGCTCACACCCTTGATGTGACTGAGATCACATGAAGACCACCATCTGCATGTGCAGTGGGGGTCTTAGTATTGGGGGACCACAACTAATGCTTGTGTATCAGAAAGGGACATCTAGGTTTCTGGATTCTGGAAATGCTTCTGGAAATCCCCAGATCTGCTCATTTAAGACACAAAAGCAATGGAGAGATAGAAGGCTTATCAGCAAAATGTTTTCAGGTGGGCTAAACGAGTGATTTGTGATTTCCCCACCAAGGGCTCACAAAGGCTCAAAATATGCTCTATGCATTAACCACCAGTGGAGTGGTGTGTGTTCCTGGTGTGGAACAAAAAAACACATGCATCTCTCTAAGGGGATGGGAGTCTATGCACAGGCACAAGCTCAGATTTGGACATTCCAAACAAAGCATGGCGGGGGGGGGGAGTGCAACTCACATATCTGTTTCCCGCATTTGTTGAAAGTGTTCAAAATCCCTCTGCATCAGACCACTCATTCATTTAGCCAAGACTGTTCCAGCAGGCAGCTTCCCTCTAGTCTCCCCCAAGCCTCACTACCTGGGATTTCTCTTTATTAAGTTGAGATGCCAGGGACTGAACTAGTGGCCACGTGCACTGGAGCTGCAGCTCGATTCCAGCCCAACCAGCCAGTGATAGGAAAAAGTGTAAAAACAAAAGGCTACGATCTTGATGAAGGTGCTGCAGAGAGACTACGACACAGAAGGCTTCTTATAGGTGGACAGTGATGGAAACAGGTTTTCTTTTTTCTTTTTTTTAAAAAAATGGGAACAAAGATTCTACAACGAAATATCAATCTAGCAGCGACCCAGCAACACTGGATCCTGCAATTAGCTAGGACCAGTTTTGCACCACCACCCCAGTCAAGATAGTTACTCGTCTCTTTGGAAACTACTTCTCAAAACCTCATAGATCCTCTTCATTCAGGATTTAACTGAAACTAGGCTTCCTCTCTCTCAACAGGTGTTAAAATTAACACAGCCAAACTAGGAAGACGGCATGCTCACCCATTACTGCTGCAGTGAACCATCGTTCTGCTCATCTGGTATACTTTTGAACTTTGCATTGAAATGTCACAGGCTGTCCCTCTCCAATTTCATGGACATTTGGACCCACTGTTTACATTTTGCGTTTGTGTGTGTTTCTGAGTCTGCAAAAGCCACAATACGCTGCTTAGCTTTTTAAGGAGCCCCTAGAGTCTCTGGGCGCCCACCCGCCACAGCTTATAGTCTCCAGCAGGCAGCAAGCGTCTAAATTCCTCCAGGATAGTTTTAACCACAGCATCAGTTTTAAACAGAAATAAACCTCTCCGTTCTGTAGCTCTATACTGGGGCGGGGCGGGTGGTTTTGATGCGAAGTCCCAAATCACTTGATTCAGGGAGGTGAAAATAAGCCAGGTGAAGGGGGGCACAGAACATGAGCCCCCTTTCAGGATTTCATACCAAGCGGTGAAATTGGAATATTAACTTTTCCCTTGCTGGGGCAGGGATAGAAGCAGGAACTCATTTTAATAAGCAATAAGCACACACGGATGAATCCACGAAACATGGGTTTTAATAAGCACGCACACACACACACACACACACAAAGAAACAAACCAACAAACCAGTTCACTACATTTCTGAACATCTTCTGTTTGTTGCTTTTCCTGATGCTCACTGGGGGACAAGGGAATTCAACTGGGAAATTTACGGAGAAAACTCACCTCCGATCTCCAAACAAACCTATCAGCATTTCCCCAGCAAACTGGGGAGAGGCGGAATAACAATCAAGAGAAATTAAAAGGAGTTCTCCAGGCGAGAGCCTCTCCGAGCGGCTGGCTCTTCTGCCGTCCGTCACTTACCGACTTCAGCGGGGAAGCTGCAGAGCCCGCCTGTTGCAGGGTACCCGAGAAGGCGACTCGCCAAGCCAGCCAGCCATCCTTCCACTGCACGGCACCGGGGAGACAGGGGAACACTTCGCTTCGCAAAGGTCCTCCTCCCGTCTCGTCCCCCTTTTTCCCCGGTGATATTTTGATGACTCACAATTACACTAATTCGCTCCGTCCCGATGGCCAAGAAGGGCTGGCCGCCCGCGCCTCGACGCACCCCCCCCCCTTTCCCGTTTGAATAATACTCCGCTTCCCACTATCAAGGAGGAGCAGCAACTTTGCCGCTGAGCCGATGGAGCTGGCAGCGTCCCTATTCTATTACCGTAATCTCCTGCCATTACCGTATTGCAGCGCAGCGAAGAGCATCTTGACAGATGGACGCATTCCCCCCTCCCCCTCAGCTGACTCTTTTTTTCTTTTTTTTTAAGGTGAAGATTGAAACTCTCCGTTCGATGCGCCGACACGATCAACTGGCAAATGATGATGTAGCAAGATTGGGGAGGGGGGCACTTAGTTCTACGTTCACAGCAGGTTCACCAGAAATTGGATTTTGACAAATGAGTGTGGGAGGAAGAAAACTGGCAGCAAAAAAGAATCTTTCCAGACAGAGGAAAATACACACAGGGACAAAAAAAGTCAACTGAGGGTAACTGCTCTACACACCGATTCCCTCACCCCCCAGTTTTGCAAAGTGCTTTGAAAGAGAGTTACACCTGCTGGGGTACCCTAGTGGTTCTGGAACTCTGAGCAAAAGTCCAGGATGGGGCCGCAGAATCACTGCCACCCCTGGCAGGGCTAAGCAAGGAGTTGCTTTCACCCCCTGTGAGGTGGGCAGGGGCTGCCACTGCTGCAGATGGAAGCTAGCTGCTCCATCCCCAGCTGGGGCAGATGCAAGCAGTGGCAGGAGCCTGTTTCTCTTCACCCTTTCCTAGGCTGTGGGGGTTGCCCCCAAGCGTGGCCCTCCCTGTTGCCTATTGGCTTAGACTGCCCCTTTCTAAATCTATTGCATAGACTTGAACTTGGTAGCCCAGTCTCCTCAGATCTTGAAAGCTAAGCAAGGTCAGCCCTGGCAAGTGCTTGGATGGGAGACCAGCCGGGAAGTTCAGGCTTGCTTATGCAGAAACAGGCAGTGGCAACCCCCCCCCACCCCTGAATGTCTCTTGCCTTGAAAACGCAATGGGGTTGGTTGCCATAAGTCGCTGTGACTTGATGGCACTTTACACAAACAAATCCTATTGATGCCAGTGGGATTAGATGGGTGTAACTCTGTTTAGGATGGCATTGTATGTGACTCCCATTCACAAAATAGGGCCCTTCTTCAGGTGTTGCAGTGTATTACCCAACCTGGAGCACTATTTGGTGCAGTGGTTAGGAGTGTGGAGTCTAATCTGGGAGAACTGGGTTTGATTCTCCACTCCTCCACATGCAGCTGCTGGTGACCTTGGGCAAGCCACAGTTCTTGAGAAAACTCTCTCAGCCCTACCTACCTCACTGGGTGTCTGTTGTGAGGAGAGGAAGGGAAGGCAATTGTAAGCCAAGTTGAGACTTGGAAGGCGAGATATAAATCCAATCTGTTTTTCTTCTCTTCTATTTAGGTTTTTTTTTTTTAATGATGTTTAACTTGTGATGTTCCTGCTCACTAAGCAAGTGCTTCTTTTCAGCAAAGGAAAAGTTCTCTGCCCCTGGAGATGCTCCCGCTTCCATCCATCTAACCCACTCAGCTCTGAGCATCTATGCTTGAGCTGACAGTTGGTCTGATCTAGAGGCTACTGATGGAAAGTACCAGGGTTCAGGCTGGCCATGTAACTTACTAGCTGCCCTTAAACAGCCATTCTCTTTTCTCCTCGCTTGCCTCACAGGATTGTGGTGAGGATGAAATGGTGGAAGACCTCGTGTGCTGCCCTGAACTCCTCCTACCACTCTGCTCAAGAACATCGGAAGCCTCCCTCTGGCCTAAGGAGCCTTCTTGCACCTTAAGTGGCTATTCCATCTAAGGAAAAAGAAAGCTTCGCACTTTAGAGGTCAAGAGAGGCCCAGGTCACTCCCAGTTTTGGAGGCCCTGGTGGCGGTGGCAGTGGCAGGAGGGGCAGGGAGCTGCGCCAGGTCCAGCACAGCCTCTGCCCAAGCCTCTTCCAGCCTCACTGCTGCCATCGCTGACTGAAGAGGATATTAATTCATAGTGTGCAGTACAGATGGTGTGGCCCAGTAAAGGAACACAAATTTAAAGTTGTATGATGAATGGTTTCTTCTTCTGTCACTGTATCTCTGTGACTGTCTGTATCCCCTCCTATGGAGATAATGTCAAAATATAAATCTGAGGCCCTTGGTAGATGTGAGGCCCAAGCCAAATGTTCCTCTCCCCATCCCATGATAAGTCCTGGCCACAGTCACGCCACAAAAATTTATATGAATTCTTTTCTAGCTACTGACAGAGGCTTTCCAACTCCCTGTTTGTTTTCCTCTACATTATACCAAAGAGCAGATATTCCCAGTATTTAGGCAAGACTCTGCTTCTGGTACAGAGTAATGGAAGATGATAACAATGGAGTGTCTTCCCTAAGCATTTCTTAAGGCTAAGTCAGGAAAGACAAGGCTTAAGCCCAGAGGGTCATCAGATCCTTGGGACACTAAGGATGAAATTAATTTAACTGGTTCATCAAGGGTTGCCAGATCTTGGTTGGGAAATACCTGGAGATTTTTGGGATGGAGCCTGGACAGGGTGAGATTTGGGGAGGGGAGGGACCTCAGCAGGGAATAAAGTCCACCCTCCAAAGCAGCCATGTTCTCCAGGGCAGCCTTAGTTTCATCCTCTGACAGCTGCTGTTTCCATTGAGGCTATGGTGTCTTTCAACTTTGGCTGAGGCAGCGGACCTCCATTGTATGGCCTCCCAGAGGTTCTTGTCACCCATTAACAACTGCTGGCCATTATTTAAATCTTACCATGGGCCAAGACCTCTCACAACTGTTAATTTTTCTACTGTAGGGCTGTATAGGGCTACCATTTTAATGTATATGATCTTAATGTTTTATTTATTTATTGTATTAATTAAATGTTGTTTTATTGTATTGACAAAATGCTGTTACCCTCCCTGAGCCTGCTTGTGGGAAGGGCGGGCTATAAATATGAAATCAATCAATCTATCAATAAAACTGCTTAGCCACCAGGCTGAGCCCCCCATGAGATCACTAGCATCACATACTTATCAGCCGAGTCCTTTAGAGCACTTCAAGACTGACTATTTTGTGTTGAGCCAGCTCTAAAACTGTACTTTCCTTTCTGGATGATCTTGTGTGAGAGAAGGACCTCTTCCAACCTGTAATAGGCAGTTGGCTAGACTCATCTCCTGGAAGAAAAAAAGTCCCTCCTATTTATTAGAGGGGCTGTGGCTCAAGTAGAGAATTTGCTTGGCATGCAGAAGGTTCTGGGTCCAATCCCTGGAATCTCCAGTTGAAAGGATCCAGTGTGAAAGACCTCTGCCTGAGTCCCTGGAGACCCACTGCCAATCTGTGTAGACAATATTGACCTGGTCTGATTCAGTATAAGGCAGCTTCATGTGCTCATGTATAGGATGAATAGACTGTGATTTACCGGCTTTTGTTATTTACCTCTGTGTTATGAAAAGTTTCAGCTCCCCAGTTCCATGTTAAATTTTGATTAAAGGAACAGGACATTTTCCCTCTGGGCCTGCCGGCAACCTTAATCATAAATAAGGATTCAAAGCTGGTTTATTAATCTCAGTTAGTCTTAATTATAGGTGTGCCTAATGTTTGAATGCAGGCATCCTGGCTTAACCATGGGTGAATCCCTTGGTCTTTGGCAATAGTTTCCCAGACTGTAGAACATGCTGCATTTCAAGACAAACTAGAAAATGACTATCTATGAGCAGAACTCTGGTTTTACAAGCTAGCCATAGTTGAAAGAAATCCTGGCTTCATATTATGTCTGAATCAAGTCTATGTGCCTATATGTTGTGGTGGGCAGACCTGGGTTCAGATAAACAATCCTGCTGCTGCATGGTCTATATTGGCCCATAGGACAGGTTAAATTTGGCTGATCAAATTGTGCTCATGAAAACATCTTTGAGTAGCTGAGAATAACAAACATATGGACAACATATTCTCCAATATTTTCAGGACCATGGCATAGAACTTGAAAGGAATCTGAGGCTGAGTTTCTTTTGTTTATACTGGTGCTCTCCCTCCTGGGAGTCCAAAATAGCAGATGAAGAATTCATAGGTGGTCTACTATCCAGACACTTGGCAGGGACTGCGGATCTGTGTTGAATCAAGCTGTCTCATCTACTGGGCACTAAAAACCCTGCTCTGACCTCCTACAGCTTTGAAGTGTTGAATAGGAACTGTCTACACATTTCCAGTTTTTTCTTGACTAAGGTGTGGTTCACATATGTAGGCGTGAGGTCAGAGAGCCCAGAGGAGGTGGAATGAATTGCACTACTTCAGACAGGAGGGACTTTTCCATATGGGTTTTCTTCCTTAATTCTGGCCTCATACTACAATGGTTTATCCCCCAATTTCCACACACATTTTTGTGCCTTTAGTTTTTTCTTCTCTTTTTTGTGTGCTTTTTGTTGTGTTTTGTTTTTTCTGTCCGCCCCCCCCCCGATCTTCTGAACCCACTGTTACCCCAACCTTTTTCTGGAAGCTGATTTTGAGTTGGATTTTTCCTCATGCATAATGTTTCTGTCAGTTTTCTTTGTCCCACCCATTCCCACCCACCTCCATCTCACTCGTTCAAAGAGTGAACTGTTTTTATTTTCAAACCACTCCCTTTCCTTCCCCCTGTAGATGAGTGGATTCAGTTTTGATTTTTTTAAAAAAGGCCCTAAAATATTGATGCATCAGTATAGTTTCACAACGATAGTTAAAGCAGATTCTCTGAATTGCCAGCTTTCTTTTTTTTAAAAAAGTAAGTCTTCAGTTCTTTTCTTGTGGAGATATAAGAGAAAAAGTATATCACAAGGAAAGAGGATAGAGACTTTTTCTTTTTTTAAATGAAGAAGAGATGGATTACCCCACCCTTCACACAGAGTCTCAAAGCGGCTTACACTCTGTTCTCCAGAACAGATACCCTGTGAGTCAGGTGAGTCTAAGAGAGCTCTGAGAGAACTGTGACTGACCCAAGGTCACCCAGCTGCCTGCATGTGGAGGAGTGGGGACTCAAACTCAGTTCTCCCAGATTAGAGTCTGCTGCTCTTAACCACTACAGCAAACTCTGAAGGCATTTAAATAGACTGAGAGCCCTTTAAATGCTCTATAACTGTGGCTATCCAACGGACCCAAAAAAATCCCAAATATTTTCAGGTTTTCTGGGGGCAGCCATTTTTGCACAACCAAATCACCAGTCCCTTTGGTGATTAGCTGAGAAAATACCCAATAAATACTGATGATATTTATCAGGCAATTTTTGGCTTGGTTTATAGTGAGTGCACATCTTTAACGAACAACACAAGTTTGGTATATAACCCAATATCCTCTGTTTTGTTGTACAAAAGGGTGAGGTGTCCTTGAGTTTTAATGAAAATTAAAACTTGCATTTTGGATCTAGGCTTTATTCTCTTCTAGTGCATCACTGGATGATCTTGTGTACACTTCTCCTTGTTCTGCCCTTGTTCACCCAGTCATCAAATGAAGGCAGCATAACGATGATGCATAATGACAAAGTGCATTGGAAGGTGCAAAGAGAAATGGTAAAAAAAAAATTTCTTAGCATCCTGTCTACATGTTGCTTTCCTTGTGTAAAAACACCTACAAGTCTAGCTGACATGAAGGATATTGTTCAAACAGATGTAAAGAGTGAAAGAGGGAATGGACTTAGACCATCCACTTGGATCAGTGCCCCATTGATCACTCATCAAATTACTGGATTTCATTCACTGAATTCACTCTGGGAAGAAACTATTTAAAACTGTTTTATAACTAGAGGATGAAAACCACATCTGTTCAATCAGACTATTGGAAAAGCAGAGGAATCAGTGGGGTAATGAGGTCCTTTTCTCATCCATTCAAGTGACAGGGCATTCAATGTGATCTTCAGTGCTTGAAATGCTTGTGTGATGCAGTTCATTTTTTATCTTCCCAAGTGCTGAGCATTGTGCCAAGGAAACCGACAAGCCGTCTATGTAAGAAAATGCCTCCATCTTTCAGGCTGCGTTCCCAGTGCCTTTATGGCAGCGGAAGGAGGTCCATCAGCTACACACCTCACTTCCTCTTTTCACATTTATATTTATAAGCAATACGATTGAGGGTCATTCTTGATGTTTTGCAACTTTAAATAGCCCCGTCTAACATAGCTAAGGGATTGCTTCCTCCCTAGTGACTCATTTCTGTAAGCCAAAACAACTTTGATGCTCCATGCATGGATCATCCCAGACTTAAAAATAAAATAAAATGTGAAAATAGCTTTACAGAAGCCTGATTTGGAAAGGGTGTGTACATGAGGAGGGGGGTTACCTCTTGAACCCTTTCCCTACTTGACTATTAGCTCTAGAAGGGAAAAGAGAGGGAGCTGCCCCTTCTTTACAATGCTTTCACCCCTTCCAAGGATAATAACAGTTCAACATGTGTTATTTGAACCAGAAAGGCCACACTAGGAACTGGGGATACCACCCCCCAGATGGGATCTGGGGATCCCCCAGAATTACTGCTTATTTCCAGACTACAGGAAAGAGTTCCCCTGGAAAAAAACAGATGCTTTGGAAGATGGGCTCTATGGGAATGTACCCCACTGAGGTCCCTGTCCCTCCAGGTTACACCCCAAATCTCCAGGAGTTCCCCAACCTGGAGCTGGCCAGTGGCAACCCTACCCTGCCACTCCCCCCAGTGGCCAGGCAGAGGGGGTGAACAAGTGGGATTTTGTAAGGAATATAGTATGCTTGATCACTGTTATGTGCTGTCCCACTTGATTAGTAAGTATGCCATTTCCAGGAAGGGCTTTTTATAAGCAGCTTTCTTAGACTTCTCATATGCATTTGATTCTGTATCCAGAAGCCGTCTATGGGCTAAATTAAAACAAACCACTGTAGACAAGAGATTGCTGTGGTTAATGAAAAACCTGTATACTGACTCTACTGCACAAGTGTGGTGTAATAGTGAGGCTCATTTAACTGCTTCCTTCCCCATCGTCTGGGGGGTTTGGCAGGGGTGCCTTCTGGCACCATCTTTATTTAGGCTGTATTGCCTGCTTTTTGTTTTTTCCTGCTGTTGCCTCAGTGTACTCGCTTAAATTACTGGACGTCTCAGTACCTCTCTTATTATATGCAGACGATTCAGTCTTAATATGTTGTTGAAGGCTTTCACGGCCGGAGTTCATTAGTTGCTGTAGATTTTCCGGGTTGTGTGGCCATGGTCTTGGCATTGTAGGACCTGACGTTTGCCAGTAGCTGCGACTGGCATCCTCAGAGGTATAACACAGAAAGATGGAGTGCTCTGGATGTCAAGGTGAGTACATAGAGAGTACTCCATCTTTCTGTGTTATACCTCTCAGGATGCCAGTCACAGCTACTGGCGAAATGTCAGGTCCTACAGTGCCAAGACCATGGCCACACAACCCAGAAAATCTACAGCAACTAATGATTCAGTCTTACTTTCCCAAACCCGGATTGATGTTCTTCAGGCCTTGAAAAAGCTCCATACCTATTTGACCAAAAGAGAGACATTGATAATTAATGGGTGGAAGATCTCCCAGGTTTCTTCTTTTAAGTGTCTGGGTATTTTATTTCAGTCCACCCTGTCCTGGAGATGTCCCTCAGAAATCTATGACTACTATGAAGGCAATTTTATACTTATTTTTTCAAATGGGACACAGTATATTCCAATAGCTATTCAAGTTTTTAACTCAGTGGTAATTTCACAACTTTCGTATGGTGTTCCTATGTGGATTTCTGTTGTAAATGATTCTATAAATAGAGTACAATCTTCATTCCTTCGGGCAACTGGAGGGTTCTCTAGGTGCATTTCACCATCGGCCCTTTGTTATGAATTTAGTCATAGCTCTAGAGACGTCCATGCCTGGGTATGTGCCTTTGATTTTTGGTTTCACCTATTTTTTGAGGCCCTGGAGGGTAGCTTGGTAATCTTAACCCTCAGGGACTTTTAATAAGGCTCCCTGGCTCCTGCTTTTTGAACAGAAGGCATCTCTCATTAATCTTAAGGTGCAGGATCTTTTTTCTTCCTTGATTAAGCAATGTAAAAAACTTGTGACTAAAATGATTTATGCCAGAGATAAGAGCTAGACTCATTTTGATGCTAGGAGTACCGAGGACGTGCTCTCCACTTGCTTTGGGCCTTCTGTCTAAGGGTAACCCTCCTTCATATTTAGAATCCTTGGTTTGCCCAAAGGACCTTTATGCATGTATGATTTAACTGCCCCTTTCCAATAGTATTGGTGGGTTGTCTGCTGCTAAGGACCCCCCTTTTGGATCACTTATGTCCCTGTCTCCTCCAGTCAGTGGACTCTCTTGCACATATTCTACCGCAATAACCTTATCTCCTCCAGTTTAGGCTAAAATGGATTATGCCTTGTCTTGATAAATGGGCTGTGTTTTTGTATCAACATCAGAGCAAAAGTACCAATTCCTCTTAGAGGACTCTCTCTAAATGTACTAATTCTGTTGCTCAATTTCTACATGCGGCAGAGAAACACCGAAGGGAGGTGTTTTCAGAAATGGGAATTATTTAAGTTTTCATTTCAGTTTAATTGTTCAAGACCTTGGTCTAAGCACAGGGGAAGAAAAGAAAGAAAGTGGCCAGGGGGAACCTGGCAGCCCTGCAAGGCCAGCCTAAACACATTGCACTGCTCTCTCTCTCTGTGTTCTGCCTGCCTGCAGCCCAACTGCAAATAAGAGTTTTGCATAGTTGCCGTTTCTACTTGAAAACACTGGGAAGATCAGAACCAGCTTTTGCAGAACCCTGTATGCTTTCATTCTAACAGTACAGTGCTAAGCAGAGTGACACTCATCTAAGCCCTCTTGACATCAGTGGATTTAGAAAGATGTGACTCTGCTTAAGATGCCACTCTAAGAGGAGAGAGAGAGAGAGAGAGAGAGAGAGAGAGAGAGAGAGAGAGAGAGAGAGAGAGAGAGAGAGAGAGAGAGAGAGAGAGAGAGAGCAGAGAACGGAATATAACCAGTTCCTTGGAGGTATGTCAGAGCATAGGCCTGAGTGTCTTCATAGCAGAACAGAGAAGCATGACAAGTCCAAGAGAAAAGTTCACTATTACTATTTTTACTAATTAGGCACAGCACTAAGATTAAGAATAACACAGACATTGCCCACTAGAATACAATCATCTAAAGACAAGACATCTTAGGGAGGAATAGAAAGGAAAATCAAAGGGAAAGAGGGTCAGACAGGGGGAGTCAGAATAAACAGATGGGTCTTAAGGAGGTGTACTTGACTGTAATAAGAGACGAACGGAATCAAATATCGCATGGAAAGACATTCCAGAGGCAAGAAGCTGCAAGGGAAAAAAGGATGCCTACAGGGAATGGAGAGGGTTATCTTGGGTTTAGCTGGAAGGACTGTACCCATGGAGTAAAAGTTTTGAGGAAGTATACAGAAAAATGATAGCTGAGAAATGCAGAAGCTATTGACAATTCTATATTGTCTGTAGAAAAAAAAGAATATTAAGGCTATAATATTTAGATGACTTGTGACTAACTGAAAAAGCACCCTTTTCAGTTCAGTCTGTTGTCACTCTCATCTGTTTCCGTCTGTCATTAGTGTTTCCTTTGTTTCTTTTATGCCTCATTTACACTTTTACATTTGCCCATTGTTTTTTCATCACTTGTGAGAAAAATAATGTTGAAACGAGTTCATTTTTCAAGGGGAAAATCTGAGGCAAGGAAGGAGAAAATGATGCGAAAATCAGAGCCCCATGGGTTCATTTCTCACAAGGGAAAGTAAAATCAAATGGGAACATTCAGACTGAGCTAGCAAGTTTGTGACATTTCTTCTCATCCCTACATGTTCTGAAGCCCAGGTGGCCCCATCTCCCTTGTGACACAGTTTGGGGAGGAAGTGATTTTCACTGAAGAAAGGGCAGAAGGAGAAGGAGTGCTTAGCCCTTCCCCACTCAGTGCCAATAATATTGATGTAGGTAAAAATTACTTATGAAAAGAAGTTTCAGGGTTAACATGGCTGCTAGGAGAGGATTATTTTGTCTCTTCTTGGCCCTTGTTTGGTGCAAATGACCTTTCCTCAAGATGCTGTACATGGAAGAACGTATTACAAGGTCTAACTACACTGTATGATGAGGCATGATGAAATCCACTAACATTTAGTTTTAGACACTAGTCATGTGAGGAGATGACATGGATTTGGGGCCATTATGATGAAGAGGGCTGCTAGCTCCCCCAGTAGAGGTAAATGTCTCCCATTGTCAGCTCCCCCCGTCACCACTGATCAGCTGGCTGGTGGTGGGACTTACCAGGACAGAAGGGAAAGCCCAGGTGATGCCACTGGTGATTTGGCAATGTCACTTTCAGCAGGTACATGAAACAATGTCATCACATTGGAGATGTCTTGGTAATGCTCTGGCATTTGGGCAGAAACTCTGGGTATCTGACCATAAATCCCCCAAATGCCATGCAATTAGGCCTGTAGATGTGTCAACCAAGTGGCCTTCTTGGTTGTCATGGAGATGTGGGGGGGTACAAACAAGAATGTATACTTGTTATCTGTCTAATGTAGCATGTAACCTTGAGACCTACACTGTCTTTAGTATCTTCTTTCCCCTGGGAATTTGATGCTGTTAGGTGGGCTTTTTACTCAGGTGTGATTGGCCAAGAGCCACTAATGTCTTATTTGATTGTAGTATAATTGCTTGCTTTGCGTGCTTGACCTTAGTTCTAACAAAAAACGTTATGAGTCTGGATCCTATCAATGTCTCAATAAACTTTTAATTCTTCTGAATGGCTGTTACTGGGAACTGATTTCTCCAAGGGCTCTGACAAGATGTGTGCTTTAAAAAAATGAAAATCAGAAAGTGTGAGCATTATGTGTTCCAACAGAAGATCCTTCAAGGGCTAGAAGCATGTCTTAAAGCAAAATCTGGGACTTTTAAGTCGCATCCCTGGGACATATGCTATCATCATCCCTTAGAGCCTGATTTGTGCCTAAAACATAATTCTGGTGCTTACAGAGCAATTCCGTGCTCTAAGACACAATAATTATATTCTGATAGGGTTGCCAAGTCTGAGTTGGGAAATTCCTGGAGATCTGAGGGTGGTGCCTGGGGACAGCAAAGTTTGGGAAAGGGAGGGAGCTCAGCAGTGATGTGATGCCATAAAGTTTACCCTCCAAAGTGGCCATTTTCTCCAGGGGAACTGATCCCTGTCAACTGGACATCAGTGGTAATTCTGGGAGAGCTTGGCAACCCTAACACTAGGGGTGTGCAATATTTTTTTAAAAACCCTTTATTTTCAGTTTTATAAAAGTATTACATTTCAACTATACATCTTACATATAAGATAGTGTCTTATACATTCGTTAAATCTTCTATCCATTTATACACCCTTAACCACCTCTTGGTATGTACCTTTTCATTTTTGTTTTGCAGCATCAGACTCAAATCATCCATTTGTGCTAACTCTAGTACTGTGAGTGTTAGGTCTTCTCTAGAGAGTATTATATCAGATTTCCAATTTTTAGCCAGTAACAAATGAGCAGTGGTTATTATATAAGACAATAAATATGTTTCTTGTAAATTGTATCCATTCGGAATCATATTTAACAGATATATTTCAGGTTTTAATGCTAGGTTTTTCTCCAAAATTTCTTGAATTATCTTCCGCACCATTTTCCAATAGCCTTGTATCTTACCACATTTTCACCACATATGATAGAAGGTCCCTATATTAGCTTTGCACTTCCAGCATTGGCTGGAGTAACCAGGGTAACATTTAGCTATTTTATCCGGGGACCAGTCCCATCTGTGGAACATTTTGTATACATTTTCTTAATACGAAATGGCTCTCATATACTTAATAGATTTCCAGATTTTTGACCAATGGTCAAGTTCTATATTCTCTCCTAAATCTTTCATCCAAGTAATCATAACAGTTTTAATTGTTTCATCCTGTTCATAATCATCCAACAAAAACTTATAAAGCTTCTGTATTAATTTATCATTTGAGGACAACCAAATCTTGTCCAGTTCATTATTTTGATCTTCAAAACCCCTTAACATATCTTTTTAATATCTATCTTGTAACATTATCTGTTCCCACCAGGATACAGTATTTTCATGTAGTAACTTTTCTTCTGATTTTAATTTGTTATTTCTGCTTAACAAAGTATGATAGCTTTCTTTCTTATTCATTGTTATTAATGATGGACTAATAAATGCTTCTGGGGGGAAACCCATCTTGGAGTTTTCGTATAAAATTTCTATTTTATATTAATCCAGATTTTATACAATGCTCCTCTTAACAAGTGTCTTCCAAAATTTGAATGGATTTTATCTTTTCCGTACCATATGTAGGCGTGCCACAACATATACAAGTTATGTGAGTGTGCAATATTTTTTAAAGTGGGTATTTTTCAGTTCAGGACTATTGGCCCCAAAACTATTTTGGGATTTCCAAAAAATCCTAGATCCCAATACTGTGGTATTCAGATCTGAGATTTTTCAGAAATTCCATTTTTTTTCAGGTCCGATACGCCCAAAAAGAAATATATATATATACACACACACACACAGACTGATCCTGATTGGGCTTGCTTCTCCTGCAGTCCAGTTTAAACCCAGCTGCAGGAGAATCCAGCCCCAGGAGCTGCTGCGCCATGCAGAGCACATTGCTCCTTGTGGCACAGCAGATCCTGAGTGGGCTCACTTCTCCTGCAGTCCAGTTTAAACCCAGCTGCAGGAGAAGCCAGTACAAAGCCCAGCCTGTGGGGAGCACTCTGCTCCCGGTGTCATAGCAGATCCTGGGGCAGGCTTCTTCTGCAGTCAAGTTTAAACCAGGCTGCACAAGAAGCCAGATCCAGTGGGAACAGTCTACTCCCCACTGACACAGCTGATCCTTGGGCTGTCTTCTTCAGTCCCTTTAAACTTTAAAGGGACTGCAATAGAAGCCTGACAAACAGCTGAGAGGCAGGAGCAATTTGCTCCCTCCTTTCCGCATGTTTTTGGATCGGCCTGGTAATCCCCAAATATATCCAGGATTTTTTTGGAGGATTTTCTCCCCTGGTTTTCCTAAGGAAACTCAGATATATTTGGGGTGCTGAAATCTACCTGAAAAATACCAGTAAGTTATTTTTGGGTATATTTTCAGCTCGGAGAGATCCAAATGCACCCCCCTAAAGGTAAAGGTAAAGGTTCCCTTGCTCGAAAGCCAGTCAAATCCGACTCTAGGGTTGCGCTGCTCATCTCCGTTTCAAAGCCGAAGAGCCAGCGCTGTCCGAAGACATTTCCGTGGTCATGTGGCCGGCATGACTAAACACCAAGGCGCACGGAACGCTGTTACCTTCCCACTGAAGTGGTACCTATTTATCTACTTGCAATTTCTTGCTTTCGAACTGCTAGGTTGGCAGGAGCTGGAACTAGAGACGGGAGCTCACCCCGTCATGCGGCACTCACGGGTCTTGAACTGCTGAACTACTGACCCCCTACCCTACACTATAATATAGTCTCTTTCACATTTCAGAATATACTGGTTAAGAAAGTCCCAGGTCTCTCCATCGTGTCCTGTCATAACAGTGACAAGAGACTTCCAAGCAATCTTCAATTCCCACAGTGCCTGAAAAGCCAATGTGCCTAATTCACAGTGCCTGATTCTTTGCAGCTGTGGTGTGCGTGGAGAAGGGGCTTCAGTGTTTTTCCTGCGTTTAGAAGTGTACTATTCAGGGACACATGAACCCGCACCAGTTGCAAACAGAGACCTGATTTTTTGACGATCAGTTCAATGGTCCATCAATCTGCTTGTGGGTGTTTGGCAAGTCGTTTCACTGTATTCTTTACTAACCATGTAGTACAGTGCAACTGGCTTTTCACACACGTGCATCCTCGCACAGCCTGACTGAGTTCTTTTACTCCCCCATCCTTGCCGCTGAACCACTCTTCTCAGCAGGCAACCATTTAAATAGACAATTAGATCACTTACAAATCTTATAAAACAGTCATCAATAAAGGCTGAGTGCCAATAAAATCCTACCCTTCAACATTTGTCTAAGGGCCAAAATAGACGTTACAGTGTTTCTGGGGATGCCTTAGAGAGGCTGCTACCATTTACCTCTGGAATTTCCTCTTTACAAATGCTGGGGGCTTTTGGGCTGTTGAAAATGCCTTGGACAAGAAGACAGGAGTTCCCCGCCCTGTCCCATGTTCTCAAGCAGAACTGAGCCCCCAGGGGCATCCCCAGGGATGGGGTATTGTCTACTTTGGCCCTAAATAGCACTTATTGATGCTTGTGGCTCCCAATCAGTTTGAATCAGCAGTAGTTTTGCATTTGTTCGGTTTGGGGAAAACCTGATGCAAAATGGTTCGGCAGGCTTTCAGGGCTACATCTAACAAACTGGGTAATCAGCTCCTGTCTGATCACCTCTTTCTAATGTAGTAAGTTTGACCATTGAACATGTTCACAGTGAAATTCACAGCATACTTAGTGCTATTTGACGTGTGGAAGCCCACCTGTATAGTTGACCCCACCAGGCCAAATCCCCCACCCCCCATTTCAGGTCAAGAAAGTAGTGTGGAGGCAAGACTAAAGCTCCTTCTTCACACACACCACAGCTGTGATATCACACAACTGCATGCATGGGAACTGAGGAGAACCTGCAACTCATAGATGACAGCAGGACACATGGTGGGGACCTTGGACCCAACTTCGTAATGTATAAAGAGAAAAATGAAAACAAATGGTCTAATAAATGGGAAACCAAACAAATGTCATTCCAGATAGGTGCAGACATAAAGGTCTTTAAAACAAACACAGAATGGGAGAAAGACAGTTCTTTTTTTCATGCAGCCCCCTGGTTAACCCTATAAGGGCTTTGCTACCTACATCTACAATATAAGTTATAATTTAGGATTACATTCCTGGAGGAAGAGTAAAATAATACAAAGGAGGTGAATAAATACATATGAGTCCATGTTGGGCAATATACTGTAAGATTTTATTGTATATGGCCATTGACCGTTACAGTACAAAACTACATTCACAGATTGTGCAATATGAAGTAACATGGCAAAAATCTAAAAACAGTTCTTAGTCTACTGGAATGACTCCCCTCCCCATACATGTCCTATTACCAATGGTTATAAGAACTACACAGTGATGTAGGTTATTATTTTGTTTTAATGAAAGATGTTTGCGTAACTCAAGCACACCTGTCCTGAATATTGAGCATGCTATAAAAACAACACAATCTAGACCTGTAAGGACTACTTGAAGAGAGATTATTATTTTTTCTCTGTGTGAACATTTTACAGAATAATTTCCCATGAGGGTAAAAAGCCCTTCTAGTGTTTTACTTTCAAAGATTTGAAATGTAAGAAGTGATGATGTTCAAAATATAAAACAAACAAACAAACAAGGAGGGATAAGCCCTGGGTATTATGTTCACAGTATGCAGTCTGTACCAAACATTATGTTTCAGCAGGCAGAAAAGAAAGTTCTTGAGATAACTGCTTGCAATAAAGGATGAAAACTATGACCTTTGAACCAGGAGAGAAGGCTGGCATGTGTCAATGTGTATCTTTTCTGGATTCTCAAGGAAAAAATCTCCATCTCTGCTTATAAAGCTACTACTTGACAACCCATTGTGGAAAGTCCAACATGATGGCTGATGTCAAGTTGCTTGTCAAGAGGAAGTGACAATTTTTGCTGATCACCCCCACCTCCTACTGCAGACCTCCACCCTCCCCATCACCCATTCTCTTCTTGGAAGTTCCATGTCCTCCAGCTAGGATTGCTACCTCAGGGTTGGGAAATTCTTGGAGATTTGGGGGTGGAACTTGGGGAAGGTGGGGTTTGGAGGAGGGACCTCAGTGGGGCATAATGCCAGAGTCCTCATTTTCTATGGGAAACTGATCTCTGTAGTCTAGAGATGAGCTGAGTTGGAATTGCGGGAGATTTTCAGGCTTCATCCTACATCCTGGAGCAGCATTTCAGGGGGTATTTTGGGAAGCAGCAGGAGGAAGAAGCAAGGAAGTCCTACTCCACTGATGGAAATCCATTCCATCAGCAGAGATTTACTACAAGACCCAAGCCGCTATTTCATAATTATAGCTGTGTCCTGCTTCAGTGTTATACCATTCTCATACATTTCCATGAACTGCAATTGAAATTGGCTGCTTTATTTTGCTTGGGCTGGTGCCCTGCTGTCATCACTCTTGCAGGCGCGGTTTTCAGCAGAGCAAGGACTTGTCTTCAGAACTTGCCTCTAGTATCAGGGCCCTTCCTTGAGGCCTGAAGTCTCAGGAAGGTGAAGAAGATGTTTGTATCATCAATGAATAATTGCATTCAGGTTTCCAAACCTTGTGATTCCTGGGCAGGACTTCTCAATGAGAGATAAGGATGAATCAATATTCACTATTTCATTTATTTTCTTGGCAAAATTTTTGCTCCCTGTTTGCAAATGGTTCTCTACATTCATTTGTATCAGAGGCATAGTGTTGCGAGTGCATACAGTGCTCTTGCACTGCCAGGTTCAGGGTGTCCACCAACAGTTGTGGCCAGACCCACACGCTTTTCTCCCGATGCAGCAAGAAGCCCCAATCTAAATCATGGGGTTATAAAACAATGGTAGAGCAGGTTCCAGTTACTGGCAACTCCAGTTAAAAGGGTCAGGGAGAAAATGACGTGAAAGGACTCAGCCTGGTATCCCACAAAACCACTGCCAGTCAGAATAAATAATACTGATGTTGAATAACCAGTGGCCTTTAAGACAGCTATTGATAGATTTCCCAAATCAAACTGAAAGCCTGGCATTTCTGTCTTTAGGTTCATTCCCACACTCTGCATCCAAAACCTGCCGGAAACTTCAAAGCTATCTCTTATTGGTGGTAGCTGAATCAGCAGGTGGAAGTCAGCATCTGCTCCCAAGGAACTACACACCCTATGGATTTATGGTTGTTGTTCTCGAGCTACAAAGCAGCAGAAAGTTTCTGGAACACCGCGATCTAGAGCAGGGGTATCCATCCAACCTCTGAGCCTCTGATCACTTTTGGAATTCTAACACAATGTGGTGGGCACTGCCACAAAAAGGCTGCTGCAGAAGGCAGATGACTGCCACACCTTACCTTCAATTGTCCAGTGAAGATCCTCCTGCTGTGTTGGTAGCTGCTGCCCAACAAACATTTTAAAAACCAATCAGAAGCCTTCTGTGGGAAAAAACCCATATGGCCCCACCCACTTTCTAAAAATACTATGGCACAGAAAAGGGGTTCATGGCTGCCCTGGTGTCCATGGGCACCATGGTGGGACCCCCGATCTAGAGCTGTCCCTCTACCATGGTTTGTACTGTGTAGGGTTGCCAGGTCTTTCCTGGCAACTAGTGGGGGATTGAAGGGGACATACCTGGAGAAAGAGAAAGGGCCAGGCCTTTTTGCCAGTGTCACACAGGAAGTGATGTCATCATGCTGTGACATCCAGGTGATGCTCTGGTATTTGGGCAAAAACTCTACGGTAAAATCACTTCTACCATAGGGTTTTTTTGCCCAAATAAGAGAACATTGCCCGGACATTGATGGTGTGATGATGTCACTTTCAATGCAACACTGGTGACGAGGCCTGGGCCTTTCTCTTTTTCAGGTAAGTGCCCCCCCCCCCGCTTACCAGCTGATTGGTGGGGGACTCCTGCCTCCACCTGGGGATCTGGTAACCCTAGTACTGTGTGCTGATTTAGTACATTTGTGAGCACAATGTATAGCTATTTATGAATATAATTTATATGTTTAATGTACAGTGTTGGTTTCTCAATGTACAGATGATGCTATAAAATGTGTATATTATCATGGGGGGAATGGCATGAAAAGAAAGAATCATGTATTTGAGTTACACCACGGAGATGCACGATTAAAGTAGGGATTTGTGGGTGCAGAGATTTTTTTTTCTGGCTCAAGCCTCTCTCTTTATAGAACTTAATTAATGTGCAGGCAGACTTCCTCCCCATTGTCTCTTTTCCCCTTCCTGCAGCTGGGGGTGGGTGGGGGAGCAAGACTCCTGTCCTGGGAGATCCCAGGGAGGAGGCTGCCTGGGTCTGCCTGCTCAGCGGGGTTGGAAGCTTACAAAGGGGAGTGTGGGAAGTAGAGGGGAGGTTAAGATTTGTGCTTTTTTGATCTGTCCTTAAATGGTATTGCTGACATTTTTTAGCATTATCTGGCTCAAAGGATCTGGTGAGGGCCCTCTGTTAAGTAATTATCCATTCTGCTGTGATTAATGGCACTTGTAATGTTTTACTGACAAACCACTGGTATGGAAGGCAGCTCCGAGGATGCCGGTATTTAATGCAAGGGTGGATTTGGGGGATGGATCTCTTTAAGAAGCTGTTCCTGAAGTAATGTACATTATTGTTAGCTGTGGTGCGAGTGAAACAAGGGTTTCATGTAGGGTTGCCAGCCTCCAGGTGAGGGCTGGAGATCTCCTGGGTTTACAACTGATCTCCATACAACAGAGATCAGTTTCCCTGGAGAAAATGGCCACTTTGGAAGGTGGAGTCTATGGCATTATACCCCATTGAAGTCCCTCCCCTCCCAAAACCCTGCCCTCCTCAGGCTCCACCCCCCAAAATCTCCAAGTATTTCCCGACCTGGAGCTGGCAACCCTAGTAAGATGCTTTTATTTTCCTCTTCCTCTAAGGATCTCAGGTACAAGGTCTTTCCCCACCATTTTAACAGTGCTTTCAGGTAGTTTAGGCTTGAAAGAGGCCTACTCAGAAGGTTACCAATCTCCAGGTGGGGCCTGTAGATCTCCTGAAATGACAACTGATCTCCAGACAGCAGAGATCGGTTCCACTGGCGAAAATGGCTAGTCTGGAGGGTGAACTCTATGGTGTTATGGTTCCCAAGATCCAGTTACAAATCTTCAAGAATTTCCAAGTTGGAAGCTGGAAGCCCTAGCAGTCACCCAGTGAATTTTCCTGGCTTTGCTGCAAAGGCATTTCCAATTTCATATCCTGCTCTATAAATAGCAGTAACAGGGAGGCAGGTATCTTGGCTAAGTGGCAGAACCTTTGTTTTTGAATGCAGAAAGTTCCAGGTTCAGTTCCTGCAAAGAATCTTAAGAAGCAGCTGTTGTGATGGACAATTCACGTGTTACAAAATGCACATGACCACCTCATAGATTTTGTACAGATATGTGTGGAGCAGGGGTTGTCCCTGGTAAAAAGGAACAGTTAGGTTTTTCCAAAGCATTTTCTGATTTCTTTTGCATGCAGATCATGAAGGGTGAGTTTAATGAATTTTCCTGGCATGACTGATTAGACTGATGGTCTGGCAATGTTCATGGCAGGAGAGACGTATGCCACTGGCTAATGTTGGGAAGATTGATTTTTTTTTCTCCCTCTTTACCTACTGCTGAAACCAATCTGTCAAGAGATAAAGCTCTGCTCAAGTTAGCCAGCTCCCAGTAGCTTTTTCTGCTTCTTGTTTTCACATCTAAGACTTGGACCCCTCCCCCTCACACTCTCTAGCTTTCCTCTGGTCTGGCATATAAAGAGGGGCTTTATTTACTGTAATCTTAGATACCTTTACTGGAGTCTTGAGATCAGATGTATTTTTCTCAGGAGGACTTACTTCTCAGTAAACATGCCTAGAGTCAGGGTGTACATATCAATATCCTATCAGTCTGGAAAACCACATACTCATGGTGTAGCCAGAATTCACATCTTTCCCTTTGCTGTCAATTCTGCTATAAAAACAAATCTCCACAAGAGCTTTTTTTTTTTTTTTTAAGGCTCCACCACTACTGGAATTTGATTCTTTTACTGATTTCATGATAGCCTCTGATTTTAATTTTCTGGTCTATCTGGATTACTGATACAATTTTTTTAAAAAACACAATAATGAGATTAGAAGCCACCTTGGGAGTCCATGTGCTGAAAGGGTGGCACAGATAAATGTTCCATGTGATGCAACAATTCTTTAAGTAGTGTCTGGATTGTGTCCTAGCCCATTTATCAAGTATGTCCTGCCCAGCTCCTTTAACCCTGGGATAAAATTGAAGGTTTTTGTTTGCTGCTTATCTAGCCTTGCCTCTTTATTTTGGGGTAGAGTTCCAAAGTATTTACCGCATGGGGGCGGGGAAAACATGCTCCCCAGCCGGACCATTTCCCCCTGTAATGCACGATGCTGTCGCCAGGAAGTGATGCCAGGCGACGCTCTAGCAATATGGCTGAAAACTCGATGGTACCATCAAGTTTCCATCTGCATTGCCAGAGCATTGCCTAGTGCCACTTCCTGGCGATGGCATTGTGCGGCGAGTCTTTCCTTCCCCCGAGGATGGTCCTGCCAGGATGTATCCGTCCCCCACCGGCAAGAGGTAAGTATTTAGGAAGCCTATTTTGGGGACTATTAAGAAGTGCATGCAGTTATGTGTGGCCAGGGCATTTTATCCCTTCTCTATTGCAAAAATAAATTAATATTGGTTTTTAAAAGTCAAAAATGAGGAAGAGATGCTTTCCAATGTCATATAGGCAGTGATCCTGTCTTATTCCACAACCAAGTTCTTAGCCATAATAACACACCATCTATATGAAACTAGATGTTTTTGGAAACCAGTTAACAGAGTTGGCAGAAGGGAGTTGGCTTGGATGACCTTCTGGATTCTATGATATGCTACATAAGAGCATCTATGCTTGATCAGACCAATGGTCTATCTCTTCTAGCATCCTGTTTTCTACCAAAGCCAACCAGATCCCACCAGAGAGTTAAAAAACTTCCTTTTGTTGCCCTGACCTTGATAGTCCAGGCAAGCCCAATCCCATCAGATATCAGAAACTAAGCAGGTCCAACCCTGGCAAGTATTTGGACGGGAGACCTTCAAAGAATACCAGGGTCAGGAGGCAGAGGCAGGCTAGCAAGCCACTTTGAAGAAGAAGAAGAAGAGGAGGAGGACGAGGAGATTGGATTTATACCCCGCCCTTCACTTGGAGTCTCAGAGTAGCTTGCAAATTCCTTTCCCTTCCCCTCCCCACAACAGACACCCTGTGAGGTAGGTAAGCCTGAAAGAGCTCTTTAGAGAACTGCTCTTTCAAGAACAGTTGGTAGAACTGTGCTTTACCCAACCTCAAAGCAGTTACAGATGGTTGCTGAGGGCTGAATCAGAAAAGGGTGTAGACATTTCAATGGATGTGGCAAAAAAATATTCAGTAGTGAGTCTTGACATCTTTATAGTACTTTCTGTGTCTAAAGTGCATCACAGTCATTGTCAGTAATCCATATAATGACCCTGAAAGGTAAGCCAGTATTTCCTTGCTGCAGGTGAAGAGGGCCTTTAGGCTGAGAGATTGATTTCCCAACGGTCATTTACTGAATTCCTTACAGAGGCAGGATCAATACCAACAACCTCCAGCATTAGACCTCATTCTCGTTGTCTGTTATGCTGCATCTCTGCTATAATTAAGAATGTCCTCAGAAATAGTCTTTATACCAGTAATTTTAGGATTTCAGGGGAGGCAAATGCCCCCATTGTCCTCTAGGCTTGGCATTTCTATGGGAACAGTGGATAAGCTCCTGTTCCCAGGCTCCAGGGCCAACTGGAGCTCTTTGATCCTGTGGGAGCAACAAGCAGGGTCAGGGAGTGATGATTGTACCTGGAAGTTATGCTATGGTGTTGTCTGAATTTGCTTCTCTGTGGTAAAAACCAGAGAGAGAGACCAATTCCTAGATGGTTGCGATCTGCATACAGACCAGAAATGACATTACAACATCATGTGACATCACTTTCCTACCCCCAAATACTCCCACTGATTGCCAGAACTTGGCAATTGGCCCCCAAGGATGCCCATAACTAAAGATCACAAATTTTTATACCCAGGTGTGCCTGCAGTAGTTCTTTTGTATCCTCATTGCAATGAAACCAGTTCCCCAAGTGTATTAAAGAGCCAGGGTGGAATACCTGTCAGTCAGTTGCAGACAGCTGGTTCAAATCCCCTTCAGCCATGGAGCCCAGGCCCAAACATGCATGATACTGGAAATTTTGTGAATGAGCTCCCAAGCATTCTTTCCTTCAAAAACCAGCCAGTTGGGGACTGTTGTGTCCGCTGACCGCTAGTATGCATCAGCGACCGAGCCTGAGCTTGAGTTCTGGGGAACAATGGGACTGAGGCTCCTGGCTCCAGCTAAGGGGCACCTTAATACTCTGGAATTGCTTCCAGCAATAGAACCAGTGCTCTGGGACTGGAATGACAACCCCCAGAGTAGAATGACTGTCCCTAGCAATAGAAACTGTGTTCTAGGACTGAATGGCAGGGCACAGAGTGGAATGACAGCCCCTGGGAGTAGCAGCAACATGCTGGGAATGGAATTCCACTCTGGGGGTCCTCATTCCAACCCCAGAACGCTTCTACTACTCACAGGCAATGCTCCCTCTAAGCTGTGGAGTCTTGTGAGCAAAAATTCTACTTTGTGAGCTACTGGCATTAAAGTTGTGAGTGAGCAATTTGGCTACTGCATAAATTAGTTTGCTCTGGAACCATCCTTCCTAAGACAAAAATGTATGAGCTGGAGGCTAAAAAACTGCGAGCTAGCTCACACTAACTCAGCTTAGAGGGAACATTGCTCACAGGGACTGTCATTTCACTCTGGTGGCTGTCATTCCAGTTCCAGAGCAGTCTATTTGGGCCCAGAGACCTTAATGGGAAATTCATGCCTGCCTTCCTTCCCTCCCTCCCTCCCTCCCTCCTTCCTTCCTTCCTTGTTTCTATTTGTATCCCACTTTACTAGACATGCTGGCTCAAGGCGGCTAACAAGATTAAAATATCATAAAACAATCCAGAGTTAAAACAGTTAAAATACAATACAAAGTTAAACATAAATTTACAGATAGAAACAAACAAGTGATGGTGGTATTCCAAATCAACCCAATGGTAGAGACAGCATCCAACAGAGTCAGATGATAACAATGTTCCAAATCAACCCAATGGTAGAAATAGCACCTAATTGAAAGCCTGGTGGAAGAGTTCCGTTTTACAGGTCCTACAGAACTGTAAAAGGTCCCACGGGGCACTGATGTCCTCCAGGAGCTCATTCTATCAGTGTGGAGTCTCCATTGAGAAAGCCCTGGCTCTGGTGGTAGCCAGTCTGACTTCTTTTGGACCAGGGAGAGTCAGGTGATGTTGCGACCCTGACCTCAGTGCTCTCTGGAGCACATATGGGGACTTTGTGCTGCAAACTTTGCAACTTTGTCTGTGCTGCAATGTATTTCAGTGGAGTGGAACTCAAGAAGTTTCACTTTCCATGCTTATAGTTGCTGTTGCCTACTGGAGTTGTCTCCTTGCAAATACAGGGTTGATGTTTTGAGCCAGATTGTCTCTGCTGAATGGACCTGAGAACAGGTGCCTAAGTGAGTACCCTAACCTGGGAACCCACTGCCAAAGGTCGGCATTACACTGACTGGAGAGCCACTGCCACTCTGAGTAGACCTGGGGGAGAGGGGAGAAGCTTGCAATGCCTAGCCATTTTATGTTCCTAGGCTCAGAGCATTTTATATTTTTAGTTTCTGATGTGATCCTTGTGCTTTTTCTTGATGTTTTATTTAAAAAATTGCATTGCTAAACCCCACTATTCCCTCACCTTTCCATTTTAATTGTGTTTGTATCTCTCATAAATAAGAGTTTTTGTGTCCCTCTTGCCTCAATGTTCCACACACTTCCTCAGCCTTTGGCTCTCTGATCTGTCAGTCAGTGGGTGTCCCTAGCCACTGGCTGCATTGCCTGAGTCCCACTCAGCCGCCACTCAAGAGTACTCACGTGCCATTGGCTGGGTCCTGGTTTTGCTCCTCTTTCCTGCCCACTCCTTCAGCCACTGTGCCCTGGCAGAATTTCTGGCAAACGACTTTCTGTCTTGATGAAGACGGTTGCCTCCTATATGGGAGTAATTTTTTCCTCAATAGCTGTTGGTAGGTGTAACGAAATGGCAGTTATCTGTGTCTGTGAGATGGCTGCCATCTCTGTGTTTAAAATCTTCCCCCATAAGGCTCAATTGAGCTGTAGTTCCTGAGAGGGGTATCACTCACTGGGTTGAATGGGGCTTCCTCATCTGCTAGCCTACAGTTCCCAGCTACCCCAAGGCCAAAAAGAGTGGGAAAACAGGGACTGTCCCAAGACAGTCCTCATCCCTGGGAGGCAGCAGAAATTCAGCCACTCCACAGTTGGCTGGACTGGGGAATGAATGTAAGTTTCCCTGTTTTCTTGGGCAAGAGAGAGGCTGAAGTACAGGTGAGCCCACAATCTCCAGAGGTAGAAGGAAAGAGGATTGCATTTAACCCCTGTTGATTTATGCTCTGTGGGTTCATGGTGTCTGTTTACTCCTACAGTGTGTGTGCACTCCATAACTGTGTAAATAGTTAAATAAATTATTTTATTTGGGATAATAATCTGTGTTGTGCTCTGACCACATAGTCTCCCTCCCTCTGCGCAATACCAAAGGGAGAGGGTAGCCCAGGGAAGCAAGGAAAGGCCAGACCCTTATGTTGCCAACTTTCCAGGGATCCCCCAAAGATTGGGGATTCCATCTCAAATAGAGCATGAAGGTCAAAGTTTCAGAGCACTCTAGAGGCTGCAGGTGTGTGTGGGGGAGATGGAAAGCTGAAGAGGGGGAAATAAAGGTAGGTTGATGCTTGGCTGGGAAGGAGATAGGGTTGCCAACTCCAGGTGGGAAATTCCTGGAGATTTGAGGGATGGAACCTGAAGAGGGTGAGGTTTGAGGAGGGGTGGGACCTCAGACAGGTACAATGCCATAGACTCCACCCTCCCAATCAGCCATTCCCTCCTGGGGAACCACTGTTGCCAATCTCCAAGCGGGGGTTGGAGATCACTCAGAATTACAACTGATCTCAGGAGGGAGGGAGGAGGAGATGGAGAGCTGAAATCAGGGGCAGATAATGGCAGGTTAATGTTTGGCTGGGAAGGAGATAGAGTTGCCAACTCCAGGTTGGGAAATTCCTGGGGATTTGAGGGGTGGATCCTGGAGAGGGTGAGACTTGAGGAGGGGTATAATGCCATCGACCCCACCCTCCCAACCAGCCATTTTCTCAGAAGGAACCATTATTGCCAATCTCCAAGTGAGGGGTGGAGATCACTCAGAATCACAATTGATCTCCAGGAGGGACGGTAGAAGTCAGCTGCAGTCAGAGGGGCAGATAATGGTAGGCTGCTGGTTAGCTGGGAAGGAGATGGGGTTGCCAACTCCAGGTTGGGAAATTCCTGGGATTTGAGGGGTGGAGCCTGGAGAGGGTGAGGCTTGAGGAGGGGTGGGACCTCAGACAGGTACAATGCCATAGACTCCACCCTCCAAACCAGCCATTTCCTCCTGAGTAACAACTGTTGCCAATCTCCAGGTGAGGGCTGGAGATCACTCAAAATTACAACTGTTCCTCAGGTAGCAGAGATCAGTTCTTCTGGAGAAAATGGTGGACTCTGTGTCATTATACCCTGCTCAGGTTGCCACAGCAAATTGACACTGAGTGTCCAAGGCCTTGGCACTCTCCCAGAGCCTCTTTCTAGAGCTTGTTGTATTTATTTCCACAACAGGCCTTATTCCTAGTCTTTTATAAAGTTTATATCTTGGCTACCTGGCATTACATTTTATGACACGCATGGCCTGGCCCCACAAAGTCCCATTTATGTCAGATCTGACCCTTGTAACAAATGAGTTCGACACTCCTGCACACCATTCTGAGCTCTTTGAAGAACAGGCAAGTTCAAAATGTGATAGATGCACTACTTCTCTGGGGAGGAATTCTGCTGAGGTTTGCCTCCTGGATCATTTCTACAAAAATGCCTACCACTAGCACCCTTCTGAATCTGAGATTTCAACTGGTCCTCTGGTGTCCTGGTGGCTGTGAGGTTCATCATCTGGACCTATAAAGGCATGACTCACAACTCTGTTTCTGTCACTGGAAAGCGACTGCTGCTTGTCCCGTCACCCCCTTCCTCCCCCGTTGTGCTGGAGCAGCAACTTTGCCCTGTTATTTTTCTAAAGTGCCAAGGGCATGCCGATAACTTAGATATGACAGATAGTACTTTCCATCTAAAAGGAGCTATGGCATTTTGTTAAAAAACAACAACTGTAAATACACAGCCCGCTTTAGCTGTTAGCTCCTTGAGGGTAACTGCTTTGTGTCAGCAACACTGCACAGTAGTGCTTAAAACAGGATAGGAAAAAAAGATGTAAGGCATTGCCGGTTATTGGGGTTTGTCGAGAAATATGGTTTTCCATTATTTACTGACCATATATCTTGCCTTAGAATCTTTTAAAGCAGGTGAGACCCAAGGGAAAGGCTGGATCAGCCATTCTCTTTAAACAAGAAGCTAACACGCCATGCACAATTTGTGCCTACAGCTCCTGCACTGTTTTGACTCAGTGCTTGAAACATCTTTCTGAAGGCGTATGTGTGCAAATAGTTTGGGGCACAACCAAGAATGTTTAGGATCCAGTGCAGGGTTGCCAGACCCCCAGTGGAGGCTGGGGTCCCCCACCCCCAGGCCCTGCACCGCCAACTGCTGATCAGGTGGCCGGGGGACGGGACTTACCAGGAGAAAGAGGAAGGCCCAGGCCACATCATAATGCCAGCAATGTCCAGGTGATACACTGGTATTTGGGCAAAACCTCTATCATAGAAGCTGGTTTTACCATAGAGGTTTTGTCCAAATACCAGACATCACAGCAACATTGCACATGATGATGTCACTTCCTGTATGACTCCAGAGACGGGGTCTGGACCTTCCTCTTTCTCCTGGTCAGCCCCCCAGCCCCCTCTGGTTGCCGGGCAACCCAAACCCAGTAGTATAGAATGTTAAGTATGTGCTTAATTTTCTCTCACACAAAGACATGAAATTGACAGAGAAAACATATGCAGTTACTGCAGTTTTAAACCCATTGAAATCAACTCATTCTGCATAGGATTGTGCTATTCCAAAGCAGTGGTTACAGAGCATTGGACAAGGATCTGGGAGACCCAATTTCAAAATCCCCATTTTGCCATGAATCTTGCAAGGTAACCATGGATTAGTCTTTCTGACTTGGTCTAACCTATCTCACAGGTAGGGTTGCCATTGCAGAAGGCCTCCTGCCAATTGTTGCATTGTGGAAAGAGGAGAAAAACAACCCCAAGGTTCTGCCACATAAGGGTAGCTCTAGGAATCTGTGGAAATGCTGTGTTTCCTAGAGCTACTCATTGTTACTTCTCCGCCACTCCCAGAAATGCTCTAGTGACACTAGCAATGTCGCTGATGTCACACACACACACACACAACACACACACATTCCCACTTTCCCACCCTCCCACTGGTTGCCAGATTTGGCCTGGCAACTCTACTTACAGGTTTATTGTGAGGATAAAATGGAGGAAGGAAGAACTGCCCAGAGATCCTTGGATAGAAATGGGACAAAACTATGCTAAATAAATAAATAACTTGGGTTGCCTTTTGCCTTTTGTTCTGTATCCATTTTGTGTGACCAATTCAAAATGTGTTTCTATTACAAAGATAAGACATTTCTGGCTGTAGGCATTTTCTGACTTGAGTGTATTTTTTGTTAAAAAAAAAAAAAGCTTTGCTTTCTTCTTTCACTGATTTTCTGTAACCGAGTTGACTTTTGGGGAGTACATCCTTTACTTGCTTCTGCATGGAAGATTTTGTGGCTTCAGGGGCTCATGACATGAATTTTGAGATTATGGGTGACCCATTTTTTAAAAAAAAAAATGGGGGGAATTTTTTAAAAATAGCTGCTTGTTTTTTTCTTATGCCCAAACAGAGGTGTTTCTTTTTCTCTCTATGCTAAACTGTGTATAAAATGCACTATAATAATGGTACATTATTATTTCATGAGAGGAGAAAAACACAATAAACTTTGCTAGCTGAGAAGCATTCAAATACTCATCTGGAAATGCTTGCCAGGAAAGGAAATGCTCATTAAATTTACAAAGGCAACATATTTTGACATGTAAAGAGCTTTGGCATTACAGCATGGGGGTGTTTTTCTGTAGTGGCTCAGGCAATTTTCCCCGAGAGACCAGCAGAGAGGAAATACTCTCACTATTAGGAGAGATAAGTAATCGTGATATTTGATCGGGCTGAGATAATGGCTGTAATCTAGCATTCTGTGAGGAGGGATTCATGCACTCAAGAGAGCATCTGCCTTTGATGTAAAGTGGGCCACCTTCCCTAATTTCCTAGCAAGCAAAGCATCAGCGGTTGGCATGGCCAGGCAGCTGCTAGAACTCCAAGAGGTCCTGCTACCAACAGCAACCACTGATTGATGGATTTTAAGGACCTTCTCAGCAGAAAGTGGGAAATTACCTCAAAGAGTCTCTGGCATGACTTCACATTTCCTGCTGGAAAGGGCATGTGGTAAGAGTGACTCCTTTACATTTTGATAAGCACTGTCAGTGGAATGTGAAGTAACCACACTCCACTCCCTGCTCTGGGAGGGAGGGAAAATGCATGTGTGAGGGGGTCCTATAGGGCTGCCAACCTCCAGGTGGTGGCTGGAGATCTCCCACTGTTACAATTGATCTCCAGGCAACATAGATCAGTTCACGTGGATAAAATTGCCACTCTGGAAGGTGGACTCCATGGTATTATAACCCCCTTGAAGTCTCCCCAAGCCCCGCCCTCCTCAGGCTCCACCCACCAGATCTCCAGGTGTTTCCCAATCCAGAGCTGGTAACCCTATGGACCATTCTAAAATCTATAGCTTCCTGTGCCACCATGATAACTCATTTATCCATTGAAACATTTATATATTTGTACTCCATCCCAACACCAAAGTGGAACCCAAGGTAAGTTACAATATAAATTAAAATCAGTTACTTATAACACAGAGATTTAAAACCAGCAATGGTTTTTTAAAAAGAAAGCCAATTAAAGTCAGCAAAGCACTAAAATCCCCCCAATTTTAACTGGATACAAAAAGATATGCAAGGCCATATACTTGGCTCATAATATGTGTCCATTATCATCTTGATTTTTGAATCATAATCAGTTCCTCTCTCTCAAACCATTCTCCAGGTTAAGACATATTGTAAAGGTGCCCTGAAGTGGCCCAGGCTATATTTCCCTATGTTTTTAGGAAGATTTTTTGAAAAAAAGATTCTACCATAACACAATAAAGCCTATAAATCAGAGGTCCCTAGTGCCTATTGGTGCCGGGGCACTTGTCATCACATTCCAAGTGTTGAAGTGGGCAGGGTCAGATACTGATTTTTTCCCCCCTGTAGTCACCTGTAATCAGATCCTTGTAACAGCCTTCTTTGCAAGACTGATTATGAAGGGGTTTTTCAAAGCTTGATGATAGGATGAGAGATTAACAATACTCAAAAAATATAACACACACACACTTCTTTCTTTCCTGGAACTCTCACCCATTTCTCACACTTGATTTTAAATGCTGTGGAAATTTTCCAGAAGGCATGTATAATCACAGTCGCATCAAGACTGTGCTCCAAATTCATTCTTGAAGCTTATTTATTTTAACGTTATAAAACAATCCCATGGATCTAAACATCCTTGAGCATCTTGGACATTTGTTAATGGAATCTGACAAGCTAAAGACCCATGAAGGCTGAGAGAAAGAAATTGCCAGGATACTATAAACTCTTAGTGGATTGAGCATACTGATTTCCATCTGTTCCTTCATTAACCAACTCTCAACTGCTCTCAACACATTAAGAACTACAAACATGCTCAGTCCTTTTGTGGTATCTCTTCTGGGGGGAAGGTATTTATGATTTGCAAATGAACATTGTCTTGCATACTTAGGGAATTTGCTGAAGATATGGAAACTCTGACTTCATAGACTAGACCTCTTTTGGTGCCTTTTAGAAACTTGACCATGAAGTTGACTATTAGATGGGACAAGCAGGGGTGCACATAACTGCAAGGGTAAAGAGAAATAAATATTCCAGAAATCTTCCCATACCCAAAATTGCTCCTCTAGAATTCTGTAAACTTTAAGGGGCTTGGGTAGGGAGGCCTCTCACTTTCTGCCTGTTCTGCCCACCACCATTATCTACATGCTTGAGGGGGAGAAAGCTGAGGAAAATCAGAATTGTGCCATTGGCATGACATTGCTTACAACCAGTGCCCAGAAGGGACATCACTGCACCACATCACTGCACCAGTTTGACACTCTGGGATTTGGCCAAACTGGATTTCCCCATCCTGTTAGGGTTGCCAGAATCCAAGAGGGGCCTGGAGATCTCCTGGAATTGCGACTGATCTCTAGACTACAGAGATCAGTTCTGCTGGAGAAAAGGTCTGATTTGGAAGATGGATTCTATGGATTTATATCTCACCAAAATTCCTCCCTATCCCAAACCCCACTCTCCCCAGATTCCACCTTCAAATCTCCAGGAATTTCCCAGTCTGGATTTGGCAACCCTGCACCCTATACCTCTCCAGTGGTTGCCAGGTAATGGTCAACAACCCCATTTGGAGGAAGCCTGTATCTCCAAATCCCCTTTTTTCATTTTAAATGATTCTTATCTGCTCTCAATAACCTATGCCTGCTGCACCATGCTCAGTTTTCATAAGGCCACATTTGGGGTATGGGGGATAATAGTAAAAGTAATCCCTCCCCCATTTACACTGAGCATGTAAAAATCCAAACAGTTTATCTGTGGATGGCCTGGTAATTTTCCCCTTTACATGATGGTACAAGAAGATATTTTACTATTAGATAAAGAGAACATGTAAAGTATGGGTTACATTTGTGAAATTACTTAGCAATTCAAGGTGCTGGTGCTAATATTGGCATACTAAGCCTAAATGATGTTAATTTAGCATTTTTAGAAACCACCTCCACCTCTATGTTTTCCCCACCCCAAATAGAAATCAATTGCAAATTCTTTCTTAAGCACCACAAATTAATGTGCATGTTATTCCAATCCTGTTAGATCAGCGGAAGTTGGAAAGGACTTCAAGTCATCTTGAAATAAAATATTCACAGTGTACCCCAATTATTCAACATAACAGCATGTTAACAGACAAGAAAAAGGATGAACAAGGGAGACAATGACAGACATCGGTGACTGGTTTATACGCTGGAGGTGTCCAGAACTTTCAAAATCATTTGTCACCTTCAAAATGGCAATGTTTTGACAACCCCCCAACACTTATAAAGCAATCAATATTGGCCAGTATAAAATTTATACGAGCTGTGACATGTTACGAGAAAAATTTGGCGTGACGAAATAGGAAATGATGTGAAAATAAAGAATCACAGGTTGAATTTGCACAAGGGAGAAGGGAAATTAAAATGGGAGGTATGTGGTTAAATGTGCTTAGTCTTTGTTTTAGGCTCCCGTGTAGCACAGCACAATTTATTCTCAACAACCTCCCCATGGTATAGATTATTAAGGAGTTTAATTTTACAGAGCGTGCAGTGCCTCCGTTAAAATAATGGCCTGCTTATGACTCTTGAAAAACACCCTCTTTTGTAAAGGGTGAAGGACCATTCATCACTTTTCAGGCCCCTTCAGAATTATAGACAGTTTTGTATTGAAGAGACCAAGCACACATTTATGAAGCTATGTGGATTAATTTGTTCCATCACTAGGCAAAGTGGCTGATTTATTGACACTGAGTTGTACTAGCAGGGCTGTTTCTTAAAAGAAAATCCTGGGGTTGCAGCTGCTCTGAGACAAATTTAGAAATGGAGATCTCGAAACAAGGAAATAAGTAACAAAAATCAATATGACACCAATTACCCCTAAAAAAGAAGAAAAATTAGCAATTGGGGGCTTTACTTAATTCATAGAATATACTTAAAATGTCATTTATTTTCTTCCTTTCTCCCTCCAAGAGTCTCAAGAGGTTATATAGGAATGCTTTCAAAATTGCACTCAGGAATTCTCAGGTTTTGGATTTCCAAATGACTGACATTGAATGGAACCAATGCATTGGGAATCTCCCATCTATATATCTATTCCTCAAGTATGCCCCCCCCCCATCTGTGGATCTCTAAACCCTCATATTGGGGCCATACTTACTCAAAACAGATGTTTCTGCAAACTTGGGGACATCTTTAAAAAAATACTCGGTGGGGGGTGGGGAGGGTTATTTATTTATTTATTTTGACATATTCCACCCTCCATGCAAGCAGGCTCAGGACAGATCACAACAGCAGTTTTACAAAGTCCTTAAAAGAATCATAGTAAATAAATAGTTAAAACAATGAAAACAAAACACACAATAATTTAAAAACAGGTGAAATATAAATAAAAAGATACAATGATCTCAAACGACTGAAGCAGCTAGGCTGTAACCCCTCAAAATATGGGGATCTTCTTAGTCTGGGCCGTACAGAGATGGAAAGTTTCAGCAAAGGAGACCGAATAATTGGTCGCTCGCTGCCTCACTCAAAGACCTGGTGGAACAGTTCTATTTTGCAGGCCTGTGGAACTGTAATAAGTTCCACAGGGTCCTGATCTCAGATGGAAACATGTTCCACCAGAAAGCCCTGACCTTTGTCAAGGCTAAGCGGAAATCCTTTGGGCTGGGGACAACCCGAAAATGCTGGTCTGCTGAGTGTAAGGCTCTCCAGGGCACATATGGGAAAGGTGGTCCCTCAGATATGTTGGTCCCAGACCACATATGGCTTTAAAGGTCAATACCAGAACCTTGAAACAGATCTGGTACTCGATCGGTAGACAGTGCAATTGGCGTAGCACTGGCTGAATACATGCCTGCACAGACATCACAGTCAGCAGGCATGCTGCCGCAGTTTGCACTAGCTGGAGTTTCTGGATCAGCCTCAAGGGTAAGCCCGCATAGAGTGTGTTACAATAATCAAGCCTGGAAGTGACTATTGCCAGGGTCACTGTAGCCAAGTCTTGGGGAGACAGATAGGGAACCAGCTGCTTGATCTGCTGGAGATGATAAAGGCAGACCTGGCAACTGTGGTAACCTGGGCCTCCATAGAAAGTGAGGTGTCCAGGATTACCCCTGGGCTCCTCACCTTTGGAGCCGGTGCACCATCCAAGGCACGGAGCCTGATTTTCCCTAGTGTGGTTGTTGATGGCTGCAGCAGATTCCAGGAGCTGCACAGGCACAGTCCAAGAGCCACGATGAGCCCAGCAGTGTCTGCAGCAAAGCCTGGGAGGCCTGGCGGACTTGGCAGCAGCTGTATTGGAGCCCAGGAGCCATGGTCGGCCCAGCATTGGCTTTATCAGAGCCCAGAAGCCATAGTGGGCGTAGCAGTGGCTATGGCAAAGCCTGGGAGTTGTGGTGGGCCCAGCAGCTGCTGCAACAAACCCAAGAAGCCATGACTCCCTGACCTGACAAGAAAGGAGGGGTAGAATTTCCTCCCCCATGAGTCTCATGGGCCCATATTTGTGTGTTAATATTTTCAGTGTGTCCCTATTTTGCTAGCTTGCGCCACAACTTACAGTTCCTTCAGATCTTTTTTGTCTTTCCCACCTGCATTACTGATGAGTACTGATAAAACATGGCAAAAAAGCATTGTCGATGTTATTGTATACATGATTGTACCTATATTTGTGTGTGTGTGTGTGTGTGTGTGTGTGTGAAGGATGCTAGGTAAAACTGCACAAAAATAATTTTTGATGCATTATGTACCATTATATCCAGATTGCTTTTTTGCAGTGTTTCAGCAATGCATATGCACTGATCAGGCACACAGAGCTTAACTCTACTTAGGATGGCATTGAGGTTTGGGGAAAGGTGTAAATGAACTGAAGTCTGCGTTATATTCCAGTACTAGAATTAATTTTATAAAATTTCCTAGTTAACCAAATTCAGAGCCAAGTGAACCCACAGAAAATGAAGGAGGGGTTGTCCCATTTTATCCCCACAACAACTCTGTGAGGCAATTGTGGCCAAGAACTTTGCCAGAGGTCACACAGAGCTTGGTGGGAAAAGGTTTGAACCCATCTCTGTCCATGCCGTTCCAGCACTGTAACTCCTACACCAGGGTCGTGGGTTGGTCATATGGCTTTATCGACAAATGTCTTAATTTTAGTGCTAAATTTCACCCCCTGAAAATTTAAGAGAATATGACGTATTTCACCATGTGCCAAGTGTCTCTCCCTCAGGACAGAATAACCACAGCTGACATTCTCAAATGAAAAGGAAAGGTAGATCTTTGTTCTGTTCTATTCTAAGTAATCTCAGTTTACGAGAAACCAAAGGGCAGATCACTGCCAACAGGCTGTTTTGAGATAGACTTGATACCAGCAGCGGGGGTGGGAGGGTGGGGAGTCTTTGTATCACCACTGCTTTCCATTCCAACTTGACTGTGGAAAATGTAATATAATTGTGATTCACTGGACAAGAGTTTGCAGTAGGTGGGGAGGGGGGATGACTATAAAACTGCATCATGCTATTCAAAACACGATCACACATGTTATCACAAATCTGCCTTTATAGCAAGTCATACCAGTGGTTCAGTGATTTTACTGTCCAAAGCCAGCTCTCCGAATCATTTGCCACAATAGAAGCTTGAGTCCCCTTTAACTAGAACCACCAGAGGTCAGAAATGTGTTCCCCACCAATGAGTTGTAGCCTTTCCAGTAAGGCTCCAAGTACTATTATGGCCTGTAATTTGATCCTAAAAAGCAGCCCTGTAGTATCTGTGTGTGTAACATGGACTGGGAAATGGTGCATATGGCATGCTAATTCTTCCCCGTGCCAGGGAAAATATTTGCACCCCAGAACGCACCCCTAAGTCCTCATAGGGAAAAAGGTACCCTACCTATTTTGTGCAAGTCTTTCTTTTTTTTTTTTCTACCAGGACTTTAACAACAATTCAGGAGGGGGCATTTTTGTTTGGGAAAATGGCACAAGAGCAATGCTCCCTCTAAGCTGTGGAGTCTTGTGAGCAAAAATTCCCCTTTGTGAGCCACTGACATTAAAATTGTAAGTGAGCAATTTGGCTACTGCATAAATTAGTTTCCTCTGGAGCCATCCTTCCTGAGCTAAGATAAAAGTGTGTGAGCCAGAGGCTAAAAAAAACCTGTGAATTAGCTCACACTAACTCAGCTTAGAGGGAACACTGCACAAGAGGATGAATTAACTCCCCCTTTCTCATTTCTGCAACCCTTATCAGTCTCCTCCATGGTTACTTTTGAAGGTCAAATTACACATTGGGAGCTCCATAGAACCCCAAACTCATGTGCAACAATTAATTCATGGAACTCACTGCTTCATGACACATTGATGGACACTGGTTTAATTGGCTTTAAAAGGGGTTTTGATCAAGTCAGGGAGGAGAGGTCCATCAATGGCTATTAGATACAATGACAAAATGGAATCTCCATGTTCAGAAGAAGGAACTCTGAGTACAAGTGCTGGAGGAGGGGCAAATACAGAAGGAGGCCTTGAACGTCATGTTCTCCTTCTAGGCCTTTTCAGGGCATCTGGTTGGTGAAGATGTGAAAGAGGATCCTTCATCTGATTGGTCATCTGTTTCATCACAGCTACTTTTCTGTTCTTATAGCCTTAAACTGTGTTCCTTGTTTGCATGACAGTAGAATCTGGACCAAAAGCTGAGATTTAAACAAGACAATTGTTGTGGTTTGGATTCAGAACTGAGAAGAGATTTGCTGCTTTGGTCATGGTTCCAAGCTGACAAACCAAGCAGATTGTTGCTTGGTGTATTCTCTCCCACAAAGCCTTGAACTGAGGTCAATTATAATTCACTTTAAACAATCTTATCAAATCCAAAGAAACCTGCCTATATTTGGGATTAGGTCACAAAACATCCCTGCATCTCTTAGCTCAGTGGGATGTGCCTCTACCAGAGCCCTAGACATTCTGGCATTGATACGTGTGACTATTACGGGCTGGTTCCCAGAGTCAAAATATTTTTCCGCATGGCAGCTTCTCAGTGCTGATTTCCACAATTGCTGCAGAATATTTTTCAGCTGCTGTAGGCACAAGAATTGGTTCCACGTAGCTGGAGATCTTTTTCAGGGATGACTGGGCCACATGAGATGCTGTCTGTGCATTTTAGGTTCCAAGCTAGAGATTAGATGCGTATTTGTGGGTTTACAATTTCATAGTGAAAGGTGCCATGTTGGGGTGTGCAAAGTGCTTTATGAAAATGCAGTGCTCCCTGCTTGGGTGTGTGTGGGGGAATCATCTTTTGCTGTAGAACTGAGATCTCTAATGGGAAAAGCAGTTGCCACGAGAAGAGGCAAGAAAATACTTCGGGATGCAGATGGCTACAGCTCACTGCTCTTAAACTGACTACATGGTAACCACTTTAAGAAATGGAAAACACAGCTATCTACACAACCTAAGAACAAAAAGTTGCAGAAAAACATATTTGTTCTGATTAAATGACAGGAAGCAAAGAGTAGGTATAAATGGACAGTTCTCACAATGGAGGGAAATAATATATGTATGTAAATACCTCTAACAACAATGGAAAAACACCTTTGAATGCTTACAAAAAGGGTTTTTAAATTGTGTTTAGAGTCTTTTACATAGATTTTTTTCCCCTGCAACATTTTGCTTTTGGGTTTTGTTGCTGATTTTTTTTTTTAATTGTTTACACCATCTACACAGTCCCAGCTCCTCCTCTTCATCTCTTGGGTAGTGACAAGGAGATCGCACTCCTCATGTTCCTGGTAATTGATTTGTTTAAAAAGACTATTGCAGCTACTTTAAAGGACTGCAGGATAATATGTGGAGCAAGATCTATCCCCAGCTCCTGCCCAGATCAGGGATTCCACAGATCAGACTGGCCATTTAGCTGCAGGGGAAGATCCTGGTGGGCTATTGCCCCAGAGGAAACAGAGCCAAGTACCAAGAACTCTGCAAGTGCTACAGAGGTCTTTCTCTTAATACCTGCAAGTAATTCCAATGATGGCAGTGGAGGTGTGGGAGGAGGTGGGGGCCACTCAGCCTGGCTTGCTTGTGAGTCATTTTAACTCCCCAGCCTGACCCTGTTATAGATGGCTTCATTTGCTTACCTTAACTGCAACTACATTAACAGGTGCAAATCACCACCACCACCACAATACGAGATGTTACCCTGACCTGCCTCCAATCCAAGCCTGTCACTTGTTTTAGAACATAAATTCTCCAAGTCCCTCAGGCTGAACAAGGGTGTTAAGTATGAGCCTTAACAAGGTAGTGATTTCAACAAGTGATTTCAGCTTTATTTAACAGCAAACTAGATGATCAGACAACACAGGCAAAACAATGGAGCACAGCTCCCTTTTTAAATAATCCAGGCTGTCAAAGCCACGCCCATAACTCAGTTAACATCCAATGATAACACAGGGATAAGGACCAATGAGGTCTGTTCCCTCCAACAACATATACATAGTTCTGATTGGCTATTTACAGGGTTTCACAGAAACTAACCAATGGGAATGTCGACTCTTACAATCCTTTTTACAACCTTCTTTGGAGCAGAATTTAACAAAGTAAGTGTGGGCTACACATTTACAGTTCCAAGATCTTTTTGAGAGCTTCAGACTGGTAAACACAAATTAGATAGGCATTTGACTTTTACCTGTTTTTCAGAGGAACAGTACCTGAACCCTGCCTGTCCACCAAACTCCTGCCTGTCCACCACCAAATTGCTGCTGAACCCCTGATGAAGGAGGATACCTCGTCACACCTCTCCCACCAAACACTTCTGTTTCCCCCGTTCTCTCACACTGTAGTTGGTTAGCTGCTAAACTGTTTCTTTCCTGCTCTTCTAACCTTCCAGTCTTCCTCCCACCCTTTTTAAGGGTGATTGGCTATAATTGGGGAAGGCAAACTCCGCCTTCTCTATCACAGAAGTCTCCCCAGAGCATCCATTACATTGTTATGTTACATGGGGGATAAGTAGTTGATGGCTGTAATTCCTTCAGAATTTTTGGATTATAAACTTTTGAGAGTCAAAGCTTCCTTTGGCCCCACTGCTGGACCTCCTGATGGCACCTGGTATATTTTGGCCGCTGTGTGACAGAGTGTTGGACTAGATGGGCCATTGGCCTGATTCAACATTGGCTTCTCTTATGTTCTTATGTTCTTAGTGACCTCTGCTGCCGACTTTGCTGAAAGGAACTTTGATTCTGAAAGCTTAATCCCCGCCCCCAAATCTTGATGGTCTCTAAGGTGCTACTGATTTTGAATCTAACTTTTCATCTACTTACTCTGACCTTCTTGTTTTGACCAGCCTGAGTTTTGGTTGACCAGATTGAACCCCTCTAGGTGGGGGAGACAAGACCAAGTTTTCTTCTCATATGTTTAGCTTAAGTGTCTCAGGTGACAGGCAACTTGCAACCCAATGCAAAATTTTATGAACAGTCTATTAATTATTTTCTACCCTCCCACAGTGTGTTTTACATTAAAAAACCCCAACTTATTTTCACTAAGAAGAGGTGGGAAAATTATAATTTAATGAGCAGAGATTTGTAATGATTTGCTTTCTGTCAAACAAGCCAATAATGATGTCCTAATATGACTTTCCAAGACAGTTCTTCCTTATGAAAGCAAACTTCGAAAATGTAAAACAACATGGGTACTCCTGGGGAGACAAAAAGAGACTGTGCCATTTTCCACAGATTTCACATGACACCATTAAAGAAGCACCTTAATATTTATGATAAGCAAAGATATTTGGGTGAAAAATTGTATTTATTTATCTTTTCCTCCATTGGGTTGGATCTCCCTCTTATGGATGAATATCCAAGTCATGGAAGGACTTCTTCCATTCATAGAAGGAAACTTCTGGAAACAGAAGACTTCTTCAGAGTGTGGGAGTCCTTTCGTGAGTGGAATAGTTTTCTAGGAGCAGAATGGCACCTCTGGATCAAGTCTATTATATTCACTTCATTGATTCATCCAGGGACACACTTCGGTGTCACTAAAAGCCATCAGTAGGGTGATGGTTGGTATAAAATCTTTCTCTTGGGTGGAGCCTGGTACCACTGTAAGGGATCACCTGCTTTACTATTAGGGATATAGCATTTGCATTGAATTAAGAGTGCCATGATCGTGATGGCAAATATGTTTAGCAGGCAAACATACTGTGTTCAGAATCCATGATCATTCATGACCTTAGCCTCAGATTGCCTTGCCTTGCTGCCTTCCGACTGAAACAGCTACCAAAAAGCTTTGCAGCTATGCAATAGCTTGGGTGGCAGATTTTAATTTCTTTCTGCCTTGCATCTGCACAGTAGCTGAAATTGATTTGCCCCCAGGGATAGTTTGGCAAAGTTAGGGATGCCACTGACCCACTTCTGCTGCTCAAATGAGCTTTGGAAGAAAACAGAGACAGAAATGGTGTTGGGCAATGCCTCAGTGTCATTATTATTATTATGTTAATAATAATTATTTTAATAATTATTATTAAATGATAATAATTATTTTATTAATAATACCAATATTATTTTAATACTGTTTAAATTGTATTATTTAACTGTTGTACACCACCTTGAGCCCATTGGGGAGGGCGGTAGATAAATCTAATAAATAAATAAATAAATAAATTTCTGTCTGAAAAACTGTAAGGGAATTCCCCTAGCTCTTTATGGTAAAAATTATATAGATCAGTGCTATTACTAGAGCACCACTGTGATGTAGTGATGTCACTTCCATTTTTTGGATGGAAATTATGTCACAGAATTATGTGATGTCATTTCTATCTCTTTACCTGACCAGAACCTCCTGCCCATTGCTGGCAGCCCTAGGTAATTAAATGCTTGTGGGATATACTGCAGGTCTCATAAAGCTGTGCAAAAATACACATGCATTATATAACTGTGATGATCACATGGACTTAATCAGACACCAAACAACAAGACTGGCTAATTTACTAATTGATTGCGATTGGCTGCTGGGTATCATTCAGTGATGACCAGTCTATGCAGAAGGCGAAAAGCTAGGACTCACATTGGGTTGTGTGAGATCACTTATACATGAAATGATACCAACTGCACTGCATCATACTGTATGGTAATGCAAAAAGAACACTGATGAACCAGCTGAAGCTGCTTATACATAGCTAAACTGCTCAACAGAAAAAAATCAACTTGCTTGTAAACTGGGGAGCAGAATGTGAGCCAAACTGGTGGGTGTTCTAGCATCTCTTATTGTTTTGTACATTGGTATCAAATGTACATGGAGATGTATCTTGTTGGAGTCATGTGAAAGTATTTCAATACATCAACAATGCAAAATAGGTTAATAAGTATATCAAGAAAGTTAACCATGGACACAAGTAGCAATCATCTTACACACAGTGGTTCTATTTTTCTTTGTTGTAAGAGAAGCACACCTAGTCAGGTTGGTACAGTTATAAGGGCTGTACATGCTATGATTATTTGGGACTAGAGTTAGAAGCATAGAATCATAGAGTTGGAAGGGACCTCCGGGGTCATCTAGTCCAATCCCCTTTTATTGCATTTGTTCCTCCCACCCAATATGGAAGCATTGACAGAACTGAAAAGATGCAGCATTCACATTACTTTCAAAATGAGACATATCCATTATCCTCCTCCACTGGCTTCCCTCCCACCCCATGCCTTTGATTCTGTTGAAAGAATAAATTTAGAAGCATAGCTTATTTGCAGTTCTATGTTTTGGGGGCTAATATATCACCTCTTTTGGAGTTAATACATCACCTCTTATATCACAATGGTTACAATAATGGAGTCTTGGGAGGACTTGGGTTCAATTTTCACTTTTGCAGTAGACTTAGGGCCAAACTGCATAGTCAGGTTTTGAACAATTTGGGTTTGGTTTTCTGGAACCGAACTCAGGTTTCCCTAGGGCTGCCAAGCCCCTAGCAGAGGCAGGAAATCCTCTACCCCCAGCTGCCGTTGAATGGTGCCGCTCAGCCTTGTATATTTATTGGAACTTCTTACAGGAAGTGACAAAAGGAGAGGGTGTATGCATATGTATTCATTAGATGCATATTTTATTCTGGCTACCAAATCCAGTTTTTTGTTGGCCAGCGTTTAGATTACCTGCCTTGATAAAATCCCTGTGACGTAGGATGTTCCTACTTTTGAAGAAAAAAAAATAACTTGATGAAACTTAACAAAATGCAACTAGTCTAGGTATAAATCCTGTTGGGACTCCTGCACAATTCACACAGCTGTGGGTTTCTGTCTGTCCTCATTTTGCATTGCCAAGTGCCATCCAGTGAATAACAGAGATTTGTAAGCTTATTCCAAGCAGATGGTACTGATTTTGAGTTCCCTCTGTTTTTGCCAGCTCCTCCATGGTTCGTGCCATTAACAAATTCAGACATATTGGAAACTATGCTTTTCTTACTTCTATACAAGGCAATCTAAAGCTCTCTCACTTGGTGCATGTTTTTTGTAGCTTAAATGGGAATGTCATTTCTACTAAGCTACAGTTGCTGCTTTCTTTTAAATCTCAGGCTATTGAATGGATACTCGCACAGAGAAAGATGCAGCTATGAGCATTCATAGCTTATGGCCCTGTGCTGTTCTTTTGCTAGTTGCAAACCAAAGGCCCACAACTATCTCCCTTACCCTAACTGAAATGAATTTTTTTTTGGGGGGGGGGCTTGTCAACCAAGTACCCTTGTTTAAAAAGAGACCTGGAGATTGTGGGTTGCAGGGGATATTTTTATTTGGAACTGCAAGAGCTCAGCATGGCTGAGGAGGCAAGTGTTATTCAGACAGAAACAGCTGGTCTGTAAAGAAGTGATGCCCCAAGTAAACAGTATATTAGTGCATCGCAAGATACAACTGACGGCTTCTTCCCGAGCATCTTCAGAACCCAGGCTTCTATTCCATTTATTATCTCCGCTGCAAATGCAAAATTTGCAGGTGAGAAGTGGCATCAGCTAGTAGCTGTCTTGACATCCAGAGCCCTACAAAGCACAGCTAGCTTTTGGGAAAGCAAAAGCCCAGAGAAATGTTTATCTGTTCACTTGACACAATGCAATCACGTCCCTGTTATGCCAGGCTTTACAGCACCGCTTTCATTTTGATGAGGGAGCATCAAAGAGTTATATTACTTCTGCAAAGACAAATGATCCTGATCAAACCAGTTACTACATGGCTCCAGCAACATACCCCTGGACAGTTTGAGCCCTGCAATTTCAGTCCAGTTTCTTTCTAACCCATCAGTTTTCTTAGAGCCACACTACTAGGGTTGCCAATATCCAGGGGGTGGCTGGACATCTCCCCAAATTGTAACTGATCTCCAAGCAACAGAGATCAGTTCACCTGGAGAAAATGGCTGCTCTGGAAAGTGGAATCTCTGGCATTATACCCTATTGAAGTTCCTCCTCTCCCCAAACCCTGCCCTCCTCAGGCTCCACCCCCCAAATCTCCAGGTATTTCCCTACCTGGACTTGGCAACCCTACACATGGTAACAGCGGGATGTCTTGTAAACTGCAGGCTGGCCTCACTTATCAGGGAAGGGTGCTGAAGGGGCTGTAAAGTCAGGAAAGGCTAAGTAAACTAACTGCTCTGGCAGCTGTGGGTGATTCTGCATCTGGTATTCGTTCCACATTTTCTCAACACTGAGGAAAAAATACAGCTCAAAATCACATTCAAATACCCCAGGGCAATACCGTACTAACTGTGAAGTCACCCCTGAATGGCCATAAAATCTATGCAGAAGGTACTATAAAACCCGATGATCAAAGAAGGTGAAAGTGGCATGCAGAGTAGAGGGTACCATAAGATCTGATGAGCAAAGAAGGTGAACACAACATGCACTGCAGAAGGGAATTTCCGTTCCAAGGTGGGTTTGGTAAAACAACAGAGGGAAAAGCCAATGCAGAATCGCCCTTTGCTGCCTTCCAGAAGACTTGGGGATCACAAGGGGTAGGAAAAATTGCAGCACTTCCTCCACTTTTGCCCCTTTTGTACTTTTAATTCCACTCCTCCCTTCCACTCCCAAGCTGATGATTAGTGCTATCTGGCAGAGACTTCAGTACTGGGAACCATACAAGCAGCTAGCGTGAAGAGCATTGCAGTCTGCATTCATGTAGGCATGAGAAGAGAGAGAGAGGAGAGAATTTGCCCCACTCCATTCTTTTATTGTTTTGCAGGTCTGCTCTGGCTTGCGTAGCATCCCACTTTTCCTGAATGCCAGGTGAACCAGGAGAATTTCTAAAATTCATTCTGAAATTGGAGCAGTTATAATTGCCTGAAGGTCTCCTCTGATCATTTGTCAACATTTGCACATCTTCAAACATTCCAGTCATGAAGGCAGAGTCTATGGATGTACAGCCTGTACATGGGGAAGTGGTCTGCTGATGTTTGTGAAAACATATCGGACGGGTGCAGCAGCACGTTTGGTCACAAGTGGGACACATTCAATCCCTTTCAGACATGCTGCCCCTGCATATGTCACGTTTACTGGGCTGAAGTCACTGCAAAAAGTACCCCTGTATTTAGTTTCAGGTGGGTAGCCATGTCGATCTTTAGTAGGCAGCAAGATTCAAATCCAGAAGCTGGACAAGATGGACAAGATTTCCAGGATATAAGATTTTAAGAGTCAATTGTCTCACTTATATCTGACAAAGGGACATTTGACTCTTGAAAGTTTATACCCTGAAAATCTTGTTTGTCTCCAAGGCATAAATGAACTTGAATCTTGCTTCCCTTTGAGGGTGGTCACATGCACGAGATAAAGGGAGGGGGAAATGAGGCTATTTCCTCCAGATGAATTTGACCCGCAGTTGCACGATCACACAGTCCTTGGAAGCTGGGGGCAAAGCCTGCCACTGCATGATCAGACGCAAACGCGGGTGAGTCGGGTTTTTTTTTTTTTTTGCTGTTTGTTTCTGATGTGCTTACATGAGGAATCCATGAATCACATCTCCGCACTGAGGTCTCCCTATGGAGTTTGTGATGATGCGCATACTGAGAAGGGGGAAAAAACAATGGCACGGAGTTGGGATGGCCTCATCAGACCATCCCGATGCCATGAAAGCATGCTGGAGTGATCAGACACGGGAAACTCCATCTGTGGCCCAGCACAATCCGTTTACTACCAGATTTCCCCTGGTGTCTTTTTACTCCACTTCTGTGGTGGAGCAGAACAGGCTGCCAACGGGTGTGGGACACTTACCAGATGTTCACCCTTTAAATCTGCCCGGCATTCGCGCCTATGATGGGGCTAATTGTGTGTGTGATCGTGCCCTTTATTTATTGATTGATGTCCTGTATTTCTCCCCAACTGACACCCAAAGTGGCTGTCATCATCCTCCCCTCATTCATTTTATCCTCACAACCACCATCTTGTGGGGTAGTTTAGGCTGAGAATGAGTGACTCGTCCAGGGTCACCCAGTGAACTTATAGAGGAGAATGTTGATTCAGACCTGGGTCTCCCAGATCCTGATACTAAACTTTAACACACATACCACACTGTCGTCCCGGTTCGCACCATACGTTTCTCCCACATGACTACACACCTAGAGGTGATTTGCACAGAGTCAAACAGCAACAAACACTCATGCCAACTGGCCTGCAGTCAAAGGAAATGTCATGGTATTACGCAAATTAGCAGGCTGTACATAATTTATGCAAATTACAACACCTGTGGTCTTTATTTTGTCATGCTTCTAAGCTGCATTGACCTTTACAGTGTTTTTGGATGTCAAATTGTTTTTCAGAATGAGAAAGCTTACATAATTGTTGTGCAGAAGAAAATAATGTCTTTAGGATCACTCAATGGCTGCACTCCACTATGAGCATATGGTGGGACAGGTGTTGAAATGCTGCCATATTGTGGGTGGTTTAACACTATACATAATACACCATTGCACTTTTCCAGGAATACTGTGGCAGAAAGGAGGAGGTGCTAATGATGTGCCACTCAGTGACTGTTGACATGATATTAATGATATTTTTCTCATACAACTGTTAAAATATGAAATGTGGAGGCTTTCATTCATTTCCCTGGATTACAGCCACATTCATGACATTTTCACAACAGAAACAATTCACTTGTATCTAAGGAGTAGAATTGGGGTGATTAACCAATTAATTTGGATCACTCAGGAGGTGCTAAAAGAATTTGGGCTGGGGCTGCTTTGCATACACATATATTTATCTCCCCCCCCAGTTTATTAGATTTTTATCTTGTCCTTCCTCAAAAGAGTTCAGGGTGCCATATATACCTTCCCCTCTTCCATTTTATTCACACAACAGTCCCGAGAAGTGTTTGCTTGAGAAAGACATGTGACAGGCCTAAGGCCATCCTGTAGGTGGTGGTTTAAACCACGGTCTCCCAGTCTTAGCCCAACACTCTAACGTATTTGTTGTTGTTCAGTCGCTCAGTCGAGTCCGACTCTTCACGACCCCATGGACCAGATTACGCCAGGCCCTCCTGTCTTCTGCTGTCCGCTGAAGTTTGCTCAATTTCATGTTCGTTGCATCGATGACACTGTCTAACCATCTCATCCTTTGCCGTCCCCTTCTTCTTTGACCTTCAATCTTTCCCAGCTTCAGGGTCTTTTCCAGTGAATGCTCCCTTCTCATTTGGTGGCCAAAGTATTTGAGCTTCCACTTCAGGATCTGGCCTTCCAGGGAACAGTCAGGGTTGATTTCTTTTAGGATTGAATGATTTGATCTCCTTGCAGTCCAAGGGACTCTCAAAAGTCTTCTCCAGCACCATAGTTCAAAAGAATCTATTCTTCAGCGCTCGGCCTTCCTTATAGTCCAACTCTTGCAGCCATATATTACTATGGGGAATACCATTGCTTTGACCATGCAGACTTTTGTTGGCAGGGTGATGTCTCTGCTTTTTATCATGCTGTTTAGGTTTGCCATCGCTTTCCTCCCAAGAAGCAGGCGTCTTTTAATTTCATGGCTGCAGTCACCATCTGCAGTGATCTGGGATCCCAGGAACGTGAAGTCTGTCACTACTTCTACGACTTCCCCTTCTATTTGCCAAGGAGTGATGGGGCCAGATGCCATGATCTTAGTTTTTTTGATGTTGAGCTTCAAGCCCACTTTTGTGCTCTCCTCTTTCATCCTGAGCAAGAGGCTCTTGAGGTCCTCTTCACTTTCTGCCATCAGAATGGTACCGTCTGCATATCTGAGGTTATTGATCTTTTCCCCAGCAATCTTAATTCCAGCTTGTGATTCATCCAGGCCAGCATTTCGCATGATGTACTCAGCATATAAATTAAATAAGCAAGGTGACAATATACATCCTTGTCGACTCTGGGAACCCACAGTTGAGGGCCAGCTGACGGAGGTCAGCCATGAAGTCGGTGGCTGCCTCATTGGCCTTTTGTTGGTGTGAGAAGTCCACGTGCTGCACCATCTTGGTTGGTTGAGCTGCAAAATGGCCAGTGAGCACCTTGAGGAGTTTGTCGTACGAAGCCTCTTCTAGGGTCTTTGGTGTGATGAGGCCCTGGCCAAGATGCAGAGTGGCGATTCCTCGGGCACTGAGCAGGAGGGCCTTCTTTTTCTTGGCGTCCTCAATGTCCTGGAACCTGATGAAGTACTTGAGCTGCTCCACACAGGATTCCCACAACTCTGGGTGAGCGGGGTCGAATTCTGGTAGATGTCCCAGAGCGGCAGCCATGACCCATGGAGTGGTGCAGTGTGCAGGGCATTGGAGCTTGTTGCATGATGTGGTGCTGGCTGGATCTGGATCAGGCTCACTCATCGGGAACCCATCCTGGTCGCCAGTGAAATATATTGGGTTCAGACACGTAGAGTGATCAGCTCATAGTTTATTAGTGATTCAGCAAGAAGAAAGAAGACTGAAAATCCCTGGCCAAAGCCAGGTATTTATGCACACAAAAGGTTACACCCCAAACACACCCCACTCCTAACGACAGGCTATTTACATTACATTGTTTCTCAATTGGTTTACTCTAGGATCCTTGTTTCCCTACTGGCCCATTCTAGGATCCCAGCCAGCTATTGTTATGAATCCCCAAGCTACGTCCGTTGGTAAGTACAATTCAGGCTCAGTACATAACAGTTTGTTTCAGCCCATTTCCCCCATTCACATGTTTACAGTACAGAGTTATTACTAGCTGTGTATAGCATTGCACTATAAATCGGGTCTGAATGTGCAATCTTGGCATCTAAAGGAGCATGTAGATGAAAGGAGCTGAATAATTCCCCGTGTTTTCCTCATAGCTCTTCACTTTGGGAATGTTTCTCCAGACATGCCTCATTTCTGCCATTTGGGCTGGGCTGGGGCCTGGGGAAGAATAAGTTTGGGTGAAGATAATTCCATTCTCCTCATCTTTTTGATTTAAAACTCAGATCCCTTTTTCTTTATTTTACAGGAATGAGGTAAGATTAAAAAAATATTGCTGCCTTGGTCAAATCTACCTAGACCCTCAGTATGTCAGCACACAATAATTTGTCAAACAGTGACTCACATCTAAATGTATGAACTGTGTTTGTTGCAGAAGGATTTAGTTTGGCGCAATCAGAAACTTTTTAGTAGTATCAGCCAGGACTGCCGTCTTCTTACCGGAAATGCTGTTGGGCCAACAGTTTTACCATAGAGTTCCTGGCAGTTCCTAGAGGGACATGATGTCACTTCTGGGTTTTCTCTGGAAGTGATATCACACTGTCACTGACAGAGTCCCCAGGCGCTCCCCTGGATTCTTGCCAGTTGCCAGTTGATGCTTGACAACCCCACAAACATACTGTTTGTTAGACTAAGGGTGCGTTCAGGCGGATCTTTTGATCCGCCATAGGAACGACTCCCTTGCGGATCAAAAATGCACGACCAGACAGAAACATCTGGGAAATATTCTGGTCCCATAGGCATCCTGTTCTGCTGCGCCTCCAATCCTGATTTAAAAAGAAGCAGTTTCAATGTAGGGTTTTCGCTTACCCGTGCGACAACTGCAGACTTTCTTCCGTCTGGTTACTCCATTAGCGCGCGATGCTCCCGTCGGCTCGGTCTGACATCAGACCGAGCCGACGGGGGTGCGATCTTTTAAAAATTGAAACCCTATGTGCGCTTTAACGAGGAAATGCATTCAGCGATAAGCGCTACGAGGAATGTAATATTCATGCTTATTTATTTTAGGGACAAGATGTTACCGCGATGGGAGATGGAGGGGGAAGGACTGTTCTAACTTGCAAAATAGTCCCTCCATTGATCATGATGGCAATGGCAAGGGGGAGGACTGGGACTTATTCTTTCCATCCCTGCAAGCGCGGGTCAAAACAGAAACTGAAGTATGCAGAATCTCCTGCATGGAATGTCCTGTCGAGAATGGAAAGAGAGGGGGAAATCTTTCACACACCCCTCCTAAAGAAACCCAGGCCCATATTCCAGTACACCAGCTGATGATCGGTGGATGCCGTGTAGACAAATCATGGCGGGAACAACGCGCGGTGAGGCTATTTCATGGGGGGGGGGGCGTCTGGTCATGCTAGGCTGGATTAAAAAAATCGGGATAAAATTTTAGGAGGGCTCATGGCGGGATTGGCTGGCCGTCTGAACGCAGCCTAATACTTCCTTTGAATAGTTTCTGCTCAGTGGAAACTGTCGAAATGTTTTTATGATGCCAATTGGCCTTGTAAGCCGCCCCGAGCCTGCTTTGGTAAGGAGGGCAGGGAATAAATAAAATAAATAAATAAATAATAAATGCAGCCTATTTCTTTCCAGATCTGTTTTACTAACTATTTATATGATGCAGGTACAATGTGTCCATTTTAACTTTTTGACAGTTTTGCATATGGTTGGGAAGTCCACTGTCATCCCATTTATTTTGTGGAATTTTTAATTTTTGTTGGACTCCTCTGCAGTATTTAATGCCATTTACAAATTATGTACCATTGGTACACTTATTTATGGCCCTTTTATACAAGAAATGCATCAATATTTTGTAATAAAAATTCTAACAAATTTCCTTAGCATGGTCAGCAGTGAGTATAATTGAAGTTTCATCTTGAGATGGAAAATCCCAGACCTGGCACTTTCCAATCCAAGCAACATCTTTACAAAAATTTGCAATATCTCTAATGGGATTCTAAAGATTATAGGTGGTGAGAGGATAGAAGTGTGTGGTACAATCGGATAGAAGTCTGTGGGTGTTTCATATCTTCATCCCATGTTCTTCATGTAAACATGATCAAGCAGTGACCACCCAGCTTCCCCCCCCTCACCTCTCCACAGCAGGGTTTAAAAAGACTCTTTAGACACTGCTGGGGAGAGGCGGGAGCCTCCGCTCCCCAACGACATCACTTCTGCATGACATCATCATGCTGGGGACTCCCCACTCCCTCCAGTAACGCTCCCCAAAGTCCCCCGCTGGGAATTTTGAGGGACCTGGCAACCCGAAAGCAGGATAAGCTGGATCACCATCCCCAAACCTGGTATCTCCCCCTCATATCTCCTATTCATAGATAATATGAAGAAATTGTAGCTTTTTGAGTGTGTTTGTGTATGTGTGTGTGTGTGGAGAGGGGGGGATGATTCTGTGTTGGCTTTTCTTTCCATTGTTTTATGAAACCCACATTGGAACAGAAATTCCCCTCTGCATTGCATGCTGCTTTCACTTTCTTTGATCATCTGGTTTTATAGTACCTTATGGCTGTTCAGGGGTGACTTTGCAGTCACTATGGCATTGCCCTGAGGTATTTGAATGTAGTTTTGAGCTGCACTTTTCCCTCCCAGTTGAGAAAATGTGGAGTGAATGCTAGATGCAGAATTGCCTAGAGAGAGATATCTGAACCACAAAGACAGCATGGGGAGACGGGGTTTACCATCACCAGGGGTCATCTCAAGCAGGAACAAGCAGGAACAGCATTCTGGGAGTAGCAGCATTTCCCCTCCTCCCTTGCAAGCAAACACAAATACTGTCAGAGCCCCATGTATTTCAAGCTCAACAACAGTCTTTCAGAGAACTTCAGTTTTATTGAGATAGGTACTTAGGTCATCATTCGACACACTCTGTGTCAGGAATGGGGGGAAAGTGGGAAACCAAACAATTATGTAGCCCCTGGGAATAGGCTCAGTGCTCTGGGACTTGTACTCACTTGTAGGATGTGTTTGAAGTGAGAAGAAGATTGCTGCTATTCCTGTCTTGTCATTAATTGTAGCGTGGTTGATTTTATAATAAATGTTTGTTATATTGAAACCAATTAACACCTTGACTATTTTCTTTGTGCTTTTGAAGCAGTTTTTTTCCAGGTAGGCTCGCCAGCCCTGAGTTGGGAAATACCTGGAGATTTTTTGGGTGGAGCTTGAGCGGTGGGTGTTGCTTTCTGACACACTTCCAGTGATGTCAGGGGGTGTGGCATATGCAAATAAGTTATGCTAATAACTTATGCTAAGGAGCTCCTGCACTTCTTTTTCTACAGAATGACCTCTGACCATCACACACACTACCAGATGGCCCAGTCCAAATCCCAGGCAATTCTGCAACTAGCATTCTTTCCACATTATCTCAACTGGGAGGAAAAAGTGCAGCTCAAAACCCCATTCAGGTACCTCAGGACAATGCCATACTGACTGCAAAGGCACCCCTGAACGGCCATAAATATATACGATAAAACCCGATGATCAAAGAAGGTGAAAGCGGCATGCAGTGTGGAGAGTACCATAAAATCCGATGATCAAAGAAAGTGAAAGCAGCATGCAATGCAGAGGTGAATTTCTGTTCCAACATGGGTTTCATAAAACAACAGAGGGAAAAGCCAATGCAGAATTGCCCCCCATCCTTCCAGATTAGAAGCCGCTTTTGAACTTCAAAAAAGCAATCTAAGATCTGATCACACAGCTCCTTCCAGTGTTTCATGCCCATTTAGTTTGGCTCTAAATCCAGCAATCAATTCAGCTCTAAATCCAACTCTAAACACTCAATCCAACTCTAAATCCAACACACATTTTCAACTCTTTAGGGATGAGTGCTGTGCTAATGCTATCAACTCATCTTTGTGTCCTTCCTAAATGGCCAATGCAATGGGACTTTGCTATCAATATGGATGGTCTGAGTACACTCTCCAGTTAGTACATCCTGTTGTCCTTTAGACAAATCCTGTTCACATGTTACAGTGAATGCACATACATCCTGCATACATTTTTTGTAAGAAAGAGGCAACTGTTTATGAATGAAACTGGGGATCAGTACCTAAATAAATGTGAGTTTCTATCACACATTCAGTTGTATGTATGTGGACTATAACATGAGAATTACTCAATGCACATACAAAGAACAATCAAGTGTATACTGTATGTGGATTGCATGTGAGTTCACTGTAATTTATGGCTGCATGGGTAACTGTTTTGCTATTTTGACTTTCTTTCTACCACATACTCCACAGGTGAAATCAGAATATGAACATCTGCCCTCCCCAACACAGACAGGAAAAAAGTCCCAGACAAAATTAGCAATCTTTTCATGATAAATTAGGCTATAGAAAGTCAGTGGGAAACTAGTGCAAGGTATGAATTCCTTGGAGTGGAAAACTAAGTGTAAACATGCCCCTGCACACAACAGAAAATCAAATATCTTAACAAATAAATATATCCCTTGTTAGTATGTTTGTTTCAAGTGGTTTCATAGCCCTGGTATTATAATCTAGACCATATTACCACAAAGCATTCTACTAGAGGCTGCCCCTGAAAATTGTTTGGAAACTTCAGTTGATACAGAATGCTGCAGCCAGAATGTTGACTGGAGTGGATGGCAGGGGCCATATAATTCCAGCCTTGGCCAGTTTACTCTGGTTCCCAACTTGTTTCTGTGTACATTTCAAGGTGGTGGTGTTGACATTTAAAGTTCTATATAGCTTGGGACCACCAGCATATTTGCAGGACTGCATATACCCTGATGAACCCACACCACAGCTACAAGGCCTTGTTTCAGGTGTCCCTGCCTTCTGAGAGTAGGCAGGTGGCAGCCTGGGAGAGGGGGGGCCTTCTCGGTCATGGCACCAAAACTCTAGAAGTTTCCCTGGAAACACTCATCTGCCCCCTTCTCTTACTGACTTCTGCCGGTGGGTGAAGACTTTTTTGTTTCATCTGGCACCACTTCAGTGATCTTTCCTTCCTGCCCTATGTTTTAATGGTTGTTTTTATTTTTATATGGGTTCTTTAGCTTGGCCTTATTGTTTAATGATGTGTCTGGTTTTAATGGGTTTTAAGATCTGTTTTTACTATGTATGTTTTTAAATCCGTTAGCCACCTTGGTGACCCTGATGAAGGCAGAAACTATGGTTGCCAGCCTACAGGTGGGGCTGGAGATCTCCCGCTTTTACAACTGCTCTCCAGCTGACAGAGATCATCTCCCCTGGAGGAAATGGCTGCTCTGAAGTGTAGACTGTATGGCATTGCACCACGCTGAGGCCCCTCCCCTCCCCAAACCCCACCCTCTCCTGGATTCACCCCCAAAGTCTCCAGGTATTTTCCAACTTAGACCTGGCAAGCCTAACAGAAACACAAGGTATAAATGTTGTAAATAAAATAAAATAATTATCTTTTCTTTAAAAACACATTTTCACACTGATTGGCAACATAATACTTCTAATGTACTAGAGACCTGCTATGTATGAATGCCAAACCCACCCACCCCTCATGGGTTTTGAATTTGAATTTCCCTTTCTTTCCCCCCTGCCTATCTGGCATTCCGTGGATTTTCACTGAGCTGCTTTCTCTGAGTTCTCAAAGAGTTCTGGGACAGCTTCTATTCAGTATACATCTGTTCTGTTGCCGCCTTCATCATCCTTATTTTCTAACTTGTTCTGGTTGAAAATAGCATCCTTGCTCAAGAATCTTTGTATGATAACCTCAGAATTGGTGCAATGAATGCTAAAAGAAAAGGAAAAAAAAACAAAGACACTGATGGAACTCTCTCAGTGCCACTCTCATCTGTCAGCTGCCCCTTAGAAGCTTCTTTTTGGTACCCTCTGCAGCTTTGCCTGTTCCCCTTCTTCCTTCCTGAGGAAGAGAAGCATCTGGAACAAATTAGAATCTCATAAATAGGCAGTCAGGAAAAAATAATGGTAGTTGCAGGATTCAAGGAAATGATGATTTAATATAACATACCCCATAAGCTTTAGGTTTGATTTTATGGGAGGGGGGAGAGAAAGCTGTATTTATTTCTAAACTGATTTGAGAGCCAGTTTGGTGTAGTGGTTAGGAGGGTGGACTCTAATCTGGGAGAACTAGGTTTGATTCCCCACTCCTCCACATGCAACTGCTGGTGTGACCTTGGGTCAGTCATAAGTTCTTTCAGAGCTGTTCTCTCAAGGGCAGTTCTCAGCGAGCTCTCTCAGTCCCACCTACTTCACAGGGTGTCTGTTGTGGGGAGGGAAAGGGAAAGGGATTCTAAGGTGCTCTGAGACTCCTTTGGGTAGTGAAGTGCAGCGTATAAATCCAATTTCTTCTTCTTTTTCTCCACATGAAGAATTTTTTTAAAAATAAATCCATTTCCCCAAAATTTGGGGGCAGATTTAGAATATTCAGCACTAATGAACACATGAAGTTGCCTTATACTGAATCAGACCCTTGGTCCAACAAGGGCACTTTCTGCTCAAACAGCAGAGAAGAGACATGTGAAATCTGGCTCATAAAACCTTAGTCTTTATGATGGTATAATACTCTTTGTAATTTTTGTCTAGCAATTTTTTTTATTGACTACATTAATACCTACCCCAATGAGGTAGACTGGAGGGGCAAGGAGAAAACCCGGAAGTGACATCACACTTCTCTAGGAATAAACCTTTCTAGGTAAAACATGGAGTTTCCAGTGATTCCTAGAGGGGATTGACGTCGCTTCCAGGTTTCCCTCCAAAATGACGTCACATTGGTGGCCCTCAGTGGGTCCTGGCAACCCTGCCAACTATCGAAGTACCCAGGGCAGCTTACAAAATTGAAAACCTTAAGATATAAATTGAAACACAAAATCACAAACATTATCAGGAGCCTAAATTTCTACCCCATATAAAATAAAAAAAGAAACAAAAGTCAGTGAATGATATTTTCAAATAATAAAACCCGGTAAAACCCAGCAGATAAAAAAAAGCAAAACAGAAAAAGTAGACCCATGAGTACAGCACTAAAACCATCACAGCCATCTGGGGAAAGAAACCTCTTTATACCACCTTCTGGAATGCTGCAATGAGAACCAGAACTCTTTGGGGTATGGAGTTCCAAAGCTTAAGTGCCGTGGTCGAAAAAGCCCTCATGCATATGGCTACTGATGTCACCTCAGTCATACGATGTTTATGAAAAGCAGCACTGAGTCAAATGCGGGAGAAAGACCAGAATGTGATAATAAATGTAGTTTTATGTTGAACAGTAAATTATAGTCTTCCTTGTTTTTGTAAGAGTTTACTGTGTGAGCATGACGGGAACTGTAATTTTCAGCAAGTACTAAAATCAGAGTGGAGTTCAAAAATGGGAAGAAATGGTGGGAAGCTTGGTTCATTGCATCTTTATGATTTCAAAATCTACCTGAGACTGTATAAATTACCCCCCCCCCAAGAATGCCACAATCACAGTTCTTTCCCCTTCAACATTTAATTTCAAGAGATGGTGGACAATTGTTATGTAGAAGCAAGCGCATACACAATTGTTAAAACTGGATTAAATTTCCAAATTCCACCAACTTTCCTCCACCATCCCTTAGTATTTTGATCCTGAACGCTGAAAGCCAATATCAGTGGGAAAGTATTAATATCCTCAAGATGCCCATGCTTAGGTAGAAAACTGCACGATTATGGAGGAATGCTCTATACACATTTGCTGTACAAATCTGGAGCAAGGATGATTCATCCAAAGTGGCTGTTTCAGTTGACCTGAGAGATCACAATAGGACACAGACAACATATGTTTGTGCAGATCTTAGGTAGGGCTTCAACCATTTACATCTTTATAGCTATAATAAGCATCACCTTGAACTGCTGAAGGAAACTGAGGCAGTCACATTTCATGCTGGTGATAACCTTAAGAACCTGGCCCATCAGACCTGTAAAGCTGTATGGGAGAAGACATGCAAACATTCTAAAGTTGGGTGGAAATGGTTTGAACACACATTTGCTGCATTCAAGGACATATATTTTCAAGACAGATATTGTGCATTAAAATTTATTTTATAGTAAATTTTTTGCCTGCCTGTGGGTTACACAATCATTTAAAAGCCAACACAACTACATAAGAAATTAACAAATACCCTTAAAAACAACAGCATAAAACAGACTTCCGCAACCAAAGAAGCAGTGGGTGGAAGCTCAGATGTTCATAAAAATGCATGCCCTGCTTTGCAATGCTTTCTAAAAGCCAGGGTAGTCTTCAAGGGTATTCCCACATAAAGAGCATTACAGTAGTCTAGTCTTGACATTACTGGGGAATGGATCAGTGGGGCCAAACCAGCTAAGTCAAGACAGGGAGCTAACTTCTGTGCTAGATGAAGATGGAAGAAGGCATTTTTGCAACTGTGATTATATTTTTCCCCCCGAACAATAAAGTGGGGTCAAGTATAATTCTCAGACTCTATACTGAATCCAACAAAAGAATCTGAATACAATCAAATGTGGGAAGAACAATCCCCTCCAATACCAAACGTTTCCTGACCCACATTTTGATCTCACTTTAGAATGTGTGTGGATATTGTGTATAGATGCATTCTGTGCCTGTCTTCACCTTAATAATATCTGGGCTGGTCTACTCATACAGCAGAATGAGGAGGCAATGAGGGAGTAGAATGCACAGAACCACAGCATATTACAAATGAGGGAATATAATTTCTGAATACCCCCTTTGTACAAAAGCATATCGCAAACAGACAATTAGCACATGAGATAGAAAGCCATCTCAGCAGGCAAATATTTCTATTTGTAAGGCATTTGAAGTATACACAAAACTGTGATTGCCTCTGCAACAGCAGCCTAAAGTGGCACATTCCTCCATCATGGAATTCTGATACTACATTTGCTGTGTGTGAAAAGTAGATATCTGTCTTCTCTGTTCTCATTAGTACAGGCTCATTCATGATTCTTGTGCAACTAGAATGGTACTAATATGATTCGTCACATGGTGTTCAGATTGATTAGCACGTGCAGAGCTGGTACTTTGTTGTGAAGCAGAGACCAAAATCTCTGGAGCACAGACAAAAGTCTCAGTCAATGGATGGTATCAAGACAAACACAGCACTCAGCGTCTGGCCTCGTGTAGAACTGTGGGTGTGAAAATTCTTGTGCTTATGACAGATAAGGACTACGGTGATGTTGGTCCATTTTTCCCCAGTCACCTGTTAATCACAGACTACTGTCATCACTGCCTTCTTTCTCTATGCTTTCTTTCCTGGGTATAAGAAACTACAGAAAGGCTAGGAATGCTTCCCTAGGAATGGGATTCTCATTAAGGCAGCATAGAACTTCCCCAGCCTGAGTGGCTGTTTGAATAGAATCTCCTCTCACTGTTCACTAACTCTGATGCAATCTGGAAGAGTAGTTAAGCATATCCAGAAGGTTCCTGAGTTGGCAAATAATTAGCATAAAGCACCACCACCACAAAACCCCTTGTTAAGCAGTAGAAGAAGAAGAGGAGGGGGAGGAGATTGGATCTATATCCCACCCTTCACTCAGAGCCGTTTACAAACTCCTTTCCCTTCGCCTCCCCACAGCAGACACCCTGTGAGGTAGGTGGGGCTGAGAGAGCTCTGAGAGAACTGCCCTTTCAGGAACATCTCTGACAGAACTATGGCATGCCCAAGGTCATCCAGCAGTTGCAAGTGAAGGAGTGGGGAATCAAACCCGGTGATCCCAGATTAGAGTCCACGCACTTAACCACTACACCATACTTGAGGGTAGGGATGAATGTAAAATCAGAAAACGTAAACTATGTTGCTTATATGTTTCTAAATTAGTCAGTGCTTAATATTTTTTACACACTGGAACTCAGGTAGAGTGGGCTGATTTGAAGGGAAGTTCATACCCTTTTCCAGGAAGAACTAATTCACACTGCCATGAGAAGGATGGACTATGTCTTGTCTTGGAGGGTGGATTTCCTGGTTTGAACTCTTAGAATTATGCATGAAGAATCCTGCATTAATATACAGCCATGCAGGGACAGGTAAATACCACATGACAAAAAGACTTTTTAATTGCTCCAAATGCTAGTATCAATGCAAGAGGACCTCTCATTATTAGATTCTTGTGAAGTCTGATTATTCGCAGTCTCTACATATTATTATTATTTTGCCTCAGTGCAAAGTCTTGGTTTCTGTCTCCTGCTCCTCTCCACCTCCACTGACTTAACCACGCAGCAATCCAGAGGCCATAATTACTGTGCTTCGCACCTGATTTTATTTGCTCCTTGTGATGCAAAAGTTACAATAAGTGTTCCTAAATAGTTATAATTAGCCAAATTACACTGTGTTTTAGACAAAGGAGTTTGGGATTCTTCAAAACTTTGCCAAATGATTATAGAATGTTTGATCAGTTGGCGGGGCAAGGAGGCTTGACAGATTTAGCATGAGACAGAAGGAAAAAAGATATAGATCTGAAAATTACAGTAACAGAACAGTGCTATGACCCACTTAGAAAGCTTAGAGCGCAAAAGGATATCAAATAAGTCCCTTGGACTGGTGCATCTTCAAGATCTGCTGCTGCAATGGACTTAATTTGTTTGTGGGGTTCGAGGAGGTATAAAGGGTGAGGCAATGGAAGAAATAACACAGAGGACAATTCTTTGGTGAAAACATGGCCACAGATTATTTTATTGGGTACAATAGAAGGAGCATTGACACAGCATGGGGACAGATCCAAAGCATCGGGCGACCTGCCTGCCACCTGATAAGTGCACCCCCCAGCCTGCCCTTGCCACCTGGGTGGAAGCCAGCCAGCAGCCCCTGCCTGGGCATGTGGCTGAGTGGCTCCATCCCCAAGACCCCTTAAGAGAGCCCCTAAAATGGGGGAGGCAGGCATGCAGGCATGGCCTCCCCCACCAGGATCCATCCCAATGCCCAAACTGCCTTAGCTGTGACAAAAAGAGAGCAAAATTAAAACATACAACAATGCAGTCCATAACAACACAAATCTAAATACAAAGGAAGGGTGGGTGGGCGAGCTGGGGGACAAAGAAAAAGAGGTCAAATTGGGCCATGTGGGCTGCTTAAATAGCTGCTGGGCATCCTGGCCTGTGACCACAGGAGGCAGACCAGGCTGACATGGCAGACTGTATAGACAGCAGCCGGTCCTGCCCCTGCCTGAGAGCACCATGAGGCAGGAGGCTGCCTTCCTTCCAGTCTCTCCCCTTCCTGACCCACAAATGATAGCAGAGGTAAGTCTTAGCCATGCTTATTAAAGATAAATACAAGAAGCTGTCTTGTACTCACTGAGAGTTGGTCTTTCAAGGTCAGTATTGTCCATTCTATCTGACAGCAGCTCTCCAGGGTTTCAGACAGATCCTTTAAACTGGAGATGCTAGGTATTGAACCTGGGACTTTCTGCATTGAAAACAGATGCTCTATCATGTAGATGCAGCACCTTCCAAAGGTGATAATGTACCAGCATACCTAGAAAAACAGGATTGAAAGCATATATGAAATCAAATAGAAAATATCTCTGGTTTCATGCCTAACCATGCTTCGAATTTCCCTATGATTTCTTGGATCTCATGGAACAGATCTTTTGTTCTTCCATTTTTTTGGATGTTCTTTTCTGTTTCTTTACATTCATTACTAGTTCTCGTTGTCTCTACGTGCAAGTCTCTGGAATGTGGTATTTAGACCTGATTCTATTTCTGTCACTTTTTACTTTGCTTGTGTCACGGGTAGTGACTAGGGAGGTTCTCCATAGGTCTTCTTGGGAGGTCCCAGAGCACCACCTGACCCCTTGTCCGCTCTTTCCCAATAGGGTATACTTTATATGTGACTGAATGAGGTGTGAGGATCCAGGCAGAATAATAAACAATTCTATTTAAGATGTCTAGTAAGAACTGTAATTCAAGTAATGTGTAAAATATTGAGAACAGCGAAGGTAGGTAAGCAAGCAAAATAAAATACCCTAACATGTCTATCTAGACTGTCCCTAGATGTCTCTTGGTGATTGGCTTCAAGATGACTCACCCCTTCCTGGATGAGAGATCCCTCTGTCTGTAGCAGACTTTTCCCAGCTCTTGGGCAAGGCCTTTTACTTCTTCTTTCCAAACACCACCCTCTACTCATCTACTGGTGTGAGTTTTCCCTCTAAATCCCCCATTAACCAGTCACAGGTACCAAAGGAGACCTGGAAAATGAAGGCCCTGATAGCTACTCTACTCTTCATCCAGCTGTTATAGACCTAAAGACAGGGCTATTTTTGGCCAGGAACGCATAGGAATGGAGTTCCGGCTGGCTCCTGAGTAGGCCATTGTCATAATAGGCCACACCCAACAGCAGAAACTCATTAGGATTGGCTACATTAGGGGTAATGTAGCAAAGGAATTCCTGCTACAAAAAAAAGCCCTGGGTTTTGACAACAAACAAGGTAAACAGAATAAAAAGCAAAAGGTGGGTGTGGCTTGATGACCACACTTCTGGTAACATGGGGGTGTGGCCTAATATGCTAATGAGTTTATGCTGTTGGGTGTGACCTATTATGCTAATGAGTTCCTGCTGGGCTTTTTCTACAAAAAAAGCCCTGCCTAAAGATGATGACTGGACCATATGGTGTAATCTGAAACAAAACCATCTCACTTCTGTTGTTGTTCCACTTCAAACACTGATACAAAAACATTGCATTGACATGGGAATGGCGACTGTTTTAGGTGGTAGATGTTTTGGAGTGAATCCTGAAAGTTGAGGGCAAAATCCACAAACTGGATGCTAGACTTTTCAAGGGTGGCTTGGAAATCAGCAGGATTCTACTGCGGGAATCAAAGCTAATCTGTGCATTGCCAATGAAATAATTTAAATGTTGTATTTTCTTTAAACCACCTCCCCATCAAATCAGCACCAGTAGTGAGCTTTGAGGAAGTATGTCAATGTGTGCTTCCCTGTTGGGTCACCTTGACCTGCTGTGTCACAGGAGTCATGAAAAAAAGCCTAAAACAAACAACAAAAAGTGATAACTGTCCTATTAGGGAACTGTGGCACAAGCAATATTGAGTTGTTGCCCTGAGAGATAAGGTACTGTGTAGCGTGCAAAGGGAAAGTTATTTCTTTGCAGGAATTTCCTTTCCCTGCTTTGCAGCAGCTGAATGGTAGACTATGGTACCCTGAAGAGTATAATAAAAGAATATAAACTGGTAAGTAAAACAAATTGTTCCCAATTATCAAATGCCCCCACCGTACCACACCGTCCTTTCTGGATAATTGCAAAATACAGAGGTGATGAGTTCGTTTACTCTGCACTTGTAAGTCTGAAGGTTTTCTAAATTCAGGTTTTGCCATGTCCACAAGGCATGTGTGAGATGACAGCAGGAATCAATTTCCCTGCTCTCAATTCAGCACAGCTTCATTGGTGCTCTCAAAGGCATTGGCGTACCTGTCGCTTAGCAGCTTGGAAGCCTGGTGCAGCAATCTGAAAACAGTCGGCTGCCCTTGAGAGCAGGGCTGCTCATTCTTTGCAGGAACAAGCCTGAGACAAAGCAAAGCCCCAATGGCTAGCAGGCTAGGCAAGGATCTAAGCCCTAACTGCTTTCAATGGGCATTAGCAAAGCTGTAGCCAGGGAGGTGCCAAGGAGTGCACTGTGAGGACCAAAACATAATTTCTCTGGGCCTGGTACAAACTTGCACCATACTCCTGCCCTCCCCAGTTCTGATTCATTAAAATTTTTACTTCATTTCCAAATTGCCGTAGGCTTGCCAGCCTCCAGGTAGGTCCCAGAGATCTCCCGCTGCTACAACAGATCTCCAGACAATAGAGATCAGTTCCCCCAGAGAAAATGGCTGGTTTGGAAGGTGGCCTCTATGGCACTGGGCCCTGCTAAAGTCCCTCACCTCCCCAAATCCTGCTGTCCTGAGGCTCCACCCCCCAAACCTCCAGGTATTTCCCAACCCAGAGAGCTGGCAGTCTTCTAAATAGACCAGAGCATAGCAATGAGCTTGCAGTCCTTGCCAGGTCCCCCTGAATTTCTACAGCTGAGTAAAGGATACCCAGCCCCCTCCCTCCCATGCTTGGGGTCTGAGAATTGCCCACCAAAGTTATCAGCTCAAGGATTATTCAAAGAAACAGGCTTTTAATTTGTAACAGGAAAGTTTCTATTAAAAATGGATACTTAGTTTTAGATAAATTTCAAAAAGAAATCACCTGCTGCTACCAGGACTATAGAAAGATACTTTAGAGGGGTAAAGGATAATTTTAAAGCAAAGATAAGTAACTTCTTTCACTTGTGGGTTGAATCCTCCTCAGCTGAGATGTTTGAGGATTGAACTCTTCCAAGCCCTGATGTCATTGGGGCTCTTTTTGTAGCAGGAACTCCTTTGCGTATTAGGTGACACACCCCTAATGTAGCCAATCCTCCAAGAGTTTACACAGCTCTTCTTACAGGGGCTACTGCAAGCTCTTGGAGGATTGGCTACACTAGGGGTGTGTCGCCTAATATGCAAAGGAGTTCCTGCTGCAAAAAGAGCCCTGGCACCATTTCCTCCTCTGAAAATCTGCTGAGAAGGTGTTCCCCTGGTAGTGTTGAGGCCTCATCTGATAAGGATTAGGTAGGTTGCCTAGTGGAAAGTCTTGTTGTCTGCTCTCTTCCATACAACCCCCTTCCCCAATGTTCTGGGAGATTTAGTGTAGATAGGCGCAAAGGAAAATTCATTTCATTCCTGAATTCATAGAGAATGCTGAAAGGCAGCTGGTGAGCCATTATCAAAAGTCTTGTCCTAGAGGCTTTGTGATGCAATAGGGTTTCTAAACCACAAGGATATGAAGAAGTAGTACTGGAAGGTTGGGAAGTGGGGAGAGAAGGGGTTGTGAGGGAAACAGGAGAAACAGAGTGAACCGGTTGTGCTGATGAGGAGGACTATGTAGCCATGCTTCTCTCCCAGGGTACGTCCAGAAGAGGTTCCACAATCAGGAATCTCCTCTGTCCTCTGTCCTGAGAGAGACTCTTGAGTTCTTACTCCATAAACCTAGGTAGGGTTGCCAGGTGTCCCTGGCTACTGGCAAAGGACAGGGGATGTAGGGTTGCCAGCTCCAGGTTAGGAAACTCCTGGCGATTTGGGGGTGGGGAGGACAGGGACCTCAGTGAATATAATGCCATAGAGTCCACCCTCCAAAGCAGCCATTTTCTCCATGGAAACTGATCTGTGTAGTGTGGAGTTGAGCTATAAGTCAAGGGGGTCCCCAGGCTGGCATCTCTAAATAACAATAACATCATCATCAACAATGATACGCTAGACCCTCCTGCTTTGCAGACAGAAGATTTCACTTATTTGACATCCACAGTTCAGTCATGCTGCGGTCTCTAGCCTGTTTTATTCCTACTACGCTATCACTGTAATAATTGCATTATTAAATCTTGTAGGAAATATGGTTGCTTCGCTACTGGGAGGCAGCAAAACTCTGTTTTCCAGTATTTATAGATTTCATCATTTGCAGAGATTGGTGTACTATAATAGGAATGGTGTACAGGATTTGTGTACCGTAATAACAACAACAGGAGCTGCGGTGGCTCAAGTGGTTAACACGCTGAACTGCAGGCTATGGAAGGTCAGTAGTTCAGCAGTTCGAGACCCAAGAGTGCCACATGATGGAGTGAGCTCCCGTCTCTAGTTCCAGCTCCTGCCAACCTAGCAGTTCGAAAGCAAGAAATTGCAAGTAGATAAATAGGTACCACTTTGGTGGGAAGGTAACAGTGTTCCGTGCACCTTGGTGTTTAGTCATGCCGGCCACATGACCACGGGAAAGTCTTCAGATAGCGCTGGCTCTTCAGCTTTGAAACGGAGATGAGCACCGCAACCCTAGAGTCGGATTCGACTGGCTTTCGAGCAAGGGAGCCTTTACCTTTACCTACTTAATAACAACAACAATTTAAAACTTGAGGTTATTATTGCTGTTTTATTATATCATTATGTTAGTATGTTATCAGTAATACTATGTAAACCTTTTAGCATTATTTATTAATCAAAGGAGTTTTAAATCAATTATATTTATAGTTTATTTCTCTCTTACCCACCTTCCTCCCCTCCCTTCTTTCCTCCCTCCCTTCTGTTTTTACTCTGGCATCTCTCCCCATACTCCCTTGTCTTCACCACAATAAAAGTTCAGATAGTAAGCTGTTAAGATCAAGGCCTTTGCTTATGATATACTGATGGAGCGGTATTATTTGGGTTCTTTTAGCCCACTTTTCTCTGCTCAGACCAAAGTAGCTTACAGTGAGTACAAAGTAGCTTACAATGTAAAAAAAAAAAAATCAGAAAAAAAAAATCAAATTCCACAAATCTTAGTTGCTATCAACAGACTAATTCACAAGGCAGGCTGCGGAATATAGCAGATGTCAACAGTTCTGTTCTTATTCAAAACAGTGTCTCCCCAAGCAGGCAGGCGATCACTTCCTTAAATAAGTGCTCTGTTTTGAGTGAGCATGAATCAGAGAAATGGACTTAGCAGAGATGGGAACTGAACCCAGGTCACTTGCATTTATGCTGAAGGACGTCTTTCGCAGTCCTGCAAGCAGGAGAGAATTTATTTTTATGAGTTTCACAGCTCCCAGAAACTAATTAGAAAGGGGTCTCAGTACTGTCATCCTCACCATGCCCTTCTGTCTTTCCTTCATGCTAGACTTTATTGGTATCCCTTTTATTGGCTAAATTAAGATTATGCACCAAAGCATAAACAACAGGCTTTGTGATGAGAGCACTTTTGCAGATAAAAGCTACCCTGATAAAAAACAACAACGTTCATTCCTTTTAAACAACAACCGCACATCAATGCCCAGTTTTACCGATGGCAGTGAAAAAGTGTTGTTAAATTGCAAACAATGAAATGTCACGTAACAAGACTGCTTGGTAGTCAACAAATATTTCGAGCAACCTGCAGGCAGAATTTGACTGACCTTCTATCTTTAAGATTATTCTTGAAAATCAAAACATTATGACAAATAAACTCAGGCACACTGACTCCACAATATGAAAAATAAGGGAAAATTCCTCCCAAGATTCATTTGATACGATTTAACATTTAAGTGTATATAACAATATCTCATTCAAACCCATCATCAGAACATCTCAGGCGGCATCTACAATTCATTAGATATTGTGCTACTGATGCACTACAGCAGGGTTCCTCAAACTTTTCGAGCCTGTGGGCACCTTTGGAATTCTGAGAGGTAGTGATGAGTGCCACCCCAGTATGGCTGCCATAGGAAGAGGACACAAATGCAATACCTCTCTCCCCTCTTTGCAGCAATGAGAACCCTTTCATTTGAATGGAGAGAGCCAATAACAAGCCCTGTCTTAAAATGGCTCTGCCTACTTTCCAAAAAAGCTAGTTGGGCATCATGGGAGGCATTGGCGAGCACCACAGCACCCACAGATGCCAAGTTGGGGAGTCCTGCACTACAGTAATCATTCACAAAGGGATTATCCTATGTAGGCAGGTCAACCCAGTTGCAAATGATTGCTATATTGCAATGATAGTGCCATATCCAACAAGGTGTGAAGGTAGCTTTGGTCTTCGTTCATTGGAAGACTTCATAGAATCATAGAGTTGGAAGGGACTTCCAGGGTCATCTAGTCCAACCCCCTACACAACACAGGAAATTCAGAACTGCCTCCCCCCACACCCCCCAGGGACCCCTGCTCCATGTTCAGAAGATTGGCTCAGACACAGGGAATGAGCCAGACCCCATATCCAGTGGATAGCCCCACCGCCAGGTCAGCCCTTATTAAGCACAACTCCAAGGAAGTCTGAGAGGACAGCACCAGTGACACCTAAGACTCAGAGAGTGCACTGAAAGGGACAGAGGGCCAATACCCCATCCCCTGTACTGAGATGTGTGTGGAGTGTGCTAAAGAAAGGAGAAAACTGGAGGGTACACCCACCTAGGACTCTGATTTCCCCAGGAAGCAAAGTCTGACCAACAGCATTTCCAGTTAAGAGGATCCAGTAGAAGGTGACATGAAAGATCTCTGCCTGAGATGGAAGTACCATTTGTCTGTTTTGGTAGGTTCCCTCTCAATTGACCAGAGAGAGAAAATGGCATGTGAAGTTGCATTCAGCGACTCCATCACTTAATTTCCCACTATGTAATCAGAAGTGACACCACTATGTCAAGGGATGCTCTAGCAGGAAAATGCTAGAGCTGGGTGGGGGGCGGGGATGAGAAATAGGGTTTGGATCACTGACATTGTGATCCCAGGGGACAGCAGAATAGAAAAGAAAGAACAGAAGATCACAAAATACCAAGACCTACAAATAGAGTTGGAGTGCCTCTGGGAGAAGGTTACCATTGTGCCAGTTGTCATTGGAGTCCTTGGAACAGTGCCTAGAAGTCTCTAGAAACACCTGGACATTCTGGGCATTGAGCAAATAACACCAGCTCAGCTCTAGAAGACCGTGTTGTTTGGAACAGCAAGAACCCTGCAAAGATACATCTGCAGTTCCCAAGAACTTGGCTAGATCTCAAATTGAAGAACACCATCTACCAGCCAAATATCTGACTGTGGCAAAACAACAACAATAACAACAACAACCCTGGACCTAATACCCCAACAAAGCTTGAAACCCCAGCCAAGTCAATGGAATTTAATAGAAGGACAATCTCCTTCCATAAATGTCCAGCCTACTAGTTAAAATCTGCCTCTTAAGCTTTGTTCTCTGCATCCTTCCTTTAGAGGAGAGGTGGGGTGATAACTACAAAGAGGACATTTTCTGTGGTGGCACCTGGACTTTGGGATGCCCTCTCCCTTGAGGCTTGGCTGGCACCTACTTTACTTTGTTTTAGGCACCAGGACAAAATACATCTCTTTACCCAGGCTTTTAGTAAGGAGTTTTATCCTATCATCTTTTTAATGGCCTATTTTATGGGTAGTTTTTAAAATGTGGTTTATGTCCCATGGCTTTTTTAAATGGTTTCTTGTTTTAGTATTGTAAGCTACCTTGAACAGGACTCTGAAGAAGTGGCATAAAAATATTTTAAACAAACAACTAATTAAATGTAACTAGGCCTGCAGTCTGTCCCTTTTCAAGGTCTCAAGGTGTCCCTGCCCCCCCCCCACTAAAATGCTATCTCTAGCACGCAGCACAGAACTAAAGTTACCTTCCTTTGTTTGAGCTGATTTATAATTAAGGCTTGCTAATTTCAGTTTCCATGACTCTTGGATTTTCTTCCTGGATGGAACCAATTTGGCATTCTTCCCCCCCCCTTTTTGTTCAGGACACAGCATGTTCTTTGTGTTTGGGTTGCAACTTTTTTAAAAAAACAAACACATTCAGTCCCCACATCCATTCAGAAGAAAGAAAGAAAGAAAGAAAGAAAGAAAGAAAGAAAGAAAGAAAGAAAGAAAGAAAGAAAGAAAGAAAGAATCAGTTCATTTAAGCCTTGTTTGACGGACCAAATTCTCCAGATAAAAGGTATGTTGGGGTGGGGAAAATGGGGTCACATCTGCTGAGCCTGCCCCTGACTCTCCATGGATTGGATTCAGCCAGCTTTTCACCGCCCTCCCATGGCTTTTGTATAGAGTTGCCACCTCTACCCCCTGGGGGTGCGGGATTCTTCTCCCCAGGCTCCACCCCCTTGATGCAAACAGCTGACTACATCAGCATCTCAGTGTCATCATCAGCAGTGTGGCAATGTCACTTCTGCCATGCACTGGAAATGACATCATTAAGTCACCAGACATACAAGGATGCTCTGGTATTTGGATAAAAACTCTATGGTAAAAATGGCTTCTACAGTTAAGTTGTCCAAATGCCAGAGTTGCTGGTGTCCTGATGTCATCATATCTGGCACATGTCAGAAGTGACATCTCTGCATTGCTGTTGACGATACTGAGATGCCGGTTAAGTCCCTCCCACCCCCTAATGGTTACCTGGCAACCTACTTTTTAGAGGCACGTTCCATGACTCTCATCATAGCCTTTTGGAGTGGTCAAAGAGGAGGCCTGCTTTCTTTTTCAGCAGCAGAAAAGCAGGTTGAATCCAACTTCATGTGTTCAGCTGGACTTTCTCAGAGAGACTATGCACATATTCCTTGCCCCTTTCTGTCTTTGGTAAGCAGGGCTCATTAGAAAAGTCAAAGACTTTTGCTTAACCTATAAAAATAAACAGCTTGTACCTGGGGAAACAGTCAGCCTGACATTTAATTCTATCTAGACTAGGGATGGGCACAAACCATATTTTGCTGCTCAATTCGCGGCTGAACCACAAACCAATCTGAACCTGGAGGCTGGTTTGTGAACTGATGCAGTTTGTGACCACTGCTTTCTGCCCCCCACTGCTTTTTGTGGGGAGCAGAAAGCAGGAATTTCCCTGCGAAAAGTGACAGAGAGCAGAAAGCAGGGTTTTCCCTGCAAAAAGCAGTGGGGAACAGAAAGCAGGGTCTTTCCCGCAAAAGCAGAGGTTTAAATGGTTCAGAGCTATTTAACCCCCTGCTTTCTGCTCCCTGCAGCTCAGCTGTTTTTATTGAAAAGCAGAAAATGGGGGGTTAAATGGATCTGAGCTTAAATGGCTCTTTCTGCTCTTCATGAACCGCCACAAACAACTGTGAACTGCCTTAAAATTTGAGGTGGCTCTTCAATTCATGAACTTTGGTCTGCAAACCACGAACCAGCCAAAATTCATCATGAATTTATGTTCACGAGCTGGTCTGTGCCTCATCTTGACTCATGTTTCATTCTGCTGCCAGTAGTGTCAATATAAAAATCCCTCTTCTGTTTTCTATTCAGTGTTTACCTGATGGAGAGTTCTAATGAACCTGAAAGCATACACAATATGTCATGCTGTTTTGGTTGGTTTTAATCAAAGGTACTGCATGACTTTTGAGTTTGGATCAGTGCTTACTAGACTTTGATTTCTTTCTTAAAATATTTATATACTTTTGATTTTGTAATTTTTTAAAAAAGAGTAGCATTCATTCTGTTTTCACATTGTGTTTTGTTTTCCCTGCAGGCCTCTATCCTCCTGGCATCCTCTTAGCAGGAGAAATTTATCCTTGAATATAGTAAAGAAGGAAGTTAGAATAAATACCCTCAAGGGGACTACTGAAATACTATAATCTTTTCTTCATTTTGTTTTGCATATTACAGGCCCCTGAGCTTTGGCAATCTTGCCATGTTTTGTGGAAAAATAATTAAGCGAGGAAAATGTTTTCCTGACCGAACAAAATCCCTTGTCACTCCCATTAGCACATTTTTGGAACTGTCCTTTGGAATAATCAGATTTAGTTACATTTTCTCATTGGTTAGTCTTACAAATCTTATTCAAAATGGTCTTTATTAATGAAGAATACAGTATTTATAACCTGGTTCTGTTTAGAATGGATAGTGCCTGATCATTTAAATTTTTTTAGAACGGCCGCCAGCTGATTTCCCTGCTACTGACAGGGCCAAACTGTACAGTATATTATACAACCACAGTAGTATAGTTAGCTTGTCAGACTAAGGAAGACTTGGGTTCAAATCCCCACTCAGCAATGACTAATCTATCCTATTATAGATTGCTTATTGGATATTTCATCTCACTGCATAGCTTTTACATTTTGTAACCAGCCCTGAGTCTCAGCAAGAAAAGTGGGCTATGAATGAAGTGAATAAATTAAAAAAGGTGGGATGAAAATGTGATAGCTCATGGTCCCAATATCTGGCATCTTTTAACTGCAGCCAGTGGGTGCCATGCATTTACACAAAGCAAGAGGAGGGTGTGGTAACTTTGTGCTATTTTTTTCTCATCTAAACTGTACATAGCCTTGTTATCCAAATAAGGAGCTTTTAGGAGGGACCTGGGGATCTCCTGGTATCACATGCTTATCTCTAGACTACAGAGCTCCTGGGGAAAATGGATGCTCTGGAGAGTGGACTCGATGGCATTGTACCCAACTGAGATCTCTGTTCTTCCCAGGCTCCACCCCCAAATCTTCAGGAGTTTCCCAACCCAGAGCTGGCAATATTACCCCCCACACACCAGTGGCCAAAGGGGATCTATGTGTCAGGCCCATCATGTGAAGAGTATTCCCCCAGTGGGAAGAACTGGAACTTGAGTTCTGATGCAAAAAGGGATTGTTTTCTTCTGTTGCATGCACAGTTCCCAAGCCTGGCACAATAACTTTCTCAGGAATGGAGGGGAGATGTGTAACTTTATTGATCTAACCAACATACACAACAGAAAGACAGATAGACAGACAGCAGCATAAGACAGAGGGACTGAGCTATTCACAGGCAACAGTACAGCAGTAATTTATGGTAGTGTTATTGATGCAATTAAATAAAAAAACATCCAGTGGTATACATTTACATTCATTATCCAGTCAAAGTTATTTCTAATCCAAATTGTGTTCCTCCCATGAGACTAGTTCAGTGCAAACCAGCTCAAAGAGAAGAAATAGATGAAGGGCTGCCCAGAAAGAGACCAAAAGGTATGGTGAGATGAATGGGAAGGAATTTTGGGTAAGAGGGGAAAAGTTCCTACACGGGTGGGGAGACTTTGAAGGAAGGCTGATGGTAGGGCAGACTGATTGGGAACAGGGACTGTAGAAACTAAGAGAAGAGAGCAGGTATGAAAGTACAAGAGATTAATTTGGGTAGGGAAGCATAACAGGAAAAGGAAAAAAAAATATTCTGCTTGTCTTGATGAGGAGTGTCCAGTGACTTCATGCCCATGGTGCTAGAAGGGTTTGGGGTGGCTTACCTATGTACCTGGTTTTACCTGGATGCAAATAGGAGAAGTGCTGTCATTGACTAAATCTGGTGCAGAATGACGATCTGTGATGCCAAAGCCAAAGTCAAATAGCTTTAATGGCATACCAGCAAAATACATAGATATACAATAACACAGTGTGGAAATTTAAAACTATTAAAAATGAAATAAATAATTCCTTTAGGAGCATAGATCTAACTTTGGCCGCTTTGGCAAGGAACTTGGCCACTATAGCTGTGATATCAGGATTAACATCCTTTAGAAGATACTGAATAGCTTTTTACTTATTAGAGCTATAATTAAGAGGGAATAAAGATGACAACAATTCTTTGCGTAAGGCTGAATGAAGTTGACAGTCGAAAATAATATGATATATTGCATCTACAGATTTTAAAGGGCACGAACATAACCTTTCATTTAGGGGAATTTGATTAAACCGACCTAAGAGCACTTTTGAGGGGAATTCATTTAAACGGCCTAGTGTGAAGGCTGAACTAAGTTATGAAGATAATGGGCCATTTGGCCATACTGAATTGGGAGATTCAACTGAGCCTGAGAGAATATACAAAATTGTGCAGGACATAACATTTGAAGTTCAAGGTCAAACAGTCTCCATTTGATAATCTGGAAAATAGAAATTTCATCCAGTGAATAGAAATATTCTAAGGAAAAGCCAATTTGACTGATTTTTTTTGTCAATATACGCCAACCAGGTTGCACTATAAACATCATTTTTGAAATGTGAAATTAAGGAAATTGGTGGTGATCTGAAGTATATTTTCAGCCAATATTTAAATGTTAGTAGCCACCATTTAGTTTCTATAAGATGTTGGCCAAGTTCTAAATGAAGAGAGGAATATGGAATGCAGTTAGAAACGCCTTGATGTCGGCAAAAAAAGCAGGCCTGTAGACTTTCGAAATTGTTGTGGAAGCCTGTTATCCAAACGGGCATACCATATAATAATTGAGGGAGAATTTTAATTCCAAAGATCTTTATGGCACCTGGTAAATATTGATTCCCTCTGGAGTAAAATAATTGTTTAAGATGTATAACTGATTGTCTAACTAAAGAAATATTGTAGGATCTATGGGTTGTCCATTTAAGATTATATTGAAAAGTAATCCCTAGGTATTTGAAGTTTTTAACCTGGACAATCTCAGTTTTCCCTACTGTCCTCTTCATAGGCTTCCAATGTTTAGAGAAGACTAGAACTTTGGATTTTGAGTAATTAATGAACAAAGAGTTATCAGTACAGAATTTATGAAAAGCATGCAAATATCTGAGAAGTCCAATCCTGGTGCAAGAGAGGATTGTAGTGTCCGCATAGAGTAGAAGAGGGATCTTTTGAGATCCCAATTTAGAAGGATGACCATTAACGTGTTCCAGCCTTAGCAGAAGATCATTCAAAAACAGAGTAAAGAGGACTGGGGCCAATATGCAGCCTTGTTTTACTCCCTTTAAAGTTGGTATTTTAGCAGTTAGATGACCAGGTTCTGAAAATTTTACCTGACATCTGTGATGTCATTGGGCCAAACAAGTAGGATCCAGTTGCGTGGTGGTAGAATTTGTGCAGCACTGTTATTGGTGAAACTTTAGAACCCAAGCCCCATTGATGCAAGGGTCAGAATCCAGACTGTCCATAGGTCAGTTCAAACTTTGTATTGGAAGGCAGCACTAGAGTACTATGATGATGTAACAGAGACCAAGAAATGGAACTGGGTGCAGATGATTAAGATGGGTTGGCAGGTGTGACTCAAACCTATTGACAGTGATCAAGGATGGGTTTATGAGCCATCCTGGGCTTCTGACTGAATTACCTAGAAGTGCTGTATTGTAAGGGAGGTTCTAAGAAAGCTGGTTATTATTCCGCAGATTTAGGGTGTTACTCATAGCTGTTTGTATGAGGAGATTTGGAGGGCCAAAAAAGAGTCTTGCTTAATGTTCTCCTGGAATATTCAGACAGCTAGGCTACTTCTTCTTGAAAGAGCCTTGAGAAACGTCTGCCTTGATATCCAAATGGATGTGTTCTTCTTAGGGTTGCCAGACTACAGGTGGGGCCTGGAGATCTCCCGCTTTTACAACTGACCTCCAGCTGACAGAGATCAGCTCCCCTGGAGAAAGGGTGGATTTGAAGGGTAGATTCTATGGCATTGTACCATGCTATGGACCCTCCCCTCCCCTCCCCAAACCCCACCCTCTCCCGGATTCACCCCCAAAGTCTCCAGGTATTTTCCAACCCAGACCTGGCAACCCTAGTTCTTCTGCACCTCTGACTTCTAAAGGCTGGAAGATCTTATGGTGCAAAAGATATGATTCTCAGGGTCAGGGCAACACCCAGACTTCTATTTCCTCAGGAAGAAAATATGCAATGTTCCCCACCAGATCAGGAAAACAATGGGTGGATCTAGCCAGCTTTTTCACTCAGTCTCACCCAATACCTCTCCATTCTATAGCCCCTTCCCACATGGCTTCTGTACATGCAGATCCCATGATTCGCAGCACAGCCTTTTTGAGTGATTAAAGAAGACACCTTCCTTTTTCCTCAGCAAAAAAACTGCTTGGATCCAACCTGCTAATTATAATTGTTAACAATGTTACCTGTGGATTCTATAAAAGCAAGCAATTTGCTGAACAGATTAGCTCTTATCCTGGAAGACCAAGGTTAACCTACAACTGCAAAATGAAGAAATTAAAAGTTCAGAGAAGGGCAACTAGAAAGATAAAAGGGTGGAACACCTTCCCTATGAAGAAAGGTTAAAATGCTTGGGGCTCTTTAGCTTGGAGAAACAACGGCTGAGGGATGACATGATTGAGGTTTATAAGATTATGAATGGGATTGAGCAGGTTGAGAAAGAAGTACTTTTCTCCCTTTCTCACAATACAAGAACTCGTGGGCACTCCATGAAATTGCTGAGCAGTCGGGTTAGAACAGATAAAAGGAAATACTTCTTCACCCAAAGAGTGATTAACATATGGAATTCACTGCCACAGGAGGTGGTGGCAGCTACAAGCATGAGCAGTTTCAAGAGGGAATTAGATAAGCATATGGAGCAGAAGTTTATCAGTGGCTATTAGCCACAGGGTATAGATGGGAATTCTCAGTCTGGGGCAGGTGATGCACTCTATTCTTGGTGCTGGAGGGGGCAGCAGTGGGAGGGCTTCTAGTGTCCTGGCCCCACTGCTGGACCTCCTGATGGCACCTGGTATATTTTGGCTGCTGTGTGACAGAGTGTTGGACTAGATGGGCCATTGGCCTGATTCAACATTGGCTTCTCTTATGTTCTTATGTTCTTAAAATGGAAATAAAACAAAGCCACAGTAGAACTTTTTAAAAAGTTGGTTTCTAAAGGCAGTTGTGCTAATTAGTCAGTAGCACAACATAAAATGAATTAAACAAAATATATTAGTATATTAAACAGTGCATAGTGGACCAATTCCTCTTCTAAGGAGATGCCTGCAAATATTAGCGGGTGACCAAGAAGAGAAATTTTTCTGTGTTAGATTCAACCATGACTGCTGCAGGGCTAAGGGTCAGTAACATTCACTACTGTCCTTGCTAACAAATGACACCAAGGTGATTTTTTTTAAAAAAGGTAAATGCCTATGTTCTTGGATTCATGGAATATTTGAAGACAGTCAAGTAAGTTTTAGTCAGCTGACATGTATGCTGTCTCTTAAGAGAATCAGTGGTAGTCCCACCCCCTTTCTGTTCCTCCTGTCCCCACCAAAATTGCAAGAAGTCTTTTGTGCTATTTCTGGCATTGTGTCATTCAAGCCCATACAGAGTTTCAGTTTGTAGATCATGATGACACATAATAATCAACAGTTTGCACCAGGTCCTTCCTGCCCCTTGAATATGCATGGTAACTTGGCACCATGGAAATCAGCATTCCCATATGCATGAGCCAGCCACCTTTGAAAGATGGAATGGGCATGCCCTTCATTGACTCATGCATAGTAATACAGTGACTTCATGTGGAGAGGTGGCTATTGTATGTTTGCTCCAAAGATGACATTTAGCTTTTGCTCACTGGCATCTTCTGTCACACTTTTTTTTTTTTACAGGCTGCATCACAGTGTGTGTATCATCAGTGCATACTTGACTCACAAGTCAAGAGGCATAATCTCCCACGTGGAGAATGCACTTGCTCAAATTTTTCCTGCACTCTGCTGATATTTACTGTTAAGAGGTGTTAAGGAATGGCCCATCTAGGAATGCGTATGATGTTCAAGATGATTCACACATTAGGAAGTACACAGGCTGGGTCTGAGGTCTTTCTCTTTTATAACACTCTGACATGAGCTGCAGGTTGTCCTAAACTTCCGTGCACGTAGTGCCCGATTGGGATCACAGCCATGGTATGTGTGAAGAAGGGTCTTCAGCCTTCCCCCATTCCATTTTCCTTACTTGAAATTGGCCTGGGGGCATTATTTGGCCCACTGGGAAGCCCACGTGCACCCCAGAGAATGTTCCAGACTATTCTCCACACTTGTCATGGTCACAATCCAAATTGGGCACTGTGTGCATGGGAACTGAGGACCTGCAACACATGTATCACTGTTACATAGGGTTGGAACCCAGACCCAGCCTGTGTACTCCATTATGTATGGATCAGCCACATAGTCCATGGCATCAATATTAGAATGCAGGACTAGAGCCAAGGTGACCCAGGTTCAAATTCTAACTCTACCATGAAGCTCCCTTGGTAATTTTGAACCACTCTGTATCTCTCAGCCTACATTACAGTGTGGTTGTGAGGATAACATGGAGTAGGGGCTGTATAATGCCCTGAGCTCCTTGGTCAATTGATAAAATAGAAAGGTAAGAAGGAGTACATGCTTAGCACTGCACACTTTTCCCCCTGTTGCTACGCTGGTAGTAATGGAGACTAGTGATGTGCGCTTGGAAATCAGAAAATGAAGATCTGAATCCAGTCTTCTCTTTTTCTTTAATACCTTTACTATTTCTCATTTGATCACTAAAAAGGATGATAGCCTGTTGTCCACAGAAATCTCCAGAAATGTCCATTGTAACTTCTGACATCTGCAGTGTTGACTTCACAGTAATGGGAGGTGGAAGTGGGAAAAGGGAGAGAATATCTCAGTAGATAATCTAACTGACAGGAGTGTCTTCCATCCAGAAGAGTTAGCAGACATTTCTATTAAAGAGGATTCTTCAGACATTGCCATGCATAGTGTTTCTACTTCCTAGTACTTGCTTTATGATCCCTATCAGCTTGAGGAGGACTTTCAAGATATTGTGCAAAGTGGGCCCTTTCTCTAGCTATTCTGTTCTCTGCTCCAGTGCAAAACCTGTCTGCCCACACAGAAGAATTTTTGCTTATAATCCCTTGAAGGCAGGCAGCTTCAGAATGGACTTAGGTGAGAAAGGCAAACAACCTCTACAAGGTGGGGGGACATTGAGATGCTCTGTTTTCTGAGACATTTGAATTTCAAATATAGAGGAAGACTAGAGAAGGAAATGGAGGAATGCTTCTGAATGAATAGGATGCTTATGAAATTCTCCCCATTGCAGTTCCAAATGACCTGATCTTTTTCATGAACCAATTCATTAATGTGTCTTGATTCTTCTCTTCCTTAACACTAACAGACACCGTTCACTCAAAACTGAAAAGGTCCCCATAACGTTTTTGTTCTTTCCTGAGACACCTTATATGTTACACCTGTAAAAGCACCTCTCTGTGTGTTCTGAAGAGACAGGTGTTATTCTGTCTCTTTGCCTTCCTTAATGTTTCCTACTTATTTTCACTGCCCCCAAAGACTCTTGCCTCAGTATTCTTAGCTGGACCCAAAAGCAGAATGCCTTAGTTAGTAGAATGACTGAACGGTCAGTGTGTGGAGGTAGCTCTGAGGTAAAAGGGGATCCTTTATTCTAAATAAAATAGCTGTTTTTACTTAAACAGAATTTATTTAGAAGTATAACAGTGTAACAGTATCAGTAAAGTCCATAAGAGTAATGGTTTCAACTAGGTACTGCTGAAGTCCCTTAAACAGATCTAGCCATAAAGGCTTATTTTCTAACTTAGACTGATAACTTCCACAGAGAACAAAGATTTCTCTCATACTCTGCAGCACCTCATTGTATCTCTTTCCCCTTACTCCCTCTGAAGAAATTCTCTTTCTCTCTCTGTATCTGTCTCCAGTATAGTTAACTCTGTCTAGAACTGTTGTTGTTGTTCAGCCGCACAGTCAAGTCCGACTCTTCGCGACCCCATGGACCAGATTACGCCAGGCCCTCCTGTCTTCCGCTGTCCGCTGAAGTTTGCTCAATTTTGCTCGCTTGCTTGCTCAATTTTGCTCAACCATTAAGGCCAAGTGAGGTGATTGCCTAAGGGCGGAGACCTCGGAGGGCACAGAGACCAGCAAGCGGGATGAGGACAACAGCAAGAGTGGCACTGAAGACAAGCAGGAATTGTCATCTCCACCGCCTCGGGGCTCACCTGACGGGGAGAAAAGGAAGCAAGCAGCCCTGTGCTGCCTGGTCAGTTCTGTGCTGATGCTGCGGGCGCCCCTCTCCAGTCACCCTCGCTGCCCCTCCAGGCACCTCTTGGTGTCCTGCCCGCTGCCACCACCATCTCCCCTCCCCTCTCCTTCCGAGCCACGCTGAGCTGGGTTGGGTCATCATTAGTGAGCGCTTCCTGGGCTGCTGGGCATGGTTGAGTGAGCCGTTGTCTGCAGCAGCGCAGAGGCAAAGGGAGCAGATGAGGGCACCGGGTGGGAAAGCAAATGGAGGGGAGGGATGGAGGCAAGCCATGAATTTTTGCCTGGGAGAGGGGGGGAAGGAGGGAAGGGCGGAAGGGGTCCAGCCTGCGCCACAGCCTCACTCTCCTCAGAAGCCCCCCCCCAATGGCATTCTCATCCCTCCAACTGGCTGCAGGCTCTCGATTAAAAAGTTACGTTTTAACTTAAAAACATTTAAAACATTACCACTCTTGCAATATTTTATTCATTTAACTGACACCTCTTGCTCTGAATTATTGCATCAAAATGTCTGTGCTGTTGCAATCCTGAGTATACTGTTCAAGAGTGTATCTGTAAAATGCAAACTTGGTGGGTATCTTGGGAAGAGGGTCCATCAGCTACCCTGTGAGTTTGGAGCCTCTCCCTCAAACTTCCTCCCCTCCAGCCCCCAGAATATACCCTATGTTTTCACCATTGACTTCAATGTCCCATAGGATATAATAGAGCTGAAATTGACATTCGGCTGCCTGAAAGACTCCCCTGGATGCCAGCTGGGGGCGGGGCTTGGCTCCTGAGCTGCGCTCCGGTGGCTCCCCCCAAAAAGACCCCTGGGTGGAGGGAACCATACCTGTTACCATGAGGCTGTCCTCTCATACTACCCACTTGGGGCAGCAAAATAACGAGACAGCCTTCCCTTATAGCTAAGCAGAAGGAAATAAACATGGCTTGCCTCCCTCTGTTTTCCCCTTCCCTCTGCCACCCCACCAGCCACAGCCAGGACACTCACTGGAGCTTCCTTCTGGAACTCATTGTATTTCTTCCCACAATGGGCCTTACTTCTAGTATACATATAAAATACCACATTAAAACACAGAACTAAAACACATACAATATTTACATAGCAAAACACCACAATCCCTTTCAGAGAAATTGTGATTCATTGGATATTCTCCTAGTAGCTTCTAAACCTGGAGTTATTCTAAAACTAAATATGAAATTAGGCCACCAAGTTTCAACACTATTTAAGTTCTGATGCAAAATACTATCGAGTCAGGAACAAGAAATTGGTGTTGTCCATCTTTCTAGCTAATTTATTGATTCCTAAACACAGGATAGCCTACACTCTGGCCTGTCTCAATAGTCTTCCATCTAAATCGAAATGGTTGGGCTATCTTGTTGCACCGCCCCTTCTGTAATGACCTTAGATACATATTTATTACACCTATTCTAAAAAAAAAAAAAAATCCTGGGAAGATCAGAGGAACAATATACTTCCTTTCTTCTAGCAGACCTTGAATCTGAAACCTTGCATAGAGTTACCAGATTCTGTGCAGCTTCCAGAGTCTACCCAGGTAGTGCTGATTCAGTCACACATATTTGCTTTTTTGTATATATATTGATGGGAGATTGTATATATGTTCTTTTAGCCACTCTGTTCATGTATATTTTACTCTGCTTTTTTTACTCAATTCTTCTGGTTTTGCTTTCTGGTCAAATTGCAGGTCAACAACAGCTGGTAGTGTTATGTATGTGACATTCTAAATGTTTCTTCCTTGGGTTTTAACCGAGTGGAATAGCAATGATTTGAGGCTGTGACTGATTTTAAGGTCATGATATATGGTAGACTGATTAAAAAACTCCCACTGACCCACAGGCCATTTATTTTGCCTAATGTTTTGCTATTCTTCCTTCTTCAAGGCTGGAAAAGGTGACTTTGATGAAAAAACCAAGGACATTTTGGATAAGGGCTTTGAAAATATGAATTGTATGGTGCCTACGACATGGAAAAGCAGCTATATACACAAACCTACCCAATATGCTAGATTTTAACTAGGATGGAGGGAGTTGTGTTCTAGTGTTCTAGGATCCTCAAATTCCATGTAGCAAGGTCTTTCCTTTCAAAAACAAATCCAGATGGAAGAGTTTTAAAGTCTCCAACTCTGCATATTGAATTATACAGTTAAGACAAATCACTTTGTTCTTCATCTTGGAATTCTTTCTGTCCTGCTGCTCCATTGTAATTGCTGGAACCAACTCACTTGCAAGTACAGCAGAGATGAGGTGGCTTATTGTATGAAGATGCCTTACACTCAGCTGTGAACCAAAGGGGCTAAGCTAACCCAGTATATTATAAAAATACAAATGTTTATTATGGTGTACACATGTTAAAACATATTATGATTAAAAGAAAGAGTCTAAATATCAGACTTATAAAAGCTTTTCAAATACAAATACATATGGCAGGTAAACAGTTTCAAACTTTAGGACCAAACGCATTTTGGCCCCTTTGGGCCTTCCTCAGTGGTCACTATTCTCTATGACACACATCCAAATACATGTATAAAAGGTTTTTAGTATCCATATATATATATATATATATATATATATATAACCAGATGTTGTTTCCTTGTATGTTTTCATTGGTCTGGATTTGTGTCACCTCCATCATCTCCATCACCTCCATCACACACATCCAGACCAATGAATTCTCTGATACCAGAAGAATATGAAAAATTGGCATGGCTATATCTATGGCCCAACATATATACCAGTATATATTAGGCCATCCCAACTCCATGCAGTTGTTTTTCCCCCCATTTTGATATACGCATCATTGCACATTGCATAGGCAGCACTCAGTGCAGAGATGCAAATCATTTGCTACTGGACTTTCCCCCATGTCTTTTTACCCCACTTCTGTGGTGGAGCAAAATGGGTTGCCAACAGATGCGGCAGATGTTCTCATGTGATCACACCCTTAAAACCCACCCGGCATTCGTGCCTATGGCGTGGCTAATTCTGCGTGCGATCGAACCCTTTTTTCCCTACCCAGTGACATTCTCCTGATCAATATCACATACACAGCAAGATAATATTTGCCCTGCAAGGAAGAAATACATGCATTTGTATCCCTCTGCATACCAAACAGCACCTGGGTGACATAATTTTGATCAGGACAATGGCAAAGGTAGAGGAGTTAACCCCCCCAATGGTGTTGCTCCAGTGAGGTGATGTGCCTCAGTGGCACATCACATGATTTTTATGACAAATGTCCCAGGTTCACCCCCTCACGTCTGCAGTTAGAAGGCTCTCACGTAGCATATATGGGGAAAGGCCTGCTGTGCGTAAGAGGCTGCTGCCATTTAGAACAGACAAAAGTGACCAAGATAGTCCAACAGTTCCCGATGTGTTGCCGATGTGCCTAATTACTTCTTCCCTCAAAACATAACCTCTCCAAAGCAAAGAGGTGGTTGTAGTTTTTCTCCACTTCACTGGAATAGGAAATGCTTCAGAAGGAGGTGCCATTGATGTGTGTGCAGGAAGTACCCATTTAGAAAGAGCTGTCTTTATCATAGGAGAATGCTTGATTTAGAACTTCCTAACATTTTGTAAAACTTTTCAGTGTGATTGGACCCAGTTCTCATAGCAGCTATTTTGTTATTGTCCATGCTACCTGTTCTCAAAGTTTAAAGAAATACAGATACAATAAGACTAGGGACCTCTGAGATAGACTAATGGTCCAACCAAGAATAAGGCAGCTTTGTATGTTCAATCAAATTGTATTTAATTTTTAAAGAGCCAGGAGATCCAGACATGTAATTACATGTCCAGTGTTTTGCATTTCAGTAAGCAGACAGCAGCAGGTTCATACGGGGAGGAGGTAAACCCCAAGACTCTTTGCTGAGAGAGAAGTGGACAGCCGCGAGTACAAAAGCGCCCATCTGCTTCAGCTCCTGATTGCCATAGATGCCCTATTCACTTCCCCTTTGTCTGTTCCACACCCCTCTGGGAGACATAACCATGCCCTGAAAAAACATCCAGAGGGTCTGGTAGTTGAGAAGAATCTCAGTCTCCCTGTCCACATCTAATCTACTACAGCCAGCTGTTCATTGCAATATATTAGGGAGATCAATACTCAGAAGTACCAGCTGGCAGCAAGCCCTCAGCCATGGCTTTTTGTTCAGGAGTGGATGTCTATCCCACACTGCTCGTCACCAAGCCTCTTTCTGCAAATCAAAGGAGCAGGTGTCTCACTGTTAACTGCAGCAAAATAGATGAGAGTCTTATTTAATTAAATGCACATACACACACAATGATAGGCCTCCTCAATAATACTGAGCGAAGCCATATACAGCTCACATGTCACATCGTTTGCCTTTGGCATCAGATGGATGGCTTATGATATTTCTGCCACCACGTACTACTCTCCCAGACATATACTATTATTTATTATTTATGTATTATTTATTACTTTAGATTTGTATCCCACCTAGCCGGGCAAACTGGCTCAAGGCGGCATACACGATAAGATAGACAAAACAATAAATACATTAAAATTGACAAAATTCACAAAACCAGCAATTTACATAGATGTTAACAGATACAGATGGTGGTAGTTAGTATATATGGTCCAAAGCAAAAAGGCCATGCACCAACGTTGTAACGTAGGGCCGTAACATGTTCAGTTTCCGATGGTTCCAGTGGCGGCTCCTAGTTGAAGGCCTGGTGGAAGAGCTCTGTTTTTCAGGTCCTGCAGTATTGTAGAAGGTCCCACAGGGCCCTGATGTTCTCTGGAAGCTCATCCCACCAGTGTGGAGCCACCACTGAGAAGGCCCTAGCCCTCGTGATGGCCAATCTGGCGTCTTTCCGGCCAGGGAGAGTCAGGCGATTCTGCAACCCTGATCTCAGTGCTCTCCGGGGCACATATGGGGAAAGGCAGTCCCTCAGGTAGGCAGCCCCCCGACCATACAGGGCTTCAAAGGTCAAAACCAGCACCTTGAAATGAATCCGGTATGCTATTGGCAGCCAGTGCAGTGCCTTCAGCGCAGGCTGGATGTGATCTCGCATAGAGAGACCCATCAGCAGCCTGGCTGCCACATTTTGAACTAGCTGCAGCTTCCAGATTTGGGACAAGGGCAGCCCCATGAGCGTTGCAGTAGTCTAATCTCGAGGTGACCATAGTATGAATCACTATTGCCAGGTCATTTCATTCAAGGAAGGGAACCAGCTGCCTAACCAATTGGGCATTTCTGCACCCATTTTGCATGTTGCAGAGATACTATGCCACCTAGTAAACATGAAGGAGAAGGGGAAAATGATATAAAGGTGAGACAAGCACTAAGAAAGTGATGGCAAGTGATGGCAGACATCCCCGGTGAGTGTTAATCCTAAATGGAGATGTGTCCTTCTAAGCCCCATTAGTTTTCTTAGGATTAACTCTGTTCAGGATTGCATTGCACATCTGTGTAACAGAAGTGGGCATTGATTTTAAAAACAAATGCAAAATGAAATTAGTGTTGTATTTATCGTATTTGTTTTAGAATAGAAACAACTTTTTTAACCCCGAATGAATGAGAAACAAATGAAAATCTCATTTTGCGACGGATACATTGGACTGAAACAGCATGTACAGAGAGGCTACAGGGATGAGGACAAAATGAGAGCACTGCAGTTGCAGAGTGGAAAACCATGGAGTCTACAGCCCGGAAACTTTTGGGTGATAGCTCCAAAAATGAAGAATGGTTAAGTGTCTTGCCGAAATCAATACAGAGATGTAACTTTTTTTTTTAACATTGCCTCTAAAATCAGCACCCCTTGTTCTAGCTCTCTAAAACTGTGGTAGATCTCATACTTCAAGGGAGTAGTCCTGCTCTACCTCAAAAGTCAAAACAGCCCAGGAAAGGGCCTTGTCTATCCTTCTGCCTTTTACTGAAAGAAACCAGGATGTGAAGACTGCTCAATGGCCAGTGTGAGGGCTTTCATTTCTTAAAGCTAAAGGCACTGCTTCTATTGTTTTGGGTTTTTAAAAAAAATCCCAGTGTTTTGTTTTGTTATTAAATTTCAGGCTTTTCTGCAGACCTGATGCCCTTTTCAGGTTTTGTAGAAAGATCTGCCTTGTATTTTCATGGCCACAATCTTGGAATTTAATTATCCACAGATGGTCATGTTGAGAAATGGATATATTGATTTGATTTTCATAAAACAGGCATTCTAAAACTGAAATTATCTTGCTCTTGATCACAACTTTTTTTTTTTGCTGTGAGCAAATGATTTTATTGATGATATGTTCACAATTCAACATTAGAATATTTTGAGTTGTTTTGCATCTGTGTAGTGGCAGAACTCAACATGTTAGTTGGTTTATTTGCTGTTAGTGCACATTCAAAATTTGTTCACCTTTCCATTTTATATTTCCCAGAGTCGTCACAGTCAAGTGATCCATCATTTCAAAAGACCTGTAGCCTTCTCTCAAATGTTACATCCATGCTTACTAGCAGCTGGCAACTGCATGCAGATCCTCCCAATGTACAGAGCTGCTGACAGGGACAACACACGGAATTAGCAAGCACATAGAGTTTAGGTATGCACAAACCTGACCACTGGATTTTTCAGTGTTTGAAATTACCTGTATCAAACTTATTCAGACTGCATGCTGACTGCGTATATCAGGAGCATTGCAGGTAGTACACAGTCTTGTTATGTGGGGTTGCTGTGTTTCCAGGCTCTCAATATCCATAGACATAAAGTTTTAAATGGCTTACAGTTGTATATGTGCAGCTTCCTTAATGAGTCCTTTTCCTCAATTCAGAATTTAAGATTCTGCACATGATGGTCACCATTCAGTTAAACCAAGCTGCTTTGCATGTGCATGTTCCCCAAAAAAGTCACGCCACATCTTACACTTGTTAAAACTTTTGATCTCTGTGAATGACATGACCAAAGCGCTGGAACATCCTTTTTTATATATAATGCCTTCTGTATTTGGACAATCTGTCTTGGCTGTTTCTTGCACATGTTTTTTGTGCTTCCATTCCCCCATTCAGATCTAAAGCCTCTCTTGTTCTCAGGAGTGCTTGTCTTGGCATGGAGAAGTGGGAAGATTGAAATGTCTAAGCAGCTGATGTAGTTGGAACTGAGAACTACCATTCCCATGGGTCATCGCAAGAAAGTGCATGCATACAGCATCATCAGCATAATTTAAACACAATTTAAAATATTTATATCCCGCTTTCCCCCAATCAACATCATGCATGTGCCACATGATGCAGCATCATGCATGTGTACAGAAAATAGAGGATTTTTTTTCAAGGACTTGCCAAGAAGTTCTCACATACTGTGCCAAATCCAAGCTGAGCTAAGCAGAGTTCACATGTCATTATGTAACCCTGTGGGTTTAGCCCTCTACCAGAGTTTAGGGGAATTGTATTTTGTCCCTTTGGGGAAGCCCTAGGAGAGGGCTGAGGAGAAGGACTGTCCTGAGGGGAAAAGGAATTCTGAAGAAAAGAGATCTCTAAGGAGAAAAGAGGAGACAGAAGCCATCTGGGTTGGAGAGCAGAGGAGAGAGTGATCTGAAAAGGGGCCTCCACAGAACTGTAGCCTTCAGAGATCTGCAGCATCACAAAAACCTGAAGAACACCACCACCACCACAGCCAGCCAAGCCACCACAGGCAAAGTGTGAGGAGATCTGAGAAGGCCTCAAAGAGATAGGGTAGCCAGGTCTGGGTTGAAAATACCTGGAGACTTTGGGGGTGGATCCAGGAGTGGGAAGGGGAGGGGAAGGGTCTCAGCATCATGGTACAATGTCATAGAGTCTACCCTTCAAAGCAGCCATTCTCTCCAGAGGAGCTGATCTCTGTCAGCTGGAGATCAGTTGTAAAAGTGGGAGATCCCCAGGCCCCACCTGGAGGATGGCAACCCTATAAAGAGATAGTAAAATACTCTAATCATTTTTCTTACTTCTAACTTTGAGTTGTGTCATCTAAGTATGAGTTCATATATGTTTGTTCTGCTTTCATTTCCCATCCCTGTTTATTGCATTAAACCCTACTTCTATTTCAAGTTCTGCTTCTTTTTGGATATAGGTGATTAAAGGGTCTGGAAACAGTGTCTGAATTTTTCTTCTCTATCTGCCTACTGGTCATCCCTCCTTTTAGGAAGTGGAGGCCAGTGGGTTGAAGGTTCTGCTGGTTTCTTTTTTTCTTGTCATCCCCTTCCCTTCCATTAACAAACCCAGGTCCCATAATTTCTTCCTTCAACTGGGGTTGATGGGAAAAACTGGGCTTACAATTAATACTGAATTATTTCTGCAAGTGAACATATAAACTTGTCCAGCATGTTGAAAGAAGACTAAATGCTGAAAAAAGTCAAATCTAGTGTTAGCCTGATTGCTCTATTAATTAATATTGGGGAATTATGATATTACAAACAGCAATCGGCAATAGGGAGCAACTGCCAGTGTATACAGAGGTCCCACCCTTCCAGAGATACCAGTAACAGACATGGAGGCTAGAATTAGTTCAAAATGATGTCTTTACTGTAGTTCTTTTCCACATCCAAACAATACTCACTGATACACACAATTTTTCAGCTTCTAGGAAAATTAGATAGATTAAGAGACTTTTGCATTAGCAGGAGATTTGTTGGTTGGGCAATATGTTACCTGATCCAATAAGATGAAGCATCCAAAATGGAAAAATAGGGGAGTTATAGAAAAATGGGGATTATGCTAGGAAAAGGGAACATGCAAACTGAACTGGCAGGAAGCACCTGGAAGACTCTGGCTGCAGTCCAAGAGCCTCAGGGTAAGGTAGGTAGCAAGGTAGCTACAAGTTCAAGAGTAATAGAATATAGAGGTCATTGAGGGGGTGTAAAGAGAGTGACAGCAGTTGCTGTGTACCCTCAGGGGGAGGACTTAGCTGGTCACCTCCCTTGGGGTGTCATCAGGGGGAGGGCTTACTGGTCACCTCCCTTGGGACAGCCCCTTGTGGTCCGTTCCAAAAAGTCCTGTATGCAATGGAGTAGAGGGGCTTAGGTTGGGCAATACTGGATGCTAATTAAGCTGGTAGCAGAGACACCTGGCTTAGCATGATGAGTAATTGGCTAGCGTTGATTGCTCCCTTTGTCTCAAGGCTGCAAAACCGGTTCTTCCAGGTGGACAGGAGAGCCAGTTCCTTTATCAAGGAAATGCTGGAGATGATCTTTTTGTGTCCCTTTCAGAGGTGAAGGTCTGGGTGAGGAATGTGCCAGCGTGATAGAAACAGAGTCCCTTAATGGTGTTGTGAGTTCTTTAGTTTGAGCAGCAATGGCAAATGGCTGCTTGTGTAGTGCTTGGTGTGTGTGGATACATATCTTGAACAGGGCAACCTTTGAAAACCATGGGCTTCTGCTGGTTTGTGTCTAGCATCTCATTCTGGTCACCTGGCATTGTAGTCCTTTTACACACGTTATGCACAGTTCATAGTTCATAAGAGAGCAAAAAGCTCCTTGCTGGCTAACACTAAGCAGTCGCCCCCCAAAAAATCACCACCCGTTTCTTTGACTCATCATTGGTAGTTCATCCTTTAGAGTCATGCTGGCAGAAAAGCTGATAATACTGACCTTAGATACTTTCCTCAGCTTGTTTACAAGAGGAAAGTAGAACCAAGTGTCAGCTATTTTTTAAAAAATCTATATATTTATCAGATGCTGCAGGCAATTCCATTAGGTGGCTTAATTAGTTTAGGATAGTGAAATGAATCTGGAGCCAACACACTTTCCAGCAATCCAAATTTGGTAGGGCTGATAGGGTGTCGTCCAGAGGAGCGGATAATGAAGGCACTTGCTGAGCTGTTATTTTTGCAGTCTGTGTGGTATTCCAAGTCCACTTTGCTTGCAAAACAGACAAAGAAAGCAATGTTTCTTGCTAGTCAGGTAATGGATACAAATTTTTCTAAAAATAATTTCACGGAGTATGAGCAGCCAACTTCCCCTCCTCCAAGCTGTGCAAGTGTGCAGACACTTCTGCACTCAAAGCAGAGCACCAACCCTGGGGTGGGGGTGGGGGTGAGGCAGAAGGGTGGATTGTGCCTCTGGACTATCTGTGGCTTTATTCTGTAATTTTCAGCCACCCAGCAGTTTTAAAGGGTCTGCCAGCACGCCCACACTTTGCTGAGGCAATCAAAAGCATGACTAAATGGTATTCACAGAAGAACAAAGCAAGTTAATTGAAATCTTTTCTTTCCTGGTACACTTCAGTTGAAATTAGGAAATAATAAGGCTGAGTTAATGGATATTCCTACTTCAGGGGGACACATATATCACACATCTGTTAGCTTTGCTAGGAACAAAAGGGCTTCAAGGAGCATGTAGGAGCTGTACTTTGTTCCCTCCTCCAAAAGTACGGTTGGGAATTCATGCACATGCAAGAAAGCTAGCATGATTAGTGGAAGGAATGTATCTTGCTCAAACCTCCAAACCTCAAGTCATTTCTACAGGAAATTCCAGATAAATTGACTTAGGAAAGCTGAAGCTTTGGCTGCAATACTGGTAAACCAGTCTTCAAAAGGGATGAAGAGTATGGGGGGCGGAGTCCAACAATACATAAATGTGGGAAACTGGTGAAACTAATAGAAAGAAGGTACATGGTTATATATGGTATCATTTGAGAGCATATTGAACAGCAACCTTGCCAAAGCTAAGCAAGTATGGTTCTGGTCAGCACCTTGATGGAAGATGTTCTGAAAATCCTCTGGATGCTACCTTGAGTCCTACTTTGAACCACAGGGTATCAATGCAATAAAGAAATATCAGTATGCAGATGACACCTGGCTCAACTTCTGTTTTCACTCAAATCAAGTGGGGGGGTTTCCTCTCTGAATGGCCACCTTAACTCAGAAATGGACTGGATTCAACTGAAATTTACTACAGACAAGATGGTGTAAATTGTGGTGGGTAGTCCTAGGACTAATGAGATGATGGCAGTGCCAGACTTTGATAGGGGGTGAGCTCCTGACTCTAGCCCCAGCTCCTGCCAGCCTAGCAGTTAGAAAGCAAGAAATTGCAAGTAGATAAATAGATACTGCTTTGGTAGGAAGGTAACGGCATTCTGTGCACCTCAGCATGTAGTCATGCTGACCACATGACCACAGAAATGTCTTCAGACAGTGCTGGCTCCTCAGCTTGGAAAGGGAGATGAGTACCACCCCCTAGATTTGGATTCTACTAGCTTTCGAGCAAGTGAAACCTTTTTAACACTCCCAAGAGATCACATTCATAGTTCAGGATCTGGACCTCCTTCTGGTTGATTTTGATTAGACTGATGCAGTGAAAGTATGTTCTGTCAATTTTCACTGACCTGTCAACTGTGTTCCTTCATGGAGCAGAAGGACTAGGCCACAGTGGTGCAGTCACTAGCAACCTGCTAACCAGGGTAATGTATATAGGGTTGCCAGGTCTGTCCTAGCAACTGGCAGGGGATGGGGGAGACTTACCAGGAGAAAGATGAAGGCCTAGGCGATGTTGCTGGTGTCACACAGCAAGTGATGTCATCACTGTGATGCTCTGGTATTTTGGCAAAAACTCTATGGTAAAAACAGTTTCTACCATAGAGTTTTTGCTCAAATAACAGAGCATCACTCAAATGTTTTTAGTGTGATGATGTCACTTCCTGTGTGACCTGATGACATGGCTTGGGCCTTCCTCTTTCTCCTGTTAAGTCTCCCTCCCAGCCAGCTGATCGGCAACGGGGGGTGGAACATGTTGGCAGGGGACCCCTACCTCCACTGGGGGTGCTGGCAACCATATGATGCTTCCCTGCAAGGTTGTTTGGAAGCTACAGCTGGTCACAAATATGGAACTCAGATCAACTTCTGGGATCATCTGCGGGGACCATATAAAAGAGAGTGTGGCAGTTGTTTGATATGAACTAGGAACTGGAAGACACATTCAAATTCCCACTCTGCCATTTAGTTCATTAAGCGATCTTGGATCAGTCACATTCTCATAGCCTAAACTACCTCACAGGGGGCAAAATAGAGTATGGAAGAATCCTGTACACCATCTGAGGCCCCTGGAGGAAGGATGGGATAGTTGTACAATAGATCCCTGTAACACAAGACTTTTATGAGCCCCACTGGTTACTAATGCTCTTCTTGGCTAAATTTAATGTGCTGGTGTTTCATTTTCAAGTCCTTTATAGTATGGCCAAACATCTGTAGGAATGCCTCCTTCCATATGTACCATCTTACTTATTAACATCCGCCACTTAGTGTTTGTTTTCTCTGTTAGCTGCTAAGGTAAATTGATGCTATTGTTTTATCATCTTTTTCTCTTTTGATCTATCATGCTTTTGAGGGTGTTACCAGATTTCATACTAACTCTGGTCCAATTTGACAGTTCCCTTTTTGATTCCTCCACACTTGAGATGAAACTGCAGTCCTTTTTTTCCTGAACATACTAAAAAATTCAGTAGGAATACTGCTGATAAAACTGACACCTGTTTTTGCATTATTTGTGTGGCATAAAAAGAGAGGATACAAAAATGACAAAAAAGAGAGGATACAAACCAAAAATGGGAAATTTGCCAAAGAAAAGGGTTTTGTCATGCATGCACAAAAATTAAAAGAAATAAAACATAAAGATTTGTCCCCCTCTACTTGAAAGCTTTGCTTGCTGAAAGGCAAGTTATACTTTTCTCAGTGGACAGATACTTCATTACAACTATGCAAGAATTCAAAGCATCATCTCAGTGACTGGCATATTCCCATTGCCAAGAAGCCCCAGGATCAAGTGTCCGTGCCAAGACTCCTTCCTGGAACACACTGTGAGGGGCTGTATCCTCCCAACTCTAAGAGAACATCATTAAAAGAACAAATCCTGATTGCATGAGAACTCACATTTCTGTTATCCAGTTATGTCTCAGGTCTTTCTATTATATGAAAAAATGCCTACTTTGTATATGTGGTGCATTAGTCCTTCAGCGGACAGCGGAAGACAGGAGGGCCTGGCGTAATCTGGTCCATGGGGTCGCGAAGAGTCGGACTTGACTGTGCGACTGAACAACAACAACAACAACAACAACAAAGTCCTTCAGTAGGCTTGAGGTAATGTCCCCCATTTTGTTTCTTCTGTGTATTCAGTTATGTTTTTTCTCAGTGGTTTCAATATACTGTTTTTTGGGTTTTTTTACTGTTAATCCTGTCCTTATATATAAAAGCATTTTCATATGGCAACATTCTATGCCCACCAAAATCATCAATCCCTTGCTGAAGTGCAACAGAAACACACAGCAAGAAAACCCAAAATGATTCACCCGAGGTTGCATCTGATCATGCAGTGACGGGCTGCCCCTACAGCTCCCAGCTCCCAGGGACTGTGTGATTGTGCAAATGCAGCTCAAATTCCTATGGAGCAAATAGCCTCACTTCCCCCCTGCATTATCTTCTACGTGTGACTCAGGCCCGTAGCTAATGTGGGCCCACGGGGCCTGCCCCCTCACGTTTCTTCCGGGCCCCTCCCTCCTGGGTTGGCCACCAAATTGAATTAATGTAATTAACTTTGATTTAATTAGCTGTGCCCCCCCGAGGCCCCCTCTCCCAAAAATCTTTAGCCACGGGGGTGACTGCAACCAAGGCTGTTTCTGCAGTCTCCGTTTAATCCACGTTCATCGCAGTGTCGAACAGCCACGCCTTTGCTCCATCTTTTTTTCTCTATTCTACATCTATCTTGTTAAACTGGATTGGAACTGTTTTCAGATTCCACATTTGTCGTTTTTGAATGTGTCTTACAGCTAGGGGCACATGTATTTAACATCACAGTAACAGCTACATCCTGCTGTAAACTTTTGACCCAGCTACAGAGCTGATCATGTGGTTGTTTTACACAGGTGGAAGAAAACCTTTCTCTTCAAAACATGTGACACTTCTATCTTAGTGTCTGAAGTACCTAAGTATTACGCGCATGCACATGAAAGCATACACTCTGAATAAAACTTTGTTGGTCTTAAAGGTGCCACTGGACTCTCCCCATCCATTCTACACCACCCAACCTTAGATGCTGCATGGAACACAAAACCTTGCAAAACTAGGCAGCTGTAGCAACAACAGTAGTAGTAATTAATAACAGAAAAAGGTGAATACTGTAGGTAATGATTCCTCTACTATGCCACCTTCACAAGAACAAAGAGCTGCTTTCCTGGACCAGCATCCTGTTTCCTTCCAAGGCCAGTTGCCTCTGTGAAGCTTACAAGCACGGCATGGTGGAGACGTCTCTCTCCTCCATCATACCCCCCCCCCAACAGCTGCACATAAAGAGAAGTGGTACTTGAAAAAAATGAGACCCGGGTATAGCTGTTTAGTTTGCCAGAGAAGATGCAGGAAGAGTGAGTATCAGCAAAATGAAAGGAAGAAAGCAAAAAGACAGAAGAGGCCACCTTATGCCCCGCCTGGCAAAAGTTGATTGGCTGAAATATGAGCTGGTAATGGGTGGGGAATAGTACACGTGAGCGCCGGCTCCTGCTTGAAAAACAACAACAAGGGGATAATGGGGAGGAACAATGGGCGATGATTCTACACGTGCTGTGCTCAAACCGGTTTAGATGAAGAAAAAAAACCATCACAAAAGCAGTCTCAAAAAATGCAGAGAAATTGTGTAATGGAAATGCTTTGGGGATGGAATCACAAAAAACACATGTAGAATAAAAATTTAAATGCAGGGCAAAAGTGGAGTGAATGTGGAGACTAATGTGGAATGCAAATCCTTGAAGAGCTCCGAATGCAGAGCAAAATGCCAATGCAAAAAAGGCCCAAGATTAATCACATACAGATGGCTACAGCTCTGCTCTATTTGGCAGCTGTGTCAGTTTTTTAAAAAGGCTAGGACATCCAATCTCATATAACACGAAAATTGGCTTCAGCACAAAGTTGACAGAAGTGCTTGCCCCCTTCAGTTCGCCCATAAGAGAATTCTTACTAGATGGTCCAGATTTTTAAAGACCAGGTTGAATACACTCTAAATCCTTGAACCTCATTTCAGAACTTGGATTCAAGCTGCCTTTTTTGTCATCTTATTGAAGAAATGAATACAACTCCAGCAAATATTAATATATTGGCACTAGTCCTTAAAATAGGAGTAGACCATTTCCTAAATGTTGTAGGAATGTCTGTTTTTTTGGGAAAACAACATTGTCTGCTGTGGGTGATGCTGGCTTTGCTCCTTGCCCATCTCTTCCTGAAGCTCAAGAGTGGCAATGTTTGCCATTGGCATCGCCACAGCAAGAACTGTTGCTGATACTAGGGCTGCCACAAACTTTGCAGCAATAGGAGAACATACTTTGACAGCTGAACTATTCAAAGACAAATCAGCTCCCAGTTTGTGTTGTGACCAAAGAACAGATCATGGGCTTCTCATGAGACAGATGTCTGATCTGTTCACCTGGATAGTGTTTGTCTCAAATAGTTGTCAGACAGCTGTGAAACTGTGTAGTTGCTGCACATGGGTGCATTACCTTCCCTGGCCAAAGAACATGAAAACGAAGGGTGAAACAAAATACCTAAGCCCATTTCAGTCTGGCTTCAGCCTGCTATCAGTTTGATGGTCTCAGCAGAGCAAGTTTTTTAATTACTGCATCTAAGTTATGAAAACATCTGCTGGTTTTAAATTTGCCAAATTAAAGGATCTAGGTCCATTTTAACAGTTACAAAACTTCTTGTGTTTATTTAGGCTAACAAGCTCTGTTTGTCATTGTTGTTGGCTGTAGACTAATTCTGAGTCATTTCTTTCCTGTTTTGTTTATGTTGGATGATTGTTTTATATCATATTCTGTTTTTAGTATTGTCCTTCACTTTGAGAATCTTTATTATTGAAAATCCCAGTCATAAATTCTCCAAATAATAAAGATTCCATTGGATCATACCAAGAGTCCATGTAGGCCAGCATCTGGTTTCCCACAGTGGACTGGCCAGATGCTTTCAGAAATTCCTCACGATGTGGATGCAAGCAATGGCCTGGCTCTTCTTTTTGCCCTTCTGAAATTGGCTTGTATTCCAAGCTATACTGCCTCTGAAACTGGAGGTTCCACTAAAGGATGTCTTCTGGGAATTTATCTACTCATCTTTTAATGCTATCTAATCCTGAGAAAGAGAGAGACCCCCCCAAAAAAATCTTCCCTGTGGAAGCAGCCAGTAATATGGGGCAGCTTAGAAGCACAGAGAGGTGTCTGAGAACTAGACTTATGCATGGCAGTTTATTTCATTTGTCTTGTTTTAGTTATTAATTCTAAAAGGGACTGTTTTGTTATTGGATTGTTTCATATGGTTCTGTTTTGTTATTGGGTTGTTCCATTTTCATAATGCTATTTTGTTATTTCCATTGTTTTCAATGGAAGATCCCCTTCCCCTTTTCTTGGGACTGTACCCCTATGGTTTTCCATCCCAACTGGACAAAACTCAGTGGGGCTGGAGTATTCTTGAGAGCATACTACATGGTCATGGGCAAATTACAGATAAATAGAATGAAGAATAAAGAGGCAATGAAATGCACCTATGTTGAACATTAAAGTCTATAGGAGAATTAACAGGGAAGATCTTAAATAACAGAGACATCACTGCAGCCACTTTGCTTGGAGAATAGTAGTGCAAGGAAGAGACAGACTGACAAAGAAAGCACATTTGGTGGCCCAAGAAGGGTCAGGCATCAGGGTCAGGCAGACAGCAGCAGGAGTACCTTTTGTTTGTTTGTTTAAAACATTTATTAGCTTCCTTTCTTCCTTAGAGAGCTCAAGGAAGCCTACAACAGGTAAAATACATTTTTAAAAAACCTTGTAACCCAAAATTTAAAATCACAGTTTGGGATGGCTAGTAAATACCAAATGTGTTCCTAAATAAAGCCATCTTCAGCTGCCTCCTAAACATCAAGAGCAAGGGGGCCAGGCACACCTCCCCAGGGAGGTTGTGTCATAATCATGGGGCTGCCACTGAAAAGGCCCTCTCTCATGTACCCACCAAACAAACTTCTTTGATTGATGGGGCAGTCAGGAAAGCCTCTCTGTATGATCTTAATTCCTTCAGGCACACCAGTGCAGGCACTGGGAGGAGAGAAGAAGGAAAAGTCCCTCCCCATATATTTCAGGATTGAAATACCTTGCACATATATGTAATCCTAGTGGCTGTAGCTTGCATTCAACCAGGAAAGCTCAGGGCTTCCCTTCCTCTCCCCCTAAGGAACGTACTGCTTTCTCTAAGACTTTATTGGGAAAATGCTGTCTACCAAGTGAAACCCGCAGAGACTGCAACAAAGAAACTAGAATAAAATGAAAGAAAATCATGATTTTTAAAATAGTCTCTTTAGAGGGGGAATTTGTTTAGTTTTCATATTAATTACAATAATTATGAAATACCCTGTTTTCATACTTATTGTAATTAATATCAAAAGAATACACAAGTCTAATAAGGATGAGTCAAAGTCACATAACGATATATATAATGTTTGCCAAGTGCTATCCCTTAATTTAAAGCATTCCCTTCACCATTACTGTGTGAAGGCACATTAAATTACATTTGATGCTAACATGGGAACAAAGATTACTGTCATTTTTATATCCTTCTGAAAGCTGATGATTGCGATGTATTCCTAACAGAACTGAAGGTACAGGCTGGTGACAAAGCAGATGCAGTGATGAATGAACTTTGCTCTGTCGAAGTTATAATTGGATTGTGATTGGAACCACCAGCACTCTCACACACTTGAAAATAATGCTATCTTTTTATCAGCACTTGAAATTGTTCTGAATTGTACTGCAAGTGTTCTGTGCACACATATGGTTGCATGGCTTTCCTGCAGTTGCCCCTGTCTGCCATCTGCTCAACAAACCTTACTAAAAAGGTGTTTCCCTGGATTGTTTTAAACCTACAGGGATGGGTATGGTGCTAGCTTTGATTTCTCTGAGGGTAATATGTCTCACTACCTTGAAGTGAAGCTTGTTTGGCACTTTATACTATCCACACAGACTTCGCAGAGTCCTCTTCTCCCTTTTAGCGATGTTATCTTTTTTCATATTGGCAAAGGTTAGAGCATTCAGCATTTATATTCTTGATGCTGCTTCACTTGGGTATCTCCTTTCACAGGTGCTGATGGTTCTGTTTTTATCTGGGTCATGCCTACGATCTGTCCTCAAAGTATGCTGATACTTATTCTAGCATATGAGTGTGTATCTGTGCATATATGTTTATCTGAAGCATTCCTAGCTTCAGTCTAGCATGCCTAGCTAGACCAGTCATGGCTTATTATCTGGACCTTCCTAGTTCCACTGTACAGTCAAACATGGCATTCCTTATTTATTTTAAGCATCAATATACCACCTTCCCCCATGACTTAAGGCTGTTTACAATGCATAGCTAAAACATCGTATAAAAATAAACCCCCAATAAACCCCATATAATTAAACCCAATAACACAAAATAAAATACTTGCACCCTACATTCCATTTAAAACCCTGCTTAAAAGAGCAGTCTTGCAGGCCCTTTTATAAGTTTTCCAATTATACTCGCCTCATCTCCTCAGGGAGACCATTCCATAAAGTGGGAGCAACCACAGGGGAAAAAAGGCCCTGGATGATGCCAGTCAGGCCACCTTTAATGAAAGTGGCAGCAGGAGGTGCTTCCAGGCTGGCAGGCTGATGGCAGCCATTTCTCCTGGCTCCCGGGGACATGGACTGCAAACCAGTGGATAGAGAGGGGGTACGATTGTATGTATCTCCCCAGGGCTCGAGGGATGAGCCCTGAATCAGGGGGCGCTGAGGTTCGCCCCCCCCCGGCTTTTAGCCTGGGGGTGGGGGCATCCTTTTGCCCCAATGGTCTCTCCGCTGTGTTCCAGTACTGGTCGAGGCTTTGCGTACCAGAAAACCAAGCAGGCGGTGATCAAGCTTTAATTAAGCGACTGGCTGAATCGATGGAAGTAACTGAAGAAGTGTGAGTACAAGTTAATGAAGCATTAGAGGGAAGAGTTTATCCCTGCAAGCATGGGGAGGGAAGGTAATTGCAGACCCCCCCCCCCGGATGATCAGATAAAGGAAATTACTACTGGATAAATGGAGCTTGAAGGGACTATGATGGAGGAACACTGAGATCTAAGAACTGAGTAATAGATAAGCAAAGATTTGGGACTTTAAAAACAGCATCTGAAAATGCACTATATGGCTAGCTAGAAATGACCAGAAGGAAGAATCAGATCTTTCTCTTTTAAAGACTGTTAATACCACAGTAAGAGACAGAGTGGAGCAAAGTCTACCCCCCCAACAAAAGAAGTGGGAGGTGGGAAAGGGAATTCCCTCCCACCGTATAACAATATAAAAATAAAACTCTTGGGGGGGTAGGCGGAGTGAAGAGAATGCCAGAAAAAAGAGAAAGTATTGAATGGGAAAACTTAGGAGAGTTGAAGTGCTTCCTGAATATTGGCTGAAACGCTGCAAACAGAGGGTGAGAAATCTCCCCTCTCGAAAGACAAAGTGACTGTGTAAACATTTGAAAATAACCTTTTTAGGCACTGGAAAGCATTATTTTTCTTTTTAAAGAGACTCTAAACATCTCTGTGAGTGGTGGCTGTGAAGTGTTGAATGGGGGGGGAGTCCCCCCTTCTAAAAATAAAATACTTTGGAACTAACTGGAAATAAGATGGATTGACCTAGAGAATCATTGGAGGTGGCAGAACGATTTGACAGATTTATGGGACCCCGGCAATCTGGCAACAAAAAGAAGATAAACAGACCCCTGGCGTTGGAAATGGCACCACTGGAAATGCCGCCTGTTGCGTCAAAAGAATTAAAATGAAACTGAGTCTTCTTCAGGAAGTCGAAAGTTTAACAATAAATTCCACTGAGAAAGTTTGGTGGGGTAGTAAAGCAGCTATGACAAGCGGGGGGGGGAGGGGAAATTCTCCTCCTAAAAATAGAGTTACTATATATTTTGATGGGGGGACATAGCTAATGAAATGTTGGGTGAAAGGTGATTATGTGGATTAAAGGTTCAGGTGACAGCGGAGTTCCAGAAGATATTAACAATATGGACTGTGAGCTGGAGAAGATTCTCCAGTGAAGATCCTTTTTGGAGATAAGACTTTTGGCTGAGGGGGGGATGTTTGGATAAAATAGGGGGAAGGATTTACACAGAAAAGATGGATGTTTGAGGATGAGTGCTCAAATGAAATTTAAATGCATCTTATTAACTTTGACTAGTATCATAAAAGGAAAAGGGGAAGGGGATGTTATATGATGCCTACTTAGGTTCTTTCTTTTCTGTCTTTTCTCTTTCTTAATAAGAGGGTGAATGGAGAGCCTTCAGGAGAAGCATATTCAAGCCTAATTTGGATGTATTTAATAACCTTACTTAAATAGTTTTGGATTGCAGGTAATGGTTGGTTAAAAATTTTTAAATAGTCATATGAGCAGAAAGCAATAGCCAGATAGGCATAAATTATTGTAACCAGATGCTGAGGATGCCTGATGTTTGCATAAAAGAAATTTAAGTGTATTTTAGAAGTATACTCCAAACAGTCAGTATGAGCTAGAGGCCCAGGACAGACTGGCAATTTGCCCCGGTATCGAGTCGCGGCAAAAAAAACCCGGAGTAAACGATACCGGGTTTTCCTGTCCACACAGCGGGGGCCTCTGCCGGAAGAAACGGGACGGAGGCGCGCGGGACCGTTCAGACTGCCGCGCCGGAGGCGCGCTATATTCGCTGTTCCCCCATTATTTCGGCTGTGGGCGTATGTGCGCATGAGCGCATGAGCGCTCATGCGGTCATGCGCATAAGCGCATTTTGGCGATTTTTTTTTTTTTGCCCTGCAACGCCGGCACCGCATTGGGCAGTGGAGCAGAGCTCAGCCAATCATGCCGCTGCTGCCTCATGCCCAACGCGGGTTGCTCCCAGCTTTTCGGCTGCGCGTTCAGACTCCCCGGAAGCGGGGAAACGCGCGACGAACGCAGGCTTTCACGATTTGCGACGGCTTTTATCAGGTGGTGTTTTTTAAACCGGCTCTGAAGCGCGAGGGCTCCGGTAAGCTCCGGGTGGGGGACGCCAGGCAGATGTGCCTGTGTGAACGTTCCATTTACTCCGATATTGAGTCGCTGTCAGCCCGGGTCCCATCCCGCGGCAAATTGCCAGTCTGTCCTCGGCCAGAGTTTCTATAAGTGATGTATTCAACTGTCACCTTCAGGGTTTACAACTGAAAGTTTTTCTTTTGTTAATGCCATATTTGTAAGCATTGTAAACGATCACCACACCTTGGATTTTCTTTCCTATCATCCCTTTCTTGTAGTTGTTTATGTTATTACCCTTCCCCTTTTCTGTAGATATTTAGAAAATGCAATAAAAATATCCCCTTTGGGGGCCAAAAAAGAAAGAAAAAAAAAAAGAAAGAGGCAGCCCAAAGACCATAGCTGATACATGTGAGCGCATGGGGAGAGACAGTTCTGATTGTGGCATTCCCCTTGCCAATCTCTTCCCATACAGAATTAGCAGAATATTCCTATTTTGGAGTGTCCTTGCCTTAGACTTCGTATCTCCACACTCACTTTGTGTTGGTTTTTAATGTAATGGATCACCCCCAAACAAGTTATTGCTGAATGTTCCTATTACCTTCCAGTGTTGGTGCTTAAAACTAAGGCCTCAGGTGTTCAAAAGGTGTCAGGTATTATTATATTTAACATAACATGTCAGGTTAAGGTGTCAGGTAAGTTTCCTTATGATTATCCTCTAAGGATAATTACACTTGTCCACATAAGTTCCCTAAAGGAAGCCCAGTTCTGAGTCCTCCTCAGTTCAGCCCAGTTTTTATACTCTGAATGGGAATCAGATACTAGTTCAGATCTTCATGATTACCTTCTCCCTAATAGCATGTCCTTAAGGTCTCATTCCCAGTGCAGTATGCTGAGGGCCACCACAATTCAAGCCTCAGTAGAGTTGCACTAACTTTGCAGTTGTAAGCACAGTTACTCCCTTAGGACTGCATTGCTAGAATCCTATTCCTGCCCTCTGTCACTCTTACGCTGTCATTTGCATTAGGGGGCTGAATGGTGATGAGAGCCAGAGAATGTTTTGACTCCAGTAGTTAGAAAGATGCTTATCTTTTACAGATCTTTCTCTCAAACGTGCCAGAACTTATTCTTTCCCACTGAGGATCCTCTCAATGGACTTTACAGTCTCTTCTGATTTTGGACCCATCTCTTGATTTGTATGCAAACGTGCTCTCGCTTAGATTGCCCTGCAGTTCTTACAATGCATCTTTTTTTTGCTTCGACTTGTTTGTAATTAGTCTTCTTGAGTGTCAATTTTAGGGAGGCAAGTTATTTAGGCTATCTTGAATTCTCATATGAGAATATTAATAGACAGGATCACAACAATTCCAAGTGATTTCAGGCAGAGATCACTTGCTTTGCAGCCTAGAGGAAAGATTTTATATTTCTCGCACCTACTATTTTGGAAAAAAACCAACAACTTGTTTTGATGTTACTTCTCCCCCGTGTACATCAAACCATTATAATTTTTGTACCATCTTCTGTTTTCTTACATCAGATTTCCCTCATAAAATGTATTCATTTTTAGCAATATTGATGCATCATATAACAGCATTATATGCACATTAAATGTATGACAGTGCATTTACAGGTTGGAAGTGCTATCCAATGTCCGGACTATTCAGGGCATTAAAGATCAAAAACTGTCCTAGGGATGCCATAAATTTTGTAGTGATTGTGTTCGAGTGACAAACAATCACCTCCTTATTTGCATTTGGAAAAAGGGACATGAACCCAACTGGTGGGGGTTTGAGCACTGCTTCTTTAAATTATGTCCAGAGACAAACTGCCTTTTAACACAGGGCATCTTAACATTGGTTCTTCAGTGTTTTGGATTAGGTGGAATACAGACTGAGCTGAGAAATAAAATCATGTATATACATTTCATGTACAAATTGGAGTCTGAAGAATTGCCCCACCCTATGTTGACACCCAGATATACACAACATCTCTCTCTCTCTCTCTCTCTCTCTCTCTCTCTCTCTCTCTCACTCTCTCTCACACACACACACACACACACACACACACACACACACAAAACCCCTATTCTGGCATTGTTCTTGGCACTGGAAAACAACACAACCAGCTAGTAGACTGACAAGAAGTCTTAGGGGACTAATTAAAACAAATCAGTAATGGGCAGCTAACTCTTTTCAATAGTCTAATTTTTTGTGGGGGTTGACATGTCATTGCAAGGTATTTCATGGTTCTTCACTTAAGAAGAATTATGATGAGTGGAGAAGGAGGACAAGAGTGGAATGTCCTTGAAACTTAGATCATTTGCTTGCAGAGCTGGTCAAATGAGACTCATCAAAAATTCTCCGGCAGCAAGACGTTAAGTGGAAGAAACTTTCCACCTCTCCCCCCCTCCTCCTCTTTAAAAAAGCATGCCATGGGATATATTAATCTCTCTGTCTGCTCATGTTTATTTGAGAATAATTGCAAAGCACTGATAGAAGCTAATCATCGGAGCTATTTTGGCTTTGCTTCCTTCAGGGTTTCACAATCTCCATTGTAACAAAGACCATTAATATAACTAAGTTTCTCCCCCTTCACACTAAATGTCTTGACTGAATTCCTCACACTGGTATCCAAACTGGCTTGCAGTCACACACACTAAATAATCCACTTTCAATTCACCTTCAGTGCACTTTCCAAATTGATTTTACGTTTGGTAAAACAGCGGCATGAATGCTAGATGCAGAATGGGCCCCAGTGAACTGGCAAAATCCAGTTGGAAAGTGGACTGAAAGTGGATTGAAAGTTGATTATTTAGTGTGTGTGACCACAGCCTTGTTGACTCAAGTTATGGAAACTGTTGTCAGTGAATTTACTAAAAAGACCTAATGCCAGATTAGATGTGATAGATAGAGATCCATTCACAGAACTCCAGTGAATTTTTGCTAGCACTAAAACTAGTCATGTGGGGTGGGGTGGGGATGTAATCAGTACCACAGCAGTTGGGAAGAGCTTTGAACTCTCCTCTAAGCCATTTCCCTGATATATCTCGTCCCTCTCCCCAGACCTGCTATTTGCCCACAATCAGGGACTTCATATTTGCCCTGCAAGGAATATTTGACAGGTGATCATAAGCATTACGCAAATGGTGTGGTGTTGCAGCCTTCAGTTTAATTGCGCGTACTCTCTCCCCCCCTCCCTCCCATGTGTGTGTGTGTGTTACTTACACAAACACAATCTCCTGTAACTCCTTCAAGAATAAGTAACTTGCTGGACTTTCACAGGCTTTGGTACTCTGCAATCACACACACTAAATAATCCGCTTTCAATGCACTTTCCAACTGGATTTTACTGTGTGAACTGGCAAATTCCAATTTGAAAGTGTATTGAAAGTGGATTATTTAGTGTGTGTGATCACAGCCGTAGTTTGGTCTTTAGAAGACCATTTGAGAATGAATCAAAGCATTTTGCCTGGTTGAAGTAGCATGCAAATAGTAACAGCCAGGGGTCTTTTCATAGAAGAACAGCTGCAGGAGCTCATTAGCATATGGTATGCTAATGAGCTATTAGGCTATTAGCATATGCCACACCCCCTGACATCACCGGAAGTGATGTCAGAAGGGGAAGCAAAGGGGGGAAGCATCTTCAAAAGCCTCCCCTTCCCTTCCCCAGCTGGTCTGAGTGGGGGAGCTAAGAGAGAAGGAGTTTAAAGTTTAAACTCCTTCTCACTAGAGTTGGGCCACAGAAGGAGGAAAGAGGGAAGGAAAGAGAGAGAGTAGAGAGAAGGAAAGAAGGAAGGAAAGAGAGAAAGAAAGAGAGGGAAGAGGGAGGGAAACAGGGAAAGGAGGAAAAAGAGAAGAGAAGAAGGTGGGAAAGAAAGAAAGAAAGAGAGAAGAGAAGAGAAGAGAAGAATGAGGGAAAGAGGAAAAAGAAAGAAGGAAAGGAGGGAATGAAAGAAATTCAGTGGCAATTCAGCCCCATTATACCCTATGGGCCATTGAAGTCAATGGTGAAAACATAGGGTATATTCTGGGGGCTGGAGGGAGGGTTTGAGGAGAGGCTCCAAGATCACAGGATAGCTGATGGAGCCTCTCCCCAAGATACCACCAAGTTTCAAGAACATTGGACCAGGGGGTCCAATTCTATGGCCCCCTAAACAGGTTGCCCCTATTTCCTCCATTGTTCTCTATAGTGGGAAAATAAGTTATTTTTTTCCCACTATAGAGAACAATGGAGGGAATAGGGGCAACCTGTTTAGGGGCCATAAGTGGACCCCTGGTCCAATGTTCTTGAAACTTGGTGGGTATCTTGGGGAGAGGCTCCATCAGCTATCCTGTGAGTTTCGAGCCTCTCCCTCAAACCCTCCTCCAGCCCTAGAATATACCCTATGTTTTCACCATTGACTTCAATGGCCCATAGGATATAATGGAGCTGAAATTGACATTCGGCTGCCTGAAAGACTCTCCGGGACGCCGGCTGGGGGCAGGGCTTGGCTCCTGAGCTCCCGGAGCTGCGCTCCGGTGGGCTCCCCCGAAAGACCCCTGGTAACAGCAGCTTCTGAATATGGAGAGAATATGATTAGATTTCTCCACACAGGTCCTGCTTTGTTTCAACACTTGTAGGAGGAAATAAGTGAATATTGTCAGCAATAATGAGGTTCCCCACTGCTCCACCTAGAAATAACCCAACAGTGCATGGGGTCACCCTCAGATCCTCAGCCAAGCAATACTCACACATAGGGGATATCAACTGTGGCCTCCACACAAGGACATTCACAGTGGCTGCTGCAGTCGCAAGAATCAGAATGGCTGCATAGGTGCTGGAAAAGGGAGGAAAATTGGCAAAGATTGAGTGAAAGGCTGGCTGGATCCAATCCGTAGTCAAAACCTGCATGGAGGCAGCAGTTCACAAAACCCTGCAGGCATAACTTGCTACTGCACACATATACAGCAGGTTGAGTAGAGCCTTCAGAAATGTGCAGTAACGGGGCCTAGGACACTCAGGAAGTGATACTTAATACACGAGTTAGGATATTGTATATGATGAATAGTATATGTCTGATTGCGGATGGCGGATCCTTTGTACATTCACAACTCAGTCATCCACACTAAAATGAGGGCAAAAGTACATGCTTAAGTTGGATCAAAAGGCAGCTGGGGGATGTAGGCTTACTAAGTTGCCCATCACAGTATCCTCGCACCCTTGTCACCTCTCATCTGCTCTTGCAGCTGGATAAAACCGGGTTGGGGAAGTTGATACAACAGATATGGTGATTTTATTTCTGGTTGTTGCATCTCCAGTGCTCTGGAAATCTTCCAGCTCTCTATGGTAGAGATCTGGAGAATTATTAGAGCAGTACACAGAATGGTTGCATCAGCTCTTTGGGATTGCCAGCAAGCCTAGAGGTGAGCAATCTAGATAAAGGCTATGATGCTGGGGAAGGGGGTTAAAGCTTCTACCTCATATCACTTCCCCAGTGAAAAAGTGCCACTTGGGGTGCTTTATGTATGGACTATTAGAGCCATTAATGGTCATGGTTAGAGTGCTTGATTAGAACTGGCAATTTCTGAGTTCAAATCCACATCCTGCTAAGAAGTCCACTGGATACTCTTGGGCATGGCTCTTTTTGTAGCAGGAGCTCCTTTGCATATTAGGCGACACACCCCTTATGTAGCCAATCCTCCAAGAGCTTACAGAGCTCTGCTACAAAAAGAGCCCAACTTCCATGCCCAGAGGGATTGTGCCCTCTGGCTTGGCATAATCAACTGGCCTTGCTTTGCCTGTCCCTCATTTTGGTTTTCCAATTTCCCACTCCCCTCGTGCTCTAGGCGCTCCCCCTTTGTACTTTGCACTCTAGGACCCTCGACTTCCATGCCTCTGAGCACCCACCCCCTGGCTTGGCAGCATCAGCAGACCTCCCCACGATGCCCCTGTACATGCCTCTTATTGGCATCCAGTGCTGCCTGTTGAGCTTTGGAGGGGACACTGTTGGTGTTTCCAAGGCTGCAGAAGTCCATCCCCCCTCCATTGCCTTAACAATCAATTGATCCACACCAGCGTGGATGCCGCACGAACTGCTGACATGAACCACACAAACTACCGTAAAAACCATGGTGGTTTGTGGAAAGTTTGTTGCAGGTGTGATCACATGACCCTCAACTCAGAAGAAGAAGAAGACAAAATTGGATTTATACCCCGCCCTTCACTCAGAGTTTCAGAGCGGTTTACAAACTGCTTTCCCTTCCCCTCCCAACAACAGACACCCTACGAGGTAGGCGGGGCTGAGAGAACTCTGACAGAAACCGTTCTTTTTCAAGAATAGCTATGCCAGAGCTTGTGACTAACCCAAGGTCACATCAGCAGGTGCAGGTGGAGGAGTGGGGAATCAAACCCGGTTCTCCCAGATCAGAGTCCGCGCAATTAGCCACTACACCAAACTACACCACAAACTATACCACTACACCACAAACAGGTGATTTTTGTGATGAATTCAGGTTCTTGACGAGGTTCGAGTCCATCCCTACTCAGGACTCAGACCAGTTTACAAACAATAAAGTCAATCAATCAAACACAATAATAATTCAAAATTCAAGTACATGAAGGCAGTCATTACTATTATATCTGTAACTACAAACATCAGATGAGTCCCACAGCCCTTTCTTGATACAGCTCAAAAAAATGCATTTCAATATGTTTTATTTTTTTAAAAAAAGCTCTATAGCACAGAACTGGTCTTCACATGAAACACAGCACCAAAAACAAAACAAAATAGAACAAAACCCTTTAACTGAGACAAAAAGTATAATGGGTGCTCCTCTGCAGGTCAAGGTGGTAGGATCTAAGCCTGTCTTTATATCAGTCTCTAGGCAGGGGATGGAGTTCTGTAGGAGGAATTAGGAGCTGGCAATATGCAGGCCAAGATGGTAGCAGCCTCAGTCTTTTTGTGAAGATAAAATGCAGGAGAAGGGTGAGATAAATCCATGGAGAAGGGTGAGATAAAACTGTGTGTGAGAGAAAGAAATATTAAGCTCCAGCGTATAAAAGACAGGTACCCAAATTTTGCCAGTCTTCCTCCCCCCTGGGAAACTGGGAATATGCAGAGAGACTTCCCATCCCATTTTCCCAGCGCCATGGCCTCAAACCAGATCAGATTCCAGCTGCTTTTTGGAGCCAAATTACACATCTGGATTTCTAGTCCAAGAATTCTAGTGTCATGTTTAATTTCATCCAGAGAAATGGGGAAATGAAGCTTGTGTTAAATGACAAACCATCTCTTACCCCAGTAACCCTTAGATTATAGCAACTGATAATGTGAGTAATGATTTTAGAGTAGTACTGTGGCTGGTGGTTTAGAGAATGATTTTGACAGCGTTCTTTTTTGGTATTGTAATTGGGAGTCACCAGAGAGACTCTCCATGTACATTATTCAAAACATCATTTTTCAAATTATGTCAATCACAGCCTTACAACAGAGAGTCGATTCCCAGTTTTGCCGTGAGCAGGGCAATAAACCAATTTGTTGTGTAAGTGATCTCTCATCATGGGATGAAGAATTTCGCTGAAAGTCATGTAATTAAGCTCAGTTTAGAGTTAAGGTCAAAAAGATTGTCTGGCTGAGTTGGTAAAAATTCCACTAAATTCACTGCTATCTTCCCTTCATGAGCAGCTTGAGAGATCTGTCAACAAGAAGACTTACATAGGTTCTGGTGGACTTCGAACATGGCCTACATCAGCAACAACCCCACTGATGTTAATAGTGTTACGCTGATGAAAGGAAACTATGAGTCAGAGATAAATTTCTCCAGTGTTTACAGTGATCACCACAGTACCAAACCTCTAGTGGAAGGCAATTTTAATTTAAACATAGTGCTAGACTTTTGAGGTCTTCAGAACATGGTTTTAATTATGTCTTTCATTTTTTTAAAAAAAACCCTCTGCTGATTATAGAGCATATTTTTTTGTTTTGTTTCAGAAGTTAAAATCAGAATATCTCCAAGGCTGCTTGGATGAAGCTTGATGGCTTTAAAATTGACCAGACAAATTCATAATCAATAGCTGTTAGTCCTGGTGGTTACAAGGGGCCTCCAGGTTCAGTGGCAGTGTATCTTTAAATCCCAGTTATGAGGGAGAACCAACAGAGGGCTGTTGCCTTTTCCTCCTATTATATTTAATTCTCTTCCCCCCTCCTGCACAAATAGTTTTCCTCTCCTCTTATTTTAACCTCCTTGCCATCCTAGGAGATAGGTTCGGCTGAGAGACAGTGGCTGGCCCATGACTAAGTGGAGATGCCTGTCATTTCCTGCTGAGGGGTTTCCTGGAAGCATCTGGCCAGCCACTGTGGGAAACAGGAAGCTGGACAAGACAGACCTCTGCTCTAATGCAATTGGTCTCGTGCTCTGATTTCCCCTTTGCATTTTAATGGAAATGCTTATGCAAATTTAACCTTTTCAATATTGCTGGTCCTCCTTTTGTGTCATTCCTCTTTCCTACACTAATTGTTTTGGAGACCAATAAAGTACTAGGGAACTTATGTGCATATGTCCATTTGAAGACTGCTACAGGAATCTGAAGTGGCTCTGAAGGGGAACAAAGGAACTAAAACACTTTCTGGCAAAGTCTGTTGCTGTACTGGTATGCTGGAAAGTGAAAATCTATGTGTGTACAAATGATGTGTCATTGTTTCCTTTGCATCTGATTGTGCAGAGTGAGCAGCATGGCACCCAGTTTATTGCACTGTTTACTGAATGTTTTATTGCATTTTTAAAGCTGTAATTTAATAAATAAAACTGGAGCTGTAGTACCTGTAGCAATAGAGTTCATGTCTGTTGCCTCCCTCCCCCAACATTTCCCCAAACAAACACATCTGATTGGGCTGATTTAAGCCATGGTAGGAATGGGTCAAACACAATCTGGACCCATAGGACTGCTTTCCTCTCTCATGGATCACTGCCTTGACATGGCGAGGGGGCTTGCATGGTTTGATGGAGCTGTGGGCTATGCTGTGGAGGGCCACCCAGGATGGACAGGCCACAGCAGAGAACTCAGACAAAGCGTGATCCACTGGAGAAGGAAATGGCAACCCATTCCAGTATCTTTGCCAAGAAAACCCCTGGACAGTAACAAAAGGCTAAAAGATATGATGCTGGAAGATGAGCCCCTCAGGTCAGAAGGTGTCCAATATGCTACTGGGGAAGAACAGAGGGCCAATACAAGTAACACCAGAAAGCATGAAGCGGCTGGGCCAAAGCCGAAAGGAAGATCAGCTGTGGATGTGTCCGATGCTGAAAGGAAAGTCCAATGCTGCAAAGAACAATACTGCATAGGAACCTGGAATGTAAGATCTATGAATCAAGGTCAGTTGAATGTGCTCAAAAATGAGATGGCAAGACTGAACATCGACATCTTGGGAATCAGTGAACTAAAGTGGATGGGAATAGGCGAATTTAACTCAGAAGACCATTATATTTACTACTGTGGCCAAGAATCCCATAGAAAAAAATAGTGTGGCCTTTATAGTCAACAAGAGAGTGAGAAAGGCAGTAATGGGATACAATCTCAAAAATGACAGAATGATCTCAGTCCGAATTCAACATCACAGTAATCCAAGTCTATGCCTCAACCACTGATGCAGAAGAGGCTGAAGTGGACCAGTTCTATGAAGACCTGCAACACCTTCTAGAACTAACACCAAAAAAGATGTCCTTATCATCATAGGGGACTGGAATGCTAAAGCAGGAAGTCAAAAGGTAACTGGAATAACGGATAAGTTTGGCCTTGGAAAACACAATGAAGCTAGGCAAAGGCTAACAGAATTTTGTCGATCGATTGATCTAATTTATTACAGCAAGAGCCATTAAAACAGTACAATTCTAATATAAGAAGGATTAAAACAGTAATAACATGGGAAGAGTATAAAAACATTAACAGGAGAAAATTAATAAAATTATTAACATAAAATAATATTAATAATAATATTAATAAGAGAGTTTTTCCAGCTAAAACAAGTTTGCATTTCCTAATAGCTAAGCAACAAAATTTTGCCACAGCATAAGTCTCTGAGCTCTGAACATCTTCTAAGAGGAATTTATGAAGGACTTCTAGCCGAAAGTCAAGATAAGACTGCAGAGGGCTGAATCTAGATAGAAGGGGTAGTATAAGACGGTCTCATTCCTCCTGATAGAATCTGCAGAATAGGACATGAGTAACTGATTCCACCATGTTAGCCATGCATGGGCATATATGTTCATGCATTGGAACGCGATTGAATTTACCTTGCAGTACAGCGGAGGAGGGAGCTGCGGTGGCTCAAGTGGTTAAGACGCTGAACTGCAGGCTGTGGAAGGTCAGTAGTTCAGCAGTTCAAGACCCGTGAGTGCTGCATGTCAGGGTGAGCTCCCGTCTCTAGTTCCAGCTCCTGCCAACCTAGCAGTTCGAAAGCAAGAAATTGCAAGTAGATAAATAGGTACCACTTCGGTGGGAAGGTAACAGCGTTCTGTGTGCCTTGGTGTTTAGTCATGCCGGCCACATGACCACGGAAACGTCTTTGGACAGCGCTGGCTCTTCGGCTTTGAAACGGAGATGAGCACCGCAACCCTAGAGTCGGATTCGACTGGCTTTCGAGCAGGGGAACCTTTACCTTTTACAGCGGAGGAGAGTGCCTCAAAATGGGCTCTGGAAAAGGCCCATCTATAGGGCTCATAGGTAATGTTAACTAAATAAGGGGCAGCAGTAAAATTAGGCCAAGATTTTATATTTCTGTAGTTCTTGGGTAGCGAAGCTTCTTCATTTTGTAATTCAATATCACGAAGCCTCTGAGCGACAGCTGTTCTTGCATTGCATAGGCTTCCATAGAAGAGATCTTCTGGGAATAGGCCAATCTGATTTAACTTATTAAGAATTTGTGTGGACCAGGAAGGGTAAGGATCCGAGGCTAAAAGGTAAGGTATTAAACTCTTTGGGTTGTAATGAATTTTTAGCCAGAGTGTTATAGCCTGCTCCCAGACCTTTGCTTCAACTCTGTGTAGCCCAGACTCTTGCCTAAGTGTTACATTAGAAGTGATTCTAGGAATGCCAAATAAAGATCTAAGAAATTTAGATTGAACTCTTTCAAGGGTCTTTTGATTGGCAGAAAGTCTGATTTGTGAGCCATACAGGAGTTGAGCTGATGATTTTGCCTGAAAGGTTTTTAAGACCATGGGAAGAGAACAGATTGATCATAGTGAACACCCTCTTCCAACAAACCAAGTGTCAACTCTACACATGGAAATCACCAGATGGGTAACACCAAAATCAGATTGATTATATCATTTGCAGTCAAAGATGGAGAAGCTCTATACAGTCAGTAAAAACAAGACCTGGAGCTGACTGTGGCTCAGATCATGAGCTACTCATTGCAAAATTCAGGCTTAAACTGAAGAAAGTCGGGAAAACCACTAGGCCATTCAGGTTTGACCTAGATCAAATCTCTGATGAATATATAGTGGAGGTGAAGAATAGGTTTAAAGGACTAGATTTGATAGAATGCCTGAAGAACTATGGACGGAGGTTTGTGACACAGTACAGGAGGCAGCAACCAGCACTATGCCAAAGAAAAAGAAATGCAAGAAAGCAAAGTGGCTGTCTGATGAGGCTTTACAAATAGCAGAAGAGAAGAAGAAGAAGAAGAAGAGATTGGATTTATACCCTGCCCTTCACTTGGAGTCTCAGAGTGGCTTACGAACTCCTTTCCCTTCCCCTCCCCACAACAGACACCCTGTGAGGTAGGTGGGGCTGAGAGAGCTCTGACAGAAACTACTGTTTTCAAGAACACCTCTGACAGTACTATGGCTTGCCCAAGGGCATCCAGCAGCTGTGAGTGGAGGAGTGGGGAATCAAACCCGGTTCACCCAGATTAAAGTCCGCGCACTTAACCACTATATCAAGAAGGAAAGCAAAAGGCAAAGTTGAAAAGGAAAGGTTTATTCAACTGAATGCAGATTTCTAGAGAATGGCAAGAAGAGAAAAGGAGGCTTTCCTAAATGAACAATGCAAAGTAATAGAGGAAAACAATAGAATGGGAAGGACTAGAGATCTCTTCAAGAAAAATAGAGAAATCAAGGAAATGTTCCATGCAAAGCTGGCCATGATAAGGGACAAAAATGGTAGAGACCTAACAGAAGCAGAAGAGATTAGGAAGAGGTGGCAAGAATACACAGAAGAACTATACAAGAAGGATCTCAGTGTCCTCGACAACCATGACAGTGTGATCACTGACCTCGAGCCAGACATCCTGGAGTGCGAAGTCAAATGGGCCTTAGAAAGCATTACTAACAACAAAGCTAACTGAGGTGATGGTATCTGAGCTGAGCTATTCAAAGTCTTAAAAGTTAAAGTGCTGCATTTAATATGCCAGTAAGTTTGGAAAATGCAACATCACATGATGTACTCTGCATATAAATTAAATAAGCAAGGTGACAATATACATCTGTGTCATACTCCTTTTCCTATGCTAAACCAATCAGTTGTTCCATATCTGGTTAGAACTGTCACTTCTTGACCCTTATTCAGGTTTCTCAGGAGGCATGTGAGGTGGTCTGGTACTCCCATCTCTTTAAGGACTTGCCATAGCAGCCAGTTTGGTATAGTGGTGTAGTGTAGTGGTGTAGTGGTTAAGACTCTAATCTGGGAGACTCTAATCTGGGAGAACCAGATTTGATTCCCCACTCTTCCATGTGCAGCTGCTGGTGTGACCTAGGGTCAATCATAAGTTCTTTCAGAACTGTTCTCTCAAGGGCAGTTCTCAGGAGAGCTCTAACAGCCCCAACTATTTCACAGGGTGTCTGTTGTAGGGAGAGGAAGGGAAAGGGATTGTAAACTACCCTGAGACTCCTTTGGATAGTGAAGGGCAGGGTGTGAATTCAATCTCCTCCTCCTTCTCTCAGAATACATAAAAAGTAACCCAAGAGACGGTGACTGCAGCCATGGAATTAAAAGATGCCTGCTCCTTGGGAGGAAAGTGATGGCAAACCTAGACAGCATAATAAAAAGGAGAGACATCACCCTGCCAACAAAAGTCTGTATGGTCAAAGCAATGGTATTCCCAGTAGTACTGTATGGCTGCGAGAGTTGGAAGGCTGAGCGCTGAAGAATAGACTCTTTTGAATTATGGTGCTGGAGAAGACTCTTGAGAGACTCTTGGACTGCAAGGAGATCAGATCAGTCAATCCTAAAGGAAATCAACCCTGACTGTTCCCTGGAAGGCCAGATACTGAAGCTGAACCTCAAATACTTTGGCCACCAAATGAGAAGGAAGCACTCACTGGTGAAGATCCTGATGCTGGGGAAGACTGAAGGTAACAGAAGAAGGGGACGGCAAAGGATGAGATGGTCAGACACTGTTATCGATGCAATGAATATGAAGTTGAGCAAACTCTGGAAGACGATGAAGGACAGGAGGGCCTGGCATGATGTGGTCCATGGGGTCACGAAGAGTCAGACACGACTGTGTGACTGAACAACAACAACAAGGACTGCTTTCAGGATAAGATGACATGTCTTGAATACAGTCACAAAAGTCTAAAGTTCTGGAATTTAGCCATCAGGCATGGATATACCAGAGTTACCCCAGTTCAAGAGAAGGACTCTCTGATCCTGTTTATATAAATAAGATCATATCCTCCAGGATAGTGTAGAGAACTGCAAGGAAGCAGGGAGTTTAGAAATCTAAGTGAATATAGACCAGTGGGAACCCCTCATACACCACAAAGGAAGATTAGAAAAGAAATAGAATACATAAATAAACAGAGCCAGTGTTTAAGAAAGCCTAAACAAAACTTCCCAGTGAGTTACAATCAGGCCATTTCAATTCAACTTCTATTTTTGATACACACATAAACACTGCAGAAGATTATTATTATTCCAACATGTGATTATTTCCCTTGTTCAACCCATCTGTGAAAAGTCCTTTAGCAGCAAGAACAGGAGGCTGCATTACAGTTATCAATCAATTCCTAACAGTGCTTATCTCTAGGATTATCATGAATGCAATTTAGAAATCTGTTACTTCCTCTAAAGTATTTATCCAAGCAAACAAATGCAGATTTATTTAGAATGAGGCTAAGGGCTAAAGGGCATGCGATGGGCAATACCACGAGGCTTCCTCCTGACTTAATAATAATGACAAGTAGCCACAGGAGACTAAAATTGGGTGTGGGGAGTGGGATGGATGGGTCTTACTTACATCTTTCGACCTTTGCAGTCTCCTCAATGGCTAGCTACCTATAGGGAAAAGATTCAGGGACTCCATGTCTTTTTATCCACAGGGAGGAAAGTAGCTTAGGACTAGAAGGGAAAGGGTTAGGTAGACTTCTTGCATACCATTAAGCAGTTCTAGTTTTCAGCCTGCTAGCCTGCGTTTCATTTAAAGAAAAGTCTGGAGGAAGAATCATGGTACTTTCTAGCTCTTTTCAGATGCTGCATCCATGCATACCTGGAGCCTCGCAGCCATGTGTATTGGCCACATGTACCACCTGTGATGCTACTATGTCGCTTCATGTGTACCAAAGCTTTACAGATATTTTGCATGTCTGTAAACCCTTGGTGTGGAGCTGCAGTGGCTCAAGTGGTTAAGACGCTGAACTGCAGGCTGTGGAAGATCAGTAGTTCAGCAGTTCGAGACCCGGGTGCCACATGACGGGGTGAGCTCCCGTCTCTAGTTCCAGCTCCTGCCAACCTAGCAGTTCGAAAGCAAGAAATTGCAAGTAGATAAATAGGTACCACTTCGGTGGGAAGGTAACAGCGTTCCATGCACCTCAGTATCTAGTCATGCTGGCCACATGACCACGGAAACATCTTCGGACAGCGCTGGCTCTTCGGCTTTGAAACGGAGATGAGCACCGCAACCCTAGAGTCGGATTCGACTGGCTTTCGAGCAAGGGAACCTTTACCTTTACTAAACCCTTGGTACATATGAAGCAGGACTGTGAAAAACTCACTAGTCAGTTTATTCAAATGGAAGTTTTTGAAATATGCTCAGTGCCATTGTTTAGAAAACAGAGCAACTGCATGTATTGGAAGGATTTGTGCACATTTGGGAGGCTCCCCATATGCATAGATGTAATGTCTGAAAAAGGATCCTGTCCTATATTGCTGAACCTGCAGAATCAAGCTGAGAAGACAGAACAGGATGTTTCACTGGGAAAGATATGAATAATACTGGTGGGTTGTCATCTTCTCTTCAAAGAAGCATCTTTTAAAAGAAATACCAGTGCCATCTGGCCTGCAGTGGGGACAGTGATGTGGGGACAGGATGAGACAGCTCACACAATTGTTATGTAAAACAAGTCCACAAATTTATTGCAGGAGTGTTCAACAAGTGTTTGACATTGACAGGTGCAAGACCCATAGGATCACCGTTACGTCAAGAAGAGGGAGGAAGAGATGTCTGGAGCAGCCTTGAGGTGAGCCATGGTTCTCCCAACTCACCTTTCACCGGCTGGCATAAATCACCCAGCTGAAGTAAGACTACATAGATGGCTTTGGTCAGTCCAAGAAGATGGCCACTCAGCCCCCCCCCGAATAGAAATAAGCACCCCCACACACACATGATACTTGAATGACACATTCACTCACATCATTCATTGTCTTTTTCAGCCACAGATTACTAGCATGCGAGAGAACAGAAGTTTTATATTCCTGTGAATATAAAACAAGTCTTGGTTACAGAGCATATGCTCTATATGCAGAGTCAATTTCTGGCATCTCCAGTTAAATGGTCTTAGGTGCTGGGAAAGACCTTTCGCTTCTTGAGAATCTGGACAACTGCCGGCAGTCAGAGTAAGCAATACTGAAGTAGATAGACTGATCTCGTATAAGGCAGCATCATATATTCAAAACTGGAAGGTATGGCAGTTTTGGGGTGTGTGGGGAGAGTCACCAGAATGCTAACAAGTTGCTGGAAGGGAGCTTTAAATATGAAAACTAGAAGGTTGACTGTGATGAAGAATATTTGGGCTTGACCACCGCCCCCCTCGCCACACATTTTGTTTTAAAAGTGATTCTCCCAGCAGAAGGTAGGCTGGGGGGAGGGGGAGTCAGTTGCTCCCAAGTGTCACCCAATTACCAACCATCAAAGCTTTGGGAAATGCTAATAGCGTTTCTGCTATGAATGAGATGGCCAGCTCATCCCTTTGCAGGAATCCGACACCTAGAAATTGACACAGAGTTGAGGGTGAGAGAGGCTAGAGGGTATCTTCCTTTGATGGGAGTAGACAGAGAGATTAAAATCCCTTGGCATAGAGGTACATTTTGGCTGATTCCATCTGGAGGAAGAAGCTTGATGTATCCAGGTCCCTTACCCCATGGGGACTCTTGTTTTTGTAACACTTGATCTCCACTTGTACAAGTGTACAACTCAGCATGGATCTGGAAATGATAGAATTGAGTCTGTATTAAACTGATATCAAATTGCTGTAAGTCATACTAAGGGTGCAAAGGAATGAGGGCCAGCTCCTCCATCAATCGTGAAAGCCCATCCCAAGAGGGATTCAGTCTGAGGCCATTTCCCCCCAAGGACCTCAGAGTCTCCTCCCTGATAATTTGATAAGCAGTAGGTCAGTTCCAGCAATTTCCCCCATATCTTAGTGACTGGATAGGAAGGCTATTGCCCTTCCCTAATCATGACAAGTGCCCAGCTAAAGATACTTATGTATCTAACTTCCAAATCTCCCTAACATTTTTTATTTCAGAACACTTTTGATACATTTAATGCAAACAAGGAAAACTCCCCTCTACAACATAGACAAAGACTTTCTTTTCAAACTTGCTTATCTCCAGGAAGATTAAGTTTTCATCACTCTCCCATTCCGATAACAACACCCCTTCCCATCCTCACTCGTGACAGAAGGGTATACAAAGTTAACTCTCAGCCCCAGTTTTTGTAGCTGGTTTTGATTCATGCAGTTACTCCAACTTCACAGTTGGCCTTTCTGCCTAACTTTGCTGCACTTTCTTCCCCTACCTGGTCTATTTCAGCTCCAGATGCTTCTTATTGCTGCCGAGGAACCCTCCCCCTTCTCTCCAAGACCAAGCTCCTATGTCTTGTTTTCCCTTACTTCTAGTCTATTTCCCCAGTTAGGCAGTTCATTAGTGAAAGGTTTTTAGGTGTCTTGCTAATGCATTTTCCCTTCCTGTAAATCTTCATTTTACTCTACAAACTGCTTCACTTTTAATTTTGTATATTTTCTGTTAATTGAATAAAACATTTTCTCTTTAAGAAAGCTTATTCCCTCTTTTTCTTTTGAGTGTTGGTCTGAATCTGGACCTTGGTATACATAGGGTTAAAGATACCAAATATATTTTAAGGTACCCCCAAATACACATATCTGTTCCGTGCTGGCAAAGGGACACCTTTGTAGGTTATGGGACATTCATCATGTGTATAGTGATTTGGGTAACAAACTCTCACACTTAGGCTCCGCCTTAATGGCTACTATTGCCACATGGAGTGGATAAAGGGCTAGCTGCCTGTTCAAAGACTCCAAAGTAATGGAAAGCTTTTAGCAAACCGTAACTTCTGAGTTAAAGAGCCTGCCTTAGAACAAGACCAGCTAGGGCACATACAGAGTGAAGGGACAGAGGAATGTGTGTTTACTAATTGTCTTTGTCTTTCTTGCTCAGCCTGTTGCAGCACAGAATATGTAGTTGTTCTCCATAGTGCATAGAACACTGTTCAAACACACTAATTTAAAGAAGATCTCAAGGGAAATGATGTGGTTGATAACTAAATCACTGTTTTTCTGGGAGTGTGCAAGTGCAATAAGCCATCCCCATAGTAACCAGTGGGAGTGGGAGACAAAGGCACCAAGCAAAGCCTTAAACAGCAATGTAGGAAAGAAAGCTGGGACTACTGGCCCTCTTGGTGTGTAATTCCTAAAACAATCAGTTGGTGGCAGCATATCAAAGAGAGTGAGAGAGAACCCCCTCTGAGAGTCAGGTGAGCTGACAGAGAGTAGTGTAGTAGTGCAGAGACTCAAGATGGTCGATGGGTTCCTAGATTCCCTAGAGGGCCAAATCGAGTAGCGGCCACAGATCGGCAGGGCTATTCTGTCACAGAAAGCATGGTAGAATACACACACACACACACATATTTCACTTAATTGAAAGCCACTAAAACAAAAGAACCAACAAAACTAATAAAGAGCCAGCACTAGGGTTGCCAGGGTTGGAAAAGACCTGGAGACTTTGGAGGTGGATCTGGGAAAGGGTGGGGTTTGGGGAAGGCAGGGGCCTCAGCATGGTACCATGCCATAGAGTCCACCCTTCCAAGCAGCCATTTTCTCCAGGGGAGCTGATCTCTGTCAGCTGGAGATCAGTTGTAAAAGTAGGAGATCTCCAGGCCCCACCTGGAGGCTGGCAACCCTAGCCAGCACCTATGCATGTTTACTTGAAAGTAAGGTCCTAAGAATCCAGTAGATTTTATCCTCAAGTGTACCTTTCTAAGCTCATTGGCTTTTGTGGGTTTACATGGATAGAACTAGAAGTGTGCTTAGAACTGCAGCCTTAAGAAGATAAAAATTAATATTAGTGCTAATTGCACCCTCCCTTTACTTAGCCTTGATGAAATGGGTCTATTAAATTCTTGGTAATTGCACAGGCTTTCCTTAAGTAGTCCTAATTCCCTTTGCAATGATGCAAAGATAGTTTCATCTTTTCTGTCTCTTCTTAGAGGGAATAGCTAAAGAGATCTGTTGTCAAACCGGCAAAGAAAACCAAAGCAAAATCACCAAAGCAAATGTTTTTCAAATGTTTGCACATAATCATGTACCTTTTTTTGTGTTGACACATTGAGCTTGAATATCAAAAGCAGGTGTGATTACAGCGTTTGTCAAGGACCAGAGATCCGAAGCACATGTTTCACTTTCTTTGTGTTTGCAACTGAAAACACAAAAAGAGCACGGAGCTGTCAGGTTCTCTCAACTTTTCTTTATCTGAGGCAAACAATAACACATGCAATGGGTAGCTCTGGTTTTTCTTCCCCCTTTTAAAAAAAATGCAAATCAGGTGCAGGGTGTTTTTTTTTCTTTCTTCTTGCCTAAAGGGTAGATCATTAATCTTCTCTATTGCAAGTAACTCTCTGCTTAGGAAAATAAGATGGGATCCATCAGCTTTGGGAGCATGCTGGCTAGATACATAATGTATTTCGTAAACTCGGGGCACAGGGTGGATGGGTATGGGAATTTGAGGGATTAGGTTTACTGCCTCTGTGTTAGAGGTGATTCTGAATTTCTCATTCCTATCATTAATTCCTGAAGATCTGAGTTTGGATTTTGCTTCACCCACGTACAAACCAAACCCCTTAAGTTGTTATTTTTGCACTGATTTGTTTCCTCGTATTCATTTTTTCCATGCTTAGAGCATACAATTTTTTTAGATTCCCCCCCTCCATTTCATTTTACCGTTTCACATTTTATGGCACCACCTGATTGAGTCTGCAGCACATTCTGCTTAACATTTAAACAAAAAGCCTCAACATCATAGCCTCCCCCCTTCCTGTCCTCTCCTCATTCCTTCATTTCGAAAATATATATACTGCCTCTCCAAAAACAAAACCTGGACTCACAGCATAAAACAAGTGCAGCAATTAAAATTAAAACACAACGAAAGTCAGCGGGAGGGGGGATCATCATCTAGCAGCTATAAAACCAGCAGCATATCAGCAAGAGAGAATAATGTAAAACAAAACAAGCCAAAACTAGTGTAAAAGTGAGTGCAAACCATAAAATCCATTAAAGGTATTAAAACAGCCCGCTAATGGATAGAAACAATAGGCTGGGCAACAACAATATGTGGGCTTGCATCAGCATAACTTTATAAGGGCAGATGATTTCTCCTTGCAGACTGTGATGGTCTCATCTTCCTTTCCCCACTGCAGCCTCAGATGCTCCCCACACTGCTCCTGTGGTGAAGTACCACTCTGGTACCACTCTGGATCCAAGCCTTGGACCCTATGCCTAGATGCCAACTAAGTCGGCACCAGATGAACCTCTAGCAGAAGAATATTTTTAACGATACAATGCCCTCCTGCAAGAGTTCACCTTTGTTAGCAATTGGCCTCAAGAAGACTCAAATAGAAGTCAATAACTGGCGTACAACTTGGTCATATTCTGGTTAGTCCTAATATTACCGGTATTACATAGATTTTGCTTTTCGATTTTTCTTTGGACCAATATGGCTTTTTGTCAATGACTCAGCATTATGTATTGTACTATACACTTTGAGGACAAAGCACTTTTTGTTGTTGTAGTATTTGTTTCACTTATAGGTAAAGAGTGCATAATGGCAAAGAAGCTCTCCTACAGTGCAATAGATCTGCCACCTCACAAGATCCCCAGATGGACATGATCTAATTGTCTGCTCTGTCTGCTTCTCTCTCTTTCTCTTCCAGAATCTCAGACTGTGTTTTCTTTATACTCAGTCAGCAAGACACATACTAGGAGGCTGGGTCTGCTCTTCCAATGGGCACCTGGACAGAGCTGTTTTCTAATGTCTAAGGCCCATTAAGGAAGATATCAATAGCCATTAAGAAAATTGCCATTCTTTTGTCATTGTCTCTCCCCTCCACCCCCTGCCCAAGCATGCCTCTTTAGACCCAGCCCTTAGGACAGAATCATTCACAAATTCCTACCCGGTTACGGGGCTCTTCTCATAGATTATAAGAAGGTCACATGCTTACGTTTATATTTCTTTGAACAAGAGATACTCAGCTTGCAACCAGGAAATGCACTCTACTTAGACTTCCTAAAACTGCCTAGACAAATAACAAGAAATGGGGGAGGGAGGTGCCTGGGAAGGCTCGGAGTTTGGGGAGGATGTGATGTCACTTATGGGTGATGCTCTGGGAATTTTCTCTAATTGCTATGGCTAAGACCATACAGAGTTGGAAATTCCCAGAGTACCACTATGGAGGCCATTTTTTCCTCCTGAAGAGCAGAAGACTGGGTCTGGGGGCAAGGAATTCCCTCCCAAGCCTGAGCAACTAGGAAGTTTAATTTTGCTGTGGACCACATGCAAGGCAAGCCAAAGTTTTGTAATCAGGCATAATGCATAATGCATAAATTGTCCTTCCAACAGTTTACCAATATGTCTCTCTTTCTCTCATCTCCACTCTTACCCATTTACATACACACAGTTGGAATAAATATCAATCAACATCCCCAACCCTGCTATGAAAATATTTGATCCAATCTCGATTTGGAGTGGTTTCTTTCTAAATTTTGGCACATTTTGTCCCATGATGCACCCCCTCAGCTTTATCCCATAGATGTCATTAGATACTGTGACACATTTACTTTTTTTGACTGATAGCAATTTTTGTATTTTTTAATATCAAAACAAACTTTCACAATGCTAAGACGTATTGTTTAGAATTAAATGAAATGTTAGCATTTCCCCGGATGTTTTCTTTCTCCCAGAAGCTACAAATCTTTTCTTTCCTTAGTGAGATACCAAACCACCTTCCCACACAAATTTTGTGTGAGACCTGGCTTCTAGAGTGGTCAGTTAGCGTTCCACTGCTTGAATCATAATCAGTTCACAAATTGCAAGCAGCATTCTCAATTCTTCTTCTTTTTTTAAACCCTCTCTTTTTAGTAACTGTCCTTAGCTGGATCACAAAATTCTTGGTGCCTGCCCTAGTCATGGTAGATCATCTTCTAGGGCGTGCAGCCACTGTCGCCACAGCTGCCATCACCACTTCTGAGCTTCAGCTTCTTCTCATGCTCCCACTGGATGAATATAACTGACAATTTTATAAAGGTGGAGAAGTTTGCTCACTTAAAATTAAATTATATTGCTATTAAAAATCCCACAACATACCTCGTTATTGGAAAGAAAAAAAAATCTTTCTAGGCTTATCTAATTTCAGTTAAGATGAAATGGGCTCAGATGTTCTTCAGAATAAATAGCAACAACAGTGGGTCTCCTTACTGGATCCATTTGGGTATACCTCTACTATGTCCCATATTTTGATCCACCATTTCTTTACAGTGGGTGTTACAGCCATTTCCCAATGTTTTGTAACAAGTGCTGACAGCTGACAAAGATTCCATACCGGTGTTCTAGCTCTGCCTCGACAATTGTCCTTGAGATAATTCAAAAGAATAATTAATAGTTTGGCTCTCACATCGATGCTATAAATCTGTTTAATAGCTCCTAAAGTTTCAGACCAATATGTTTCGATTACATCTGCACTGTATGTGAAGCACATAAGAGCAGCCATGCTGGATCAGACCAATGGTCCATCTAGTCTGGCATCCTGTTTTGGCTAACCAGAAGATTGGCCTGCTCTGCAGAGCGTTTTCAGCATTTGAATCTATTCATGTGGAAATTTTATCTAGTCTAATTGTTCACTTTTCATTTCTTAAATGAATGCTGAAGTGCTGCAGTGCAGACAGGCTCAGTTAGTTTGGTCACATTCAGCGCTTCGTTATGCTCCACTCCTAGTCACTGATTGCTGTGAAGAGGCTAGTTCTACCCTCCAGGCTTTGCTGCTGCATTGTGACTACATTCTGTTTCTTTTTTTACAATCATGTATTCCCAAGGATGTTCTTTATGCATTCTTCACTGAAGTGGATTTTGCTCTTTTTAAACATAGACTTCATTGGGCACATGTACACAGCACCTGCACAAAATTGGGGGAAATGAGGGAGAAATCCCCACAATGGATTTAGGGTTGCTAGTCCCCTGGTGGGGTTGGGCAGTCCTCAACTTTGAGTGCCCCTCCCCTGTTTTAGAAGCAGCAGGATAAAAAGTTGTGGATGTCAGGCAACACTCTAGAATTCCCTTCCTCCTAGTCTCTATGGAAGGCACAGAGTGAAAGGCTAGAGTGTTGCCCTACATTTCGAAGCTGGGGTGCACACAGGGCCGGCTCACCTGCTAGGCAAGCTAGGCGCTCGCCTAGAGTGCACTGGCCGCAGGGTGCCAAAGCGCCCCACCCCGCGAAAAGCCCCTGTCACCACCGCCTCCCCCTGTCACCCCCGCCTCTTCCCTGGCTTGCCTCAGCACCCCGCAGCTGCAGAGCGCCCAGGAAAGCCGGTGCTAAACCCCCCGCCCCTTCCCTGGCTTGTGGCTCGCCCGCCCTCCCCCTCCCTCCTGGGGGAGGAGGAGGCGGGGGCAGCATGGTGGGTGTCTCCAGGCCCCACTGGGAGGTAGGCATCTGAGCCTGCCTTGGGCACAGAGCCACCTTGAGCCGGCCCTGGGTGCACAGCCTTTGTATGTACTCTCAGTTAAGCTCTCATATGTCTGCCATGCTGCTGATTTCTCAAGCACTTTTATTATTCTTTCCTGATTGCATAGGCATGTGGTCATGAGGTCCGTGGTGCTGCACAATCCCTCTCCTGCCCCATCTTTAAAAAAAATAACAATTTCAGCTCAGGTTGTTTTAATTTAACCTGCTTTTAAACACATAGCAGCTTGAGCCACCTTTTTTGCTGCCATCCTCTATGTATGCATTTGGGCTGTGTTTTTTGTTCTATGTCCTTTGCAGAGGGAGGAGGAAAAGAATTGAGGGAGGGCTGAGGGGAGGGGAGAGGGTTGCAGAATCTGGCCAGATTGCAGGAAAGCTGGATATGCAAATGGGAGGGTGTGTAGCTTTCCTTTGGATAACCTACTAAATGTTCAACGGGGCAGGGGAGAAGTTGGGGTTCTTTTAGAAAATCAAGCTGCAATCAAGAAAGAAGGCATTGCTACCAGCTAGAAACCTCTTAAACTGGTATGTTTATTAAGGACAGGGGAAAAGCCAGAACAGCCTGGTATGGGCCGGAATGGGCATTAAGCAAACAATAGTACTGCAAAAAACAGTGGGATGCATTACAGACACTCGAGAATAATATTTAGAAAATGAAAGCACAGAACTCTCGCGCTTTTATTAATCCTTTTCAGGGCAAAATACATCTGGAACACCACGGAACAGGTCAGAACAGGTGTTAAGCAAATCATTGAAAAGCAAAAAACAGTGGGATGGATTATAGATACTCAAGAACAATATTTTAGAAGTGAAAACAGAGAACTCTTGCACCTTTATTAACCTTTTCCAGGCCAAAATGCCTCTGGAATGCCCCAAGACAGGCTGAAATGGACATTAAGCAGACAATAGAACTGCAGAAATCAGTGGGATGCATTACAGACACTTGAGAAAAATATTTTAGAAATGAAAACACAGAACTCTTGTACTTTTATTAACCCTTTCCGGGGCAAAGCCTCTGGAACACCACATTAAACAAACAAGAAATATCACATTACTTAAAGACAACCCAGAGCAATGTCTTGGAAATCCAGGAGCAGAAATAGCAGTCACTTATTAACCCTTTCCAGGCCAAAATGCCTTTGGAAGACCACGGACCAGACCGGAATAGGCATTAAACAAATGACAGTACCACAATCAACAGTGGGATGCATTAAAGGCATTCCAGAATAGTATTTTGGAAATCAAAACACAGAAATAGTGTGCACTTATTAACCCTTTCTTGGCCAAAATGCCTCTGGAACATCATGGAATGGGCTAGAAAGGATATTAAACAAATAATAGATGCCTTAAAGGCACTCCAGGACGATATTTTGGAAAACAAAATGCACAAGGAACATACTTTTATTAACCCTTTCCTTGCAGTTCCATGTCTTATTTGGGATGAAGAGGCTTGGCCAGTCTTACACTGCCCCATTCAAATTGACCACGCACTCAACATTTTTCTTTGGAAATTAGATGGATAAAATTGGCCACAACTTTGTTGGTTACAGCTGTAATAGGCATTGGCACAGCATGGGTCCACCGTATCTGCTCCATTGGCTGACCCGTCTGCCAGCTGAGGTCCCCGTTACCCAGCCAGCCGGCATGGGTAGAGACTGTGGGATGGCAGGTTGCCGGGGTTCACGTGGATGCCTGCCACTTTATGAACTCCCCTGCCATCTGGCAGTGAGGGCAATCACTCTTAGTCCTTGCATTTGCTTGCTCCCTTCAGCCCTCATGCCAAGACCCTTAAAGGGGTCCCCACCTCCAGAAAATTGGCATACAGGCCGATTTCCGCAAATGGATCCAGCCCCATGCTGTTACTGCCAATAGTTGTGACAAAAAGCTCTCTATATAATTATAACAGTGAAATACCAACAACAAATTATAACCACAAACTAACAACAAACAATCTAACAATGTCCCACAAACCCCCTATGCCAGTAACCACCCCATATATACCCATACCCAGACCCTACATGAAACAGGGAGGGCTGGGTGGGCAAACAGCTGTCTATTTTCTGTCAGTTGGGAGGGGATGGTGGGCGGCCTGCTCCATTTCTTAAAAGCCTCCCCCCCAACCGCCCTGCTGCATGGCCCTTGGCCCAGGGAAGGAGAGGAGGCACCTATCTTCCTGCTGTTCGCCCCCCCCCCAGCATCAGGCTAGCCTCTTCCTCCCTCACCCGGCCCTGCAAATGGTGGGCCTTGCCTACCCAGGCCCTTTCTGCTTCTTCAAATACCAGTTTTTCATTCAGCTTTCCAACCAAACCAAAGTCAGTATTTGCATCACTAGTTTTGTTCACATTCATCCACTGTGCACTAGTGACATCCCCCCCCTTTCCTTTATTATTGCACTCACCTTCATTTTGACCCACTGCCTGAATTAAGACCCCAAAGAAGGGGTATAGTACAGCAGCTGAATGCAGAACGTTCACTCTTTGTCATGTTCAGTTAAAGAAGAGTCACTGCAACCCAGCCTAGAAAACATCTATGTTAGAACCACCACCAATCTGAATAGATATGACCTCTGGCTATGGGGAGCAATGCTTAAAGCAGTTTCAGTTGTTTGGTTGTTTATGCACATCAATATGACATCTCTTTTTGATTCTTAATTGGTTAAATACTGCACCAGGTCTTGTGGAATTCTAACAAATTGACTGACATGCAAGTAGGGGACCTGCAAAAACCCTTGGGGAGCCCTTCCACTGCCAGCCTCTGGCCCTGTGCTGTGTAGCCTCCAGCCAGTTGACCTTCATTAGCTTGAGGCCATGATTTAAGCCCCAAGCTACAATCAGACAGTTCAGGGGGCTTGGAGCTGAAAGTGTGCCCAGGACATTTTCAACCCCGACCTACCACAGAAGACCCTGCTGCCCGCCATTCCCACCCAATCCTCTATTGTTCTCTCTTTCTGAAATCTGTCCAGTTGTCCTTCTCCATAGCACTCCTGTAGGTCATCCCTACCTTTTCATGGGGATCTTCAGGTGATAGGCAACCCAACATTTCAGACAATTTTGTGTAATGTCTAAACAAGTGGAAACATTGATAGCTAATTTGGATGGATGCAAGAGCACTTGCAAACAGTGTAGTGATGGCCTAGGCCATGAACTCAGTTCAAAACTCGCCTCAGCCTTGAAATCACCAGCCTGCTTTGAACAGACTGTATTTTATTTTCTAGGAAGCCAGAGTGGTTAGAACAGTGCACAAACACTGGGACGTCTTGGGTTCAAATCCTTCTCTTTTTGTGAAACTGACTGGGTGATCTTGGGCCAGTTACTTTCTGCAGCCCAAACTCCCTCACAGAGTTGTAGGGGGGATGAAATGGAGAAAAGGAGAACCTTGTGTGCTGCCCTGAATTCCTTGGAGGAAGGGCGAGATTAACATGCACTAAATAAAATAATAGTTCTTCAGGGTCCTCCCCGTAATTTGCAACATGAGATAATAGTACTGCCTTACCCTGTGGGGTGGCTGTACAGAACATGTAATAATGTAGGTAATAGCTGTCAGCATGCAGAGAGTAGATTTCGTTGAGCATGCAGAAATCATTACATAGGAACATAGGAAGTCTTAGGCTCTGGTCACACTGCAACTGACATGCGCATTGTTCCCGGTTTATTAAACTGAGAACATTTTTATTCGCATTGGGCTGTCTACATGCAGCCAGCCCCTCTTTCCCAGCACCCGCTTGCCTGCTGCTGTGCCATCCTTCCAGGTGATCCTGCTGGCCACGGGGAGGCTTGGGCGGCTACTGCTCCTGCCGACACTTTGGGGGGGGGTGCTGCCGCCGCCGCTGCCACCATTGGCCCACGAAAATAGGCTCCGCCGTCTCCACCATCCTCCTTGCCGGCCCCATCCAGGCTGCCGTAGCCCCCACCTCTCGTTCCCGCCTCCAGGGCTGCCATTGTGAGGTTTTTTTTTAAGCTTCTGGTTTGAGCGCTTGACTAAACATGCGCTTAATAAATCCATTATTAAACTTTAAATGGATTTATTAAGCGCATGTTTGCTCAAGCGCTCAAACCGGAAACTTTTAAAAAACAAAATAAAACCCCAAGAACGTTCAGACAGCCCTAATCGCAATCCTTGCGAGAGAGGGGCTGTCCACATAGGCGAAATCGCGCAATCAAAGTGGAAGTGCCAGGAAAACACTAGTCTTTCCAGGGGTCAGGAAAACCCGGAAGCATTGCGCGACTAAGCCCGCTTCGGGGCGAGAAGCGGATTGGCGCATGTGAACTGACATGCGCAAGTAAACAGCAGCAAATCCCGATCAAAACGGCAGTGTGACCGGACCCTTATACTAATAGACATTTTGGTCTGTTGAGGTCAGGACTCTCTTCTTTGGTAGCAGCTATCTAGGGTAGTGGTCTTTCACCTCACCTGCTTACCTGGTAGTTTTAACTGGAGATGCCAAAGACAGACCTTGAGCCCTTCAATATGTAAAGCAGATGTTCTACTCCTTCCTCCAATCCTAATTAATAATCTGCAAAGGAGGCAGATCCCCTAATCATTCATAATATCAAAGAATGGGATGAAATTAGGTCTGGGGGATATATACTGAGAGAGATGCATCCCCCAACCCTAGTCTATCCCATCCATCCCAATTCAGCACAATCTCTAGACTGCTGAAGTTTAGGACTAGACAATCAGGAAGCTACTCCCTGTGCACTCTAACCATACTATATTTGCTGAAGAAAAGGCATGCAAAATGAGATTCTGATGTGCCTGAAATGGAAACATTAAAGAGATTTAAATTTCAACATCACGATTAATAGGATTTTGCAAAATGTTTTGTGATTTGTGTTTTTCTGTTTGAGAGAGAAAATCAGAGATTATATTGTCACAATTTTAAAAAATTAGCAATATAAAATTTTGTATTTTTCATTCTTCCTAAAATGCATTTATGTTTGAAAACTGGTGAGCACACCAGGGAGGGGGCACCAGAAAGTAGCCTCACCTAGTGTGCAAAAAAACACACACCTGGCACTGGCCCTGCCTCCATGCCATGTTAAAGCTTCAACTGCCTGTTTCCTCTACTAAAGGAAGAAGACATTTTTCTGCAGCCCTGTTGGTAACCCTAGCTCCAGGCCACTTTATCATATCAACTGAGTGAACTCCCAGACAGTAGAATCATATCCACAGCAGAGGGAGAGAAAGTGGGCAGAGATGCTATGAAATGCAAAAGATAAAGTTTGTGGCATTTCTATGCAACATTCAGAATTGTACAGTATAATCACAGTGATCACTGACAACTAACTTATGCTAAGCAATTTCATGCTTAGAGTAGATAAGAATTTAAATGAATAGTATAAACTATTGGAAAATTCTGCCCTAGCAGTGTCTCTGGATTCTGCATCTGAAGTAACTTCAGTAACTTCAGTAAGTCTATTACCACAGCACTCTTTTTTGCTGCAATAGACTAGGGTGGCCATCCGAGTAAAGAACAGACTAGGGTGGCCATCCGAGTAAAGAACAGTTATCTATGTAATCCTCTGTCTTTCAAATACATTTGCATGCTACCAAAAATCCACATATGTGGCATATTAGTAGAAAGAAGTATGAACTTACAGTTCACCACACAAACACTACTAATCGTTCTTAGAAGGAAAGGCCATCTTTAATATTAAGTATTATGGTGGCATAGCAAAATAAATCCCCCACTAACTAAAATTTAAAATCAGTAAGAAAAATTAACCTTCACTGAGAAATCAGCTGAAGTTATAGCTAAGTGATCAAGTAATTGAAACAATTCGATTCACAGGCCGCCAGCCCTTTACCTCCCTGCAAGGAGTGGAGGGATCATGATGCGGCAAAGCCACATCTGGGTACTAAAGGGGGGCAGGGCCGGAGGGCTTGTGAGCCACCTCCCTCCTTCCCTCACTTATCTCCTTCATTCTGCCCTCTCTTACTCGGCGAGGTCGGAGCACCTGTGAGCTCCTCATGCTGGCTTGATTGAGGGCAGCTTAGGAGTTGTGGTGGCGGCAGAGAGTGAGTGGTGGTGAGGGAGTTGTGGTGGCGAGCGGTGGCAGCAGCAAGCGGCAGGGATGAGTGAGCTGTGACGGACAAGCAGTGGCAGCATGTGAACGGCGTGGCAGTGGCGGCAGAGGCCTTTGGCCGCGTGGCTCCAGGGCACAGCTGCAGTATCGGGAGCTCATGAGGAAGCTCCTGGTGATGAGGAGAATGGGCTCAGTGCCCAGAGGCAATAGCGGGGCCTGGGAGGCGGGAGTGTGGGGGCACGAACGGGGGGTTGATGTTGTGGCCTCGCCTATTCCTATGGTCTCCCCATTTTCTTTTCGCTTCTGCTGTGCTGGTCCTGCTGGGTTGGCCCTTGGTCAATTTGGGTCTTTCGGCTAGCACACACCCTTCTTGGCCTTGCTTGGGCTGCGGCTTTGAGGGACGGGTGAAAATTGTAGGGTAGGGCAGCCATTTTAGCAGGTGGCCATTTCGTCTTCCCCTCCCCAGTCTGTAGGGATTGCTCCATCAGCAGCTTGGCTAGGGCACGGCCATATGGAGGGACCCCCCCCTTTTGCCACCTGGGCTATGGGCTGCCTGGCAGGGCAGTGTTTTTTGGGGGTGGCAGCCATTTTGTGGATCTAGTGTCAGCCATTTTGAGGGGCCAGTGGTGGCTATTTTAGGGGCTAGTAGCAGCCAGTTTGAGAGGCCAGCGGTGTGGAAGTATTGTTTGTTTAATGCTCATTCTGGGGTGTCCGGAAGCATTGTGGCCTGGAAAAGGTCAATGCATCCCACTGTTTTTGTGGTACCATTGTTTGTTTAATGCCCGTACTGGCCTGTCCCATGCTTTTCCGGCTTTTACCATGTTGTTCTGGCTTTTACCCTCCCCCTGTTTATTACACTGTAACAGTCCTCATTCTGATGATAGCTTTTGGAAGTTATTAATGTAGAAGCTATGAATGGCTTTAAGACAGCATGTTGGTTTGAGAGCTTTTTTCTTCTTCCTTGTGGCCACTGCTGCCTATCCTGATACCCAGGGTTGAACTGAGTGGTCACACACATCTGAAAGCTGGAGGAGCATGATTTTCTAGCATGGCTGACTGAGAAATCAATGGCAAATCTCAGGGGCTCTGCAGTAAATCAGCTGACAAGCATCAATAGGTGTGTGTTCGTGTGTGCACACTGTGAGGGAGGAAAAGTGGATTTTGGGAATAACTCATCATTGGGACCCTAATGTCAGAAGTCTGTTGTCTGCCAGTCAAAAACAGTCTTTGCTTCTTTGCTTGCTGAACCAACCGTAACCTTTTGTAGTCAGTTTGGCAGTTAGGCGTTAGCTACAGCACCTGTAGTATTTTTGTCGAAGAAAGGGAATTTTAGCTAACTGAAGAAGTTGTGGTCCCGACCCACATACAACTTAGAACAAAGTTTGAGGTAGAAAGTAGGTCACAGCCATGTCAGGGGTGTGTGTGGCTATGAGAGGTTTTGCCTATACAAGGTAGAAAGAGAACAAGCCCCCTCCTCCCTGGAGGTGGGTCTGGGGAAAGTCATCAACATGGGAGGAGAAACAAGTGACCTGTTTGGACGTTTGCGATAGGTTATAGGAGATTGTGAACTTCACCAATCAAAAGTGAAGACAGGACTTTGCGGTTGGTTTAGAAAAAATGTTTGTCTTTAAAATGCTGTGTCACCCTGTGTTTGGGGAACCTCTGCTTTGAAGGTGTTCCACTTCCTTTCCCTGCAGATAAAGCTCACTAGATCTTGACTCTGGTTGTCTGCCTCTGTCATTTCAATTATTGGGGTGTCAAAAATGGTGCCCTACACGTACCTGCCTACCTCACTCTCCCATCTACCCTCACCATCATCGCTTCTTCCTTTCCCTCTGGCCAGGCGCTGAGTCACCTGTCACGCTTGCAAATGGTGCTACCAACAAGGCCATCTCCTTTCTCTTACCAGACACCTGCTCTTTCCTTCCCAATCCCATTGTATTTTGTCATTGTCAGCAGGGCCACAGACTTCCTCCTGGGCCTGTCTGGCCTTCCTCTGTGCTTTCTGCTTTCTAATTCATTTTCTAATGGGAAGTCATTGTGGGGAAGATTGGGAAGAATACTGTGTAAGAAAGAACAGAGTCTCAGTGTTAAACAGCCATCCTCCATAGTAGGTTGTGTTCTTCCCTTTCAGGAGGGTAAACTCTGGGGCCTGGGAAAAGGGGAGAGGACTGGCAACAAGGCCAGGCACCTGTTTATTTGTCTGCAAGCAAAACCACAATTTCATCAATCCCAGTAAGTTCTGAAAACACAAACAATAACTCTCTGCTGGTTTCCAAGAATTTCTTGGTAGCCCAGTTCAGGGATCATATTTTTATGTCACCCTTTCTGTAAGAAAGTGAGAGCTAGTGTTTGACTTCCTAATTCATTTTCTAATGGGAAGTCATTGTTGGGAATATTGGGAAGAGTACTGTGTAAGAAAGGGTGCTAAAACAGTGTGAAACAGCCATCCTCCATATTAGGTTGTTTTCCTCCCTTTCAGGAAGGTAAACTGGGCCTTGGGAAAAGGGGAGGGGACTGGCAACAAGGCGAGGCACCAGTATATTTGCATGCATGCATATAGGTGTCCCTCCAGCATTTTCAAGCATTCAGCAGGGATTTTCACACACACACACAAAAATGAGCAATTGTGGGTCAAGCACAGGCGTTTCACTCATCACTTACCACACATCTACCAGAATCACATACAGCTTACATCTCAAGCCAGTTCAATGTATTATTAAGGACCTACAACCCATGCTGGATAGTGACACTTCCCTCACACAGACACTGGGGGCTGACTTTTTCTTGCTTAGAGACAGCCTGCTAACTTAAAAAATAATCTTCTCACCTGCAGTGATAAACTACTTGACAGTAGCATGGACTCTGGTACCAAGACCTGCAACAAACCAAGATGCCAACCTTGCTTTCATATAGATCCTAGCAATACCATCACTGAACCCAACAACAGTCATATCTTCTCAGGTTCATACTCCTGCTCATCCTCTAATGTGATTTATGCCATCACATGTCAGCAATGCCTTTCCACCCTCTATAGTGGACAAACAGGCCATTCCCTACAACAAAGAATAAATGTACATAACTCTGACATTAGAAACCAGAATATTTAAAAAACAGTGGAGGGCCTTTAAACCTTTCAAGACATTCAGTTGCTGACCTAAGAGTAGCAATTATCTTACAAAGGCATTTCAAAGGGAGATTAGAGAGACAGCTGAATTGCAACTGATAATGAAGTTCAAGGCAATGCATCCTCCTGGACTGAATTGAGACCTAGGTTTCCTATCTCATTACCAATGCTGATTTATCTATGCCTGCTACCCCTCTGCATAATACAATTGTGCCTGCTATTGTCATTTGTCTTCTATTGTCATTCAGCATCTGAAATCACTCTCTAAGATACAAGGACAGATGTACTCACATTCTAGCTGTGTCTGAAGAAGTGAGCAGTCATGACAGCTCATACGCTGCCACAAATTTTGTTAGTCTTTAAGGTGCTACCAGAATCTTGGTCTTTTTTTATTACCAGAGAGTTAGAGTATTGAAATTTTAATTGCCTGTTAGGCAGCTTTCTTTTCCCTTCACTGTTATACTGCAATGTTTTTTGAATGTATGATGGTGTTTTTATCTAATTTTTCTCTAATTGTGAAATATAGTTCATTGGATCCTATAATCTGTGGAATCCAGACTACTGTATGTGTTATTCCATTTTTTATTCCACTGTTCTTAATTGCTTAACCCACTTTTACTGCATTGATCATAGTAAGTATCATGCTGATCTTTTTTTTGTATTGTTCTTATAACTCTGTGATCCTCCTTGAGACTTAACAACAAAGGCAGACAATAAATGCAGTGACTAAATAGGTAAATAAGACTGGCTTGGGAAGGGTCCATGGAGAAGTGGTAGAGTTTCTTCCCAGCTTTGGGAAGGAGGCTGAAGTTGGTTCCTTATTCCCAGTTCCTTATTCATTCCTTAGGAAAGGAAGTTCCTGGAGATCTGAAGCAGAGCCTGGTGAGGGTGGAATTTGGGATGTCGTGCTATAGAGTCTAACCTCCAAAATTGCTGTTTCCTCCAAGGGAACTGATCTTTTTAGGCTGGAGATCAGTTGTAATTTCAGCAGAACTCCAAGAGCTACTAGATGGTTGGAGGTAACCACGCTGATATATATGAAAATAGATTTAGCAGCAGCATGCCTCTAGTAAATACATTTCTAAGGAAGGCAAGGAGTAGAACGGAAGTACATCATCCAGGTGGGCTTTCCAGGAGCATCAGAGTAGCTACAGTTGGAAACAGTATATTGGACTTGATGGACTTCTGACCTGTTCTTATATTCTTTTCAGTCCCATAGATTCTGAAAGGGCATAATTGTGTCTCAAGAAAATGCCAACTACACAAACAAACAAACAAAAATCCAAACTCTAAATAATAATAATAAAAATACCTGTACTGAAAAACAAAGCCATTTCAATCAATCAGTGTGTGAGAGGGGGAGAACATTAGGCATGTTACATTGCAGCACCTATGTAAATTGAAATCACTTCAGTCATTTGCATTACAATGGTTCTTGTCGACTTAATTTCACACTAAGTGCCACCACTTTGTAAAGTCAAAGCATTCATCATTTATGCAGTGAGGGAAGTAGTTAGGTTGTGAGCATTCCTTTAGATGCATTATTCATTAGCACTGATTCTGCCAGGAACAGCAGGAGGCTAAAAACACTTTGATTTGCCATTCAGGTTCCCTTAGTTTTGCAATTAGCTTGTAAATCTAAAGCTGGGTTTTTTTTGTTATTGTTTCCTCTAATTTTTATGCATGTTTGGGAACTTATTTTTTGTCCCTCATGTATCCTTAGGAAAATTTCCTAAGGTGTAGTGTAGTGGTTCAGTGTGCGGTCTCTAATCTGGGAGAATAGGGTTTAATTCCCCACTCCTTCACTTGCCACTGGTGGATGACCTTGGGCAAGCCATAGTTCTGACAAGAGCTGTCCTTGAAAGGGCAGTTCTTGAAAGAGCTCTCTCAGCCCCGCCTACCTCACAGGGTGTCTGTTGTAGGAAAGGGAAGGAGTTTGTAAGCCGCTCTGAGACTCCATGAAGGGTGGGTTATCAATCCAATCTCTCTCTCTCTCTCTCATTTGTTTCTTTGGTACTATTTTTACACCAATTTTATACTATATGTTGTTTACATACAGCTGATGCATAAAGCAAGCATTAATTGTAATGGTGATATTTCCATCAAATGTGTTGATATAATTGAGGAAATGGATGACTATAATTTCACCCCACACATTTAGAAATGATAAAAGAAATGTGAACTTGCAAACTGAGCCAGAATTGTCAATAGATATTTTGTCAAATTTCTCAGGGTAGGCAATTTTGTCCTACTATGATTCTGTGCAGGAAGGGATGAATAAAGTTTTCTTTTGAGGTTATCAAGCAAAACAAATATTTGGAATGAGTTTTATCTATAGAATTAAATGCATTATCACCAGTATTTTTTTACAAAGGCATATAATTTTATGTCCTCCTGTCCATGAGGTTTTCTGCATACGTACACACGGTGGCTCAAGTTGTTAAGACGCTGAACTGCAGGCTGTGGAAGGTCAGTAGTTCAGCAGTTCGAGACCCGAGAGTGCCGCATGACGGAATGAGCTCCCGTCTCTAGTTCCATCTCCTGCCAATTCAGCAGTTCGAAAGCAAGAAATTGCAAGTAGATAAATAGGTACCACTTTGGTGGGAAGGTAACAGCATTCCGTGCACCTTGGTGTTTAGTCATGCCAGCCACATGACCACGGAAACATCTTTGGACAGCGCTGGCTCTTCGGCTTTGAAACGGAGATGAGCACCGCAACCCTAGAGTCGGATTTGACTGGCTTTCGAGCAAGGGAACCTTTACCTTTACCTTTTTACACACAGATACACATACAATATGCATTTGATTCAGAAGAACATTTTGCAGTCATATTGATAGTTTTCCAATTATTTTTACCAGGGACTACATAAAGCACATTGAAGTGCTTATGTTAAATGTTGGGGGTTTCCACATATGTTGAATAATGCAATTTCAATCCACTTTCAGTGCACTTTAGGGAATGTTTGCAAGTGGATTTTGCCATTTTACACAGTCTATGCCTCTTTGTTAGGGTGGCAAACCAGCGACAGAGTGGAAAGAAATAAATGGTATTTTCTATTGAGCAGTGCTTAGGAGAATGCCATAGTCCATTGTGATGTTGTTGTTGTTTTGCTTGGAGATCAGGAATAAGGTACTCACTCAGGCTCTTAAGGTCACACAGCAGAGATGGGTGTGTTCAAAATAACATCCACTTATTAGCAAGAAGATATAGGGGTGGGAGCAACTCATTTCAGGACAAGGGAGCTCATGCAGTCTACAGTTTTAACAAACAAACAAAACTAAGGAGAAGAGACTCCACCCCATGAAGCTTAATCAACACACATAGCAGAGGGGACAGACTGCTCAATTAAAATGTATGCAATAAATACAGACAATGGAACAGACGGTTCCATTGTAATGTATATAATAAATACACCCCATCCTTCTTCTTTACTTTGGGGTGCTCATTCAGCATAATTCAAGCATCACAGAGATATGGAGATGGAGTTAGAAGTTACTAGCATTTGGCCTTCTGTTGAGGTTTGCCTTTACTGCTGACCCATCACATGGTCTTTGAATGTAGCAGGCAATTTGCCCATCCACCCACTCTTAGGGTGTGATCGCATGCACAGTTAGCCCCATCATAGGCGCAATTGCTGGGTGGATTTAAAGGGCGTGATCAGCCACGGACATCTGGGAAGTGCCCCACACCCATTGGCAACCCGTTTTGCTCCACCACAGAAGCAGAGTAAAAAGACACCAGGGAAAATCCAGTAGTAAATGGGTTGTGATGGGCCATGGATGGAGTTTCCCATGTCTGATCACTCCAGCCTGCTCTCATGGCATCGGGATGGTCTGATCAGGCCATCCCGACTCCATGCCATTGTTCCCCCCTTCTCAGTATGTGCATCAACACAAACTCCATAGGGAGACCTCAGTGTGGAGATGTGATTAATCGATTCCTTGTCTAAGCACATCAGAAACAAACAGCAAAAAAACCCCAACAACACAAACCCCGACTCACCTGTGGTTGCGTCTGATCACGCAGTGGTGGGCTGTGTCCATAGCTTCCAAGGACTGTGTGATTGTGCAACTGCGGGTCAATTTCCTACAGAGGAAATAGCCTCGCTTCTCCCCTGCTTTATCTCATGTGTGTTACCACCCCCTTAGTCTGTGTACCTTGTGTTGGTGTATCAATGGGTTTTGGAAGGCTATATAGAGAATAACCACTTTCTTGCTGGTCTGAAACTTCATCAGAGATCTGTGCTGGGGTTGGCCTCCTCAGTTGTTGCAACAAGTTCTGCAGGGACTGGGGAACAATTTCCCCCCCTCAGATGCCTATTTTTCCTGCAATATATGTTTCTGCTTGGTGTTTCCACTGTGTAAGAATGTGGTTCAGCCATTGTTCCCATGATTGATGCTGGTACCCATCTAGTGTGTATCTGCATCCTCACACTGGTCTTAGTGTTGCTTACAGGGCTTGCAGAGTGTTGTGCAAAATCCTTCCCATCAGGAGCAGTCCAGGGGCATATTCAAGACCTAGAATAAGAGTATTTTTCGAACTGAGTAAAGCCAAATTAAGATCTGAACCCTCTATTAATGTTTTTTTAATGTATATTTGATGCTTTGGACCATGAATTCAGCTTGACCATTGAATTGGGGGTAGCAAGGGCTGGAGTGTGTAATACAGATGCCCCAGTTGGAAGCAAATTGGGGACATGGCGGTAGTGCTGTTGCATGCACTATGATGTAGCTTTTTTGGGGGGGATGGAAGTATGACATCACATTGTTCTAAAATCCCTGTGGTAATGCTATGGAGTCACCAGCAAGTCCCAAAGTGAGGTGACATCACTCAGAATGGCATGCTGCCATTTTTTTATACAGTTTTCTTCTGGCAATGGGTAACAAGGGGGTACCAACAGAACTCTATGGTAAATCTTTGTGCCAGAGAGTATTATTTCTTTGGTGTGCCAAACTTTAACCGTCTTTTTCATCAAGGATGGTAAACAATTTCTCCTTTGTTGAACTCTTCCTAACACCTTCAACAGTAGGGATAGAGAAATCTGGTCTCATCACTGTTTTATTAAGGTCACAATGATCAAGGCAAATTTATAGTGATCTATTTTTCTTTGGTTTAATCCTATTTGGGCAAATTAATTGAGAGGGCATTGGCAGTACAGTTGCAGGGTTTTATGGGTGACGCTTCCATATTAGATCCCTTCCAGTCAGGCTTCCCCCTGGGACATGGGATGGAGATGGCATTGATTGCTCTGACGGATGACCTCCAGAGACATCTAGATTGGGGCGGGGCGGCAGTACTGTTGCTGTTAGATCTGTCGGCCACGTTCGACATGGTCAGCCATCAGTTACTGACCCACCACCTCACCGACATGGGGATCCAGGGGCTTGCCCTGCAATGGCTTGCTTCCTTTCTCCAGGGTCGGGGACAAAGTGTGGCGCTAGGGGAACAGCAGTCCAGGAAACACCCACTGGAGTGCGGTGTGCCTCAAGGGGCCGTACTGTCCCTGATGTTGTTTAACATCTATATGTGCCCCCTTGCCCAGATTGCCAGGAGACACGAGCTGGGGTGTCACCAGTACACTGATGACACCCAGCTCTATCTGATGTTGGGCGGCCAGTCAGACTCCAGACTGGAAAATCTGGACCAGGCTTTGCAAGCTGTGGCTGGTTGGCTTAGACTGAGCCAGCTGAAGTTGAATCTGGCAAAGATTGAGGTCCTGTGCCTGAGTCGAGGCGGTTCGGGGGTAGGGATCCCACTCCCAACCTTCGGTGGGGTGCCACTGGTGCCAGCGCCAGAGCTTAGGAGTCTGGTAGTGCTCCTGGATGCTTCCTTAACAATGGAGGCCCAGGTAGCAGCCACTGCTAGGTTGGCCTTTTACCATCTTTGGCTGATCAGGCAGTTGGTTCCCTTCCTTGACCGTGCTGACCTAGCAGCAGTGATTCATGCGATAGTCACCTCAATATTAGACTACTGTAATGCTCTCTACATGGGGCTGCCATTGTCATGGATTTGGAAGCTTCAGCTAGTGCAGAACACTGCAGCCAGGCTGTTGATGGGTCTCCCTGGGTGGGAGCACATCCAGCCTGTGCTGAGGACACTGCCCTGGCTGCCAATAGCATACCAAATCCGCTTCAAGGTGCTGGTTCTTACCTTTAAAGCCCTATATGGCCTGGGTCTGACATACCTACGGGACTGCCTTTCCCTACATATACCCCAGAGAGCACTACGGTCAGTGTCTCAAAATCAACTGACCCTCCCTGGCCCAAGGAGGCCAGGTTGGCTACTACTAGGGCCAGGGCCTTTTCAGTGGCGGCCCCATCCTGGTGGAACAAGCTCCCGGAGGAGATCAGGGCCCTATGGGATCTGTTACAGTTCCTCAACGCCTGCAAGACGGTGTTTAGTTAGGGAGCCACCACTGCTTCTGCTGCTAGGTGTTTAGTTAAGGAGCCACCACTGCTATAGAGTCCTGGCCCTAGGTCTTGACATCGAGCCGGCACCGCAGAAAATCATGAGCAGGACAACATTTGGGAAGTTGATATCTATTCTGAAAGTGAACCATCTTGGATAATTAATTGATTGCTATCAGCACCTTGTGAATCTGTATCTGTTTTAACTGTTGGATTTTTTATATGATTGTATGATATTTTAACTGTATTTATGTTGAGTGGAAGCCGCCCTGAGCCTGCTTTGCAGGGAGGGTGGGGTATAAATGAGACAAATCATCATCATCATCATCATCATCATCATCATCATCATCATCATCATCATCATCATCATCATCATCATCATCATCATCATCATCACCAGACTGCTGACCCAAGGAGTCGGCTTTGTCATCTTTGTGGTGATGCCCTGAGCTTCCAGTTGTTGCATTGTGGCCTACAGTTCTAACTTTAGAAAAATAACTAAGGAGCAGGGACCCCTCCCCATGAGACTAACCAACACAGACTAATATCAGAGCTGACGACAGATAGTTCCATCGTAATGAATATTACAAATGCACTATGTGGCAATAATGCAACTGTTGCCCACACACATGGGTTTGTTTGCTGAAGACCTACACAATGTAGACTGGGTCCAATCAGCCTCTTTACTCACTAGTCACCATTTGGTCACGGCAAGATGCCTGGTGTCATGAGAAAAAAAGCACAAAAAGTAATTTTTTTAAAATTGATCCTGGTGAACATTAGAAAGTTCTACCAACATTGCAGGTTTTGGAGCAGTAAGGGAAACAGATGCAAGGATGGCAGATGCAGGAGGTGATCTAGACTTGCCAGTGCCAGATATTGTGCTGCCACACCACAGGCCTGGCAGATTTCCTTCCTATTAGCCACTCTGTGTGGGTGCCGTTCTGAATGACTCATTGCTACTTACTGCTCATTGGCCGCTGCCTACTGTTACAGACATCCAAAGGAAGACGGGGGAAAGAAAGGAAAAGAAAAACAACAATCCTGTTTCAGTGACAGAAGATAATATCCATTTCAATTGCAGAGCACACCTAGTGATAACAATGCCTTAATTTAATTTCCAGTATACCGCCCTTGCCCACACAAAAATTCTGAGAACACTGCCATACCGTTCCCAAGAGGGCATTCCAAAACTGCAGGACAACTTATATTCCCTCTACAACAGCACCTGAACAGGCATCTCTCCCTGGGCCTTGCCTATTGTAGCCTTGAGGCCAGGAGGGAAATAAGTCTCTGTAAAACCAATGACTTGGATCCTATGGTGCCCTTCCACTGGTGCAGCAGCAGCTCATCTGGCCCACTCCATTGCCATTTGTGGAGGGAGGGAATGGATGATTTTTGCCTCCTGCTGCAGACTCCCCGTTTGCCCTCCACACTGTTCCTTCAGGTCCCTTGACCCAAAGGAACACAATTTCAGAGGGCAAAGAAGGTTGCAGTCTGTGTGTGTGTGTGTGGGGGGGGGATAAAGAAATGAAGGGAGGTAGTGAAGTTGGCATTCTTTAGCACGACTCAACTCACATTGCTTACTGTCCAAACTAACCTGGCTTCTTTTCATTGCATCAGTAAAAATGCTGAAAAGGCTTTTAGTTGTGTCCAATAGAGCCGGCATGGTGTAGTGGTTAAGAGTGGTGGACTTTAATCTGGTGAACCGGGTTTGATTCCCCACTCCTCCATGTGAAGCCTGCTGGGTGACTTTGAGCCAGTCACAGTTCTCTCAGAACTCCCTCAGCCCCACGTGCTTCACAAGGTGCCGGTTGTGGAGGGAGGAAGGGAAGGCGATTGTAAGTCACTTTGAGACTCCTTATGAGAGAGACAAGCAGGATATAAAAAACAACTCTTCTTCTTCTTGTAGATTTCCCTGCTTTAAATTTAGACCTGAGGTTCCACTACTTGGTGACACAGAATCAAAGAGTTGGAAGGGATCTCCAGGGTCATCTAGTCCAACCTCCTGCACAATGCAGGAAATTCAGAAATACCCCCACACACCCAGACCCCAGCGATGCCTGTTTCACACCCAGAAGATGAGAAAAAACCTCCAGGATCCCTGGCCAAACTGTCCTGGAGAAAATTACTCCTGACCCCAAAGTGTCGGTCAGCATTTGCCTGGCTGTGTAAGAAAGGCCCACAAGACCTAAGCACGGATGCAACCCTTCCTACCCTCCCTCTCATGATCTGTCTAAGTTCACCCAATCAGCATTACTGTCAGATGGCCATCTAGCCATCTGATGACGGCCATGGTGAAGAAAGCAAATGTCCCTGAGCACCTATGCTTCTCCAATAGGTTTTATATCAGTGTCCCTCTTGTTTCTCTCTGAGAAAACCAATCAGCATTCTCTGAAACATTTCCCGTCGGGTGAACTATTGCTCAATTCCAAGTTAACCCTCCCCCCTTCCTCTCTTTGCAGTAAACATCACTGTGCCGTAACTTCATGATTCATTGCAACCAGTACAGGAGATATAAATCACCTTTGGCAGTTACTTGACTGAGAAAAAAAATACTTTCTCCATTTACTGTAATGAACATGCATGCTTGGAAGTGATTAAAAAGAATGTAAGCAGCAGCTGCTACAGATAGATTTTCAGAGATAAATTAATTAAAATGCTGGTTAGAAATGACTTTCTCATTATTTGGGCTAATCAAGAGACCTGGTTTCTCTCAGGCTACCAAACAGGGTAACTTTGATTATTCAGTCAAACTTACAAGAAGGTTTGATGAGTTGAAAGTGAATACAGACAAGCTTGTTTAAGTAAAAGAATGAGAAAGGAGCCATACGGCTTCATGCATTACGTTTTCCTAAATGGAAATTAATCTCGGTATATTATGAAAAGAGAGGGGGGAAGTATAGTAACATATGAATGATGATCCTGCTGCAAGCAAACATGTTACTTCGTTGATAAATGCAGCAACTGGCTAATCCATGTGCCTATCACTGCTAGAAAGAGTTTTGCATTGCATTTAATATGATAGAGTGTAACTGGTGTTCATACAGTCCACACATGATATATTTTTAGCTGCTCACCAAAAATGCTATGAACACACACCTTCATATAAAACATAATCCCACAAACATAGTACTGTAGAATTTCAGTGTGGCTAAGGTGGCTATGGTTCCAGGCAATGTGGTGAAGTTTCTATATAAAACATAATCCCACAAACATAGTATTGTAGTATTTCAGTGTGGCTAAGGTGGCTATCACTCCAGACGATGTGGTTGTCCCGTCCCTAGGGGCTCGGGACATGGGCAACCAGCACCACCACACATACCTGAAGAGCCTCCTACCTGAGGGGAGGTGAAGACAAGAGCAGGGCATGGAGAGTGGGCCATAGCGGAGGCACCCAGCACCAGCCCTCAGGGAGGTGGTGGCGCCGGGCGGGCCCGACAACAGCACCGGGCTCTCCGAGGAGCAGGCAGGGGCGGCAGAACAACTAGAGACCCAGAAGGGCCTCCGATGGGCTCCTTTGGGCTGGTGGGGTTGCGGGGTGGCACAGCATCCACCCCACCCAACTGTCCACCTGGCCGTCCTAAGGGATAAAGGGGGGCAGGGCCAAGACAGGGGGTGGGCACAGCGGAATGGACGGGGGTGCTGGGAGCGGGACGGAGCAATAAAAGGCAGCGAAAACCGAGGAGTCGGGGAGGATGAGCATGGAAAGAGACTGTGTTGGGATAGCGAGACGGACAGCCGAGAGAGAAAGGGGCCAAATGTAGTCCTTTCACACGCTGGCAGAGGGACCTGTGGGGTGGTGTTAACCCTGTCTCCTGCTGGTCTGAGGCTCCTCATCCCTCCCCTCCTGTTGCAAGTATCTCGTTGCCAGGACCGCCCCTCCCACTGGGCTGCCACGGCCACCGGGGGAGCTGAGCATGGATCGCAGACACGGCATGACAGTGGTGAAGTTTCTATGGCAGAATATTTGCTCTGAATGTAGAAAGTCTGAGGTTCAAACCCCACCCTAACCCAGGATCTCAAGCTAAAGAATCTTAGGTAGTAGGTGATATGGAAGACCTCCACCTGAGACCCAGGAGAGCCAGTCAGAATAGATGGTACTTACATTGATAGACCAAGTGTTTGATGCACAGAAGTCAGCTTCATGTGTTCAGCTAGCTGCAAGTGTTCAAAGCAGAACATAAGCTTTACACACACATAGCCCCAGGTTCAATCCTGGCATGAAAATGATTTCAGTAGCAAAGAGTGGTGTGGATCCTACTCCTGTCCCACCACTTCACCAATTAAAGCAATCTGCTGAACAGCCATAAGTGGGTCAAAGAACAGATGAACAGTCTGCCAGAAAACTGACTCCCTGTAATTTACTGGTGAACAGGACATGAGCTGACCCAGCAGATGCTTGAGTGTTCCTAACTCCAACATTCCCTAACTCCAATAAAGTGTTATGAAAATGACTGAACCATATGCACTGTTGTGGAACTGCTTTTTGTACCCTGTAAGAAGCTACAGGGGATCTCTTTGGGGTTCAATAATAGTGGGATCAAGGAGATATGGGATTTAAAGTCAATATCTGGGTCATATTAGAAATAGAACAAAAGATACTTTGTTGGACATCTTCTTGGGAACTCAGAACTTGAGAAAACATTTATTACATAGTGCAAAATGTGAGTTGATCTTTCACAGCATAATCCTAAACTGAATTACAACCATATTAAGGATGTTTATAAATTGTAAGATCTGATGTTTGGTATTGCTTATTTTCTTTTTAGTCTAGTTGTCTTTGTTGTTTGTTATGTTATTTCTTTGTAATCTGTTTCATGCTTGTGTATTTGTTGGTTGTACTAAATACAAATTGTCAAAAAAGGGCAAAAAATGTAAAAAAGAATGTACTTCATATAAGAGAGATAATTTATTTCACCAGACATATTAAAATAATAATTTCTAAAAAAAGAAAACAAGGGTGCAATTTCATTTAGGATCCAGTAGCACCTAAAGGACCAACAAAATTTGTGGCAGGTTGTGAGTTTTCATGAGTCACTGCTCACTTCTTCACATAAGAAGTGGAGCAGAGACTCACAAAATCTCATACCCTGCCACAAATTTTGTTAGTCTTTAAGACTCTGCATACCTGGGCCACTCCAGTTTGTATCCTGTCTTTTGCGCTGCACCTGTCTGAGTTACGAAACTGAAATCAGCAGGCTGACCCCGCATGCTGTGGAAATCCTACTCTTCACAGGATTGCACTGTCAGGCTCTTTTTGGAGTGTGAGGAGCAATTTTATTCTAATTCTTTTGAATAAGAAAAGAACACCCATTACATTTAAATTCATTGTTATTATTTCTTTTGCTTCCATTTATTTCAGTGAGAAACACATTTTCTAATTTATTTATTTATTTTGTTTCCAAACAAGCTAGAAGGAATTTTAAAGGATTATAATCCTCACCCATGGGATCCTCTGTGCCAAATAGGAAAAAGCATCCCCATTTTAGTGCATATCTATGTAGTCGCTCTTCTTGGTGTCCCTCCTGTTGCCTGGGAAACTAAAAGCCATAATAACGGTCAGATTCAAATGTTAAAATGAAATAACAGTTAGATTAGTTACATTAACTACATTAAAGAATGATCCTGGATCCCTTTGTTACTCTATGCAGCTGATGCTATCTAAATCTCCAGTGGGTCTAAGTAAATTGCTAAAGGTGTTTCAGAACTATTGCACTCGAGAGGGCTTGGTAATAAACTGAAAGAATCTAATGCTGTGGTCTTTTCAAGATCTTCTTGGCCCAAGTAGCTCAGTTGGAAACTGAATAATCAGCCAGTTGAGCAAGTGTCCCAGTTTTGTTATCTAGGTAGCTGGATCACCTTGGGCAAACCACAGCTCTGTCAGAGCCATTCTTCCAAGGACAGCTTCTGTCAGAACTCTCTCAGCCCCACCTACCTCACAGGGTGTCTGTTGTGGAGAGGGGAAGGGAAAGGAATTTGTACGCCACTCTGAGACTCCAAGTGAAGGGCGGGGTATACATTCAATTTCTTCTCTTCTTCTTCTTTTTCAAGCTCTCAGCCTTGGGAAGCTCTCAAAGATTGTGCTCTGCTTTCAGTGGCCAGTTCCTTGGTGGTGGTTTGTGTCTGGTCTTATTTTCATCAACTGATTTTCCCTAAATATTGGAGGGCTTTTCTTTTAGCCAGGCTAAATGCTTTCCTTTCTGCTGTTTTGGAAGGCAAATTCTGAGGAGTACTCTATTTGGATAGATTATATGCATATGTATATATGTATATGTTTACATTTTTATACCATCCTCTTCTGTATGGTCTTGGAACAGTTTACAATAAAACATTCCACAAGAAACATATGGGTCTGGGGTAACTGAAACTTTACCCATATTTTCTTTGATTGTGTGTTGACTGCCCCTTTGAGAAATCTGTGGATACAGCCAATGATATTTTCCAAGGTTTTCCTTGTTTCTGTGTCTTCCCTGTTAGCCAGTGCTAATACTGGTATCACTTTGCCTGTAGCTAAATTTCTGATAGCAGTGACTTCTATGGAAAGATGGAAATAGAGGATGGTATTTGGAATTTAAGAACAAGTGTATTTAGTTCTTATCCTAATGCACATCCCGTTTTTGACATATATGCTTAAGATCTTGGAATGGTACCTCGACAGTATTTAGGTTTTTTTCAGAATACCATTAAAGGGCCCTGAAAAATCCTGAAAATATTTGGGAATGTATCTAAATGCTTGGAGACCAGCATTTTAAGGCTACTCAGACTGTTTTTCTTCAATTTTATTGTTCCTGTATCAGTGTCTTCTTGCCAGGTCTTGGTATTGGCTTGCTCCTTTGGTTTGGCTTTGAGTGTCTGGTTTGAAATTGGTTCTGTTGGTCTTGCAAAAGCATCCCTTGATAAAGTTGTTTGGCTTGGATTCTCTGGTTTGACATTGGTTGTGTTGGACTTGGCAAATTGGCCTGTGGTTCTGCTGGGATTCTCTGGTTTCACATTGGTTCTGTTGGGCTTGATTGTTTGCTTTGCATTGGGAGGGTTTTGACCAGTGATTTCTTGCTCTTGCATGCTTTGCTATTGGCTTCTTTGCTCTGGGGAAAGCATGGATTTCCCCCAAAGAAAGTAGGATACCTGAGGGCAACATGTTCCATGGCCCACAGAATTCAACACCTTGACATAATCTTCTTGAAACCTGGAGGGTCTATAATGGACTGGCAAAATTAATTTCCATGCAACTTTGGTGTCCTTTGCTATAAAAGCCATTCTAGCCTCTTGGAAAGAGTCCCCCCTTATGGAATAATGGACCCAAATAATTTCAGAATTAAAAAAAGAAGACCAACTGTAGGATCAGGAATAGTAGTATTTATGCCATTCCTGAAATATAAGTGTAAAATACCATTTTTTTTCAAGTACACATCCTTAAGAAGATCTCATTCAGCCTTCTTACAATGTAGCAACAGAATTAAGGTAAATCCATCACTGAAAGCAAAGGCAAACAAGCATCTACTGAAGCATGATATGGTCAAACTGGAAGTCAATTTTGTTTTTACAAGCTTTCCAGAAGGGAAATGATGGTTTGTGCTGAAATCTGTGAACTCTTTGAACTGTACAAGCACATTCTGTGAATAGAGCCTGTCCAGATATAGCAATTACATTGACTCAGCCATGACAAACCAAGAAGTAAAAACAATAGTTGAAGATGGGTTTACATAATTCATCCGCATCTAATTGTGTTTCTTGAATCTAAGTTCTCATTAGTTGTGGAACCTGCTGGTTGTACACATTAGGAAGCTAAAGAGCCATTGCAATGTCCTTCCGCAGGCTATAGAAGGCTGAACTGAATGAGGTTTATTTTTTGCTTTTTGCTTTGAAGACACTCCAGGGACTTTGATGCCATAAATAGCAGTAGCATATGCATTTTTGCCTCTTGATGAGCCCATTCACAAATGCTTGGCCAACTGGGAACTGCTGTGCGGTGGAGAGAACAAAGACCATACTTGGTGCTATTATAGATCTGGGATTTCTTTTGCTTTGACGGTTTTAAAAAATTATAATGACTATGAAAATGCAGTGTTTTTCAATTGTCATAATTGGTATGAAAATAAATGAATTCCCCATTTAAACAGCCCCTGACAACCCATGTTATTCTTTCGCTTTGCTCTGGTTTCTTTTCTTATTGCAGCTTCTACCTCTATTGGTTTAACTTTCACAAGGCAGCCACCATTTTCCTAATGAAATGCATAGGGAGAGAGGGTCTGAGCTTCCTTAACTGACTGCATGCTGCAACCATTAAGATTACATATATATGTGAGGTATTCCAATCCTCAAGGCTATCCAGTGGAACTTTGCCTTCCTTTCTGACAGTTCCTGCCCAGCTGTGCCAATTTTCCCCATGCAGTAGGCTTGCTACTCTCCAAATCCATTGTCCAAGCAAATTTACCTCCAGATCTGCTGCTGCTGCGGCCTGTTGTTCCAGATGCCTTATGCTGTTGTTCCACCAAATGCCCTTGCCTTGTCAGTCTCCTTCTTCTTCATGATACTGTTCTTCAAGTGAAGTGGCTGCAATGCTATCTGTGTTACCACTGGAAATCTATCCTATCAATTCTCCTATAGACTTTAATGTTAAACATGGGTGCCTTTCATTGCCCCCAAAGAGGCCCTTTTATTCTATATGTTTGAAATTTGGCAATGGGTTGTACTTGAGGACCCTTCCACCCCATGAGTTTTGTCTAATCTGGGTGAGAAGCCATGAAGGTACAGACCCTAGAAAGGAGGCTGGGGTGTGCCTTTCACTGACACCAATGGGAAATAACAGTGGCACAGAATTATGGAAATGAAACAACAATAATGAAAAAAAAAACAATAACAAAACAACCCAATAATGAGACAGCTCCCTTTGGAATTAATAACAAAAATGAAAGAAATAAAAAGAAGCTTGCATGTGCAAGACTACCTACAAATATTATAAATAAAATTTAGAACACCAGCAATGAAAATAGTCAAAATGTGAGGGAGGACTCATGATAAAAAGAGCTGAAAATATTTAACAGCGCTTGTCAAAATCAAATAACTTAGCATGTTGTCTATTGTACACTGTCCTGAGCCCTATCTAAGGAATGGACAGTATATAAATTGAATTGGTCCCTGACCCTAAAGACATCTGGCTGTCCTTGACCAGAGCCACAGCCTTCTTGGCCCTGGCTTCGACTTCATGGAACTCTTTGCCAAAAACCACCAGGGCCCTGGGGGACTTAATGAAGTTCCACAGGGCCTGTAAGGCAGAGCTGTTTCACCAGGTCTTTGGTTGAGGACAGCGACAATTACATCATAGCCAGCACCCTCCTCCTCTTTGCCTTCTTTTCCCCTCCATTCTTGTGAAGGCAATGCCCTGAGGGTACTAAGGTTCTTTGACTTGTGTGGCTAGCCAATTGAAACACATACAGGGAGATTTTAATCCAGGCAGCAAATAGATAGAAAAGATTTTATTCAAATAAGGGACACCATACAGCCAAAAGTTCAGCTCAGATGTCCAGTGAGTAACAGCAAGGATCTGGCTTATATGCTTTTGTTGCTCCTCCCAACCTTACATCACCACTGACATCATTTACAGATATTCAGTTTGGTTTTCTTTATTTCAACAATCATTAATTATACTTTTGACAAACAAGATACTACTTGGTTGCATTTCAAACTTACAGTGCAGGTGGGTGTCTTGTTAAAAGTGATTTATGTATCTGCTTGGCTGTTTCCCCAGACTGGTTCACCTTTGAATGAACTAGGCTGAGTTCATTCTCAGTATAAAATCTAACTGTTCTTATTACAAAAATGGTTCCTTTATATTGATATATGCATATATGTGTATAAAAGCACTCTTAATAACTTTTTGTGAGCTATGTCTACTAAAAATATATGAAGCATACATTGAATTACAAACTTATAGTAATATTTTTTTAAAAAAATTAAACCCCTGACATGTACCTTCTAATGTTCCAAAGCCTCCTATAACATAAAGCTTTTATAGATATCTTGATTTCACCTATTATTCTTCATTTTGATCCATCAGAAGATTTTTGCTGATTTTTTAAAAATATTAAATCTGAATTAAGTTTTTGGTTTTGTAAAACATGCTATTTAACTTTGGTCAGTAGGGGTCCTTCTTATATAACAAATTCTGCATTCTTAATTAGCCTTTTTAATTGAAGAGGATCTGTGATTGATATCTTTGGTTTCTGGCTGAACGCTGACCTGACTGGCCATGTTCCCATTCTCTGCTTGTTAGCAGTTTACTAGTCTCAAGCAGAGAATTAAGAATTTAGCTAGTTTTCTCTTCTTATGACCATTCAATTATATTTACTCTTTAACAGTTATTCTTTGCTATAGACAAAATATTAAAAATTATGTTTTAACTTTTAAAAGCATACAACAAATCAGAAATAAGATTTTTCCAAACTTAAATTCTTTTCCAGAGAGCACAATTGTACCTTTTCTCAACTCAATAAATCATCTTGACATCTTATTAACAATCGAGCATCTTCCTGGACCAATTATTTCCTTTCACTGTATTCTTTTGCCAGTTTAGTTCATTAAGTATATATGGCTGTTTCTCTATGCAAGTAAACAGTCTTTTTGCCTCAAAATAATAAGCTGCTGAAAGGCAGAAATATATATATAAGCTTAAGGTTTCCAATGACAATATTAGTATGTTAAAGCATTTTAAACTTAAAGAAAAAGAGTTTAGTTTAATTTTCTCTTATTTAAAATCAAACCATTATGAACTTCTGAACTCATTTCTTTGAAGTAGCAAGCTTGAATGTAGATCTTCAGTATGACAGCTCATTATTGTGGTGAACCGTACCATCCTAATTAAAAAGTTTACTGATGTTTTCTGGGGCTGGAACACCTGTTCATTAAGAAATTCCTTCTTTGTCAATTAAATAAGACTTAAAACAGCTGTTTTTAACAATTCTGTTTAGTTATTATTAGCTTACCAGTCTGTCTTTTCCCAAAGAACCCCTGGTATCTCAGCAATAATCAATAGATTATCATTTGAACCTCTGAGCTTCCTCTATGCTTGCTTTGTCCCTCTCCTTGCCTGCCTTGAACTAAAACCAAGAAATCAAGATATAATAACTCAGTTAACTCAGGAGATATTTCTGTACAGCAAAAGTGGCAGAATGTTTTACATTCATCAATGTTACCTGTAGATGAGATTGTGGTGTTCCTTCATCCTACTAGTCTCTCCTGGATGCTTCTCCATTGTCTTGCTGGGAGCCCTGCGGCCTCCCCAAGCCTTAAATTTATTTATTTATTTCATTAGATTTGTACCCCACCCTTCCAGCAAAGCCGACTCAGGGCAGCTCCCACAACAGTGCAAACAATACAATATAACAACACAATATACAATATAAAATCCAATAAAACACAGATTTAAAACCATAACAATACAACATGTTAAAGTGCTAGCATGCTTCCTCGGTCTCCATTAGATGTCCCAGGCACTCAGGTCAGGCTATACTCAAAGGACCCCAGGGTTGGGCTCTCTCTCTAGTAGCAGTGGTGGTGGCAGCTCCGAACGTCTGGCGGAAGAGCTCCGTTTTACAGGTCCTGCGGAACTGGAATTGGAAGTGGGGGTAGAGTGTGTTGTTTCACCTTGTTCTTGTCTTCCACAGGCAGCAGCTCTTGCAGCCTTGAGCTGAACTTGCTTCTCTCCAGCCATCACTGGGTGTCTCCCTTTTAATTTCTCTTGTATCCACCCCTTCCTCAAAGGAACCCAATCCTGGACCTGGTTCTGCCCCAGCCGGTGCCTTGGCCAGTCCTAGGTCTAAGAGGCCAGTGGCCTTCATTACTTCTTGGCTCTTGCCCTGCCATCCTCTCACTCCTGCCTCACAACCAGGCAGGATAGCCAGCAGGGAGGGTTCCTGAGTCTCTGGGTTCTTCCTACCTTGCCCTGAGCTTGCCCTCCCATTGCCTCCAGCAAGCTCAGCCTCTTGGCTGGACTGTCGCCTTCTGGAGCTTGACCCTGGGCCATCATCCCTCTCTTTGCCAAACGAGGGCCTGCCCCATCAGTCCTGACTTTGCTGCTGGCCCTGTTGGGTGAGGCTGCTCTCTGCTGCTTCAGCCTCTGCCCCATTGGGAAAAACATGCCCAGGTAAGTCTTCAGCAGTGTGGGTGGGTGAGGCAGTCCCCAGTCTGGAGCTCTTTCTGGGCTATGACAGTGAGTCATAGTTTTTTTAAAAAAAATTTAAAAAAGGATATAAACAGAAATCATTCCTTTATATGGACAACCAGTCATGCACAGTTCATAATTTCTGGCATCTGCTGTGTGGAGATGCATCAAGAATCTGAGTATTCAATCTGCGGATATAGGCAGTGATAATATATGGCTTATGGTCTCCTTGATATCACCTCCCTCTCACATGCTCTGCCCACATCTTCCACATCTAAGTGATGTGCCAAACTGCTCTATGTGTGCCAGAGTGACAGAAGGCTGATATCAGTTTCCATCATGCTGTCCTTGGACACTTCAAACATATGGTTGGCTACGGTCAGGAGACAGAAGGCTGAATGAGATGGGTTACTCGTTGACCAAACAATAATCCTTGTACAAGCTTTTAGAAACTTGACTGGGTGATTTTCTTTCCTGAATGAATGCAAGTTGTATTGAAGGGATTGTTCTCAAGGGCAGATCTAAGTGTGGAATTATTATTACTATTTCTTTCATTTCAATTCACCAAAGAATTTCCAGGCCCATTTCCAATTTAAAAAAACAAACCAATGACAACAAAATAAATGCAACAAACAACCATACAGATGTCAAGAAAGCAGTAACAAAACAGGCAAAATATGATATAAACACATGAAGCTACCTCATATTGAGTCAGATCAGTCTTGCCTACTCTGACAGCCAGGGATTCTCTGGTCTGAGTTCTCCATGTCTTTCACATCGCCTATTGGTTAATTGTTTGGGGTGGAGATGCTGGGACCTTCTTCATACAGTTCTGATGCTAGACCACTGAGGCACATTCTCTCCTTTACATTTGGGGAAGGGATGTGTATATTTGAAGGAGCCTTACCAGGCCTAGGGAAATAATTAGGTTTGCCAACTCTAGCATGGAAAATTCTTGGGGATTTGCCTGGGGAGAGCTAGAGGTGCCAGCTCTGGACTAGAAAATTCATGGAGATTGGGGGGGGGGGGTGGAGCCTGTGAAGGGTGGGTTATAGAGAGGGAGGGACCTCAGCAGGATATAATTCCATAGATTCACCCCCTAAGGCATCCATTTTTCCTCAGGGGATTGACTTCTGTAGTGTGGGGATCAATTGAAATTCTGGGAGATCTCCACGCCCTGTCTGGGGGTCGGTAACCTTAGGGAAAGCAGAGTTTGGGGAGGGGCATTTGCTCAGCAGAGATGTGACGCTCTAGAGTCTGGCCTCTGAAACTGCCATTTCCTCAGTGTATTGATCTCAGTAGTTTGGGGATAAGTTGTAACTTTGGGAGAACTCCCAGCCCCACCTGAAGGTTGGTCACTCTTGAAATCATGACCTACTCTGCTGCTCACAAGGGCATACTGTAATTTACAAAGTTTTTGTGAGAGAAATCTCACTGCCAGTTGAAATGGATTTTAATTTGACAGGAGGAAGACATTTCATTATTAATATGGCATGGAATTATCCTCCCAGAATTTTGGCCTTCAAGGGGGGTGGGGGGGTTGTAATAAAAAATAAAATAAAACCCTGCATCATTAATCATAACCGGTGAGTGGACTTAAAATAAAGCACCCAATGGCTTTGATTCATTAGGCAGTGATGACTGGAGCAACTGTAAATAAGCCGAGTTCATGCAGATGGAATGTCAGGCGGTTGCCAAGACTCCTCTGCCCAGCCCAGCCAAAGGACTCACTGACAGACAGTTTATCAGTTCAACACGGAGTAGGATGAGCCATGTGGCTTTATCTTGCAGGCCTTTTATCTCTCATTGTACATCAGATACAGTGGGTGACACACTCCCTCCTTGGAACAGCTAGCACAAGGCTCGGGTATTCCTATTCATCCATTGCACCAGCTCGCTATACAGTGTCACAGGCATTGTTTTCGTGCTGCCATTGAGAGCTAAATACTTCAAAGGGTAATTCAGGCATTTTGGCTTTTTGCTTTTCAGAAGAACAGGATATCTAATAGCCTTTCAGCTGTCCTCATACAGAAAGCACCGATGACACATCTTAGTTGACAAGCACTGCTCTTACGAAACCTCTGCTGGGTAGGGGTGAGGGACCGTTCCCGCTATAGTGTCTTTCTATGACAGTTTTGTCAACAGGTTAAGTTCTCCACTGTTGTGTATCTCCTTCACTTTAATTCCTCCTTTCTCCCTGGGACCCAAGGCAAATTACAAGTATGATTTAAAAAAAACACACTTTTCTGTCATTCAGTGAGAGGATAACAAAATATGGTAATATTTTCTTTGTATTGTGTACTTACATTGTATGGTGTTGAGACATGATTTATACACCTTTTATACGTTCAGGTGGGTAGCTGTGTTGGTCTGAAGCAGCAGAACAAAGTTTGAGTCCAATGGCACCTTTAAGACCAACAAAGGTTTATTCAAGGTAAAAGTTTTATTTAAGGTACATGCACACTTCTTCAGATGCATTACATACAGGCAGAGAGAGGGTATGTGGGGGGGCAGTAGTTGCCAGGAATGGATAGTGTGAGTCAAGATGCTCACATCATTAGTGACTTACAACTTCTACTGGATAATGACAATTCTCATTCACAAGTACTGGGGGCAAACCTTCTCTTGCCCAGATAGCTCCCCAATCTCAAACAACTCCTCACGCACAATAATACAGCATCTAATTTGAACATGGACACTAATACCAGAGCTTGCAATAAACCCAGATGCCAACTTTGCTGCCACATACACCCAGACAACACATTCACCTAACAACATCAACTGCACCATTTCAGACATTCATATGTTCATCTTCTAACATTGTATATGCCATTAAATGCCAACAATGCCCTTCAGTTCTCTCCACAGGGCAAACAGGTCAAACCCTATGTCAAACAATAAATGGACACAAATGTGACATCATGAATCACAAAACTGAGAAACATGTAGGAGAACATTTCAGCCTCCCAAGTCACTCAATGAGGGACCTCAAAGTAGCTGTTTTATTGCAAAGGAATTTCAGAAACCGACTGGAATGGGACATTGCTGAGTTACAACTTATTATAATACTCAGGACAATGGAACATCCAGGGTTTAACATAGATGTCGGCTTCTTATCCCACTACACATGCTAAGTCACTCAGTTCTTGCTTATACCCAGAATTAAATGTTTTTGGTTTTAAGTTGCTACTGGACTCAAACTCGGTTTTCACACCTCTTGTTAACTCTTTTGTTATCTGTATTCCAATTTGCTGGTCTGCACAGGTCTTACCAAATGTGTTATTCCAATCTTAGCTGTATTTCTTGCTGAGCTATTTTGACTCTAATTAGCCCTTCCTGGCAACTACCCCCCCACCTATATGTCAAATTTGAGGAAATCTGTTTCAATGTAACTAAGAAGTGTGCATCTATACATGCTAAGTCTCTCAGTTCTTGCTTATACCCAGAACTGAATGTTGTTGGTCTTGGAGGTGCCACTGGACTCAAACTCAGTTTGTTAACTCTTGTATTCATATGTTAATTTATTGCTATTCACAGATCTTACCAATCACTCTAATCCAATATCAGCTATAATCGCCCAGTTACTTATTTATTTTGACACATGAAAGCTTATACGTTGAATAAAACTTTGTTGGTCTTAAAAGTGCCACTGGTCTCAAACTTTGTTCTACCTTTTATATGTATCATCTATGCATATGTACAGTGCAGATTTTATTCACACACACAAACTGCATGCACAGAAAGAAATGTAAAATTGTGTGAAAATGCAGATTTGCTTTCTGCAAAAGAGGAGTATGTTTAAAAGGCAGATCTGGATACAAATGACAGGAATGAGAAATTCATCTCTTCTCAGGATTGCCAACTCTGAGTTGGGAAATTCCTGGCAATTTTTGGGTGGAGCCTGAAGAGGGTGGAGTTTTGGGTGGGGCTGGAGCTCAGCAGGCATTTAAAGCCATAGATCTCAGACTCCTGCAACAATCAGATCCAACAACTCTCTTCTTCAGAACTGTAGTTTATTGGTACAATATTGGCAGAGCATCTACATTTCAGGATCTGTGTTAAGACTAAAGAAAAAGGCATGGGGATGTGAGATATACCAAGTTTGAAGGGGCACCCCGATGGCGCATAGCCAATCAAGGCATCAGGAATAGCCCGCCAGAACTAATGGGCTGGAGGGAGGAATGGTTCCCAAGAGAATGTGTTACAACCAGACTCTCAAGGTCAAGCATATAAAACATATAGCTAACAGAGCACTGTCAGGCAAGGAAGAAATGAAAGTTAAAATACCAGGCAGGGATCTCCCCCCCCCTCACACAGCCAAACAGCAGCTAGCTGACAATAGGTTCTGAAGCTGCCATTTTTTTCTACTGTAGTCTGGAGATCAGGTTTGATTCCAGGAGAATTCCAAGCCTCACCTGGAGGTTGGTAACCTTGTCTCTGCTGCTGGGCACAGTGCAGAGATTTTATGCTGCTTCTTATTGTAAGGTTTTTTATACTTTTTGGTGTGTGTGGGTCTTATGTGTGAGGGTATATTTTTGTTAGCATTTGTATTTGATTTTTTTAATTGTTTGTTATAAGCCAGTAGGAACAGAAACTGAGACAGTGGGATCAAAATGTAGGGAAATAACTAAATGACTTCACAACATTAAAATGCCAATTAAGAGCACAGAGTCTTCCAGATTAAATTAAGGACCTTCCCTTTCTGGAAAGTCTTCCAGTCTAGCAAACTGAGCTGTTGTGAGAATGCCATCAGGACTAACACCAAAGTAGTGGTATGGTCCAAACTAGGAATCTTTCTCTTGCACTTTAACTGATCCGGCACTTTAGGAAAATGAACAACTCATTGTTTATGTATGTTTTATGTATGTTTTAACTATATTTTATATATGCATTTTATGTAAGCCACCCTGAGCCTGCCTTGGCAGGGAGGGCGGGGTATCAAACAAACAAACAAACAAATAAATGAATAAAAACATTGGCTTGATATTGGAACAGCACTTACTAAAGTTTATTCCTCTATGTTTTTAGATGGTTCTCAAAGCAAGGATCTCAGGGTGCTAAGGTTCTTTGACTTGTGTGGCTAGCCAATACACCACACAGTGAGACAGACAATTCCAGGCAGTAAAGGGTAGAAAAAAAGTTTTATTTGAATAAGGGACATAATACAGCCAAAAAGTCAGCGCAGATATCAAGTGAGTAATAGCAGGGATCTGGCTTATATGCTTTTCTTGCTCCTCCCAACTTTACATCACTGTTGACATCATTTTCAATTGCTCAGTTTGGTTTTATTTGTTTGAACAAGCATTTATCAAGTATTTGACAAACAAGAGGCTACATGGCTGCATTTCAGCCTTACAATGCAGGTGTTCATCTCATTAAAAATGATGAATGCATCTTTGGCTGCTCACCCAAACTTGCTTTGCCTTTGAATGAACTTTTACACACAAAGGGACTGAGTTAATTTTCAGGATAAAATCTATGGGCTCTATTACAAAAATGGTTCCTTTATATTGATGTTTGTGTGTGTGTGTGTGTGTGTATATATATATATATATATATATATATATATATATGTATGTATAACAGCATTCTTAATGCCATTTTATGGGTTATTTCTACTATATATATATAAAGGATACATTGAATTATGGAAAAATACAAAATTATAGCATATTTTAAAACATTAAACATTTTTATGCACTTTCTAATGTTACAAAGTGGCCTATGGCATAAAACTTTTGTAGATACATTGAATCCACCTATTATTCTTCATCTTGATATATCAGATTTTTATTGAATTTTATAAAGCTTTTTAAAACTAAATTAAAACTTCTAGTTTTGTAAAATATGCTGTTTTACCTTGGCCACTAGGGGTCCTTCTCATATAATATGTTCTGCATTCTTAATTGACCTTTTAATTAGCCTTTTTAATTGACAGGTGCCCATGATTGATCTCAATGACTTCATAAATGTCTGGAAATATTTGGCCATTTCACAACTTCTTGCTTGTTAGCAGTTTGCTAGTCTTAAGCAAATTTACTTATTGGTGAATTAAGAATTTAACTAGTTTTCTCTTTTTTATAAACATTCAGAAATATTTTATATCATAAGCTTTCATTCTCATCCACAGACAAAATATAAAAGTTGTGTTTTAAACACATAAGGAAAGGGTTTTTTTGGGTTAAATCTCTTTACAGAAAGTATAATTGTACTTAACTCAATTAATCATCTTGACACCTTCTTTAATCAATTATAAAATTCCTTTTCACTGTGCATCACCTACCAGTTCATTAAAAGTATAACTATTTCTCTAAGCAAGCAAGCAAACAAACAGTCCTTAAAATAATAAGCTGTTAAAAGGCAGGTACATTGCTTATAGATTGCTTTAAGATTTCCACTAATTCAATATTTAAAGCATTTTAAACTGAGAGTTTAGTATGATTTTTTCTTATAGCTAAAGCTACTTGAAAGATCATAACCCAGGTCTTTTTGAAGCAGACAGTTTGATCATAAATCTCCACGATGACAGGTCATTATTGCCGGACTGTACTGTTCTAATTAAAAAGTTGATGTAAAAACACCTGCTTTCATTAGGGAATTCCTCTTATGTGAATTAAATTTAATATAAAACACCTGTTTCTACAATTCTGCTTAGTGGTTAACAATTTGCCAGCTTACTTCTGGGAAATCCCAAAGTTTTCTCTGGAATCCCAGCAATAATCAATAGATTATTACTTGAACCTACTGTTATGACATTTTTTGTTGATTTTATCATGTACTTGTTGCCTTAGCTGCCTTAAGGACCATTGAGTGGACATATAGTCTAAAAATCTCCTAAACAAATAAGCTCCTTGGTCTCAGATCTTCTAGGACCTTAAAGGTTAAAACTAGAACTTTGAATTGGGCTTGGAAACTAGAGGATATCTAATGTGGTGGATTCAGAACTGAAGTAATAAGCCCCAAATGACTCAACCCTGTTAAACATTGAACAGTTGCATTTGGGAGACTTTTCAAAGGCAAGCTACATCCAATCATCCCAATGCAGTGAGATGATCCACATGTGAAATGTGGATCATTTCATCTGGGCCCACTGAATTGGCTGGAAAGAGCTCCAGTGTGGATAGATCTGAGAATGTATTTTTGTTGAAAGGGCATTAGTTTAATCTGGCTCACAGTTATGTCTCCAATAAAGGCAACCTACACACATATATTTATAACCTTCCCCCACCCCCAAGATTGATTATGGGCAAATATTATAAAAGACATTCTATTATAAAGTAACTATAAAGGCCAAGCATTGGTAGATAATCTTCAGAACCAACAGGTTGAAATTAAATCACAAGAATTTTTGGTTAAACATTAGGAAGAACTTCCTGACAGGTAGAGCAGTTCTTCAGTGAAATAGGCTTCCTCAGGAAGTGATGGGCTCTCCTACTTTTGAGGTTTTCAAACAGAGGCTAGATGGCTATCTGACAGCAGTGCTGATTCTGTGAACGTAGGCAGATCATGAGAGGGAGGGCAGGAAGGGTTGCATCAGTGCTTAGTTCTCATGGCCCTTTCTTACATTAAGCTGTCACCTCTGACTGGGGTAGGGTACACAGAACAAAGATTATTTAGCCATCAGGTAGATAAAGTCAAAATAGGCCTTTTGCTGGTGTTCCTATCTGCTGATGTAAGGTGGCAGGCACAAGGGACAGGACCCTCTTTGTCATGGCACCTTGGTCTGGTTGAGTATTATGTCTTACATGAAGTCCCCCTGGACTTTTATTAGTCTCCATCCTGCCTTCCTATTTTACAGTATCAGTTTTATAACTCTGTACTGGTTTATTATCCTCACAGTGCAATACTAAACAGAATTACACCTCTCTAAACCCATTAGCTTCAATTGGCCTACAAGCCTGTAACTCTATTTAAGTTTGCATTGTCAATTGATTGACAAAGGTTGTAAATAAATGTTAGAATAACCTTTTAAATCTGATGAGCTTTGGCTGGCAGTGGCTGTATCCAAATATTTTGAGGTCTTTTTAATCTGCTGGGTTTTTAGATTCAGCATGGGTCTGTTTATTTTGTGCTGCTTGAAGCCTTGGCAGGAAGGCCACATTGAGTACTTTTGTTGATGCGGTGGGATAACAGACTTTGAAATAAATATATAAAGAATGTGTTTAGCTCCCTTCTAGTTCTGTGATTCTATTATGCTGTGATTTGATGGTCATGTTCATAAGGGCTCTTCAGTAATGTTATGCTACTGGAATTGCTGTTGAATGTTCTCTGACATTTATATGGTTTGCTTTTGATCAGCCATAATTTATTGTGAAACTGCTGGTTGAAGATTCAGCAGTAGTTTCTCCTGAGCTGCTTGAAAGAGAGCTCATATATATTAATTTAATTACACCTTGCTTTTTTCCCCAGTTAGGTTTACCAGATTGCCTGTCGTGGCAGACAACCTCCCACCCCCTCATCCCAGCTCCCGACCTTGCTAATGTAACAGTGGGAGAAAAAAAGTTCTGGTTGAATGCCCAGATGTGAAGTTGCACAGGGTGCAATGCTCTAGGGATTTTTCAAATCACTACTATAGTTATCATGGAGACTGAGGGAATTCCTATAGCATTGCAGATGCTGCAACATCACTACTGGATGCTCAACCAGTGTTCGTGACATATACCTCTTCCCACACTCCAGCCCCAAAATGCTCCCAGGGATTCCCTTCAGAGGGCTGGCAACTCAATCCTCAGTGGGAACCTACAGAAATTTACAACATTATTCTTCCCTTCTCCATTTTATTGTTGAAATGACCCTGTCAATCAGGTTGAGAACAAATGACTGGCCTGAGATCACCCACCAAGCTTCTATGGTGGAATGGGAATTCAAACCTGAGTCCAGTTCATAATGGGCTTGCCAAAGAGCCAAGCCTCCCCAACACCATATGTATTCCTTTCCATTTTTACCCAGGCTTACTTGTCAACAGATATCAGAAATTACAATATAGAGCCTCCATTAGGCCTTTTTTACTGTCGTAGTAGCATCTCAAATGCAAGAAGCCAGAACAAATATAGTTCCCATGGCTTGTTAAATCACTAATGGGACATCAGAAGGCATAAGAACTACACTCTCCATAATGTCGTGTTCCCATCATAGTGTTAAGGCAGCACATTAGGCTCTGCGGCATAATGAGTTCTGAAGGAAGGAGGCAGAGGAGGGGTGTGTGAGAGGAGAAGAGGAAGGGTTGGAGGGATGGTGCCCAAACTTTGGAATAGTTTTTGAGTAAACAATGATTTATTTTCAGATATTGGAGAGAAATCTGAGCCCATTGTGGGTTGTGTGGCTGGAGCTGTCCTATCAACACTGAGAGAAGGAAAGGCTATATACAGTCACAGGGTGGATGGTTCAGGAACACAGTGCAACTCATTCTGTCATCTTGAGCAGTAAGTTATAACAATAATTCTGTCTTCCTTTTCAAACATGCTCAATGTAAGAAAGTAGGGGATGTCCTCTACTTTTCCTTCCCTACCTAGCAACGAAACCAAGAAAACTAGTGGCAGATTATTCTTCACTGAAAGACCAGAATCAGGAGCACAGACATGGTGTACTATGCCACAGTTATTGTCACCCATATTATGTGTAGGTCAAACTGCATATTGGGATTCAGTAACTTCAGCTGGTTCAGGTAGAGATGCCAGCCTTCAGATGGGGCCTGCAGAATTCCCAGATCTCCAGATTACAGAGATCAGTTCCTCTGGAGAAAATGGCTGCATCGATGGATTTATAAAACAGATAAAAGAAAGAACCTCTTTACCCAAAGAGTGAATAACACATGGAATTCACTGCCACAGGAGGTGGTGGCAGCTACAAGCATGGACAGCTTCAAGAGGGAATTGGATAAACATATGGAGCAGCGGTCCATCAGTCACTATTAGACACAGGGTACAGAAACACTCAGTCTGAAGCAAGTGATGCTCTGTATTTTTGGTGTTTGGGGGGGCAACAGTGGGAGGGCTTCTAGTGTCCTGGCCCCACTGCTGGACCTCCTGATGGCACCTGTTAAGAACATAAGACCATAAGAGAAGCCAATGTTGAATCAGGCCAATGGCCCATCTAGTCCAACACTCTGTCACACAGCAGCCAAAATATACCAGGTGCCATCAGGAGGTCCAGCAGTGGGGCCAGGACACTAGAAGCCCTCCCACTGCTGCCCCCTCCAGCACCAAGAATAGAGTGCAGCACCTGCCCCAGACTGAGAGTTCCCATCTATACCCTGTGGCTAATAAACATATGGAGCAGAAGTCCATCAGTGGCTATCTAATTCCCTCTTGAAACTGTCCATGCTTGTAGCTGCCACCACCTTCTGTGGCAGTGAATTCCATATGTTAATCATTCTTTGGGTGAAGAAGTACTTCCTTTTATCTGTTCTAACCCGACTGCTCAGCAATTTCATGGAGTGCCCACGAGTTCTTGCATTGTGAGAAAGGGAGAAAAGTACTTCTTTCTCAACCTGCTCAATCCCATTCATAATCTTATAAACCTTGATCATGTCACCCCTCAGCCATCGTTTCTCCAAGCTGAAGAGCCCCAAGCGTTTTAACCTTTCTTCATAGGGAAGGTGTTCCAACCCTTTTATCTTTCTAGTTGCCCTTCTCTGCACTTTTTCCAATGCTATAATATCCTTTTTGAGATGTGGCAACCAGAACTGTACACAGTATTCCAAATGAGGTTGCACCAATGATTTATACAGGGGCATTATGATACAACATTATCAACTGTCATGGTTTTATTTGGCCATTGTGTGACAGAGTGTTGGACTGGATGGGCCATTGGCCTGATCCAACATTGGCTTCTCTTATGTTCTTATACCTCATTGAGCTCCTTTCTCTCTCTGAACCCTGCCCTTCTCAGGCACTACCCCAAATCCCCAAGAGTTTCCCAATCAAGAGTTGGCAATCCTAGCAGCAGATTGGAATCTATTTGTGGTTTAAGCATATCTCTAGGGACTGATCTATATTAAGTAAACTGAGTCAGTTGCTTTTGGTCACAGGTTTTTTTTGTGCAGGTGGGGGGGACCTCATTCTTACTTATGTTATTCTTGCTTGTCCAATACTTCTGCCTGCTGCTAGCAAGTGTGGTCAGGAGTGCTATACTACAAGTCTTTGTGAATATGACCAACTTTCCAGCTTGAGCCCACGTTCACACTATGATAATATGAACATAAGGAAGCAAACTTCCTTGTGCTGCCTGTTGCTCCTGTGCTAAAGGGACTGCTAGCTTCTACATCCAGATTAAGGGAATGTGCTCAGTCTGGGCAGTGACCCACACAAATGGCTTGGGTTTACCTTAGGGAAGAGACAATTTCCTAACTTCCTTTCTCTTATCATTATAAAAATTTACTCTGCATGGCATTTCATTCTTCTTTCCAATTTGAGTAGCAGCATTTCCAAAATTAATTGTGGAACTGGAGCATGTACAATTCTCTACAGATTACTTCTGTGTCTTTTCTCTCTTGTATATTATGATACGCAAGTATGTATTAACAAAACACTGCAAAAAAGCAATCTTGATGAGACTGTATGACTGAATCAAAATTGTTTTTGTGTGGTGTTTTATTGAAGCACACATGCAGACCCAATACAGAATGTACATATGTAATCTTCTTTACACAGTTAGGAAACAGAACAGTGTCAAACTTCTACTGCACTATTTCTACTTTGAAAACAAGGCTTGGTAATTCAGTTTTCCAAAATCTGGGCAGAAATTTAGATAAGAAGAATCTCAGAAGTATTCTTATTTTACCTTTGAAAGTTTAAAACTAAAACAAAGCTGCTGTTGATTGATTCTTGTCCATAAATTACATAATATTGTTCAGTTGACTGAAACCTGGGAAGAAACTTTTTTCACTTCTTAAGCAAGTTACGAAGTATGTTTATGTTTCAAATTCTCATTAAATGACATGCTCCTTGGGAAACCTCATAATCTGGCTCCCAGCTCACTGGAGCTCTTAGTGAACCCTAGACAACTGGAACAGACAAAGCCAAACTTTGTGCAAAGGGAAAAATAATGTGTTCTACCCAACATTCTTCCTGTAGAAACTGAAATAGAATATTCCACATGGGTTCATGTGAATAACTCTTGCTCTATATTTTGAATCTCCTTCTGTAAACTGAAAAAAGGAGAGTGCATCAGTTTTCAATATTCTTTTAAAATATCTTTTTACAACAAGATTGACAGTTTGGGGAGTTAGAAACCTTGTTTTTGTTTAAAAGATATGAGCTTTCCCCCAGTTTCTGATACTGATGCATGTAGTGACATTTGGAAGCTAGGAATATTTTATATTTTTGCCCACAGATGTAGGTCTTTGCTTTTTATTCTGAGCTTTATAGATTCTCTGGTATGGGGCATACAAATTGTATGAATTTTCTGTTATTTTTATACAGTATTTCTATGTACAATGTTTATTTATACACAGAGAAACATATATCACAAATGCTGATTAATTGATGCACCAATAATATTAAAAATGTGATCCTTTTTTAGGGAAAACTGGGTGTGAGATAACAGAAAATAGCATCAAAATAAAGAATCCTGTGTTTGAGTAACATGTGGGAGAAGTGAAACGGATAGAGAGGTTTTCAGGTTTGAATAGCAGTGGTTAGAAATTCAAAATCATCCCTTATAAACTTGTAAACTTGACTCCTCAGATCCTTAGTCCAATCTCCTGTGCACCCCCTTGTCTTCAACATAAATACATCAGGGTGGATTCCAAATATCATTAGCAGAAGCCAAGGAGCATTTCTACCAATAAACAATGCTAGTGGTAATCAGTGGAGAAACTGTTTTGGCAGCTACTACAGTGTGGAGCTAGGCTCTCCCATGCTTTTATCAGGGTGCTTCACTGCAGTAGCTATGGATGGGATGGGGACAGGATGGGAGTAAGCTGGATGTTCATGCCAGTGAGGCTTGCCTTCCTGCCCTCATTCAGCAGTGCACCTAGGACTTGGAGGGCTTTGCCAGATGCACCAGACCTAGGAGAGGGGCTCTTGTCTCATACCTGTCACGGCATTATTGAAGAAGGCTGACCTCTGGTTTCAGTCTCCTTTTGTATCTATCAGCTGGAAGACAAGGAGATTGTTGGAGGAAAATTATGGGAACAGCAGCTGCAAAAACATCTGCAATCACTGCAACCTTTCAGCATGTTCCTACAGCTGTGCTCCTGATTCTTCCTGTGGACTCATCTCGACCAGTAAGTAAGAATGGCTTGGCTTAGAGAACCTCCAACCTGCTTGGCCCCTGGTGGGCTGAGGGCAGAGGCTGCTGCTTTCATGTTGCCCTGTCAGTGCACTGATGCCTGGCTCTGAGTGGCCTGTATGTTGCAGACCACATTGCATGATTCATCATGCAACTGTGGGCATTATTATTTCTCTAGTGACTAGTAAATGTACTCATGGTGACCCCCTTGTCTTCTAAATTTCCTGACCATGTTCCATACTAATGTCTCCCAAGGCAAACAGCTTTAATCACAAATCAGGATTTTACAGTATTTGAGGTAGAGTAAAACAAAACAAAAGAAGCACTTTCTATTTTTATCCCTGTTCCCCCCCCTCCCCCTTGCCTGCTAATTTCAATGACAAAAGACCAAGGAAGAAATGAATTGCATGAAAGGAAACATCAATTAAATCTTCCTCAGAAAACTGGAAAGGGGTGGGGGGAGGATGGAAGTCTAATGCAAGTGTCAACTTGTTCCTTGTATACACAAGTACTTAATAACTAGAGAACGTTTTGGTCGGAGAATGATGTTTCAGCTCCGATACCAGAGAAAATCAAAGGGTGGTGAACAGATTTTGAAATCTACAGGAAGCTAATCTGGTGGTGCTGCTGAAATTAACTCTTCAGTGCTATTAGGGTCAATCTATTTCCTTAGAGGGTCTCTGAGCAATCAGCAAAAACTCAGCTTTGTGGAATCTTATATGATAGCAAGATATGGGGTTGGATAAATAAGCAGTTTCTACAGATTTCTCCTTTCGTCTGCTGAACCCCTGTGGGTCATTTCTCAGGATCCCCTATCTCCCAGGAGCAGCATTTCATGGAGATTAGTGGGCTGCAGCAGGAGGCAGGAAGGTCTGTTCCAGCGACAAAATTTTTAGTCTGGATCCAATCCATGGCATATCAATTTTCATGTAGCTTCAGTTTATGCTATTATTAGCATAATGATGCTATCTGCTCTTTTAACTAGGGGGGGAAAATAACACTGATTATTTCTTCATTTCCAGACTGTGAATCTCTATCCACTTCTCAGTTGCAGTCACTAGGAATGAGTGAAAGTTCCCGGTTTCACTTCTTTTTTATGTCATTATACTTAATAGTGAAGAATCATAGAGTTGGAACTCCAGGGTCATCTAGTTCAACCCTCTGCACAATGGAGGAAGCCACAAATACCTACCCCCACACCCTCAGTCACCCCTGCTCTATGCTCAGAAGAGGTGGAGGGGGGACCGTCCAGGATCCCCGGCCAAAATCACCTGGAGAACAATTGCTTCCTGACCCCAGAGTGGCAATCAGCAAGGGCCACAAGAACTAAGCACTGAGGCAACCCTTCTTGCCCTCCCTCTCATGATCTGCCTAAGTTCACAGAATCAGCATTGCTGTCAGATGGCCATCTAGCCTCTGTTTGAAAACCTCCAAAGAAGGAGAGCCCATCACCTCCCAAGGAAGCCTGGTCCACTGAGGAACCGCTCTCACTGTCAGGAAGTTCTTCCTAATGTTTTGCCAAAAACTCCTTTGATTTAACAACATGGACTATTAACGATGACTGCAATGGGAACAGCGTGAACTATCATAGAGTTCTGCAAATCCAGAGCAACCTCAGGATTGAGGAAACTCTATCTTTATTTTTTTAAAAAAAGCAATTTTGAAGTAAACTCTTTTCCTTTCCCCCCATCTTCCCCTCAAAGAAAAACACTGGAGACCAGGTACCATTTTCAGATGCTGCAGTCCAAAATTTTGCATGAAAAGTGCATCATTGGCAAGGAGGCACAGGCAGCAAACTAGAGGAGAATGAGATGGCAGAGGTGGTAAGTAGGAGGGAGAAAGTAGCAAGAGTCTTAGCATCCTTGACATTTGAGTTACTCTGAGTAACTCACTGTCATCCTTCAGCGTGAGGCTAGAAGGGTCAAAGTAAATGTTTGAGCAGGTGCTGCTTCCCTTCTAATATTATGAATTACACTTTTAAGAAACGAAATTGAGCAAACCATGCCAGTACTTCACCTATGACCAAATTTCTTCCAGGGACGAAATTTCCTAGCTTGATCCACAGTCATAGACAAACATATTTTGACTTACACTGGCTGATTCCTCTGCAAATGTACAGTCCTGGGGAATCAAACTTGGCCTCACCTATTTCATATCTGAAGATAAAATATAGTTGGATGGATATGAATGGGAGGAGGGGGAAACACCTATGCGAGTGGTTGTTGGATGACCCAGAAAGGTTTAGCATGCTTAACTTTATGCCTTTGGGACTATTTTCTACACTTTCTTCAGTCACGGCCAAACACTTGAGATGCTAAATGGACTCATTGTGTATACTGCCACACTGTGTCCCTCTAGTCCCTCATTTATCCTCCCAACAACCCAAGGAATGTGTTTAAAGTGAATGTTGAGGTCTCTGCTTTGCTGGAAAATCTAAGAAATTGTGAAGGATTGTTATAAATGTTTCTGTGAGATCTGCGACATTTCTTGGGGGATTTCTGCAGTAGGGATGAACAGATTTTCCCATCCAACCCCCCACCCAGCATGGTGTTCTGGTTAGGAGCAATGGACTCTAATCTGGAGAACTGGGTTTGATTCTCCACTCTTCCACATGAAGCCTGCTGGGTGACCTTGCACCAATCACAGTTCTCTCAGAACTCTCTCAGCCCCATGTAACTGATAGAGTGTGTGTTGTGGGGAGAGGAGGGAAGGCTATTGTAAGCTGCATTGAGACTGAAGGTAGAGAAAAGTGGGGTATAAAAACCAGGTCTTCTTCTTCTTCTTCTTCTTCTTCTTCTTCTTCTTCTTCTTCTTCTTCTTCTTCTTCTTCTTCTTCTTCTTCTTCTTCTTCTTCTTCTTCTTCTTCTTCTTCTTCTTCTTCTTCTTCTTCTTCTTCATGTGTTCATTGATAAAACATTGCAAAAATGCACTTGTGATGTCTTGTTTTCCTGATGGGCAATGGAAGGTAAAATGCTGCACAAAAAGAATGCCAGAGAATTCACATATATGATCAGAGCAAAATTGCTTTTTTGTATGTACCATTTTATCAATGCACACATGCACATCAGTAACTTTAACTGAGATGGAGCCCAGGATGGCTGAAGTAGCCAGATCCTTACTTTGTATCTAACTGCAGCTCTTTGCCTTTTTAATTTTTGCTCAAGATGTTGCTGATTACTATTGCTTGAGAACCATTTATTACAGGCAGTGGATAAGTCTGGTAGCTATCTGAATTTATGCAGATGTCAGCTTTGTGATCACCCTTGAACTCAATATGAAACCATTCACATTTTTGTGAGTATCCCTGTCACCCTCTCCTCCAACTGATGGATATTTGTGTGTCCAGAAAAGGGTTGCCATGTGCCCACTGGGGGCAGTAGATCTCTCACCCCCAGTGGGCCTAGCCTGCCTGCACTCCAGTGGCCAGTTCTCTCTAGGAATCACTAGAAACTCTATGGTTTTACCATTCAGGTTTCAGCTATTCCTAGAGAGGACTGAGAGGAGGTTTTCTCCAGAAGTGACATCAGTCCTCTCTAGGAATTGCCAAAAACTCAGTGATTTTACCATAAGGTTTCTGCTGAGTCCTAGAGAGGGCTGGTATCGCTTTTGTGTTTCCCAGATGGCCATTCCTCTATGTCCCCACTCCACACATTCTCCTGTTGGCGACCCTAGTTGAAGTGGATCTTTGCAAAATGTATCAGTATACACATGCAGAAGGGTTCTTCCCCCTCTTCAAACTACAAATCTTTCCTTTCTGAAGATGGGAAGTAATATGCTGAATCTCTAAACAGAGGAAAGGTTCTGATGGGGGTTTATCTTTCCTTTATACTGTTCTTCCTAATATCCCACAGGTTGGCTTTCTGCCATATTTAGACATTTTTATTCCTTAATTTAGAAAGTTTATATGCCCCTTCTTACAAAATAAAATGCAACAAGATCATAGAACATAAAAACGTTAAATTAACAAACCATTAATAAGCCAGCCTATAACAACTTAGAGCATAAAAGCACAGGACCCCTTACAGATTCAATTTGCCATAACTTATGGGAACTTTAATTTTGCAGCCTCCCCAAAGTGAAGGCTGAACCCCCCAGCAATTCAGTAAATTCTGAGCATGCTCTAACATCAACAGCTGGCTGGCTGCCTATGTGATGAATGCCAACAACAGAGCAGATGCAAATATGTTCAAAACAGGTTGCAAATGAATCGCTTTAGACTGCAAACAATGACTAACGCGAGATATCCTTACAGTTTTCAAACATGTCATTTGCAAAGATGGCAGGCAGCATCACCAGTCAACTCCCATCTGTGGCCAGCTGCTTTGTATGCACTTGCCTATCCCATGGTCAGGGTTAAGTGCGTGGCACATGGTTGCAAACTTTAATTTTGGAACATTTGCTGATACGTATATTGAAAACTGAATCCTGCATATGCTGGAGATTTATACAGCGTAGGAGTGAGAACATGCCAGATTTTCTGAATTTCCTGTTGTTATCATGCTCTGATTAGTTTGTGGATTAGTTCCAGATATTTCAGCTCCTACTATAAGCCCTCCCCTCCCCCCATTCTATGCTCTTGTGCTGATAATCACTAGGAGATGCTTCTTTGTTAAGCAACACTTCTCAGATACTTTGTACCTTTGGCACCTCCGAAAATTCCATCTTGCTTTTATTCTTCTTTGATGGATGAGGTGACTTCCTAACATCTTAGTCTTGGACAGCAAAAAGTGTTTCTGATAAGGAGTTGAGCATTGTTGCATTCATGCTTTTATGGGAGTTCTCTGTAGGAGGGTCGTTTAGAACATCATAAATGTCCTAGATAACAACAAAGGGAGAAATGGCCAAAGGAGCTTACTTGCAAAACCTGGCAATGTGATTGATGACCATAAGTGCTTTGAAAGTGCAAGGAAAGAATATATGTGGTTAGAAATTTCTTCAGATTAATCTGTAGCATTCAGCTGGATCTTTAAATTTGGATTTATTAGCTATGGTAGCCTGTGAAACCCCCATCCATGAGTGCTTACTTATTCTAATTTATTTATTTCATGAAATCCCAGCAAAATAAAATATCTAGTTCAAATATAAAATTCTTTCTATCTATTACATTTTAGGCTGCCCTCTCTTCAAAGATCTTAGAACAGCATATATAATTCTCTTGTCCTCTGTTTTTATCATCACAGCCACCTTGTGAGCAAGAATAAACTGAAAGAAGTCCAAGCTTCATGTCTGAGAAGGTATCTGAACTTGGATATTCCCAATCCTTGCTAAATACTATGCCATACTTGCTCTATATGACACATATGAACATGGGCTAGCTGTTAAGGGAAATCAAAAGGCACACTTCATAGTCAAGGAAATAGGTGTAAGGCGAATGCTTAAGTTGGTGGTACACTGGCTGAGTACAGACTGGCAATTTGCAGCGGGAGCCAGTTGTGGCAAAAAAGCCCCGGAACCAATTTCCTGGTCACACAGCTCAGACTGATGCGGGAGCATACCAGGAGGAGGTGTGCGGGGGCGTTTTAGACTGCTGGCCTGGAGGCGTGGTTGTAAACAGCTTTTTCCTGGTAAATTGGCTAGATGCCTATGTGTGTATGAGTGTATGAGTGCATGAGCACATGAGCGCATGAGCACTCATGCGCCCATACACACATAGGCATCCAGCCGATTTGGGGAGGATGCTGCTGCGCTGGCACCACATTGGGCGGTGGAGCGGAGCACAGCCAATCATATCACTGCTCCCTTATGCACAACACGGGTTGCTCCCGGCTTTTCTGCATAGCGTTCACACTGCTGGGAAGCAGACAAACACGGCATAAAGGCACTCTTTGGAGATTTGCTATCACTTTTAGGAGGTATCTGTTAAACGTGGGAGCAAAGCAGAACAGCACGGGTTGCCTACAGGTGGGGAACGCCAGGCAAATGTGCCTGTGTGAATGCCCCCTTTAATCTGCTTTTAAAACATCGCTGAAATCTGGCTATAGTGGGGCAGTCTGAATTCAGCTACTGTGGCTCCAAAGCCCTCTCACCACAGGGCATGCATCTTCTTAGGAGGCAGTGCTGCTGTCCACTCCAACTGATTTAGCTACCACCAATGAGAGAGAGCTTTGAGTTCAGCTGTGGGCTTGGATGCAAAGGCTGGGAATGAGTACAGTGATAGAAATACCAGAGTAACAGATGTGCTTTGGTTTCCAGTTTGATTTGAGAAATCCATTGATCTATACCTGATGTACTTCCTGAAACCATTCAGGAATCTCTGCAGCAAATGAAGTGACACAGTCTGGTGGGTGGGTCTTTGCATGACTGATGGTGCATGTTATAAACTATGACAGGGTCCATACAGTATTGGATATTTCTCTATCATTGTGCTATAGCCATTCATGCCTAGATTTTTGAGTGTGGACAAAGACAAGACCATCTAGGAAGTGAATGTTTGCTACAGAGCAATGATTGCACAATATGCAACAATAAATTGGCTGCACCCTTGGTACTTTTAGGGGTTATGCTTATGGCCAAGCAGCAGGACTGAATCAATTTGTTAGTATCACTACAGCATCATCTTAATCAGAAAGTTCCAAAGCCAGGGCTTTTTTTTTTTTTTTTTAAAGGTGCCGGAACTCTCAAGAAGGTAATGAAGTTTTCAATCGGTATACTGAAAACTCATGAACTTTTAAACATTTAAAAAATAATTTTGTCAAAGAGGTTCTGGAACTCCATTCCGGCACATTCCCCCAGAAAAAAAGCTCTGTCCAAATCCATTGTAGTCAAATTTTCATCGAAATTGAAATCAGTGGGTATAGAAAGGTATAATTCTGTGTAGGATGGTTCTGTTAATTAATGGACATTTTAATAAAGAAGATTCAGTTTTTGATCTCCTGTTAATCAGTGCAGATGACAATGGATGATAGTTTACAGGCTGCAGATAAAATGAAACAGACACTCCCCCAGTCCCCAGTGAAGTGCCACTTTGCACTGCCAACACAAATCTACAGATCAACTTGGATTTTGGGTGAAGAACTAAGCCAGTCTTCTTCATCATTGTAGTCCATCCATTTGTTGTATCATTTTTCTGGGAACCAGGATTATTAGGGACAAATCAAGAGCTCTTTGGCTGTCAAATGATGAACCATAGTGTGTGGGGGGGATTCTATAAAGTTGTTAATCAATACATCCTTTTTAACTGCCTGAAATCAAGAGCCTAAGAATATCTGTAACATTGTTGCAGGCATATTCATGTTTCAACTGCCACAAAACCTCCAAGTCAGCTTACAACTTAGACCTCTTAAATCAGAAGTTGAAGAATCAATGGTCACGCTCCAGGAGATATAGACAGAAAGCCAGAACATGACAATCGAGAATTCTGAGGAGATTAACTGGTATATCTAAGGTCTACACAGAGAGGAAAGAAGGAGTACTGAGACAGGATTGCTAAAAATCCTTTCGAAATTTCAGTTTCCGTCTAGGAGTATGTGTATGTATTTTGGCAGGCACTTTCTAAGGCTTTACTGGGTTTAATTTTGACGGGACAATTTATGTGCACTTCGGCTGATTAGAACTGCCATGATCTCAGGGTTGAAAACTGTTCCAGAACACAAACACCCTGGGCTGTCCAGCACTTTGAGGAGACTAACACTCCAACAAAGACGCTGAAGATTTGTGTTAAAAGCAGAAAACATGTAAATAAATCTCCTTATTTTTGTACAAGTGCATTTGACCCAGTTTTTTCCCCGTTAAGTGGCTCAGTTTGATTTCAATCCATAAAATCTACTTTATTCATTTTGTTTGTCATTCTTCTAATGAATTTTTTCCTTGTGTTAGTAATTCATATACTTATTAAATGGATACAGATGGGTGGAGAAATGTGAGGAAACAAGAAGAATTTTTAGGTTCAGCCTCTCGAAAGATGCATCTACATGAGTGGTCTGGGGGTAGAACTGCCAGGTCTCAGGGTCTGATCCCCCCCCCTAGTTTTTAGCCTCTTCCTCCTTGTCTTCAGAAGAGGACATTAAATCTCAGAGTTCAGAGCAAGGCTGTCTACTATCCAAATGTAAGACTGGAGTGTGTGTCTTGCATCTCCAGGGACAGTTAAAGGAAGGAGGGGGGGATATTTATGAAGGAATTGGCCTTTATTCCATTGAGACAGAAAGGCAGAGTTTCTAGAAGCCTGAAGTAATGAATGTGTGTGTGTTTGTGTGTGTAAGGAGATAGTCTGGAGATACCAGCTTAATTCAATTATGTTGGAATTGAGGACAAATGTGCTATGATGGACTCATAGATGGCTTACTTGATGTGCTTGAACACTCCTCTTCTTTCTCCTCTTTTTATGAGGGGCAAACAAACTCCAATTCAACTAGTTTCCTATATTCAGATCTCATGAGCATTTGGAGTTTGCTTTCAACTGTAGTTTTCTGTATTTTCCAGAAAGGGTAAGATAAGCATGCAGGCATGATGAACAAGCCATATTCGTAGCCAAGTGGAGCATGATTCCAGCTTAATTTGACATGTGAGCGCATCTAGGGTCTATTACCTTTACTGGATTTAAGGACGTGTGACCTAAGGGACTAACTGGGGGTACAAGTCTATCAACTCAGATGAACTGCTGATACAATGGGTACGGGCAGTTCATCTTTACTTTACAATTGACACCACCAGCGTGGATGGCCCATTTTGTATTAAATTCCTTTCCTGTTTACAGGAAAGTAGATGACATGGGTGCCCATTCAACAAAATATAAATGACTATGATATCACCAGTGCCATGACAATAATTGAACATCAGGGGATTAACAAGTGCCAAACTCAAACAAATCTGTGAAATTTGCATACACGTGGCATTAATAAATATCGATTTACAGATCCCCGTGTGCAATGTACTGCCCTATATATGACAGTGTTAAATCATGCATGCAAATTTGTGAAATGTAACAATATATTAAGAAGTTGGGGGGGGGAATAAAGGGAACACTGAAGAGGCTCCTCATCTGGAGTTCTATTTGCCCTGCAGCAAGCCCTGCCTACGACACATTTTCCAATTTTCTCCATGTACCAGGGAAGGTTGCTGTTGCTGTTTTTTGTCATTTGTCCCTGATATGTCAACTGTTCTCATTTTTTCTGTATGCTTGCACTTTGGGAATGCCTTGTTGCATTTTTTAATGTATAGATTTACAACTGTCATTCTTTATGATTCAGCTCCTACCCCTGCATCTCTAGAAGTTACATTTCCAACTTATTTGGTGGAGGATACTTCTTATCTCTAGTGCCCATGTGTAAGAATGCACGTGCATGAATGGTAAGTCCTCATGTAGTTATATCACAGCCTGTAACTATGCACAGTAGAGAAGCTGGGGTATATTTTTAACTGTTGATAATATACTGCAGGGCAATCCTGTAGGGTTTTCAAGGCATGAGATAAGCAGAGGTGGTTTGCCATTGCCTGCCTCTGTGTAGCAACTCTGGACTTTTTTGGTGATCTCCCATTGAAGTACTAACCCAGGCTGACCCCACTTAGCTTCCAAGAACTGACAAGATCAGGCTAGCCTGGGCCATCCAGGTCAGGATGTTATTATACAAATTCAATCTAAAGAATTAGCACACTCTTAGCTTTTTAATTCATGAAGGACAGGCTATTGCAAGTGACTGAATACAGTATACAATAGAACAGGGGCCACAAGGTAAGGGGTGAGGACATATAACTGCTCAATACCCCACTGAGTTTTGCTAATTGAAACTGGGCTTCCCCCACTATTTAAAGAGGGGAAATGTCCTCTAAAATACCATTTCCCTCTGTTAAAATACTGATAACAGCATGAGCAACCTAGTTAGTTAGTGAAACCAAGAAGAAGAAGAGTTTGGATTTATACCCTGCCCTTCACTGCCCAAAGGCGTCTCAGAGCAGCTTACAAACTCCTTTCCCTTCCCCTCCCCACAACAGACACCCTGTGAGGTAGGTGGGGCTGAGAGAACTCTAACACAAACTGTCTTTGAGAGAATAGCTGTGCCAGAGCTTGTGACTGACCCAAGGTCACATCAGCAGGTGCAAGTGGAGGAGTGGGGGAATCAAACCCAGTTCTCCCAGATAAGAGTCCGCGCACTTAACCACTACACCAAACTGGGATTGAAGGGTTCAATGCCCTCCCTACTTCATGCATGGACCCAATACAAATTGAGGCTGTGCATACCATTTATTTTTAACAGACAGGTGGAGATCTTTGTAATGTCTGTTTTGGCCTAAAATTACATGGCAGGAGAATCAATCATGGTTTCTGAGCATCACGTACAGCTTGGCCCTGAGGATTTGGTTGTACTTTCTGCCCAGACTTTCCCTAATTTGCCCTTTTAGCACCTGCCTGCTTTCTGTTTTGAAGCACTCACCTAGTTTTTGGAGAGATCTGGAGACAGTGCTATAGAATGGCCAGATGGGGAAGCCAGGAAGATTGCTCAGCTTAAAACTCCAGGCAGGGAAGACGAATAATTCATGGCATGAAAGCATCATGGTCTCCCAGAGAGTAATTATAATTGCATTGCCTAGGCATCCAAATGAGGCACAGGTGTTTGCATCAGATCACAGAGACAGAGACCTGACATTTATGCCACTGTGAAGAGAGCACCTGATGAAGTTCTGACATTATAGAAGCAAAAATTGGTGGCACTTTGGACCTTGGGGCAGGCAGATAAAAATAAGCCCCTCTCTCTTAATTTTAGAATGACAGCAGTAGTCACTGATGAATTGAAAAGTAATTAGGATATGAAAAAGCTTTACCATGGAAAATGTATTTTCCCCAATCACACACAAAAAAGTGCATTGAGATGACAGCTGAAAAAATGAGGGGGGATTATTTACTCTTGCCCAGTGAATCCAGTTTGAATTTGTCTCAGACAGTTTTGCTTGTATTGCTTCAGTGATAACATAATCATAACCCATCATATTTTCTCCATTCCAGACTACATATTCAGTTCTACATGTGGATGCTTCCTTTGCCAACCACCCTGCCCATTTATGCTTCCCTTCCTTGGGAACAGATCCCTACTGTTGTATTCTGTGTTTCATGCTGGTGTAATACCGTAATAAATGACTTTGATTTAGTAATCAATAAACCTTTACTTATGAGCAGGATGGAAAGGAGGCTTGTCTCAGAGTTAAAGTAACCAGCTAAAGCAGTGTTTTCCAATTTGTGGGTCAGGACCCAAAAGCGGGCCATGAAGCCTGTGAAAGTGAGTCTCCAGCTAGCTCTCCCTAATGGCTGCTCATACCCTTTGCATTATTCTTTGTCTCCTCCTCCTCCTCCTCCTCCATATCTCACATTCTTGCCTTCCTTCTCCCTATGCCACAATGAGTGGGGGAAATCTGTCCAGCAACTAGTAACTTTATGGTAGGAGCTAGAAGGAGGGGGAAATGGAATGCCATGTGCTGCACCTTTTAAGCAATGTTCATGGGTTTTTCAACAATATTTGGTTGACCACTGTAGAAAATGCAGTGCTGGTCTAGATGGGTGACAAGATCATAGTTTGCCTTGGGTGCAAAAAAACCCTTGGGCTGGCTCTAGATGGGTTGCCATACCAAGTAAATTTGTACTTGTGGGTCATCATACCAAAAAGGTTGGGAACTATTGAGGTAAAGGGAGGAACCAGCTGCTGAATGATGATCCTTTCCTTTGCAGCTCCCCACTCCACTCAGCCCTGATATTTCTCACCCCCCCCCCCACAGCCACACCTGAAAGCATTGGTACCTTAGTTTGGGATATCCCCTGGGTCTTTTTTTAAAAAAAATCTCACTTCAGTTTGAAGATTTAGTCCAATAAGAGTAAATAGCTAAATAGGCTCTTCTTTTCATTGTGTCTTTATAACCAAAGCAGACATTAAAATGTATTTTAAAAGTTCTATACAGTTGCTCCCAGTTTTTTATTTTTTGTCTATTAACATTTTTTGCTGGAGGTTTTTATAAGAGGAAATACATTCAACGAAATTGTTCACTCAGTGCTAGAATCTTGCAATAGTTTTTAAGAATAAATGAATGTTCTGAGATACCTTAGCCTTCAGTCCCCCAAGGAAAACCCTTGTGTAATTCTAAACACAGTAGCACCCAGACTGCTTCTGATTATATGGGCAAAAAACCAAAAAAACCCCAACAACCTATGGAACACGTAACATCTAGTTCGGTCCATACATGTCATGCATGAAAGAAAGAAACCGTCAAATTGCACTGCAAGGCAGTTCTGAATGGGGATGTTACAGACTTCATGGCAAACCCATGAACCTGCCTGTCTCTGAAACTGACCACTGGCCCCTTATTACTTTTTTTTAATTAAAGCTGGAAATTCACCAAAAATGTTACCTAGATTGTTATAATGTTATAGCAATATAATGGCTGAATTCAGACTGGCAGTTTGAAGCGGGAGCCAGTCGTGGCAAAAAAGCCCCGGAACAAACTGTTCTGTGTTTTCCTGGTCACATGGGGCCGACTGATGTGGGAACATACCAGGAGGAGGCTCGCAGGAGTGTTCAGACTGCTGGCCCGGAGGTGTGGCTGTAAACAGCTTTTTCCTGGTAAATTGGCAGGATGCCTATGTGTGTATGAGCGCATGAGTGCATACGCACTTATGTGCTCATGAACACATAGGCATCCAGCCAATTTGGGGAGGATCCCATTGCACCGGCACTGCATTGGGCAGTATTGTGGAGCACAGCCAGTCATATTGCTGCTGCCTTATGCGCAACATGGGTTGCTCCCAGCTTTTCGGTTGAGCGTTCAAACTTCTGGGAAACGGAATGCAGTGGGATAAGCACATTTTGGCGATTTTTTTTTTGTCCTGCAACGCCGGCACCGCATTGGGCAGTGGAGCAGAGTGCAGCCAATCACACTGCTGCTGCCTCATGCCCAACGTGGGTTGCTCCCGGCTTTTCGGCTGCGCGTTCAGACTCCCCGGAAGCGGAGAAACGCGCGACAAACGCAGGCTTTCAAGATTTGCGTCGGCTTTTATCAGGTGTTTTTTTAATCTGGCAGTGAAGCGCGAGAGCACCGGTAGGCTACGGGTGGGGGACGCCAGGCAGATGTGCCTGTGTGAACATTCCATTTAATCCGATATTGAGTCGTTGTCAGCCCGGGTCCCATCCCGCGGCAAATTGCCAGTCTGTCCTCGGCCAGTGTTTCATCAGCAGCTGCAGCTGCCGTGGGGAAACTACACAAGCCTGTGTCTGTGTGGAAAGGACTACAGTCCAAATTTCTGCTTCTTACCATAGCCAGCTGGATACTTCCAGGATGCCCATTAGCAAGGCAAAAGCCTTCCCCTGCTGTTTGCTCTGAACCAGTTAGTATTCAGAGGTACATTCCTTCTGATCATAGAAACTCCACTTAGCTATCATTGCTGTTCGTCATTGAAGAAGAAGAGATTGGATTTATACCTCACTCTTCATTCGGAGTCCTAGAGCGGCTTACAAACCCCTTTCCCTTCCCCTCCCCACAACAGACACCCTGTGAGGTAGGTGGGGCTGAGAGAGCTCTTTCCAGAACTGCCCTTGAGAGAACAGCTCTGACAGAACTATGGCTTGCCCAAGGTCATCCCGCAGCTGCAAGTGGAGGAGTGGGGAAATCAAACCCATTTCTCCCAGATTAGAGTCTGCACACTTAACCACTACTCCAAACTGGCTCTTGATAGACTTATCCTTCATGAAGTTGTCTGGTGGTGGAAAGTTCCATCAAGTCACAGCTGACTTATAGCAACCCCATAAGGTTTTCAAGGCAAGAGACATTCAGAGGTGGTTTGCCATTGCCTGCTTCTGTGTAGCACCTTGGGCATCCTTGGTGGTCTCCTATCCAACTACTGAACAGGGCTGACCCTGCTTAGCTTCCGAGATCTTCTGAGATCAGGTTAGCCTAGGCCAACCAGGTCAGGGTGAAGTTGTCTAACCCCCTTCTAAAGCCATCCTAGCCTATCTCCAAGTGGCAGCAAATTCGATGATATGCCCTGCTTTCTCTTCTGTATCCTGAATATTCTAAGAATCAATTTCCCTGGATAAACCCAAGTTCTCTGCTTTCTACACATGATTTGCTGCGTTCAGACTAAAAACTAAGACTTGGAAATAAGGCATGGCTCCCCTCCTAACACCATTATTCTCTGACTTTCTCTCCAAGTAGGAATGGAATGAGAGCCTCCGGTCTTGGCTTTCCATCTCCCCCATGAATAAAAGCACTAAGTACGGGGTTATTGTCATTTAAGTTATTATCCAGTGCCAACTTGAAACACATTTCATTAACTTATGATGACATAGTGCAGCTGAGTGCTCTGTTACCTGAAAGACGTGCGAGTTTCAGCAAAGCAGGGTACGTGATTGAATTAAGACAAATGAGAAGAGATCAGCTTCTGAACAAGAACAGATTCCAGAGTCATGCTTACGCCAAGTGCTCATGAAGTATTGACATTTTTCCTGCTTAGAGATATATGTCTGCATGGATAATCTACCTTTCAAGATCATTATTAGTGTTCAGTATTCAAGCACAGTAGCGTCTGAATATCTGCGCTGCATTTAGAGTTCTATAACAAAGGCCTTTCTGTGAGCTACTTGAGGGGATTTCTGTACTGTGGTTTATGCTGTTCTTTATTTTAGGAGTGCATCCTAAGGCCAGCTTGTGAATGGCTTCAAACGGCCAACATTGCCAAGTTTATGGATGCCCCAGTCTGTCAGGAGCCATACTAGCACTCCACTAATGCCATGATGGTGTAAATCTAGTACCAGCCCACCTGAATTGGTCTAGGGGCCAGAAATGAGCAAGAAGGGGAGAAACAGGGCTTACTCGGTATCCTAAGCCCTCTGAGTCCTCCCATCTCTGGCAGTGGCCTAACTCTGGTGCAAGAATAAACTCCCCTTGATGGGAAAGAAAGATGAAGCCCTCTGCCTGCCTCCTGCTATTCTTACAAAGCTGCAGCACAGCTTAGGACAATGACGAAGACCAATCAGTTTGAAGCTCACATCATGGGCAGAGTGTTTGAGCCTGCTTGCTATCTGTGGCTACACATGAACACTATTCATTACTGACCTTGCATCTCTTTTTTACCTTTTTGGAGGCAGACTTCCTGCAGGACTAGAAACAGAATAGACCTCATAACTTGCCTCTTGTTTTATCCCCACCCCCATCCAGTAAACCAGTAAAGTGGCCAGGGCTTGGATCCAGCAGTGTGCAAGCAGAAACATAAACAGACTTAGTGTAGTTTTGCTTGCTCAAGATGATGTGCAAAATCTAGCGCTTGCCTCCATGTATCTTATAGAGACCAGAATTTGATTGGACAAGATCATGTACAAGCAAGGATACAATAAATTTGACTCAGTGCAAGTGACAACCATAGACCTTTTCCTGCGTTTCCACTTGCAGAACGAAGTGCTGTAGTGCAAGCAGAAATTTTCTGCTGTATCCTACCTACTGTATATACCTTTTAAACTTGTTCCTAACTTCTGTAGTGATAGAGAATTGGGAGATGCCTTTTGATGGTTCTGTGTATCTGTGCAAGGGGAGGTCTAGTATAGAGATACAGAAGCACAGCACATTCTGTGTGGTATGGGTATCTACCCCCCACTTCAGAAAAGGAATCTGTAAAATCATGCTTCGTTCTGACATGATAAATGGCAAGAGAGAGACACCAAAGAGTTATGCTGCAGCTGCAATTCACTTGTCAAAATCCAGGAACTGATATTATAACCAGATCACATACTTGTGGTGGAATGAAAGTGGCTAATTTCATTTTCAGCCATACTGAGAAGAAACAGAAAGCACATCAGGAAATCACTGGAGATTTCTTTAAGCACAGGAAACCAACCCAAATGTCCGCCTGATCTGTTTTGGTGGCCACTTACCTGCCCTGGCTCTTGGAATGTAACATCTCAAGGGTTTATGTTGGATTAAATCATGAGCCCCCCCCCCCAATTTGGAGTCAAGTAGCTTAAATGAGTTTCTATTTCTGTCTCAAAAAGTATTTTGGGGGAAAATGATTGAATAAATCAAGACATTTTGTGCTGCGGGGACATCTTGGGTTCATTCCCAGATTCTTTGTCTTGAGCAAAAAATTCGAGTTGCTGGTCCATGAAACAAGAACAACCCAAAGATTTTTCCAAACTGAAGACAAGAGATTCAGCTCAGCTTCTTGGTGAGCTGTTTTTTTCCCTCCCCAGCTCCCAAAAGACTCCTTTTCTTCTAGCAAATAAGGAGGTAGAATTTTTTTTATTGTTTGGGTCCATTTCCCTAGTTGGTTTTGGCTGTCACTCTGTCTGTTTCTTCCTATTCACTTTGCAATATTGTGTTTTGTTCATTTTGCTTACATAATTTGTGAATTTGGTTTACACAGTTTGTCCATATGTTACAAGTGCTGACTATAAAATTGCTTCTACATATGCACATGAAATAGGCACCTGTTTTAAGGCCATAACCTGCACAAAATGTGTATGGCTCCTGACAGTGATGAGCAGATATTCCCCAGTCGGTGAATTTTTTAAAGCTTCACAGAGAAGGTAGGCAAGCTTACAAGAGCTCTAGAGCCCTGAGAAAAATATGTGCAATCCAGGAGCTGGGGCAAGGAAGATGTGCAGTCCTACCTAAACAGGCAAAGGCTTTGCATTCCCCTCCTTGCTCATATTTTCCGTAGATTGCTTGATGACAGGTTTCTGTAAGTCTCAGTGGTAAACATATTTGGACATTATTCTTACATGGTAGTTTTGCAAACTCAGGGAAGAACTTGAGTGTTTACCAAGCAGAATAGTGTTGTTGTTTTTTGATGAGTAAACCTTGGTTAAGATGTGCTGGGAACTTCATGGGGAGCATGATTGTTGGGTCTGAATCAGGCCCGTAGCTATAGTGGGATATCTCGTGGCTAGGTCCCCTGACTTACTGGCAAGGCCCCATGACTTCCCATCCAGTCCAGGGCTCCCAAGCAGAGGAAAGTACAGGGAAGGAGCCGGGTATTCCTTTAATTCGATTAGCCAGTGCCCCCTAAGAAATTTAAATGCCTCCCGACTTTAAAAATCCTGGCTATGGGTCTGGTCTGAATGCCAGCTTGTCCCATTCTTACTGTTTACTGCCAAAACCAAGTACTCTACTAGGCACCTTTGGCAGATAACTTTTGCGCTACGGTTTCTGCAGTTGTGTAATTCTTTGCTATGTTGTTTGCAGGGAGTATTGAAGATACATCAACACCTTTTTATTATTAATTTTTTACAGTAAAAAGGTTGGAAAGTGTTTTCCTCCCCCTCAGTGATGCAGGTGGAGAATAAACTAAATCTCCCATGACACCATGCAAGAATGTGCAAATGCAAAACTGCCCTAGACCCAAACAGTTCAGCAGACAGTTCACTCTTTTATGGTGCAATTGTAAGAATGCGTTCCTGGGAGAAAGCCCCTTTCAGTAGACTTGAATATGATTCTCTGTAGACCTTCTTAGGATTCCATTGTCAGACCCCCAACCAGGAGGCATTTTTCCCTGTGAAATCCTTTATTTTGTGTGATCCCAAGTGGTGATGGTGCATGGAGGCAGTGCATAGTGGGGAAGGATTCGTACTTTTCGTCACCTGCACAGATGTGGCAGTTACCCTATTAGAGATGTCTGAGCAGTTTCCATGTCACACAAACTGCCCAGTGAACACTCAGCTTCTGTGACTGCAACATGTGGTCATGATGCAAACCAAACTAGTGGGTGCTCAAGTAGCTCATTTACTATGCCGCCCATCAGTTAAGATCTGCCTCTAAAGCTCCCTGTGTTCCACCTTCAGGGGTGAGGAAGGTTACACCTAGATACAGGGCATTTTCTGTGGTGGCACCTCACCTGTGGAACACCCTCCCATTTGCCACCCTAGGCCTGCTTGCGGGGAGGGCCGGGTATAAATCAAAATAATAAATAAATAAATAAATATTTGAACTTGCCTGGCACCTTCTTCACTTTTGTTTAGGCGCCAGACGAAAACACATCTTTTTACTCAGGCTTTTAATTATGGGGTTTATTTTACCAGCTTTTTAATGGTCTACTTCTGTTTTATGGATGTACAGTTTTTATGATGTTTATGTTCAATGGCTTGTTTTTAATGGTCTGGTTCTTACATTGTGATGTAGATTTAATGTAAGCCACCTCAAGGGGTACTCTGAAGATGTGGCATAGAAATATTCTAAATAAATAATGTGTAAACAAGAATTTGTTGAAACATACATACAAAATATGTTTAATGTGTATAGAGAATGTACCTGAAAATATGGCTGTGTAAACTGTTTGTTTTGTTTTGATGTATAGCAGGAACAGAAAAGGGTATTTGTTACCAACTTACTGGCAAAGCAACCTTTGAAACCGTCTGATCTATAAGCCAGAGCCTGAATTTGCATTAAGATGAGAATTAATTTCTCAAGCAATAATGAGGAGTCTAATCAGCAGGAAGTTAAAATGGAGAATTAAGAGAGTCAAATCCCTCTGGGATACCTAGAAACTATTTAAAACACAAGAATTGCATTCCAGCTAGAACATATACCTCAAGTCAGGAAAGGTAGCAACAAGGATGCTTGGGTGGTTAATGACCCAACTTAAAGAAGCCATAAAAGGCAAAAGGGCTTCATTCAAAAAGTGGAAAGTTTTCCCCAGAAAGGCAATGAATGAGGGAATGAACGAATGAATTGATTGATTGAAACAAACATAAGTTGACAATAAGTCAAGCAAAAGCAAAACAGTCTGGCAGATACTTGCAAAGAAGCAAAGGAGATTTTCTAGATGTATGTCTGTGAATTTTATCAGTTGCATATACAGTTTGCTTACGCACTTACATGTTGCTTGGAGAATGCTGCTGCTTTTGGAAATGGTCTGAACATTTAACACTGTTAGGCATCTGTTTTGCTTTGGAAGTAAGACAACAAAAGTCAAAACTCCAAAATTCAGAGAGACATCCAGATGAGAATTTTGGGAGCATCCCTAAATCACCCAGGTATAAGGGGTCCAACTAAACAACCGCACAACACCAGCTAACCTAGAGGACAAGCAAAATTCATTTCACAATGTTAAGCCCAGAAAATATACTACCAGATGGGTGGTAGAAATTACTTATCTATCTATTTCTCCATTCATTCAAAGACCACTTTCCAACCTGGTTTCAATTTGAGCTGCCGTGACTGCAAGAAGCACATTTTTTTTTTTAAGAAAAACCTATTGGGTATACATATTAAATGAGAATACTTTCTGGTTAGGTTGTAATGGATTGCAAAGGGGATAGCTGGTACACCAGCTCATGAACAAACATGCTCCTGCTGCAGCTGCCAGGTGTAACTAGCATTTACAGTAGCAGGATGGTAAAAAATAGCCCTAAATTATCTTTTCTAAATCAATCTGTTTTAGATGGATTGCACGACTTTTCCAAATTCAAATTTTAAAAGCTAAAAGGATTTGCCAGGTGCTAAGCAGGAATTCCTTTCCTTGGACACATAGCATAATTCATTTACAGATAGCCGATAATACTTTACATGAATTTAATGGCATATGGGATGCTTTCCTGGAGTAATTTGATGGTAACTATATTGCTTCACAATAACATCCACTGCAACCTAATAACTAGATGGCTGTTTGCCCAGGTGACAAACAAACTTTCCACTTTTTCCCTTTCCCCTCCTTTTCTCCCTTCCATTAATCCTTTTTATTTACTTATATGGAATCTGAATTCTGACTAATAAAGATCAATAACAAAGCACAGTGGACAGGCTCACGTCTCAATACATTGTCCCATTTGGCATATACAGGTTTTACAGATGCAGTTATAAAACTGTATTAGATTTAGTATTCAACTGTACATACAGATTCTATAACTGCACATGCATACACTTATTCAATAGCCAAGGATCTATAGTAATTTTATTTCTTTTCATTGGGAAACATAAACAATTCTGAGCATCTATTGGGGAGAGGGAGATGGATGCTAGTTCTGCTGGTTGAAAGTGCTGTCAACCAATGCTCCCTCTAAACTGTGGAGTTTTGTGAGCAAAAATTCTACTTTGTGAGCTGCTGGCATAAAAGTTGTGAGTGAGTCATTCGGCTACTGCATACATTAGTTTGCTCTGGAGCCATCCTTCCTGAGCTGAGACAAAAATGTGTGAGCCAAAGGCTAAAAAACTGTGAGCTAGCTCACACACCAACTCAGCTTAGAGGGAACACTGCTGTCAACTCACATCTGACTTATAGCGACCCCTCATGCAGTTTTCAAGGCAGGAGACGTTCAGAAGTGGTTTGCCAATGCCTGCCTCTGCATCATGGCCCTGGTATTCCTTGGTTGTCTCCCATTCAAATAGTAAGCGGGGCCAACCCTGCTTAACTTCTGAAATCTGATGAGACTGGGCTAGCCTGGGCTATTCAGGTCAGGGCAGATGGATGCTAGACAATGCAATTGCACCACTCAAGAGGCCAGTATGCAGCCAATATATGTGTGGCTGTTGGTTGCATTTCTCAAGCTGTGGGTTGTGCAGACTCTGTGAGTATAAAACAAAGATAAACGTCTTTATTTTAGAGTCCAGAGTCTTTATCTATGTACAAGCTGTTTTTAAATAACATTTCGACAACACAGGTCTCTAGACAGTCACAGCAGAAACCTGGCTACGATATTTAAACTTAAGGTCATTAGAGCTTCAGGTAGAGATTTGAATTCCTTGTAATGCTTGAGGTTGCAAACATGCTTTCACTCGAATCCTTTCACATGCACACACAGGATTCTACCCACACCAGCCTGCCCTTTCCCAAGAGCCAGACCTCCCTTGAAATTTGGTGTCTGCCAAATGACAAATCAAGCCTGAACTATCCCTAAAAGCTAGAATGACCAAACTGAGGCTCTTGTACTTTGAGTGTATTATTAGAAGCCAAGAGTCATTGGGAATGATGATGACGAAGAAGAAGAGATTTGATTTATACTCCGCCCTTCACTACCTGAAGGGGTCTCAGAGCAGCTGACAATCCCTTTCCCTTCCCCTCCCCACAACAGACACCCTGTGAGGTAGGTGGGGCTGGGAGAGCTCTGAGAACTGCCCTTGAGAGAACAGCTCTGAAAGAACTTATGAATGACCCAAGGTCACACCAGCAGCTGCACGTGGAGGAGTGGGGAATCAAACCTGGTTCTCCCAGATTAGAGTTTGTGCTCCTAACCACTACATCAAACTGGTATAGTGATGCTAGAAAAAGCTGAAGGCAGCAGGAATTGGAAGACTGAGAAGAAGAGAGGGAGATCAGAAGACAGGAGGACCAGGTGAGAAGCAAAGACACCTAGGGAGAGATGAGGGTAGTATACCACACATGCAGTGTAAGAATCTGGATGTTGCTCAGATTAAGTCTCAAGCCTGATGTGGAAGCATTTATAGCCAGGCTGGGTAAGGAAAAAAGCAACGGTGGAAAGCTTACATATTGGAGTTATGCTGGGATCTGGAGGTCTACCTCCTCCTCTTCTATTAAGTAGCTTCAGGTGGTTTCTTGCTTGAGTCCTTGCTTAGGGTCTTATGTTTTGTAAATCTAAATTAGCCTCCAGATTTGAACTGTAGAGGCTAGAGTATTGGACCCGGATATGGAAAGCCCAACTTAAAATCTCTGCTCTACTCTGTGGGACCTTGGATCACTCACTGTTTCCCAGCCCAGCCTCTTTCACAGGGTTGCTATTGTGAAGACAAATTCTTGTAAGCCACTTTGGGTCCCCATTGGGGACAAAATCAAGGTATAAATATCTAAACAAATAGACATACAGGTAGCTTTTCTGGCATTTTGTGTACAAGGGCCACACTATGGCTGTGCTCAGACGTGTAGTTTGATCCAATATTATTGCTGTTCTGTTCTGGATTTGAAATGCATGATCAAACAGCGACATCTGCCTCCCGTTCCCCAGTCGATCCCACCCCATTCTGACCCGCCTTTGAATTGGAGCTATCAGGCACGGGGGAAAGTCCGGTCTTTATGGAAGCCTGTGTTTCCACCCTGCATTTCCAGATGTCTGAAATCTCCTGTTGCAAAATCAAGCCAGCCAGGAGTGTGAACCTTCCTGTCTGTTTCCACTTCCCACTTTTGATCAGGTAGTGATGTGAGCATAAGTGCATAATCATCCCTAGACCTTCAATTACTGCTTGTGCATTTTTTTTTTTTTCAAACAGTTTACAGACATCCCTCCCTCCCCCGGAGCATCTCGAGACTGTTTTTTTTCTTAAGAAAACCTCAAACGCACACTTTCAGAAACACTTCCCGCACACTGCACTACATATCCCAGCAGCCTCCTCCAGCAATCCCATTGGCCACCAGCCACCATTTGAAGGCATACCCTTAAGGGGACAGGGCCAAAGCTGTCTTTTTTGATTTCTGGCAGAGCTGAACTGTCAAAAAGGAGTGGTTCTTTATAGTACAATCCACTGTACATATAATTACAGTAAGTTCCACAGTGTTAAGTGGAATTTGCTCACATGGACATGTGCAAAGGACTGAAGCAATCCTAAACATAGTCAAATTCTTCTATGTCCTTTAGACACAATGAGCTTGGAAAGGAATGGATCTTCTTAGGACGGTCCTGTAAGTTTCTAAGGGCAACCTAGCTGTCTTCCAGCATTGTGGGCAACTGGAACACTAACATGGGGACCTTTTTAAAAATTTACATTTGTGTCTAATTCCACTTCATACACCCAGATTCATTATTCTTTATGAAGCAGTTAATACTACACAAAAAGGGGAAGAGAGGGCACACACTGATGGTGGTTTTGCCGGTATGAGAATGCAGATGATGGAAATGAGGCAATGGAGAAAATGGAGAGTTTGGCAAATGAGAAAAAAATAATAAAATGCCAGTTTAAACTTTCTTGTGACAGAACTCTTCTGAAACCTGTGTTTTGCCTGAATGGCTTTATAAGTCATTGAGACATACAGTGAGGTCTGTTTGTTCAGATATGAATATGAGAGCAATGGTTGAGGGGGCCGCTCCACATTTAGAAAGCAAATTAAATATATGTTGGTTGACAAGGCATTTGATAAGGTTGTCAGGGTGTACATATGCAGAATGTATAAATGGTGCTAATTAAGTTTTAGCAGAGACAGTTTAAGCCGTCAGTCTGGCTTCTGATGCTATTCCTTCATCCCATCTGCTTTTGCAGTCTTCACTTGAGTCAGGCAATTTAATTCAGTTAGGGCCTGCAATGATACTGTGTTGGATCCAACCATCTTTTCTGCTGGTGAAGAAGGAAGAAGGCACCTTCTCCGGCAACTAAAATAAGGCTATACTGAGAATCATGGAATCTGCAGGTACATGGAATCTGTAGGATGGTAGCTATAACATGGAAGGGAATGGAGTGGAAATTCTGGTTGGAAGGCTCCCATTCTGAAATATATGCAAAAGAGTAAAGTTCAAGAGGGCATTTGTAAAAGGCAATTGGAATTACAGTAGAATGAAACAGTTCAGAAGGGCAGCTTTAGAATGGAATAGAATTGTAGTCCACAACAGGGATCATTGTAGCTATCCCCCGTGGAGTAATCAGGCACCAGGAAAAGTCCAGTGTTTACAGATATCAGCACTTTCACACTGCATTTCCAGATGTCTGAACTCCCCTGTTGTGAGCTCAGCCTGGTTAGGAAGTCTGATCGCTCTGTTCCACTTTCATGCCTTGTGTTTTTTTGAGTCAGTGATGTGAGTATAACTGAGTATAACTGCATCTTCATGCAGACCAGCAAGCTTTCAGCTGTCCTCTGAGGCAAGAAGGGGGGGAGGGAAGGGCAGTTCCTCTGCCTACAGCATTGCAGCATGCAGGGTGGGGAAGGGGTTAATTGAAAAGATGAGGTTTTTTTCAGAGGGGAGGCAGCCTCCTTCAACTGTCAAAATAGAGTGGTGCTTTGAATAAGCAGTTATGCGCACATGCAACAGACAAATTTTAAAAAGCCACCCAACCAGTATTACCTCTAAGCTGAGTTAGTGTGAGCTAGCTCACAATTTTTTAGCCTCTGGCTCACACATTCTTGTCTTAGTGCAGGAAGGACGGATCCAGAGCAAACTAATTTATGCAGTAGCCAAATTGCTCGCTCACAATTTTAATGCCAGTAGCTCACAAAGTAGAATTTTTGCTCACAAGACTCCACAGCTTAGAGGGAGCATTGCACCCAACCACCTACTCTGTGGTTGCCCTGCAGCAATAATCTGAAAAGGTGACCATGGGGTGAGCACGTAGTGAGTCCTCTTCAAGGTATGCTGTCTGGTCACCCCTTCCTGCAACGATTTAAACTGCTGCAAATAGAGGAACTGCCAGATCATGCCAAGCCTCCAGTGTGACCACAGCCAAATTCTCCCTATCTGTATGTCATTGTCTGGATTTTTTTTTATTGACATGGGGCTCATGTTCAGAATTCAATATGTGATAACTTTTATATATTAGATGCATCAGTCACATACATTGTATATATCAAAATACCATATTGATGGCATATAAAAACTATAAAACATAGAGAGTACAAAAAAATCACAAAAGTGAAAAGTGAAGAACTGAAATGATTAATAAAAAAAGAAATGAACTTAGAGAGAGATAAACTAGGGAAAATTCACTCATTCTTAGCCTATTTGTGTAAATATGCATAGCCATTTCTTATTATATAACAATAAATATATCCTTCTCTTCTCTTGTTCTGAGTCAGCTTCCCTTCCCCAGCAGTATGTTGCCACAAGTTCTTGGTGTGCAATTGTCAAAGCACAAGACCTTTCTCCACGAACAGCTCATTCTCTCTGCACAATGCTCATGTTCTTGCATAAAAATTAAGGCAACTTTGAAAATGCACCAGGTTGAAACAGGCTTTGCAAATAATAAGACCATGTTGAGAAGGCAATTAAAAGGTTTCTCCCTGAAAAGAGCACTCCCAACTGCAGATAAGTGGTTTGAAATTATTGGGCTCAAAGAATCTGTTTTAGGCAAATGGGAAGGATAATATTTCTCCTTTTGGAAAAAAAAATCTATTATACAGTAACTATGAAGTTCTCACATTAATAGTACTTTCATCTTTATTTTGCAAGCAGAAATTAGCAAAAGTCAGGATTTCCATTGAATCAGATCTGTAGCCTTATCCTAGGCAACCGTTCAATGCCTTCTGTGAAGTAGAGTTATAATTAGACCAAAAGACCTTTACTGTTTGTTTAAAATAGAAATATATTAGAATCTTTTAGATAAATAGAATTAATTTGTGTCATTCTGATTGTCTTGAGTGTGTGTGTGTGTGTAGGAGATTGCAGAATTCTGCATGTTTAGCAAAGATTAGGGTAAAGAAGACATGATTCAGAGGTGGGAAAAAAGGAATGGATGGGATAATATACTGAAGACCATGCCAAGCAATGCCATGCCTCTGCAGTGGCAACTTACACTACAGAGCCAGGTTTTGCCTTGGCCATCAAATTGGTATTGTGGCTTGCAGCTGCTCTTGCACAATCCACAAGTTAGATCTGCTCTTTACTAGAGAAGAGGCACATATCCCCCAGAATCATGGTAGGTCATTAGAACAACAAGTTTTTCCTTCTTTGCACCTGTGTAGTCAGATGCATACTTTAAATGACCAACTTTGGATACACTGTCTGCTGTTTATGCCAATTTAGTCAGCAGCACCTATTCATGAAGTGATCAGAAAAAAAACTGATCACAAGTTCAGTTATGTTCATGGGCAGACACTGAAGGTACAAAAAGTCATCTAAGTCTTATGTCTCAGCCAAAAACTCTCAATCAGAATTTTTTGTTGTTAAAAGTCGGAGACAACTACAACAGCAAACAAAGGAGGGGTGGTAGTTTCAAGGAAGCAGTCTACACAGCAAGATAGTCAAGAACACCTCTGAGTTTGTTTGAAAGCATCCAGAATGACAGATGTGAAAACCAACCCTGCATTCCTGATCCATTTCCCTGCAGTTTCTGAGCCATTTCCCAGTTTTTGTTAGGTCTCTCTATTGACCAAAGTGTAGCCATTTTAGAATCCTCTAGGCCTCTCTCCTTTTTAAGAAGTACAAAGCCAGAATGCCTCTCTCAGAAACGTTTGTCTGCTTGCACCAAGCTAGAGATAGCTTATTGCCCTTGAAAGTCACTTGTTTCTTACAGAGAACAAACACCTCCAAAGACACATCCTATGAGAACAGAGTTGCTAAAGTCCAGATAAGGCCCAAAGGAGGGTCTGCTCTGTTCTGTCCTGTCCATCAGGGATACCTGCAACATGTACAGAACATGTTAATGGTGATGTGGTATGGAACCATAGGACCTTTGTTTTGAACATAAAAGGCAGTCCAAAAGTCATGAAATGATCAACCTCTTCTCATCTTGAGGAGATTCTGCTGGTCAGCCCACCCGATCTGTGGCTTCATAGCACACTGTCAGAGATACCTTCTCTCTCTGTGTGTGGAAGTCTGTTGCTTTGATCTCATGCAGGGTTTTGTTAAGTATGAGACTTCAGGCAGCTCTTAAACAAGTGATTCAGCCTTATTTGAACGTGACAGAAACCAACACAAAAACAGGAGAGCAGAAGGCTCTCTTTTAAGCTTTCCGGGTGAGTATAACCATGCCCCTAAGTGAGTTAACAACCAATTAAACTGCTTATATAAAGACCAATGAATTCAGTTCCCTCCAGAACTTTTCTTATGTTCTGATTGGTCTACTGCGCAGAGTAGCCAATCAGAATGTGTTGTACACGATACCAGCTTTTAGTTGAAGCTCAGGCACTGTTTAACGTAATATATAATAATACATAACAGATTTGCTAACTGCTTTATTATCTGTCTGTTGCTGAACAAACGATGCTTAATTAAGAACTTGTTTCTGTACGTCTCTGGGCAACTGAGGTTAGTGGGAATTCAGCCAATAGTGCATGATCTCCTTCCATTCTGGGAGAAGTCTGATCGGCCTCTCCCTGACAGAGGCAACTATGCAATTTGATCTCTGAGTGTGAGTTCCCCTTAAGATCTGTACAGCTCAATTCCAGTGCGATGTTAACTTGTAGAGGTACTTGCTACAGGTCACCGCTGTGAGGTGTGATAGCACCAAGAAACATTTGAGCCAATTTTATACCTAACAAAACAACTTGGTGAACAATTGGTCTGGTGAACAGGTGACTGTGAACAGCAAACAGGATGCAAGTCATACTTGTGGGTGACTGAGAATCCCTGGTTTAAAACCAAGATATCTGAACTTTTAGCCCAATTTACACATTTACATATTATAATTTTCTCATGGTTTTTTTTTTTTTTTGGGGGGGGGTGACATACAATCTTTGCAGCTGGTGACCAACAGGAATTTTGTGCTTCCCAAATGTACATTGGCCCCGATCACATGGGCCAGATAACACTGGGGGGAGGCATGGCTGTTCGCCTCAGAGCAAAATGAAGCATGGTAGCCCAGTCACATGGTCCCCTGAGTCTCTGTGCTTAGGCTCTTAGCTGCCGATTACATGGCGATGCTGAAGCGTGGCAAAGAAGCGGCACGGCATGATCACACAAGCGGTGATTGCAAGCCACCACTTCCAGATCAGATGGGCAATTGCTCTTGGTTTCGGGTTTATGTGCATGTGCAGTTCCGTGGAGCAGCACTGCTTTCAGTTTCACGTTTGTGTGCGTGCACAGTTTGGCATTTATGCACATCCTATGGAGGCTTAAAAAAAAACATCCAATTTGCGACAGGATACTAGCACTCCTGCAATCAGACACCTGCCTGTTTTGCGTGTTTTCCAGATGCTAGTGCACTTTCCTAGGTACTTTTTAACTCCACATCTTTGGCGGGATGCCGCGGGTTGGCCACGGGTGCACTATGCTTCCCAGATGTTGCGGTGTGATCATGCCCTGAAAATCTGCCTGACATTCGTGCTGCAAATTCTCCGTGTGACCGAGGCCATTGTTGCTTTACTGCTTGTGACATTGGTACATGGGGAGAAGCAGCTGCAGCCTTCCCTTGCCCTCTACTACCATCAGGAGGTCCACCAGCAGGGCCAGAACTCTGGAAGCATGTGCTAGGGAGGCACAAAACTCCCATTGCACATCTGATACAGAGCTGTTGGGTGGTCCCCCAATGTACACAATGTGAAGATTGACTGTTAGACTATTTGTAGGAATTGCTGAAATGTTTTTGTTTTGCAGTTATTCTGTTAATTATCATTAACACGCAAACTGCCTTAAGCATGGGGATTTAGAGCAGACAGTCCTGACTGTGCTATCTCAACTGCTATAAGGCCCCAGATCTATGTTCATTTTTTAAAAAAACCTTATAGTTTTATACTTAAACAAAGGAATAATTTAGAAAATATTTACTCTATAAGAACAGAAGAAACTGTCTCATTCATGAGACCCTCGGAAGTTTTGAATTGGAATTTCTATTTTGGTATATATTGCTTAATCGTTATCTTGAGAAGGATATGTACTAATGCCCACAAGCCCATTTAAATAATTAAAAGCAGTAATCATAGTTGTCATCAGCTAATTAGCTCTGTTTTGAAGTTTTTGCATTTTTTCCCACAGAAGTTTTTTTTTTTTAAAGTCAAACAAAATATTGTATAAAAAACTGTCCCAGACATGGTCCGGATGAGAGGCTAGCTGCCTCTGGCGCGTATTGCTCCCATGGATTCTCATTATCCATAAGAAGAGATCGGAATTTGCATGTTTAGCAAAGGGAAATGAGCAGAACTCTTGAAAAACAGAGAGAAGTAGCACATTTTGTACTAACAGGAACTCTATTACGTGCTCCAAAAGAGTGGATTTCTACAGAATAATTGTATTTAAAAAGTGAAGGTCAGCTCTATGAACAGAAGGGTCTCACAAGGGGAGTATAGTTTACATTTGTGAAATGTAGGAATATCAGATGGCTGTGCTGAAATCTCCAAACATAGGCTGAGTTCAGACTGGCAGTATGATGTGGGAGCCAGTCATGGCAAAAAAGCCCTGGAACAAGCTGTTCTGGATTTTCCTGGTCACACTGCGCCGACTGATGTGGGAGCATCCCGGGAGGAGGCACGCGGGAGCGTTCAGACTCCTGGCCCGGAAGTGCGGCTGTAAATGGCTTTTCTTTGGTAATTCGGCTATGTGCACATGTGCGCGTGAGCGCATACGCGCTCATGCCCATAAGCACATCTGGCCAATTGGGGGAGGAACCCGTTGTGCCAGCACTGCATTGGGTGCTAGAGTGGAGCACAGCCAATCCAATCATATTGCTGCTGCCTTATGCGCAATGCAGGTTGGTCCCAGCTTTTAAAGGTTGGCATTCACACTTCCTGGAAGCTGAATGAAGCAGGATAAATGGGCTCTCAAGGATTTGCTACCGCTTTTACCAGGTATCTTTTAAACACAGGAGCGAAGCGGAACAGCACGGGTTGACTACGGGTGGGGAATGCCAGGCAGATGTGCCTGTGTGAACGCCCCCTTTAATCCGCTTGTAAAACATGGCTGAAACGTGGCTATAGCGGAGCAAACTGCCAGTATGAACTCAGCCAATGTCCCACTGTTTGGGGGGGAAATGACATGGTGATGAAGCTGATGGTGTTGGTGGTGGTGCTGATGGTCGTGGTTAGAAGAACTATCTGTTGCCATGGTTTGAATGCAAGGTTGGTAGAGGTGGAGAAGCAAAAGTCACAGCCTCACAGATGTGATTTTTAATCTCTCCCTCCCAAATTTTGTTTCAATTTGAATACAAACCAATCTGTGGCAGATATCTTCTTAGAAAAGACATTACTTTTTCCACATATGGGAGGGAACACCTCTTCCAAAATGATGTCTTATATGATATGTGCATGCATCATGAAGCTGCCTTGTATGGAATCAGTTCTGCAAGCAGTTCTGGGCTTTGGTAGGAAACAAGCAGTTCTGGGCTTTGGTAGGAAACAGACCAAGATAGTGCTGAAATAGAGAATAATGGACACAAAGAGACAGCTTTATTTGTTTTAAATGCATTCTGTTAAACAGAGCTTCTGCCTAAGAAGAATTACTTCTGTGTTGAAGAGTTCTTGTCACGCATCACCTTACTCCCTGACATTGTGTGATTAGCTCCATTCCCCATTTTGTGGTTATGCCCATCACCCTGTGTAAGAATTCCAAAGGTGCCTGCAGGCTCAAAAGTTCCAGGGACCCTGTAAGCCCAGTCCATCTCCTTCAATAGTTCTTCCTGTTTGTAACCCATTAATGGAGCAAGAGCCTCTGCTAGAAGAGCCTTTAAATCTCCATTCTTTTCCTCAGGTATCCCTTGGATGCATAGAATGTACATGGATCTTTCCAGCTGAAGCTGTGTTAGTTGTGTTTTGTTGGAGGATCTTTCTTTCTCTGCTTCGTCTGCTTTTTTGTTGATACTCTCCGTCTGTTTTTTCCATTTTTTTAAACATCTTTTCAGTTACTGAGGTTCTTTTGTCCATTTGAGTCAATTGTTTTTGCAAACTGTCCATTTTAGCATTGAAATTAGTCATCTGTTCCATTAGGGGGTGCAGTGCATTCGCCAGCAGTGTAGACATGTCTGCTGCTACTTCCTGCTTCTGGGAGGGAGTCATTGGTAGGCTATTTCTGGCCAACGTTTTTTTCTCCAGTCCTGCCTTCAGTCCTCTCCCAGCTATAATATCAACAAGAAGTAAGTTTCCCAAAACAAAGCAAAAGTTAGCTAAATTTAATCTGCTTTACGTTCTTATGCCGCTTTTGCTAGTAATCTGATGCATTAAACTAAAGTTTACGCACACAGTTCTTTACTTGTGCTTTAAAACCACCTTGCTTTAAGGGGGAGGCTGAAGTCTTGAGTCTTCTCCCTCCCCCGTCGCTTTGCACTTAGGCGCTTCTAATTGCTATCAAGGTTCTCATAAACACTTAAAAAAAAATAAACTACCAGGACAAATATGTATGAAATTCACAAGACAGTCTACAAGAGATCTGGTGCTGAAATCTAGACAGGGGAAACCTTTAAAAATCAAGAATGAAGAGATAAAAATCTCGAAGGATGTCCCCTTTGAAGTCAGGAAGCGGAGGAGGCTCTACAGGGAAATTACTTACTCTCTCTCTACAGAAAAAAGGAGTACCTTACAGATGGTTATTTCCTGAAGGACTGAGTTTTAAATATGAAGATAAAAAATTTAACAGCGACACTGTTTCTAAGGCAAAAAAGTTTGTGGACCAATACTTTAATCCAACGCAAGGCAAAAAAGACAAGAAATCCAAAACTGATGATGGAGGAGGAAGAAGAAGATGAAGAATCCTACTCACAGGATTCATCAAGCGATAGCCCCAAACTTTATAGTTCTTCAGACACTTCAGAAAGAGAAAGGAGCAGCTGCTCCCAAACCCCAAGGAAAAAGAAATGCAAGAAGAAAATACTCTAAAACCAAGATAACTGTGGATAATGCAGTTTTTGCCAATCAGTTATTTGGCAATGCAATTTTTATTACTCTTTGTTAAATTTTTATAAGCAACAACATCTCTGTACTACTAGGTGACAAGGATATATACCTATGTAACCAGATCATGTCACCCTGTTAGTCTACCCTCCCCTATATCCATTAGTATGTTTAGAGGTAGGGTTTTAGTTTCCCTTCCCCACTCCAGTAGTTTGTGATGTATTAGTTTTCCTTTCCCGTTTCCTGTAGAATTCAGAGGTAGAGATTTAGTACCCTCTCCCGTACCCCGTAGAATTGCAAAATCAATTATATATATAATAGATCCAGGGACCCCTTGACATTATAACACCTGCACCCTTTTGGTAGAATAAAATCACAAGGTGACAAGAAGATGTAAGATTGAATCAAATGATTAGAACAGAACAGGGGGAAATAGCACTTTCTAACGTTACTCTTTGACACTCAATACATTATGTTTACTGTCTGCAAATTGGAACTCATTATGGCCAACAATGCAAAGAAGCAAATTACTCTGTATCTTAAATCAAACTGAGAGAAATGAAGGCTTTGAAGTTCTTGAATACTTGGTAAACAATCTACAATTAGTTTTAAAAAATGACTTGGAATTAAGTTGATTTACAATGAATCACTACGGCCATTATAGTGGCCAGTAGGAGCTGCTTCTTCAGAATATGCCATGGTTGAGAACAGTGGTTTGGTTATTGTACCAGTGAAGCAGAAGGGATAGGTCCTTGCTAATCTCCTAAAACAACTATCACTGTCTGATGCATATATGGGCTATAAGGCTGGTGAGGACATCAGGTTATATCCAGCAGAACTGGGTTCATGGAATTCTTTTTTTTAACTTTGCTTACATGCATATGCATATTCTGCTTGGGGTGAAGGTATAGCCCAATCTTGTCAGATCTTGGAAGCTAACTAGGGTTGGTACTTGGAGGAGAGACCTTCAAGGAAGGCTCTGCAGAGGAAGGCAATGGCAAACCACCTTGCCTTGAAAGCCCAGCACCACACATTGGTTGCAACTGAACAGTACATGCATAGGCATATTCTGCTTATTGGTCTGATCAAAAATCTGTCAGCATCTTGCCATGAGAATTAAAGAAACCCCGTGTTCTAGAACAGTATTCTTTAGAAGCACCATAAACTTTGTGTTGTGGAGGTTCGCCAGACAAGCACACCATGTTTGATTGCTGTGGCTGCCTGTAGGCTGAGCCTTGGATCTCTCTACCTCTCTGTAGTCGGCTTTGGCAGTTGCTGAAAAGTAAGCAATGAGGTATGAGGGTGAATCTGTGGAGAAGGCATAGAAAGGTTGCTGAACAGTGACAGAGGCACACTTGTGGTGGGAGGTCTGATGAACAAGATTGGGCGCATTATGGGCATCAGAACAACCATCCAGGCATCGGCTCCCTTGATAGAGATTGCCTTGGCCTGGATGACCCAGGCTCTCCCAATCACATCAAATCTTGGCTGCTAAGCAGAGTCAGGCTTGGGTAGTACTTGGATAGGAAGTCACCAAGAAAATCCAGGGTTGCTATGCAGAGGTGGGCACCTCTGTTCATCTCTTGCCCTGAAACTCCAACTGGGTTGCCACAAGTCAGATGCAACTCGACAGCACTATCTATCACCGTTATATAAATGGTAAGTGCTTCCTATTGTTCTCAGCCTACAAGGGAGTGCTGTTTCTCATTTAGACATTTTTTTTTTTTGATGGACTGGGGTGGTTTCTATATTTCATGAGAGAAAAAAGAAGAAAGGATATTCACTGAATGCTGACTACAGCTTTGCAGAGACCATGCTGTAACTCAACACCTCAGCAATAAGGTGATGCTAACGGCTTGCTTGCATCTCACAGAGGATGCCAGCAAGATCAGACCTTAAGACCGTGACCTAAGAAATTTCTTTCCCTTCTGCCTTTAAAAATTTTGTAACATCCAGCCTGATGGAGAGCTCTAGTAAGCTTGAACTTGCACAATGTTTTCCATCAATTTGGAAAGTGTTATATGGGTTTCATTATTGTTTGGGAGATTTTGCATGGACTGATACTGCTGTACAACTTTTTCTACTTCAAGGCAGGGTGTGAACCAAGGCTGCAATGTTCACACATCTTTAGTGTAGTGTACCTCAAAGTTCAGATGCCACAGAAACACAATATCCAAATGACCATCTCTTTTCTTATGTCCCCACATGCCAACTATGGTCCTCAGACTGCCACCCACTAAATGTTTTCCCAATTAAGGTAGCCTGCTGCCTGTGTGGTACCAACCAAAGCACAAGACTTACCCATTGTAGCTCTCACTTAGTTGAATGGACTCAAGAAGATGAAGGGGTGCCATCTTTGGAAATTCTCAGGATGCGCTGTAAGGCCACTTAATTTGCCAGTGGTTTTAATGGGGTATAGACTAAAGGCATCTTTTGGGAGAGGAGATTAGTTGCAATTTTATTTTGTATTTTGTAAATTGTGATAAGGGTGGGAAGGCAGCATGGTATCGCCTGGTCTTGTCAGATTGTGGAAGCTAAGCAAGGTCAGTACTTGGATGGGAGGAACACCAACGAAGACATTGCAGAGGAAGGCAATGGCAAACCACCTCTGCTTCTCACTTGCCTTGAAAGCCCCTTGCTGGGGTCACCTTAAGTTAGTTGCAGCTTGAAGGCACATGCATATATATGTAAATGGTGATGTTTTTCATTGTGATTTGTAAGCTTTCTTGAGCCATGAGGAATGATGGGATGTAATTTTTTAAAATAAATAAGTAAATAAGCATATGTATGTATGCTCTGCCTTCATGCCCAGCATCCTAGAAGAATCTGCCTGGCAACTTTTACAGCAAATGAAAAACAAAACAAAAACCAACCCAAAAGGTAGGTGTTCCTTTTAGAGGGAGGACTCTGAATAAATCATCTTTGTAATAAAAAAAAGCATCAGATCCCATTGCCCCAAAGAATTAATGGAGCTATACCCTTCTAAACTGGTGGACTTACAGTGCAATTCTAAGAATTTTTACTCAGAATTCTGCTAAAGTCTGCTCAATGGGACTTACTCCCAGGAAAGTGTTCTTAGGATTACATTGTCAGAATACTTTAGGACTGCAGTGTTAATGGTTTATATTTTGCCCATTTCAGCCAAGCACCAACCTGAGGCCAGTAGCAGCTTAGAGACCATCAAGACCTTATTGTTGATCTCTAAGGTGCTCCTGGATTCAAATCTAGTTCTTTTACTGCAGACCAATATGGTACCCTCCTGTCCTGACACTGAGGTCTGCTTCTCTTCCTTTGGTGGTCATTACTGGAAACATACTGCTAGACTAAATGTTCTTGTGTTCTCCTGAACTTTAGATTTGCCTCTTTTCTTTTGGTGGTCATTACTGGAAACAGATTGCTAGACTAAGTAGATCTTGCATTTATGTTCTTGTGGGTGTGCTGATGAACACACTTGATAACCCATAAATGCTTTCCTTTCCTGCAGAAATAACCACAGTGAATATTTCCAATTAGTTCTGGCCTTTTACGTCAGTAACAAAAACCCATGCATGCCAAATGAAGGCCAGAATTTCCAGTGTCGTAATTTCTTACTGAGAAGCATCCATTTTAGGATGCATCACCAGAGAGGTCAGGCTTACAGAAGTTTCTATTTGGAGATTAATTTATCTGATCTTCATTCTGGAGGATCCAAATGTAGCCCAATGATAAAGCCGGTTTGCCCGAAGATGATGCACAGCTTGGAAAAAGAGAAACGTCTTTGCAAGATGTAACCTTCAAAGTTGCTTTTTCTGCCAAGAGATTTCACTTAAATCTCGTCAGCTAAATTGGTCATGCCATTTAGCAAACCGTCTTGGGTTTTAAGTCACATTATTAAAGTCTTTTGACATTTCATTTTACCGTACGAATAATTATTGTCATTGTTTTTATGAAGGTGGTTGATTGCACTCAGCTCGTGGCAGTCAACAAGATGCCTTTGTGATCAATCAAAGGAAGTGACTCACAGCACTCGGAGGAGGAACCAAAAATACTACCGTAGGCATTCTCTTTCTGATCTATAATTTTTCACCCTACTTCTAAAGCAACCATCTCCCTGTGTCAAATCTTTCTGTCCCCTCCTGAATTGTTCACAAGAGATGTCACAATATCCTTGACCTTATGCTATTTTCAAACGGTCAGATGTGTTTATTTGAACCCCCGCACCTCACAATAATATAGGCACTCCTGTGGTATAGTTGTGTGAAATCATCCCATTGCTCAGGGAAAAAAAAATGGGGGGGGGGGCAGCCAAAGCAGTTAATGGGCAATAGAGACAGAATGGACAAATGAAAATACTTCTTCATTCACTGAGAAATTAAACCATCGCCTCTGTGCCTTGTTTGTTGGCCTGTGTGAAACAGGATGTTGGATTGTATGGTTTATTGGTCTGATCCAACAGGACAACTTTTATGTTCTATGCTATGCACTTTAATTACAAATTGCAGGTGGCACCCTAAGATGATAACAAACGCACATTTTTTAATTGTCCACTCAGAATTGTTCTAAATTTGTTCTTGCATCACTTAGTGGCTACATTACATTACTCCTGAACAGGTTTTCACTCCTGAGGAGGATAATACTAGCAGTCAGTTGCTCTTCTTGCTCCTCAATTACTACTGGGGTGGGGTGGGGTTGACTTTTCCTCTGTAGCTGAGCTGACACTTCTCTAAGGGCCATTCTCTTAGGACTCTTTCTCCCCCCCCCCGCCCTGTCACCCTAGGCTTGCTAACTCCAGCTTGAGAGATTCCTGGGAATCCAGGGACAGTGCCTTGGGAGGGCAGAATGGGAGGGCTCGGTGGGGAATGTGATGCCATTCAGTTTGCTTTCCAAAGCTGTGGTCTGGAGATTCCAGGAGAACTCCAGCCTCCACCTTGAGGATTGAGAGAGCCAGTGTGGTGTAGTGATTAAGAGTGGCGAATGGGGGTACAGACTAGCCTTCAGAGCTTATTTTACTTATACAAGATGTTCTTCTGAACTTTAAAATATTATTCAATGTATATATTTTGGACATTAAGAATTCATTAAAAATAAAAACACAGATGCTTGGGCTTGGAAAGAGAGAGATGGACATTCCTCTCTTGGGGATGAGGAAAGTACTGACTGGGGGATGGGTGAACTCCCAACTAGAAATACAACAGCCCTGTCTACCAAAGCTGGCTATACTCTTGTCTGGGGATGATGATCCCACTGTGATGGGTGCAATGGGGAGTTCTGTCATGACGTGGGGGTCAGGATGAGAGAGGCTGAACAAGTTTGCTGAAGCTGCATCCAGGCTTGCCTTCCCCTAACTGCCAATGAAATAATTTCTACCCTATATGATTTAAGGGTAATGGGAGACATAAATCATTTTAATGGGATTTTCTCTGATAGATCAAACCAGGATCCTTCAGTGCAAAATGTTATCTCTTGGAGTAGCCAGCCATGACTTGTTCAAACAAGATGTTCAAACCTTTCATGTAGCAATAATGGGAAAAAAAACAACTTTCAGCTTTTTAGAGTTTGCATAAGGCTTTCAGTGGTTTGCATAAAAACTGTCTGGTTTCCACCTGTTAGCTAGACAATGAGAGAATCAGAGCATTTTTAGTAGCAGGAACTCCTTTGCATATTAGGCGACACACACCCAATGTAGCCAATCCTCCAAGAGCTTACAGTAGCCCCTGTAAGAAGAGCTCTGTAAACTCTTAGAGGATTGGCTACATTAGGGGTGTGTCACCTAATGTGAAAAGGAGTTCCTGCTACAAAAAGAGCCCTGGAGAGAATAATAAAATTCCATTCCTGTATTTTGTGTGTGTATGTGTGAGATCTGCTATTTGTTCCATTTCTCATGAATTCTGGTTTAACTAAGAATTTCTTAAATTAATTCTGGAATTACACATAGTTTGCAACTCCATTCAATTCTTTCCATTCAAGTGAATCCCTTTCCCGGTGTTAGAACCACACACAGGAATTGATAGAACACTGAAAAAAATCATGCCATACACAAGATTGTGTCAAAAAAATTTCTGTGCGGATTTTACCAATGTGCACTTGCACTACATCATATTGGTAGAATACCACACACAATGTATGGTAATATGATGCTGTGAAGAAATGCATTTTTTCTTTGGAAGTTTGAAATGAGCAAAACCTTCACTCTGAGTTTTAAAAGTTTGTTCCCCTCTGGGCAGAGAACAGGCAAGAAGCAGAGAAGCCAGTTTAATTGCTTTCCAGGCATACCTCAGCCCACTGTCATACAAATGCTAATAGATCTAGTGGAAGAATGGGTGTAGTAGTAGAAAGGATGGGTCATGCTGTCACCCTTCTCCAAGCAGGGACAGAGGTTTGGAGGACTTTAGAATAGAAAGACTCCAGGAATAATCTCCAGGAAAGAAATTTCTATAGGAAAAGCCTCCTTGACCTGGTCCGATGGGGTCAGTGGGAGGGGAAAGGGAGATGATAAAAACTCCTTGCAGCAAGGAGTAGCTCTTTTCTTCAGGTGCTGGCACTGAGTACAGGACAGCAGACAGGACTTTCAGCTGGAGAGGCAGCCATTGACCATGTGGTTGGCCTGGAGAGCTGAAGGGAGCTTCAAGGTAATGTTCACTCTGTAGAGATCTGTAACTTCCTAAGTTAAAGAGCCTGCCCTATTTTAACATCTGATATAGGGCATGTTTAATGAGAGGGACAGAGGATTTGTATTTTACCCATTTCTTTTGGATCCCTTGCTCAATCTGGTGCTGTGCTAAAAGTATGCTTGTGAACATTTTCTTTTTAATAAATACTTTATAACTTTTTGATGCTGGCAATGGTTCTCTGTACCACAAGGACCTCCATCATCTTACATATGCTATTTTAAAAGGAGCATCAGGGGGAAGGCAGGCAGTTGGCAAGTGGTTATTCTTCCAGGGTAACTGCTCCTGTGGTGACCAGATGCTGGGCAGCAGGAGACACAGAGGCAAGGCTTCAGAATGTGGAAGGGAAGCTGGGAGTCCTGACACTCACAACTGGCAATTCCTTACAAATATCAGGTGGTGGCAGTGGATTACTGGAGGGAGAAAAAAGCCCCTCCAAGTGTTGAGGAAAACCTAGGAGGGCAGGATGGAACAGGGCCAGAGCAGGACCATTCTGCCACAGATGCAATCATCTATACAATCACATCTAGACAGATGCGTGTGAATATATTATTATTGTATAAGGGCAGAAATAAACTGTTGGAACTGACAGCTACACCAAACTGCCTATGCACTGTACACAATTCATAAATGAGTGGAGAGTTCTTGCTATATCTGTTCAATTTCACAACAAGGACAATAATCTGGAACTCCAAAATCCAGGAAGAGGGAGATCCCTCTTCTTTTCTTTCTTTTGGAATACACAGTTTTTGAACTATGCTATGACCCAATTCTCAGGAAAACTGCCCCCCCATCTGGTAGTTGAAAGTGCAGTCAAGTTGCAGCTGACTTTTGATGACCGCATAGGGCTTTCAAGGCAAGAGAGGAACAGAAGTGGTATGCCATTGCTGGCCTCTGCAAAGCAGCCCTGGACTGTCTTGGTCATCTCCCATCCATGTATTACCCAGAGCCGACCCTGCTTAGCTTTTGAGATCCAATGAAATCTGGCTAGCCTGGACAATCCAGGTCAAGCTCCTTCTCAGCTAGGGATGTACAAGCACATGCTGCTTCAGCTAATGTTCTACTTACTGCACAAGCAGAGAGCTGGTATAGTATCAGAAACTGTTGCCTTATGGGGCCATTTTCTGTTACTTGGGGCAACAAAGACAGTCAGTCTGTCAAAAACTACATATTGGAGGATGGCTTTTTTTTTACACCAGTCATAAGCATCCTGAGTCTGTCCCTTGGGTTACTTTTTATGTATTCCGATAGAAGGAGGAAGAGGAGATTGAATTTATACCCTGCCCTTCACTATCCAAAGGAATCTCAGAGTGGCTTACAATCCCTTTCCCTTCCCCTCCCCACAACAGACACCCTGTGAAATAGTTGGGGCTGAGAGAGCTCTCCCGAGAACTGCCCTTGAGAGAACAGTTCTGAAAGAACTTATGATTGATCCTAGGTCACACCAGCAGCTGCACATGGAGGAGTGGGGAATCAAACCCAGTTCTCCCAAATTAGAGCCCACAGTCTTAATCACTACACCAAACTGGCTCAATAAAGTGGCATACAATATAAGGGACAGTATTTCACACCCATGTATTTTCACACAGCTTGATGGAAGTCCTGGTGTCCCTTCTCTGCCACAGACCTGTCCTTCTCTTGATCCCCAGCAAGTTCCACTTTTTGCCAAATGTTAGTCATAGATCTATTCAGTTAGCAAACTCACAGCACACTTGTATTCTCTAGAGTGATCTCTGCCTTCTTTTAGACAGAACTTTGGCAAGCATTTTGAGTATCGGTGTTTCTAAGCCCAACTGTTGTAAAGAAAGGAGTAGCGATGTTTGCCCTTTTGGCTCCTCACCCTCATGAATACAGATCATTTTGAATTACTGGTTGATATGGATATGCAAAACTCCACCAAATGCTTTTGCTAATCTGAAATAAACTCTTCCCCCCCACTTCTATTTTTGCCTGAGGTAAACTCTAGTGGCTTGTCAGAGGAACTGGAAAGTGTGACAGGAATCAAAGCTGTCATGCTCAGCTGAAGCAGCTTGGAAGCAGCACCAATTATGTTCGGTGATGCTTCTATTTTTTGCAAAGGTTGTGCTGGAACACTGGAAGTGTCCTGCTTGCAGCCTATAGGTCCACACTGATGAGGTGTTCGTAGTTCAGAAACAGGACATATCTGAGTACCTTCTTGCCTGCACAATTGAAGGTATTTTGCATGATAGGTGGTTGGCTCACCACTGTTGGCACAGGCCAACTTTCTGCGTGTAGGAACACCACAAGCCGATCATACAAAAAAAGGTACTTTTTCAGTGTGCATGCTGGCTTTGCACCTGTGTGGCATTCCTTGTTCATTATAAATGCCCATGCTCAGAATGTACTCCACTGAACTGTAGTCCCAAATGGCAGTGTGAGAATGCATTGCTGATCTAATTTGTGATAAAGACTATCAGGTTTGGAAGTCAGGCAAGGAAAATGGGTAAGGCCACAATGCCAGACAGACAAACAACACAATTGTCTTCACGTTCTCCACCACCACCCTGGCACAATGAGATCATCTGTGGTAGGACTGTGCTCTGGCCTGCAGGCCCTATTACACCCCACCCTGCTAAGTTTTCCACAACACCTGGCGGGACTTTTCTCCCACTTTCAGGTAGTCTGCCACCACCTGACCTTTGTACAGAACTGCCCACTGGGAGGGTCAGGACTTCCAGCTTCCCTTCCACATTCTGAGGCCTTGCCTTTGTGTCTCCTGCTGCCAAGCATCGGTCACCACAGGGACAGTTTACAGCCTTGTGCACTCCTGGAGGAAAAGCCACTTGCCTTCCCCTGGTGCTCCTTTTAAGATAATGTGTCGGAGATGGTAGAGGTCTATGTGGTACAGAGAACCACTGCCAGCATCAATAGTTATAAAGCATTTATTAAAAAGAAAATGTTAACAAGCATACTTTTAACACAACACCATATTGAGCGAGTGATACAAAAAAAAAAAATGGGTAAAACACAAATCATCTGTCCCTCTCCCTATACATGCCCTATCAGATGTTAAATATAGGACAGGCTCTTTAGCTTAGGAAGTTATAGATTTCTACAGAGTGACCTTTACCTTGAAGCTCCCTTCAGCTGTCCAGGCCAACCACAAGGTAAGTGGCTACCTCTTTATTTGGGAGCCCTGTCTGCTCTCATGGCCTCAGCACCTGAAGAAAAGAGACCTCCTTTCTGCTGCAAGGAGTTTTTATCACCTCTCTTTCCCTCGCCCCCTGACCGGGTCTGGCCAGGTCAGAGAAGCATTTCCTAGGGCTTCTTCCTGGAGATTATTCCTGGATCTGTTCTAGCCTAAAGTCCTCCAAATCTCTGTTACCTGCTTGGAGAAGGGGAAAAGCATGACCCATCCATGATCTCTCCAGCTAGATCTATTAGTATTTGTCTGAAAGTGAGCTGAGGCATGTCTGGGAAGCAATTGCACTGACTTCCTCTCCCCAACTGTTCTTTGGCCAGGAAAAAAACAACAACTTTTAAAACACAAAGTGGAGGTTTGGCTCTATTCAAACCTCACAGGGAAAAAATGCATTTCCTCACACCAGTAAAGAAAATGTTCCGGGACAACTGAGCCAAGGAATTCTGAAGGCACTGCCAGTGCCACTGTGGTTATTCACTCTGCTTCTTCCTGGTTGTTAGTGACCCTCCAAGGCAGTGTTTCATCAGGAACTTTCCTGGTGAATTCAAGGGCTAAGTCTGCCTCGAAAACCTCTCTTTTTAAGATGCATAATGTTTTCTGTAGTATAAGTTGGGTAGGTGGCAGATAGCAACACGAAGCCAATATGAAGAGAGAGAAGAAGAAGAGGTTGGATTTATACCCCACCCTTCATTACCCAAAGGCGTCTCAGAGTGGCTTACAAATTCCTTCCCCCTCCTCTCCCCACAACAGATACCCTGTGAGGTAGGTGGGGCTGAGAGAGCTCTGACAGAAACTGCTCTTTTTCAAGAACAACTATGCCAGAAGTTGTGACTGACCGAAGGTCACATCAGCAGGTGCAAGTGGAGGAGTGGGGAATCAAACCCAATTCTCCCAGATTAGAGTCCACACACTTAACCACTACACCAAACCAACTCATGCAAGTTTAAAACCATTTAGGGTGCTCCATAAAAAGGAAACTTGTTTTGAGTGTTCAATGTTGCTGCTTGAAATTTGGAATAAAACTGCAATTCAAGCAGAGGAGTAACCACATCACTGATTATATTTTATTTTATGGATGAGAAACCATAGATTAATCTAACTATATGGCACCACACAAATCCCACACCTTTTAACGTTGGATTCATATTGAGGAAAATTCCAAAAACCATCAGACATTTCTGTCACTTTGGTTTGCAAGGCTTGTTCACAATTAATTCCAGGAAATGGTAAAAGAGCCCCCTCTAGTGAAATACAAAGAACTAGCAACACAATCATCTTTCTATTTCTCCCCCATTCAAACTTTCCCAGTGTCACTGTAAGCATATCAAATTTATAATCTGTTTTATAATTACCTTGCATATTTATTTTTCCATCATCCACCTGGGCTTTGTTTGCAATGATAATTTGTGTCAAGTTTTCTTTCCTTACTTTATAATTACTCATGCTTTAATTGTTATTACTAACAATTTCCAGAGCATTTACATTCACTAAACTTTATGAAGAAATTAAAATAAAGACATGGGCTCTGCCTTCTTATCCTTGGAAAAATACATGAGGGGAAAATGGTGGAAGGGGAAGTAGAGTTCTCTCTCTGTGTGTGTTCCCTGCTTTTTGCTGTTGGTCTGGTATTTATTCATCTTATGTACTTCTCTTGTACCACAACTTTCTCCCCAATGGAGACCAAAAATAGCTAATATTTTTCTCTCCTCCATTTTATTCTCACAACAACCCTGTGAGGTAAGTTAGGCTGAGAATATGTGTCTGGCCCAGACTTTCATGGCAGTGTGCAGATTTAAACCTTGTTCTCCCAGATCCTAGTATGTCACTGTAACCACCGCATCACACTGGCTTTCGATTTCTTTCTATTGTGTATGTAGGTACACTGTAACTCCCCCCCCATTTATTTATCTATATAATGGATTACACACACACACAATGTATAATTAGATCCACAGCTAGGATTTCCCCTGGGGGGGGGGTGCCGGGGCACCAGGTGGGGCACTGTTCGGTGGGTGATGCTAATTTAATTAGCACAGTTTCCACTAAGCCAATTAATTTTTATTACAGTTCATGACTAGCACATATCAATTTAAACTAATTATACCTAACTCATAAAGGTTTTAAGAAATAAACAGTAGTAATATTTACAGAAATGAATAAAAATGATATAAATTTAAAAACAAAAATCAGGATTGATGTATGAAACATAGACCATGGAGAACATGTATTTCATGCATTGAATACCTTTTATACTCATTCCTTGAGAATTCTGTAGGCTGCAACAAGGAATCCGGCGCAAGCAAATGTAAACTGAGGAACTACATCAGATAAAAACTTCGTAGTAATTTCTAATGCAGGGCATGTGGGAAACCTCCCAAACAAAAGTTGTAAGATCTTACTGATAAAAACAGCCGAGAAGCAGAATATGCTCAATTGTCTCAACCTTGTCTGCTCTGCAAGGACAGATCCTCTCAGCCATTGGACTCTTTTTGTAATGTCCCTTGACAATTGCAGAGGGGAAGATATTCCATCTGACCACGGAGAAAGCCCTGCAATAGGGACAGAATATCTAATGACAATAAATAGGCTGCTGGGCTTACAACATATCTCATTTTCGTAGGGGGCAAGAAGTTTGGAACTCTGTCAATATCTCCCTGCCATTTGGTATCCAATGTCCTTTGTTTAACTAGGACCCTCGCTTGGTCTAAGGACATTGTTAGAAGAAACTCGGGGGGAAAGCCAAGCAAATTCAGCTTCTGATAGACTGCCTTGAACCAGGTAAACAGAAGCCATCCCTAAGAATTAATGATGTAATATCAGAAGGGGGATGGTTTAGTCAGTTTGGTGTAGTGGTTAAGTGCGTGGACTCTAATCTGGGAGAACCGGGTTTGATTCCCCACTCCTCCACTTGCACCTGCTGGATGACCTTGGGCAAGCCTTAGTTCTGGCACAGCTGTTCTTGAAAAAGAACAGTTTGTGTCAGAGCTCTCTCAGCCCCACCTACCTCACAGAGTGTCTGTTGTAGGGAGGGGAAAGGAAAGGAGTTTGTAAGCCACTCTGAGACTCCTTTGGGTAGTGAAGGGCAGGGTATAAATCCAATCTCCTCCTCCTCCTCCTCCTTCTATGGATATTTACAGAAGCGAGGCAAACCTTGGCCTCTAATCTTATTAGGTTGGATTCCAGATGCAAGCTAGCACTGGAGGCACAGCTGGGGAATCAAAATAGTGCTCTTACAAATTTCAATTGTGTTTTCTCCAATGGACCGAAACTCGAAGAAGGCAGACTTAGCATAGTTTCATACTAAAGTTGGGAGACTGTTTTAGGTTGATATAATTTGAGGGCCAGTGGTATATATTTCCCACCTTTAGTAAAGGTGGATCTTAAAATGCCCCATGCAGATTTTCATTCAAAATAGGCAACGTACTCATGGTGAGCTTTCCTTGCCCCAAAAGACTGGATCATCATCCCCAGATATTTGAAGCTCAATACCTGTTTCCACTAAGCAAGGAAACAGAAGCTCACACACCTTCCATCAGACTGGTCCTGCAGCTGGGGAGGGAGAGGGGCAACCTTGCTGGATCTTCCTGCTTCTTCAGCTGGCTTCTCAAAGCCCCTCTTCCTTTCCAAAGGAAGCATCAGGAAGAGCCACTGAAGCCATGTGGCTGGCCAGCGAGTGACTCCTGTGTCACCACAGTCCATTTACTCAGGCCGGGGCTAAGAAGCTCCTCTTCTCCCTCCCCTGCACCTCTGAGTCCCTCCTCCTCTCTCTCTTCTTCCTACTTCCAGAAGGAGCTCTGCTGTGGCCTCTGTGCCTTGCCAAGTGGCTACAGGCTGCACCAGCTAATCTAAGGACATGGAGGCAAGGTGGACAGTGTGGCAGCTACCCTACCAAAATTTGTACTTAAAGGGGAAGATTGGGGTGTGCTAACTACGGCCCTGCACTGCCCTGCACTGGTTATGACACTGTGTATAGTGCTGACATAGTTCAACAAATAACATTGAAAACATATATGTTATATGGGAAAACTGAGTGTGGGGAAGCAGAAAAAAATAAAAATAAAAGAATCACAGGTTGGATTCAGGAAACCAACTTAAAATGTCAGTTTTTAGGCTGAAATGACATAGAGGAGCAATCCAGATAATTCACAGGCACTAAAACACTCAGACAATCAGCCTCGTACATAGAAATGGTTGTTGGTTATGAAGAAATCACTGCTCCCCACATTTCTTTGAAGGCCCTCCTGGAAATAAGGTAGCTCCATTTAGTGGCTGGCTACAGTTCTCAGGTGAATGGTGAATACTGGCAATGTGACGGGAGAGAGGCAATAGGATTTCACATTCTCTTGAACAAGACAGGCAAATGAGAAGGAAAAGGCATGCCTATATTAATATCTTTTGACATGCAAGTCTCCGTGTACTCTTTCTGTAGCACCTTTTCTATCAGCTAAGATTGTAGAAAACACTTAGAGGGCCCCAAGTTAAGTTGCCAGGGAAGAAATATGGTCTTTTACTGGTTGAGCCCAAATTGACAGATCATGTAGTAACTCTGGGTGCAGCACAGAGAAAGACTGATTGAGAAGGAGTACTTCACGGCTACGATTGTGTCTGCGAGCTCACGCCCAGCCCAGTTGTTCAGAATGATTTGATCTATTACTACCTTGCCACAGGGCAAGCCAAATGTTAGGGAACTGGATATTGGCTGTCATGCTTTTGCGAGCTACTTCACAGACAAAGTCTTGTCGCTCCACTGTGACCTCCCTGCCACATTGGAAACAGTGAGTGAACTCGAGGCCCCTTGCACGTCTTCTGGTCAGATTATGGATCATTTTGGTCTGCTCAGTCTGGAGGAGGTTGACAGATTGCTCCTAGCCGTGTGCCACCTGCTCCCTGGATCCGTGACCTTCGTGGCTGATTAAAGCTGGCCACGTTGGGTTCCGAGGTGCCCTTAGGGAAACAGTCAACAAGTCCATCTTGGAGGGACTGTTCCCAGGAGCACTTAAGGAAGCAGTGGTATGACCTCTCCTCAAAAAAACATCTTTGGATCCAGCTGGATTGGCAAACTATTGGCCAGTTTCCAACTTGCCCAAATAGGGCAAGTTAATAGAGAGGGCCGTGGAGATGCAGCTTCAGAGCTTTTTGGATGACACTTCCATTTTACACCCCTTCCAGTCCAGTTTTTGCCCAGGGCACAGGATGGAGATGGCACTGATCGCCCTCACAGATGATCTCCGGAGGCATCTGGATTGAGGCGGATTGGCAGTGCTGTTGTTGTTGGACCTGTCGGCTGCATTCAACACGGTCAACCATCAGCTACTAGCCCACCGCCTCGCCGACACTGGAATTCAGGGGCTTGCCTTGCAATGGCTCATCTCCTTCCTCCAGGGCCAGGGACAAAGGGTGGCACTGGGGGAACAGCTTTCCTGAAGGCACCCACTTGATTGTGAAGTGCCTCAGGGGGCTGTGCTATCCCCAATGTTATTTAACATCTATATGCCCCCCCTGCCCAGATTGCACAGAGACATGGGCTGGGATGTCACCAGTACACTGATGACACTCAGCTCTAACTGTTGTTGGGCAGCCAGTCCGACTCCAAATTGGAAGATTTTGACCAGGCATTACAAGATGTGGCTGGTTGGCTCAGGCTGAGCTGACTGAAATTGAATCCATCAAAGACGGAGGTCCTGTGCCTGAGTCAGGGTAGATCAGGGGTAGGGATCCCACTCTCAACCTTTGATGGGGCACCGTTGGTGCCAGCACTGGAGGTTAGGAGTCTGGGAGTGCTCCTGGATCCCTCCTTAACAATGGAGGCCCAGGTAGCAGCCACTGCCAAGTCAGCCTTCTATCATCTTTGGCTGATTAGGCAGTTTGTCCCGTTCCTTGAACACAGCGACTTGGCAATAGTGATCCATGCAATGGTCACCTTGAGGTTGGACTACTGTGATGCTCTCTACATGGGGCTGCCCTTATCACAGATTCAGAAGCTACAGCTGGTGCAAAATGCTGCAGTCAAGCTGTTGATGGGCCTCCCATTACGGGAGCACATTCAGCCTGTGCTGAAGGCATTGCACTGGCTACCAATAGCATACTGAATTCACTTTAAGGTGCTGGTTCTTACCTTTAAAGCCCTATATGGTCAGGGACCTACAAACCTGAGGAACCGCCTTTCCCCACAAGTCCCCCAGAGAGCACTGTGATCAGGGTCACAACATCAATTGGCCCTCCCCGGTCCTAAGGATGCCAGGCTTCTCAGTGGTGGCTTCTTCCTGGTGAAATGAGCTCCCAGAGGAGATCAGGGCCCTGCGGGACCTTATGCAGTTCTGCAGGGCCTGCAAGACAGAGCTGTTCCACCAGGTGTTTAACTAGGAGCCGCCCCAGAGAGAGTGCTCTGCCCTCTTGAAATCTCGAGGCAGCTTGAGTCACTTGTTTAATGTTAGATCTGGACCGTCCACCAGGATGGCATGGAAGATGAGCGCCATCACAAATGGAAGACTAAACCAGTACCTGTATAATGGTTTTATCCAGATGTTGGCACCTTTTAATGTTCTAATTGTTATTTGGTTTTATGACTTTTATTATGTATTGTTATCTTTGTTATTTTATCTTATTGTGAGGGCTGGGAGGGCGGGGTATAAATATAATAAATAAATAAATAATGGTGCAACGTGGCAGCCCCTTATCTGTTCTCCTCATTGTGGATGCTAGCATGGTCCTCTAAGAGCTTGAGATAATTTGACACTAAGTTTGGTTATGTGTCAATTCCTCAGTATGAATAAATGAAAGAAAAGCCGGTGAAAATAGGTCATTTAGTGAAAGCATTGTATGTTCTTGAGGAGTACTTGTGGAAGTCAAGTATTAACGGGTCATGAAGCTCATTTTTGACATTTCTGCCTGGCCCATGACAAATATCTATTTGCAGTTTTAAAAAATGGTACGTGGTTATTTACCAAGAAGTCAGCTAGCCTCCAGGTTTACAAGCTAATGTCAGAAGTCTGTGGTATTTCTCACCAGCCTCCTAAAAATGGTAAGAACAATATAATAAAACATTCACCAGATTTCTAATATAAACCATGACTACTCCCAGCTTTGTTTTAAATCCTCCCAACGCAGTGAAGAAGAGTGCTTTGTAACAAGACTTGCTCTTACATAATCCTAAATTTCCAAGGGACAAAAAGTCTCATTAGACCACACAAATCAATCAGAATATAAAGCTTGCTCAGATTTGAAAACTGTGTGTGTGTGTGTGTGTGTGTGTGAGAGATGTGTGTGTGTGTGAGAGAGAGAGAGAGAGAGAGAGGAGGGAGAGAGAGAGAGCTTGAGGGAGAGGGAGTGCTTGAGGGATAGAACTGAAGTGGCATATGTTTGACTGTCCTGGGGGTTTATTAATGAGCAACGTTTCATTATAAGCTAATTGAAACCTCTAGGCAGCTATTATTACTTGGAAATGGAGATGCCAGATATGAAAACGGTGAGCAGGTGAGCAGAAAGCATAATAACAGTAATTATTTCATTGGGAAATGGAAAGAAAGGATCTGAAGGGAAGCACACATTGCGATCTTTTCACTTGACTCAAGAATATTGCTGAATGTTTTGACCAACCTGATTTAGAATGCATATGACCTACACTGTTTTTGCCTGGGAAGTGTCTGTAAGAGATGACACACTCCAAGGTGTCATTTCTTCAAGGAATTCTCTTCTATCCCGGAATGCAAAGTAAGATTCTATACCCTCACCTGCAAAATATCAATTGGGGGAAGCATCCCACAGAGCAGCCAACTTTACAAGGTGGGATAAGATGCTCAGAAAAAGCTGAACCATTTCTGAGTATTCTCTGAGAAAGTCTGTATTGCTAAGCTGATTACAAATTAACATGTGGAGAGCTTGGCCATCACTAACTGGTGATGGGCAGTGGCATTAGGTCATAGCTAACTTATAAAGACGCCATAGGGTCTTTCGAGGTAAGAGACAAACAGAAGCAGATCTAACCTAACGATGACAATAACAAACTAAATTAAGAATCACTTGAAAAGACCTCAAAGATTGAAACCACCGTCCCAGTGCTAGCCTGAGGGTAAAGTTAGACTTGACAGAGTCCATGGGGTTTAGCCTGTGGACACTGTCGCTGTTTTAAAGTGATTTAAACATGCCATGAATCCTGACTGGGTCCACAGTGTGGCAGGTTGAGGCACTGTCCCCTCCTGCACGTTTTCAGGTGCTAAAACAGCTGCAGAAGGGGGGGACAAGAGCACCACATAAGAACATAAGAACATAAGAGAAGCCAATGTTGAATCAGGCCAATGGCCCATTTAGTCCAACACTGTCACACAGTGGTCAAAATATACCAGGTGCCATCAGGAGGTGCAGCCTGCTATGCTGTAGTCCCAATCAGGGTTAGACCTGTGAACACCATCCCATGTTGGTAGGCCCTGGAATGTTATATACAGATATTAAACTGTCATTGGCAGCTTCCTTATTCTGTGCCCTAAAGCAAACTCTTCAGTAATGGTTATTATTTGCATATGTATTGCAAAATATTAAATATGAGAGTATTATTTTAATTTTTATCTTTTCTTTTTTTACTCACCCCAAGCACTTGTGGTGTTTTAAAACATATAATAAATAATTCCTGTCACTCTCTACCAGGATTAAGGGTCTCACCACAGTATTTTGCACCCCAGGATAACAGAAAAGAAAAATCAATTCTTTGTATCAAAGCTCTGATCAATTGAAAGGCAAAGCAAATGCGCATCCAAGAAAGCACCAGGGATCCATTTCAAAGATAAAACAAGGGAGATTTTTTAAAAAAAAGAAAAAGGAAAAAAAAAGGTTATAAAACTGGTGATGCATGAAATCTAAAACCCTGCAAAGCCAATTGGGCAAGAAAAATGTTTCTGGTGTGTTGAAATTTGATTTCTTCTGTTCTGACACGTTCTTGCACTGAATGTAGATGAAAGATGAGCACAACCTCTGTGCAGAGGAAATGAAAATTTGATTTGAAGGACCGAGCAAGGGTTTGCTCCATTCATTATTATCATCTTCTATTAACAGCTGTAATTAGTCAATGCCAGCCTATCTGTTGTTACTGAATTGTCTGAGACTAATTAAGCACAAAGATTTCTTGTGTTCTTTTTTAAAAAAAAAATGAGAACAAGCCAGTTAGCATGAAAATTTATGCTAACGGTTATTCCAAAATACTGTCAGCGGGGCTTAGTTTTGCCTCGAGTAATGATTTTTCAAACTGCAGACCCTTTCTACCCTAATCCTTATCACATTCATTTGTTAGCCAAGTAGGGAACATACATTTTTTTTATTTTAAAATGCCACTTTTTGATACTGTTAGGGGTGAAACTCACAGGGCTCTCCTAAGTGGGTCTGTTTCTAATCCAACTGAGGTCTACTCCATGAGGCTTCATCCCAGACAGAGTTCTTAGCATCACATTGTCAGGTTTCCCCCAAATGTATTAATGTCATTTGATAGAATTAATTACTGTTAAAATTGACACAAGGTATGAAAAAGACATAAAAGCAAAAGAGAAGCGATCAGTCTGGGAATACCTACAACAAAAACAGGGCAAAATGAAAAGGGCTCAGATATGAAAGTAAAAAGATCTGACAAAGGAAATCTTCGTACATCCCTCCTGCCTTGCCAAGTATCCTGAATCTATCAAGTATAACCTGCCAGAACATTACATTTCTCAGGCATCTCACCCAACAAACTATACCAGTGTCCCCTTCAGCAGTTAAAAGATTCCTTTATTACCCAGAGTTACTGCAAATTTCCCCCTGGGTTCTTCATTCCTCTTTCTGGCATTATTCTCTCTCTCTCTCTCTCTCTCTCTCTCTCTCTCTCTCTCTCTCTCTCTCTCTCTCTCTCTCTCTCTCTCTCTACACACACACACACACACACACACACACACACACACACACACACACACTGGTAGGCTAATTCAAGATCCTGTATCCCCAGCTCACATGTATTTGGGTTCACAAGTATTTGGTGAGATTCTAGCCTTCCACATTGTCTTCTCATCTCTGTCCTTATTTTTCTTCCTTCCCTCTGTGTTTTTTCAGCTTTCTTCTTAATCTGCTGTAAACTTCTTCCAATTCTCCCCTCACTTTCCCTTCTTCAACAATTGCCAGTGTGGTATAGTAGTTGAGAGCAGTGGACTTTAACCTGGAAGGCTGGGTTTGATTTCCCGCTTGAGCCAGTCACAGTTGTGTCATAACTCTCTCAGCTCCACCTACCTCACAAGGTGACTGTTGTGGGGAGAGGAAGAGAAAGCGATTGTCATCTACTTTGAGACTCCTTCGGATAGAGAAAAGTGGGGTATCAAAACAACTCTTCTCCTTCTTCTCCTTTCAAGGGCAGTGTATATTGTAGCTGCACCAACTGTTTACCTCACATTAGCATGTCAGCTGTCCCACCAAATCCCAGGAAGCCTTCTGGTCAGTTTAGCTGAAGGAATGGGCAGCTTTATGCTTGCACCAGCTAAAGGCAATGGCTATGAAAAGTTCCATTAGCAATGAAAAAATGCTCTGCCTCTCTTGCAAACTTCTAAGTATCACTGTGCAAGGAACAATCCAACTGTTTGCTTATTCAAGAAACATTGCTTTGAATAGGATTTATTTGGCTAGGACCATGCATGTGACCAGTCTAGGAAGCTTTCCCCTGACTCTAAACATATTTTTTCCCCTTAGATATGGTAGCACAGAAATCACATTTACTGCATTACTATCATGTTGTCATGTTTATAATCCCTGACTGGCTGGGATTGTTCTATGAAGAACAACTAAGAAAAGAAAATGGTACTGAAATAGCAAGTGGCCAAAAAATGTGAACAATCATGGAAATGCTATATGTTTTTTAGAAATATGCTGCCCTGCTGTACATTCCCGCCCTCCACAAAGCCCTATTTTTTATCCTGAAACCAGAGTAAACTGATCCCTAAATAAAAGTGACTTTTGTTCTGAACACTTGTGTCATGATCACTTTCTGTCCCTCCCCCCAACCTTGCTGGAGATTATAGGATTCCCTCCATTCAGATTCTTTGTTGTCCAAGAATCCTATATCTAATGTTGTACCTGGCCCCCATGTGGATTGATAGATCCAGACAATGTGGCCAAGTTCAGATGGGCGTATTCTTCTGCAGACCTTGGGATAACCCCCAGGTTTGAAGGGAAAAAAAATGTCCAAATTGAAACTGGGGGTGGTGGTGATCTAAGTGGCCCCCAAAGAGAGGAATATTGTCAGCACTTACACAGACAATGCACACTTACCATGAGGGGAAGGGAGAGGAAGAGGGCCCAGATACATTGGGGGAGGGGGCTGGCTGAGGCACCACTGACTGTCCTCTGCAGATTGGCAGCCAGGGAGGAGGAGATGGATCTACTGGAGCCAACACTTCCCTGCCATGGAAGCCAAGTGGGTAGATGGAAGCTGCCACCCACCCCTTCCACCACTGGGGTGGTGGTGCTATGGGTGGATGGAGGAAAAGGACAAGGAGCCACCAACCCTCCACTGTGTGGGCCAGCCATATTGACAGTGGAGGGTTCAGTGGGATCCTTCACAGCCCCTTCCCCCACTGCATGACCCAGTGGCAGAAGCAGCTGCAGCTGTACTGCAGTCATGCAGGCTGGCCAACAAATGGATGGCCCACCAAGTGAGGGGGGAAGGATGGGATTACCTCCCTACAAGTCTTGCAGGTTCTCTGCTTGTTTAACTCTAATTCTAAAATATCTACAAGAAATTATGCAATCACATTTTGCTATGGTATTCTGTTCACATTCATCACATTATCCATCTGCATACATCCACTGATAAAAAAGAAATCCTGATTGTCACACATAGCCTGTGTTATACTGATATATCTGTGCCTAGATACAGCTGCAGTCATACAAAGACTGGTCATTTTACATAAAATGCACACATCTGCATTGGTGGTACAGGTGGAAAATCACCAAATGAATAGAAGGAATGGCAATCTACAGCAGACAGCACAGGCACAGCACCATGTATAACATTTGGAAATAAATCACAAAACTTTGGAGGATTCTGAATGCTTCCATCCATCGTGAAAAACAAGTAATACAGAATTTTGAGAAGATTTTCATAAGTATCCCAACCCCATGCAGCCTTCTGATTGGTTGGTTTTGTTACTTTGTGTAGCTTTGGGAAATAGCTGTCTTTACTGCATTTAAGCTTCATCCCAGAATACCAGATGACTATATTTTCTATTACAAACCTGATTTTTTTTCTGTTAAAAAGTGCTATGTGGTCCTTTCAAGTATGTACATCCTTTTCTCAACAGAAGATGGTCCATTTTGTGTCCTAAAGTCCTGGAATCTGCCCTCTGCCACGTAATTGATAAATCTTCCTCAGCCAACACCTCTTCTTTTTCCTTCCCAGGATGCACTGTCATGTATAAACCGAAATCGGCCATCATTCAATTCGCTGGGGTGTCACGGTTCTCGGCTCACTTGATTGTAATGAATTTGCAGTCACATCTCTCTTCAATGGGTTCATCTCTTAGAAATTCATCTTTCTAATTTCCTCTGTTCTGAAGCACCACTGAGTTATGAAGAGTTTAAGTGTCCATCAATTAATGTCAAAACACAATGAAATACCCACCAAACTACATTTGACATCCACTAGAATACCAAATGAATTTACTAATGGTCTGCCCCTGTATTATGAGAATCCTAGAAATTCATGGAGATGGGGACAGAGGCTCATTTCATAAAATATGGATTGGCCATTTATTAGGATCTTTTTTTCAGCCCTTGCAAGAAAGAACATAATGATTCGTATGACTATTAGCATCTGAGGCCAGGTAATCACACTGTGAATTATGTGGGAACTACATACACTGTCTCTTTACATGCTACTGTTGTTTGCAAGGCATATTGCTATAAATATGCACTCTTTCAGCATGGATATGAGTTTGCCCCCTCCCCTTTTCAATATAAATCATTTATGAAGTACAGCAATGACGAAGATCACGTGAATTTCCGTGCAGTATCTGGATGACAGCATCCTTATATTTCACTTCCCTTCTGTCATAGGCTTTTATAGGATTCTGAAGAGGCCTCCTATCTAGGCATGGACCAGATAGGCTTAAGTTCAGCAAGGTTGCTGTATCATGTCATGTGTTCTCCAGATATGAAAAATGGCTGGGAAACCCCTGTAGAACACTGCTTGGCCAATGGGCTGACAATGCATCATATATATAGTGTATAAAATGATACAAGTATTTATTAACACATTTTTTAAAAATATATATATAAGGGCCAAAGGTGCAATCACATGCCAAGTGGTATTTCACTGGTGTTAATTTCTGGTCCAGAAAATGCCTTCCTTTGATTGTTCAGCCAAAGTACCCTCAATCGAATTGTCTTTAGACAAAGAGCAGTGCTGTCAGCAGGGCTTAGTTAAGGACAATTCAATTGAGGACACTTTGGCTGAACACTTTGGAGGCCTCATTTGTACTTTTATTCTATGCCTAGTGGTTTCATTTGGGAACAACTTTTTTCTGGTCCTTCCTGTATTTGTATTTTGTATCTGTATGATTGTTCTGTACTATTATATTAGCCAATACGTTCCTCACTGTGCTTGACCGCTGAGGAAGGCCTATGCAGGCTGAAACACGTCAGGTCAAGTCCATTAGCCCTTGTGTGTTTGAATTTGGTATTTTTACAAGAGGTGTGATTGGGCCCTTATATATATATTTTTTTAAAAAAAATGTTAATAAATACATGTATCTTTTTATACACTATATATATATATTAAGCTTTTATTGCTGGCCCACTTTTCCAACTAACCTTTTCAGGTTCTGGATTCTAGTTTTTTTAGGTTCAGTTCCCCCCCACACCTCTTTTTGTCCCAGTCTGACAATGCATCAGGTTATGACTTGGCCATGGCTCTATATGAAGAATCTGGCAACAGGTCCCTATCATTGCATAGCTGCCAATTAAGCAGGCAGTAACCAGACTGTTTAAAGGATGTTTCCTACTTTGCAGGCATAAAAAGGGGCCCAAATGAGTGTCCTGTTTACTATAAAGACCTGATTCAACCATGAACGGGGGAAGGGGGAACTGATTTCCCCTACTGCACAGGGGCAAAACTAGTGGCAAGGAATAAAACAAATGAAGCCTACGCCACAGCCTCAAAGATGCCTGACTCAGTGCTAGAGGTAGGCAATGAACACCAGGGATGAAATAGACTGATCCAATGCTCAAGTTGTAGGTAAGGTACGCCTACTGAAGAAGGCATGCTCACCTAGTTGAATGTATTTGATGTGAAGTTCTGGTTGACACAAACCTTCTCCCATTGAAACTGAGCAAACCAACAACCAAATAAGTGTGAATTTTTCAGTACATAGCTTTTAGCCTATTTTTGCTTCCACTTATGCAATGGGTTACCTAAACAGTGGACGATGTCAGTGGATAGTGGATAATCTACATAGTGGATAATATCAGCTATGTCAGTCTTTTCCAGTCATACAAATGTATTTGTTGCTCTGGCTGTCCTATACAATGAGGCAGCTGGAGCTGAGATGTGCAGATCTTCCTACAAAATTTCACTAACCTTATACTCTTTGGACCTGACGCTACCCAGATGGCTTACCTAACAAGGAGTCTCCATGGAAGCTTTGAACTTCAGCCTAGGCAAGAGCTCTTTCAAAGAAACATTCTTGCCTTTGTTGAAACTTTTTGCAAAATTAATTGCAAAGGGGGAAATGTAACAAAAATCACTATGTATTACAAACTTTTTTTAAAAAAGGACACAGCTTGCTTTTAAAAAGTTTTCTTAAAAATGAAGAAATAATATGAGTTTATTTTCAAAATAAGCATCCTCCTATCCTAAAATAATACAATTGCATACACACACACACACATATATACCCACACATTTTTAATTAATAGCCTGCTACAAAATATACAGCTTCTACAATTTCTATAATTGTTACATTATCCACTCTATTATTCCTACTCCAAAACTAACTATGGGATTGGATCATGGACACTCTTCCACAGCTTCCAGTCTCTTCAAAGTATTTATTTCCCCTTCTTTGCTAAAACACTGACAAAACCTGATACTGTTGTCAATGCATCAAGATTCATTTTAGCAGTATTTAAATGATGTGCACTTGTGCATCTGTGCACTGGCAATATGCCATAAAAACTGTGATATAACTGTATAGTGATATAACGGTATCACGCACATCAAGATTACTCTTTGCAATTTTTGTTTAATCAATGTTCATGTGCATACTGGTATCACAGAGAGAAGAAAGATGCATATATTTAAAAAGTGAAATCTGCCATAAATGTACATGCATAGCACACTGTACAAAAAAAAAATCCAGAATAAAAATATTTATTTATTTAGAAAATTGTTATGCTGCCTTTCCAGGGAGCCTCTCTGAGGTTATTTATAAACTGAACAATGGTGGGTTCCCACTTCTAACACAAACTAATTCAGGATTCCAAGATTCATGCAGAAATTCAGGTGCTAAGAATTACAGAAGCAGCCCTGATGTCAAGCCATCATATTGTGAAGCTTACTTTTCATAAAGTTTCAATATATGGTAAATCCTGTCTCACAGTTCCCAGTGTATATCTCCTTGCATTTGAAAAACAAGTCTAGCAGATGAAAACAAAGAGTTAAAGTTATGTCACATCAAAAATGATTATGAAAAACTAGGTCTTACAACAAGTAAAAAACATAAATGTTGCCTGAAGGAGCAATATTTGATTTCTAAGACTTTAAACTGGTTAGTATTTCAGTTGGTGGGGAAAATGTAATATAAACATTAATGGAAAGAGAAATGAAAAGAAACAATGTACATTTTAAACATAAAGCTAGAGTTACCAACCTCAAAGCGGACCTGGAGTTCTTCTGGAATTATAACTGATTTCCAAACTACAGAGATCAGTTCCTCTGGAGGAAATAGTAGATACAGAGGATTGAATGTATAGTGTACCACAGAAATGAAAGTCCTAGGCTGAGTTCAGACTGGCAGTTTGAAGCACGAGGGAGTCGTGGCAAAAAAGACCTGGAACAACATGTTCCAGGTTTTCCCAGTCACACTGCATCAACTGATGTGGGAGCATTCTGGGGAGGAGGCACAAGGGAGCATTCACACTGCTGTAAGCAGCTTTTCGTAATGGAATCTGATGATATGTGCTTATGCACATAAGAGCATCTCTACTAGATCAGCTTGTTTGTGTTCACACTTCTGGGTGTGGGGTGAACGCGCTCTCCAAGGTTTGCTACCACTTTCAACTGGTATCTTTTAAACTCGGGAGGGAAGTGTTACAAGACAGGTTGAGTACAGCTGGGGAATGCCTGACAGATGTGCCCATGTGAACTGGCCCTTTAACCCATTTGTGAAACATTTCTGAAACGTGCCTATTTCACCCAATTCCTTTCCTTACTGCAGCCCCTGTCCCATATGGCTGCTGTACATCCAGGTTCCCTCAGCATAGCCTTTATAGTGATCAAAGGGGACACCCCCTGCCCTTTATTCACCAGCAGAAGACCTGGATTGTATTCAATCTTATGTTCTGTTTTTCTCTGATATTCATAAAATGTGTAATGATGCATTTTAACATATAAATAATGTTGAAAAAGGCAATCAGGTTACAGGAAACTTCAGTGCAAAGAAACAACAAATGTCACAAAACCCAAGAATCACAGATTAAATTTGCTCTAGGGAGAAATGGGGGAGGGAGGGTGGTGTGGTATAGCATAGCCCGATCTTTTCCAATCTTGGAAGAAAAGCAGGGCCAGTACTTGGATGGGATAGCAGCTCTGCACAGGAGGCCAATGGCAAACCACCACTACTTCTCCCTTTCCTTGAAAGTCCCTTGCTGGGGTCACCATAAATCAGTTGTGACCTGACAACACATACATATGGAGAAGTGAAATTGCAATGTGAATCTAGGGTTGAAACATCAGAGATGAGAAATTTGCAATAAAAGGACTAGGCAGTAGGTGTTGTGAAAACATTTCTACAGCAGTATAGGCTGTCATCTCAATACACATTTTGGAAAAGAAGGGAAAATCTATTTCCAGCAGTCACAAAATTCCTCTTGGGTTTTCCAGCATTTGTATCCAAATGACAACAGTCACCAAATTTTGGACAGTCCCTGCAACACATATATTCTTGAAGCTGGAATGCTACATGTTAAAATGATAGTTTAAATAACCTAAATGCTTGCTGAAGCTTCAAAAAAACTAAAAAAGGACATCCCCCCATATGTGAAGTGGTTGTGTTGTTGTTTTTAATCCAGGATGCTTATCTCGTTTTCTGTTAGTTGTCACTAGGTGGCACTTACATACCACAACAGCTAAACTGGGTGACGAGAGCGGTCAGCAGGGGACAGCAGCAGAACATAAATCTAACCAAAATGCCAGGGAAAATGTTCTGACTAACTTTTATGAAGGAAAGAGAATGGAAGCTTGCCATTATTACACTGCCTCTGGAGCAGAGAGATGGTTTTCAGAAAAAGGTTCTTATATATGTCACAAAATGAGCATTCTTCTCTTAGGCTCAATAATTGTGCCATAATGTTGCTCAGAACCTGCCTAGGACAATTTGGGACAAAATGCACCTTGAAATAAGGCCCCCAAAGTGGCACCTAAATGCTTTCATAGCCAAGGAAATGGAGGCACACTTTACGAGAGCTATGAGTCGGAAGGGGTTTTATTGGAAGGTCTGGGGTTTTATAGGAGATGTCCTCTCCTAATGGCTTTGTTAACTTTGGACTGGTTATTCTGTTGGGTCAGACATGGCTTGAAGTGGGCTTAGATGCTGTAGGAGGGTGCATGCACTCCTCCCGCCCCAGAGCTTGAAACTTCATTGGAGACAGTGGAAACTGTTAACAGCAGTAACAACTTCACTCTAGTTATCAGGACCAAAATATAAGAGATGTTGGATGATCCACAGACAATCCTGAAAGAGTTGTTTCTATGATAAATAAGAGCCCAAGGAATTAGTTTTGCAGCACAGTGGGGGGAAAGGAGTTCAGCCCTTCCCACCTTATGCTGTCTTCTTGATCATAACTGACTTTCCCTTTCCTGTGTTGCCAGTATTCCTTTATTTAGAAAATATGGATTTATTTATAAAACTCACATCCCGCCTTTCTGCCCTTATCAGGGCCACCAAGGCAGCAACAGATTAAAAATATACATAATAAAAACATGTTTTAAAACCTTTAAGCAAAAAACAAAAACAAAAAAATCATTAAAATTACAACCAAGCAAAAATATGCATACAAAACCATAAAAACAACAATTAGAACATAGAGCAGGAAGGAGGAATCACTCAGGGAACACCCACTGATGTAAGATGGCAGCAGAAGGGGACAGGAGAGTCTCCAGGGAGAGTTTCAGACTGAGAAACCCTTCGCGTTCCTGCCACCTCTCCAGACACTTGCTCAAGGCCACTCACTACGTAAAAACAATACAATAACATCATGAACATCAAAAACCTAATATTATGAATAACAAGTGGAGACCCACAAGAAACTTGCAGGATGGTTATCCCATTCCTCACACCTTTGCTTCCTCTCCTCTCCCCCTACCTCTCTCACACTCCTTCTCCCTTCTGCCCCCCATTCTTACTCTCTCTCTCTTCTCCATGTATGTTACTTCCTCTCTCTTTCTGACCTGTCATCATTGTCTTTGTTTTTCTGCCTTTCCACCTCATCACCCTTTCTCTTTCTTTCTGCCCCCCCCAACTCCATCACTCTCTCTTTCTGCCCCCATCACTCTCCCAGTCTCCTGCCTGCTTCCTCTCCCCCCACAGCAGCAGTGGCAGCACTCTGGGAATCACAACGTATCTCCCAGCTACAGAGATCAATTCACCTTAGGGCTGCCAGCTCCAGGTTGGGAAATTCCTGGGGATTTGGGGGTGGAGCCTTGGGACAGTGAGGATTGGGGAGGCAAGCAGCCACAGCAGGGTATAATGCCATAGACTCAACCCTCCAAAGCAGTCATTCTATCCAGGGGAATGATCTCTGTCACCTGGACAACAGTTGTAATTCTGGGTGATTTCCAGGCATCACCTGGAGGTTGGCAAAGGTAGTTCTTGTGGAGGAAATGGCTGGTTTGGAGAGTGGAGGAAATGGCATTATACTGATCTGTAGTTCCTCCCCTCCTCAAATCCCACCCTCCCCAGGCTCCACCCCTCAAATGTCCAGGAATTTCCCAATCTGGAGTTGGCAACACAATTTCCTTCCCAGCTGATAGCCAACCTACCTTTACTTGCCTGTCTGTCTTCAGCTTTCCATCCCCTCCTCCACAGCCTCTACCTAAGAAAATTATAGTTTTTCTCCACAGTGGGGACTAAAGCAGCTTACATTATTCTCTCCTCCTTTTTATCTGCACAACAACCCTGTGAAGTTGGTTAGGCTGAAAGTATGTGATTGGTCCAAAATCACCCAGTCAGCTTCCACAGCAAGATGGGGATCTGAACCTGGGGCTCACAGACCCTAATCTGAAGCTGTAATTGTTGAATCACACTGGCTTTCATACAGTGGCTGCTGATGAACAGTAGCAAGCATCTGGACCTACTTGAGTCATGCAAATCAGGTGGTATCAAGTCACCCAGAGGGTGCTGCCTAGGGATGTCAGCCTCCAGGTGGGACCTGAGGATTCCCTGGTATTACTGCTCATCTCCAGACTACAGAGATAACTTCCCATGGAGAAAATGGATGCTTTGTAGGGCAGACTCTATGGCATTGTACTTCACTGAGGTCCCTGTCCTCCCCAGGCTCCTCTCCCAAATCTTCAGGAGTTTCCCAGCCTGGATCTGGCAGCCCTACCCACCCATCTCCTGCTGGTGGCCAGGGGGACCTGGCAACCTTAAACTGCTGCCAGGCCTAAGGTTGCCAACCTCCAAGTGGGGCCTGGAGACCCCCCCCACCTCCAGAATTACAACTGAACTCAAGACAGCAGAGATCTGTCTCCCTGGAGAAAATGGCTGCTTTGGAGGGTGGACTCTGTGCAGTGTACCCAGCTGAGGCCTTTCCCTTCCCCAAACACAGCCCTCCTTAGAGTCCTCCTCAAACCTCTAGGAATTCCTCAGCCTGGCACTGGCAACCCTTGCCAGGCCTGGCCCCAAGGCTCCCTCCCTGAAAGGCCAAAATAGGCCAAGAAAGGGCCCTTCCCCCTCACCCTGCCTTTTACTGACATAAACAGTTAGAAGCCTCTCCACCCAATGTTCTAATCTCTCACTGTTGATGCCTGAAGTAGATCCCTGCAGAGGCCATTTCAAAAGGAACTGGGAAGAATTCAACCATCCCTGAAGTTTTTTAAAAAAACTTTTTGGATTTTTCTGCAGACCCAAGAAGGCCCTTAAAGGTAAAGGTTCCCTTGCTCGAAAACCAGTCGAATCTGATTCTAGGGTTGCAGTGCTCATTTCCGTTTCAAAGCTGAAGAGCCAGTGCTGTCCAAAGACATTTCCATGGTCATGTGGCCGGCATGACTAAACATCAAGGCACACGGAACACTGTTACCTTCCCACTGAAGTGGTACCTATTTATCTACTTGCAATTTCTTGCTTTCGAACTGCTAGGTTGGCAGGAACTAGAGACAGGAGCTCACTCCGTCATGCAGTACTCTCGGGTCTCGAACTGCTGAACTACTGACCTTCCACAGCCTGCAGTTCAGCGTCTTAACCACTTGAGCCACTGCAGCTCCTAAGAAGGCCCTTGAGTATGTACAAAAAGCTGTTGGGGGAGAGTGAGCCCTCTGTTGGCAGAAATAAGTATCTGCACAGGAAAAAAAAGTCTGGGAATTAGATATATAGACAAGAAGGGGGACCTGTGATACTTGTGGGGGGAGGAGAAGCTCCATGGGAGAAGGAAGCAGCCACAGGTGAGCCTTCTCCCCTGCCCCCCAGCACCAACAGTGAGGCCCGCGCCCCACCAAATGTTCTCCCTCCTCCCCCAGCACTGGTGGCGAGGCCTGAGCTCAGCCCCCAAGCTTTCTTCCTCCCCCTCCCCTAGCGATGGTGGCAAGGCTTGGCTGGCCTGCCAAACTTTCTCCCCCCAGCAGTGCTGAGGCCTGGCCAGCCCACCAAACTTTCTCCCTCCCCCGACGGCAGCAAGGCCTGGTTGGCCTGCCAAGCTTTCTCTGTCCCCCCTGGTGGTGGCAGCAGCGAGGCCTGGCCAGCCTGACAAACTTTCTCCCTCCCTCCCTCCATGGCAGCAGTGGCAAGGCCTGGCCGGGCCACCAAATTTTCTCCATCCTCCTCCTGTGGTAGCAGCAGTTAGGCCTGGCTGGCCCGCCAAGCTTTCCCCCTCCCCCCAGTGGCAGCAGCGAGGCCTGGCTGGCCCACCAAGCTTTCTCCCTCCCACCCCCTCCCCCTCCCTGGCGGTGGTGAGGCAGTTCTCAGAGCATTCCCTGTGCACATGCAGGGAACACTCTTTTACTTTTGGGGGGATTTAAGTATCCCCTATAGTTTTTTTAAATAGATTTTAGATTTTTCTGCACATCTGGGGATTGCCCCAAATGTGCAGGAAAATATCTTTGCCCCCTAGGTGCCCCCGATGTGCAGATTTAGATATCCGCACACAGGGGGTGCCTTGGCTATTAGTATATAGATTTAAAAAGCCATAAAAACAACATTCAGGACCCTAAGATGATATTAATTAAAGAGCCCTCAAGCTAGAAACAAACCACAAAAACAGTGAAAAAAGATGGAACTTCTTCATTTAAAAGCCTGGAAAAAAAGAAAAAAACTTCTGCCTGGTGCCCTAAGGATAGTAAAGTAGGCACCAGATGGGCCTCAAGGGGGGAGGCATTCCGAAGAGGCTGTAACTATCTTTCTTCCTTTTAAGGCTAATAGTCCTGGTCACAGGTTACTAGGAATATATGTATAATCCATGTCCCGCATTCCTTATACATGTGTTGAGTAAGTCTCATGTTATGCTCAACACCTATACAGCTCAACACATGATTTAAACCCTACATTTATCCAGGGACTGGTCCCAGGCTTCATATGGAAACTGAACGTTTGTTGGCTCTTTCTTACAAATAGATGTATGGATGTACATGCATGTAACGTTTGAGCAAAGCAAATGAGAGTGGAGGTATGGTGACAGGGGTGAGTCACCTTGCTGGTCAATCAATTTATTCAACTTATATGACCAGAGGTCTCAAGCATAATTAGACAAATTACAAATCCAACAGGTATAATACATTGAAATTTCTAAAATTAATACAAAACTATAATTATAAAGTAGATGATAACAGTTAGGTTTAAAACTTTAGAAGAAATACAAGTAAACAGTAAAACCTTAAATTTAAAATCCAATATTAAAACCTAAAAAGGATTTAAATCCAAAGTTTAACAACAAAATGAGACCTTTCCATTATAACAAGATTGTTTACATTTCAAGGAAATTATAATTGTCAGATACTTTGCTACTGAAATAGTTATTTCAGGAGCAGAGTCCGCCAATAAAAAAGAAATGAGCAGAAAGTGCATCGCTGTCCCAAAAGACACAGTCCCAAAAGCCACGATGCGTCACGATCCCAATCACATCAGATGCACAAATATATAGACTGTCTGAACTGGAAATTTGTGCAAAGCGTCCTGTTAGCTTCACAGATGGAAAGGCATTTAACCTTGCAAAAGTAAATGCATACCTATGAGAAGGAGTACTGAGGTAGCTTAGATATGCAGGAAGAGTTAGTGAAGGAGGGATCCCTAGAACGAGAGGAGAGCAAACACGCCTGGCTTGTGCAGCTGTACTAGCTTTATCCCAATTAAATGCCTTCGATCTAATCAGTCTCCCAAGCCTCATGTTGAGTAATACTGTTAAGCTGGTCAGTGAACTGAGGCAACTGGAGGGAGAGGGCACTGGGCTGGCTGCCCTGGAAGAGCTCCACTGGGGACAAGCAAGGCAGCCTCCTTCTTACACCTGCCATGCCGGGGGTTAATATGTCATTACTCCATGACTTCATCATTTTGATCAGTGAAATAACATACGGTGAGAAGGATCACACTCTTTCTCTACCTTTGCCACAGCCCCAGACTGCATTTCTTTCCCTCAGTTGCAATTTCCAGCTGGGACAATCTCATCAGGAATTCTCCAGTGCCCCATCCAAGTACAGCCCTCGATGAGTGGGCAAACCTGTTTCTGGGCTACACTTAAGAGTTCACAGAACCAAATATTGCCTGCCCCCCATCAACACTGTTTATAGAAAATTAGCATGCTAGGGACAAAGATTACCTGCGTCCTTCTCCCTGACATCAGGTTGCCATCTTCCAGGTGGTGGCTGGAGATCCCTGGGGATTACAACTGGCAGGGTGAGTTCCAGATTTTTGTAGGCCCTGGGAGAAACTATAACTGGACCCTCTTTCTCACTTCAAGTTCCTGTTGGGAAGAAAGACAGGGTACAAATGAAGTAAATAAATATCTCAAAAAACCCCTGAGAGTTAGGTTGGAAAAAGCTATAATGACTCGGTCAAGTTTACACAGTGAGGCTAGATTAAGACTGAGTGATTTTTTTTTTTTTAAAAAAACTGATTTCAAAAGTCCACATCTAACAATATCGTCAAGTGGTTTTCCTACTAATAATGATGGGCACAAAGTGGTAAAATTAGGTTTGTTTTGGTTTGTGGTTCGTGGTGTGCCCAGTTCATGAGCCATAAACTGTAATGAACTTTTAGACACCAAATGAACTGGTTAAGCTTGCCAGGTTTGTGATGTGGTAGAACAACCTCCTTCCAGTGCGTTAGAGACACCAAGCTTGCAGGGAATCTCTGGCTAACTTTCCTCTACTTGCCCTCCAAGGTTGGTGAGGATTGGATAAATGGGGTTCTAATTACTCCCCCAAAGAAAGTGCTTTCTGGGAAAATGACAGGTGCAGGTTCAGGAGGTTCAGGAGACTATACAATGGATCCTGTGCAAGCTGAGACATTAAAGTCACAGGGGATCTCCCCTGGATGATCCTATACATGCCCTCCAAGTTATGTACATAATGGACTTAGGGGGTCCAAGTTATGACCCCCCCAAAGAAGACGCCCCCAGGAAAGTGCTTTTGGGGGAAATATCAGGTGCAGGTTCAAAGTTCCCCAATGCAAACTACACACACCAAACACACAGGTTGGAAAATTCTGACTCCCCATTGCTTTGAAGTTTAGTAAACACTTTGATTGAGCAAAGATTGTCTGGGAATGTATCCATTCATGAACTACCATGAACTGCTTGAAAGTTCATTGAAAGTTCATGCCAGTTGACCTGCCATGAACTTCAGTTCGTGAAACACGACCCAGACAAAATTCATCATGAACTTTAGTTCATGAGCCAGTTTGTGCCCATCCCTACCTACTAACCACTTTTTAGTTCCAATATAGTACATCCCTCAGCAAATACACCAAATCCTCCCAAACACACAGGAGCAAATGCTGTGTGCAGATAGGAGACTGGGAAGGGAAAAGCTGGAGAGAGGAGAAGGCGGTGAGGAGGGTAGAGGCAGACTCCCTCCTTCACTAGAAAGAAGCCACTACTGTGAATGGGCCCTCTGGCAGCTCTCATTCATTAGCAAGTCACCACCTAAGCCTTCTGTGGCACCAGCTGTGGCAACTGATCACCAGGCAACCAAGATCAGTTCCCCTGGAGGAAAATGGCTCTTTTGTCAGGTGGTCTCTATGGCATTTAGGGTTGCCAGGTCTCTTCATTCCTCCTGAGGGGGGATTTGAGAATGTTCCAGGAGTGGGCAGGGACATAGAGCAACATCCCCAAAGCAATGACATCACCTGGAAGTGATATGATCACGTTGGGGGCGTCACGTGGGGATGCTCTGATATTTGGGCAAAATTCTATGGGTTTTTGCCCTCAAAACCATAGAGTTTTCCCAAATACTAGAGTATCCCCACATGACATCTGTGATGTCCCTGTTTAGGGGATGGGTTTCTCCTGCCTTCCAGGTAGTCCATGGCAGAAAGAAGCCCCCAAACCTGGGGGATCCCCAGCCCAGACCTGGGGACTGGCAACCCTAAGACCCTCCCCTCCTCAAACCCCACCCTCCTCAGGATCCACTCCCAAAATCTCCAGGTATTTCCCAGCCACGAGCTGGCAACCCAAACCTGACATTTTGTTTTCTATTTTCCTGGGACTTTTTTTTTTTTTTTTGGTATAGGGAAGAAGACCCATTATCAAATCCTCTGTTTATAGTACCCAGTTATCACAGATCAAGATTTACATTATCATAATCTGTTTTATGGGCATTTTTATACTTTTACTGCATTCACTGGGATGGTGCTTTGCATTTAACATATTAATGAGAATTTATTTCCTTACAAATAAACTTTATTGATTGAACTTAATGGGGTGGTATTTATTTAGCAATTGTATTTTTATACCACCTTCCATAAATGGCTTCCAATAATTAAAATTATAATCCACAATATTAAGAGACATCAGTAATTGTTTTAAAAAGGATGATTAAAACATGGCAGTGGTAGGAGAAAAACAATATTAAAAACAGCACAAAAGCAACATAAGAATCCAACAACAGTAAAATTGTAAAATATTGCATGGGATTAGCCTGATATCTTCAGGTCAGTAATTATGATGCCAGGTGGTTCTCCCTAGGGTGGGAGTTTGAAAACAGGAACATAAAGATGTGCTTCAGAAATACTTGGCTATGGCCTCTTCAGATTTCACTGTCTATCTCTCAGGGCTTATTTCCACAAGAAAAGGGTTCTCCTTTTGCAAACTGGCATGACATGTTTTGCAAATTTGAGAAGTATTACCTTTTGTCCACAACCCAAAGAATTTTTCTTTGCAAGTACAGGAACTAATACTCCCTCTAAGCTGTGGAATCTTGTGAGCAAAAATTCTACTTTGTGAGCTACTGGCATTAAAGTTGTGAGTGAGCGATTTGGCTACTGCATAAATTATGTTTGCTCTGGAGCCATCCTTCCTGAACTCAGGCAAAACTGTGTGAGCCAGAGGCTAAAAAACTATGAGTTAGCTCATGCTAACTCAGCTTAGAGGGAACACCACACATGAGTTGGAGATTCTGGCCCACACAGCTATAGTCTGATGGGTATGGAAGAGGCCTTGGTAAGAGGGATAAACTAACCTTTGAGGGGGAGGTACTGCAGTTCTGGTCTTTGTGCTCAATCAAGGGCTGAGTACAAAAAAATACAAATTTATTAAAACAGTCATAAGACCAGCAAAATAAACTAAAATAATACAACACAGAATCTTACAACAAAAGACCCTTCAGCCGTATTTTCTAAAATACCAGATCGGTCATTTTCGTCATTAGTGGCTCGAGTTACAGTACAATCTGCGCTTTTTTATTACCAGATAGCAATATTTAGCAACATTGTGTGAGACAGATTCATAATTATCAGCCAGTAAAAACTTCATCAGGCGTTCCTCGGCATATGTGAGATAATTTGCCAAAGGTTTAAAATGTGAGAGAAGGGGTATCAACAGGTGCTGCCTCTCTTCTTCATATATAGGGCAATGGAGTAATATATGAGAAACTGACTCCACCTGATCTAACAAGCAAAAACAAATCCTCTGATGCATGGGAGTCCGGGTATATCTACCATAAAGGACTGCTGAGGGTAGCGCATCAAGACGTGCTCTAGTGAATGCCCATCTATGATTAGGATTTTTTATGAGTCCAAGGTAAGATGCAGCACTGAAGCTAGGTCCCAACTTCAGTCTCTTATAATAAGAAGGTAGGGCTGCATAGTCGTTTTGTGCTTCAATATCCATAAATCTTTGTGATATTAAAATCTTTGCATGCTTCAAACCTCCCTCTAATAAATTTTCAGGATCTAGCCCGATTGATTTCAGTTTATCTACTACCCTAAGAGCCCATTGGGGATATGGTGTAGATGTCAAAAAATCAGGGATAAGTCCCACTGGATTCAGATGGGACTTAACCCAATAATTACACCTCTGTATCCAGACGTTCAGTGTCACAGTTGATAAGCCTGCTTCTTGTCTTAAACTCAGATTTGCCATACCTTTCGGGGCATTGAACAGTGCTCTAAGAAATTTCGATTGTACTAGCTCTAGTTCTTTAAATTTACTCTCTGCCAGTATTTGTGTTCCATATATCATTTGTGGAAGAACCTTGTTCGAAAATAGTTTAAGAGCAGCCGGTACATACTGAGCTCCCTCTTTCCTAAAGAAGTGCAATATAGCATTTGCGCTCCTTTGTGCTGAGCATGCTGCATATTGAAGATGTCTAGAAGCCCTTCCATTAAATGAGTATGTTAGTCCCAGGTATTTAAAATTTTTAACCTGAGCTACCGGGACCCCATCCATTGACCATTTCATCTCTTTATATTTTTTATGGAAACGCATGATCTTTGTCTTTGAATAATTTATAGTAAGTAACTCTTTTTGGCATTGTGCACTAAATTTTTCCATTGCCCTCTTTAGTCCTCCTCTAGATAGTGAAAGGAGCACAGCGTCATCTGCATACATTAAAACAGGAATCTTTCTTCCCATGCCCAAAGTGGGGGCTGAGATGTCAATGTCATGCAGACCAATTATCAAGCAATTTACATACAAGTTAAATAGAAAAGGAGCAAGAAGGCAGCCCTGTCTAACACCTTTTTGGACTTGAATGGGTTTTGATAGCTTACCATCAGCAGTGTATTGTATTTGTACAGTTGTATTTTTATATAGATTAGACATCAACAATAGTAATCTCTTATCTATAGTTAACTGATCCAATTTAGCCCATAACCTTTCCCTCACAACTGAGTCAAAGGCCGCTTTCAGATCGATAAATGCAGCATATAAAACTCCCTTATGGTTATGCGTGTATTTTTGAACTAAATAATCCAGGACCAAACAGTGATCTAAGGTGGAATGGCCTTTTATAAACCCGCCCTGTTCAGTTTTAAGTATTTTTTCTTGTTCTAACTATCTGCAGAGTTTCAGACACAGGTGTTTGGTATAAAGTTTGCATATAATATTTATCAAGCTAATAGGTCTATAATTATTGGGGTCAGCTCTGTTGTTTTTCTTAAATATCGGGATTATTATAGCCAGCCACCATCCTTCTGGAATTTGTCCTGTCTGATCAATATATGTGAAGAGGTTGGCCAACATCGGGGACCACCAGGTTAAATTAGCTTTTAATAGCTCTGCTGTAATATAATCACTACCTGGGGCTTTTCCATTTTTGAGATTTTTAATGTAAAATTCCACCTCCTTAGTTGACACTGGATCCCAGGATGGATAACTGTTCAGCTCTCTCAATGGGAAGGGTTCCCGATTCTCTCCTTTGAATAGTTCTTCAAAGTGATTTTCCCATATTCTTGCAGGAATTATGTACTCCCTGTTAGCATTACCTACTTCGTTAATACCTGCAACTATTTTCCAAAATTTCCTATGATCCTTCTTCTTGGCAGCCTCCATTAGTGTATTCCATCTAAGCTGTGTAGCCAATTTTTTTTTACTTCTCAGAAGATGCTTATAGGCCTTTTTTTTAGCTTGTACTTCTAGTTTATTTTCAATCACTGGGTCTTTATGAAATTCTTTAAGGCTCCTGATAAGACTCTGTTTTGCCTGCACACAGTCCTTATCAAACCAACTTTTATTATAGGAGCACCCCAACTGGGAGTTATTAATCTCATAAGATAGAAGTGAGGATAAATGGGCCGTTAGTTGTGCATAATTATTGAGAATAGAGGCCTCACATCTAGAACCCTCTTTCTTCTCTAGTGATGATAGTTTTCTATAGATATCCCTTCCTATTTCAGATGTTGTCCAAGTTAGAAATTTATCATTCAGCTTGGGACACCAGTTGGATTTCCGCCTACTTGTTATGTTGTCTACTTTTAGGAAGGTTCCGTGGGCTTTATGTAGGGGAACAAACCCTACATCCCAACTTAAATGAAGATGGAGGTGGTCACTCTCAGCTCTCTCTTCGATATAAAGGCCTTTTACCCTTTCAAACATATCACTGGTGGTTATCAAATAATCTATAGTAGAATGTCTGTTACTAGACCAGAAGGTATATTGCCCCGGGTGATCACCTTGAATTACTCCATTTAAGATCCTAAGATTCAGTTTGTGGGTCAGCTGGGCAAGACAAAGACCTGCATAATTCACAACAACATCCAATGAACATCTATCATTGAACCCATCCGCAACTTCCCCACCCGTTGAATTTATCCCAAACTTATCAAATAGGATCTCATCATTTGCCCCCAACCTTGCATTCAGATCCCCGCCCATAATTAACTCTGCATTAGGATATGTTTGTAGACAATGAGCAATGTTAGCTTCCATCAGATTCCAAGTTTTTCTTATTTGGGCCTTTAAACGTTGTGGGGTTAGATAACAATTTACGCACACCACAGTATATCTTGAGCAACTCAAGTGGATTGCAATAGCCCCATCATTTGGCAAGTAAATTCTTTTAGCCTCTGCATTTAATGCAGTAGATATAAAAATAGCAAGACCACCTGAGGGTCTCCCTCCCTTATTACTCGGCGTCGCTGGTGAGTGAAAAGCACTATACCCAGATATATCAAAATCTTCCAACATCCAAGTTTCCTGCAAAAAAATAACTTCAAATTGACGCAAATAATCCAAAAACCCCATATCATATACTTTGGCTGACCAACCCGCTATATTCCAGCACAGAAGTTTAACTAATTGTCCCTTTTCCCTCCCCCTTAAGGATCGTTCTTCTAGTCACTCAAGCGAAATAAGGTTCAAATGTCCAGCTTCGTCATCAAAGATGCAGCCATTCTTAATAGCCTTTGATATTTTATTTCCAGATGAAGAGCCCTCTTTTTCCGGTGCAGGCTTTACTATTGGGAGGGCATTTTGTGTGAGGATTTTATCACCACCAGGAGTTGACTGTGTATGGTTAGTTGTTTGTTTAAGGTCTTTTATATCCTTTAATGGACTTTTCAAGGGGACCTCTGTTTCCATTGGAAGTTCTTCCATTTCTAATAATTTATTCCTCAGGGCATCCAGTCTATTAGTAATAGCCTTCTGTTCTTTTGCTGGTAATGCTTTAAATGACGCCATTAATTCTATTTCTTCTGTATTTTCAAGGTATTCAGTTTCCATTAACAAAGAGTCTATCAGTGATTTTCCTTTCTCCTGGATTTCATGTGTTTCCTTGAGGTCTTTACTCTGTGGCCAAGGATGCTTGGGTATAGGGGAAGATCCACACAAGGGAACAATGTTGAGGTTATGAAAAACTCTATCTGGAAAAATCCCCACTTGATTTAATCTTCTCTTTTGTCTCATCAATAGAGCAGGGATTCTTGTTGTTTTAAATATTAACAACACTTTTTGTACCTGGGGAAGGCTGTTAAGAGTCTCTATGCTGATGATATCTATAAAATTCATTCTGCTCCCAAGTAAATTTCCAAGATGTTTGCGGATGTCATTCTTCGTTTTCCACCGGATTGTCCTGCCTCTATATGGGCATATCATTAGGCATATCTTATCCTTTTGAAGGACTAAGGACTGGTTTATAGGACTAACAGCCCTGTACGGTTGTGTTTGTCCCTTTACTACATTGACTCCCTTTGCTAATGAGCTCTGTCTCTCTTGATAACAAGAAGCAGCTGAGGAGTTTCTATCTTTAATTAGCAGATCAAGTTTTGAAGAGAGTTTGTTGATGTTACTTTGTATTTCATTGATTCTTTCCACAATAAAAGTCACTGTTTTAGCTGTAAGGTCTGCATACTTGCTGATTATTGTGTCGGACTCTCCAGCCATTTCTTTTCCAGAGACCTGCAACTCCAGTTGTTCCTTCCGCTGTATTTCATAGCAATCAGCAGCAGGTATGTCACACTCAGGCTCCAAGATCTCATGGCTTTCAGCCAAAGGAGCAAAATAATTTGTAACTGGCACATTGTAGGTAACAGGATTTTCTTTTTCAAAAAAGTCACAAATTTTTGATTGTTTGCTTACTGGGAGTTGCAAATCATCTTCTCTTTCTGCCCCCTCTCCTCCTTTCTCCCCTTCTCTCCTCCTTTTTATAGCTCCAGAACTTGAAGTCATAAAAAAAACCTTGGTTTTTCACTCTTAAGTTTTATTTACTCCTACTCTCAGATATGAGAGCCGACGACAGCTGTTTAGCCAAAGTAGGAGCTATCAACGCCAAGGAAATCAAGGAAACCACTCTAGCTACTATTTAACAAGTTCCTGGTATGGTTTCCTAATCAACTAAAAGCCTTTTAATGAAGTTAAATTTAAAAAGTTCAGACAGTCTCACTGTGCAAAGATAAAGAAGCCGTCTGCCTGTCCTCCTTCCAGCTTCCAGGGTCAAAGAAAGACAAAACAGTAGGTAAAAACAGTAGAAAAAACACGGAGCTCGACATCAAGCGTCTGCCTCAGCCGCCATCTTCTCTGACACCCAAGGGCTGAGTACAGACTGGCAGTTTGCCCCGGTAGCCAGTCGTAGCAAAAAAAACCCGGATTAAACTATACCGGGTTTTCCTGTCCACACAGCGGGGGCCGCTGCTGGAAGATACGGGACGGAGGCGCGCAGGAGCGTTCAGACTGCCGCGCCGGAGGCGTGCTATATTCACCGTTTCCCCATTAATTCAGCTGTGGGTGTATGGGTGTATGCATAAGCGCATTTTGCCTTTTTTTTTTTGCCCTTGCAATGCCGGCACCGCATTGGGCAGTGGAGTGGAGTGCAGCCAATCACACCGCTGCTGCCTCGTGCCCAACGTGGCTTCCACCCGGCTTTTCGCCTGCGCGTTCAGACTCCCCGGAAGTGGAGAAACGCACAACGAACGCGGGCTTTCGGATTTGCGACGGCTTTTATCAGGTGTTTTTTTAATCCGGCAGTGAAGCGCAACAGCACCGGTAGGCTACGGGTGGCGGACGCCAGGCAGATGTGCCTGTGTGAACGTCCCATTTACTCCGGTATTGAATCGTTGTCAGCCCGGGTCCCTTCCCGGGGCAAACTGCCATTCTGGACTCAGCCAAGGTCCCTCCCTCCCTCAATTCATTATACAGTACCATCCTAAGACAATCCTACTAAGTCCACTGAGGTCCAGCAAGTATTTGAAGTCCATTGCACTGTGGGCCTCGTAGGTAATGGAGCAGTTTAAGGGTTTCCCTCTTTTCACTCTCAGGGCCAAACATACCCTGCCCCATCAGAGCTATGAGGGATTAAAACATTCCTTGGCCTCAGGTTGCTCTAATAGCCTGGGATGCCAGGTAGACCATGTACATCATCCCTGTTGGTCTTGCACTGTCTCCAACAACAGGCAGATTCCTTTCTCTCAACTGGTATTTTAAGCACTGAGCCAGTGTGATACTCGGCCTAGAGTGTGAAGCTCCTTGACTGATGCATCAGTCTTTCTCCCTCTCAGACTAATGGACTGCACTGGTGTTGTTTGGAGGATAAATGGTGAGAGGACCTATATATACTCCTCAGAGTACTGTGGAGGGATGGGATTAAAAATGTGATAGAACCATTCCAACAGCAGCACCACACAGAAAGAGAAGATTTACTACTGGGTTGCCAGATACAGGCTGGGGAACTTCTGGAGAACTGGGGGTGGACCCTGGTGAGGAGAGGGACCTCTGTGCCGGGGGTACAATGCCACAGAGTCTACCCTCCAAAGCATCCCTTTTCTCCAGGGAAACTGGTCTCTGTAGTCTGGAGATAAGCCTTAAATCCAGGGGATCCCCAGGTCCCAACTGGAGTCTAGCATCCCTATTTACTAGTGTGGGTTGCAGAGGGTGGATCCCCTTTCAGCAAGCAGCTTTCCATGAGAAAAGGTATCTTGGAAACTGTGGTTTCTTTTTATGGTTACCCAATTGCAAATGTAATGTGAAGTGGGTCTAAAAAGACAACCAATACAATCCATTAATGTATTGATTTGTTACTGATACCGTGGTATCTTTGGTGGTAGAAAGTGCTGTCAAGTAGTCACAGCTGACTTATGGTGACCCCAAAGGATTTCCAAGGCAATAGATGTCCAGATGTGCTTTGCCATTGCCTGCCTCTACACAGTGACCTTGAAATTCTTTGGTGGTTTCCCAAATACTAACTAGGGCTGACCTTGTATAGCTCCTGAGAACTAGGGAGACTGGAGTAGCCTGAAGCATCCAGATCAGGGCCTGATATCTTTAGCTGTTGTTTAATTAACCCTTTTTGTCCATTACTGGATTTACAGTGGGGGACAACCTCATGTACACAGTTCAGTTTTCTTTGTGACTGGCCATGATTTATGATTACCTCAAAGCCATTCAGTTTTCGTGGTGCTATTGCATTGTAAAGCTTTCTATGCCTATTCATAAGCCACCTCTTATCATACTGATGATCATTAGATCACTCCTGCTGTCCCATTCTTCACAATCCAGATGCAAATTCACATCAATAATGTCAGGAGGAGTTATCATATCCATTTTCTTCACTCATTTGCTGAGTGATGGTCTTAGCATTAGCTGAGCATCATGGTGACTCCAATGTGAAATCACAGTGCTAAAGGGTGCTGTGACTCAGTGGCAGAGGATCTGATCGGTTTGCAGAAGGGCCAAGGTTCCTTGGCATTTTCAGTTTAAAAGATCAGGTAGTAGGTGATACAAAAGACTTCTCTCTGAGACCCTGGAAAGCTGCTGGTGCTCAGAGTAGATAATACTGACCCTCATAGATCAGTTGTCTGACTCAATTCACCATCCTAATCATTTACCTCCCAGATTTTCCTGTATGGACAGGAAAATCCAAGATGTAAGTGACTATGATATCTCACCCTGTTGATGGTATTGACTTTCTGCATAATCCACTTTGAGCCCCAGTAAGAAAGGTAGACCATAAATAAATAAATAAATAAATAAATAAATAATGATAGCACAACATCCAATAATATCTGGATCCATTCCATATTTCTAAAATTCTGAATTGTCAAATTTTGCAAATTGGATGTCAAGATCTGACATCAAAATTCAACACTGGAAATTCAGAATTGAAGTTTGACATCATTGTGGGTTTTTAACCACTTTGGGAGAATATTTTTCTGATTGATTGAATATGTGGGCACAGGGAATAGAAAATCTATTGTAAAACTTATCTACCAATTGTTGGCATCTCTTGCACACTCTCCATCAGCTAATGTCAGAAATGGAGTGCCAGATGTCAAATACCATCAGATGCTGAGTGCAAAATCTTGAGGTGTTGAATGTTGGCAGTGAATACTCCATGAGTATTGGGAGAGCATTTGCTACCAAAATTGGCAGAGCCCTGACCTGGATAGTCCTCACCTACCCAATCTCATCAAATCACAGAAATGAAGCCGGGAATTCAAGGAATACCAAGGTAATGATATGGAGGCAGGCAATGGCAAACCACCTCTGAATGTGTCTTGCCTTGAAAACCCTTGTGACTTGTGGTAAAAAATACAGAGTTCAGTTTTATAGTTTTTTTCAAGGAGGTGCACATTTGTGTCAATCAGGGGTCTTTTCGTAGAAAAACAGCTGCAGGAGCTCATTAGGCTATTAGCATATGCCACGCCCCTGACATCACCAGAAGTGATGTCAGAAGGGGAAGCAAAAGGGGGAGGCATCTTCAAAAGCCTCCCCTTCCCTTCCCCAGCTGGTCTGGGTGGGGGAGCTAAGAGAGAAGGGGTTTAAAGTTTAAACTCCTTCTCATGAGAGTTGGGCCACAGAAGGAGGAAAGAGGGAAGGAAAGAGAGAGAGTAGAGAGAAGGAAAGAAGGAAGGAAAGAGGGAAAGAAAGAGAAGGAAAGAGGAGGGAAAGAAAGAGAGGGAAGAAGGAGGGAAACAGGGAAAGGAGGAAAAAAGAGAAGAGAAGAAGGTGGGAAAGAAAGAAAGAGAGAAAGGAAGAAGGAGGGAAAGAGGAAACAGAGAGAAGGAAAAGGAGGGAATGAAAGAAATTTGGCGGCAATTCAGCCCCATTATATCCTATGGGCCATTGAAGTCAATGGTGAAAACATAGGGTATATTCTGGGGGCTAGAGGGGAGGAGGTTTGAGGAAGTGGCTCCAAACCCACAGGGTAGCTGATGGACCCTCTCCCCAAGATACCCACCAAGTTTCAAGAACATTGGACCAGGGGGTCCAGTTCTATGGACCCCCAAACAGGTTGCCCCTATTCCCTCCATTGTTCTCTATGGTGGGGAAAAAAGTTACTCCCTCAAACCCCCTCCCCTCCAGCCCCCAGAATATACCCTATGTTTTCACTATTGACTTCAATGGCCCATAGGATATAATAGAGCTGAAATTGACATTCGGCTGCCTGAAAGACTCCCCGGGACGCCGGCTGGGGGCAGGGCTTGGCTCCTGAGCTCCCGGAGCTGTGCTCCGGTGAGCTCCCCCCCTAAAAGACCCCTGGTAATACTCCATCTTTCAGCATATATTTTTAAATGTTCTGCAGATCTCTCACTTGTAATTATGATTTGATTTTTTGTTTTGTATGCACTAACACAGAGAGTATGGTTTAAAGTGTGCCTCTCTGTGGGTTCCATCTTGTTTAGCTCAATTTATCACCTCTTACATTAAAGTACCCTGCACAATTATTTTCATGCTGGAAATCTTTGGGATGGATATTCTGTTCCTCATACCTCTCTTGCTTGAATGTGGTGCCCAATCTTACCAGTTTAGGTAGCAAAAAACTCTGAAACACTCCTCCAATTCACAAGACAGTGAAACCAAAATTGAGCCACACGAGGAATGGCCCATTACATGTCTATAACCTCCACTGGTAATCCCAGATGGTAATGTTTTCCTTCCCTGGGAAATTGAATTCAGAACCAGATTTACCTAGAAGGAGGAAAGGCCTATTCTTCAGAATTCCATCCTCACTGGAGAAAACAAAAAAAGCAGAGAGAAAACAGAGTCAAACTTGACAATAACATCCTTGTTGGAATATACAAAGTCTATAGTGCACCTACTTGAAGATCAAAAGAACAGCCTACAGGAGACTGATAGTTAGCACAGCTAGATTAGAAACTTCCCACAATTTCAAACTATGTCCTTCCTGTCTCCTGATTGGCTCTTTGGAGACTCCCTGCTCCAACTGAGCCTTCCCACTTCATTCCTGTCTCTCACAGGAGTTAGTGAATTAATTAAGCCTCTTTTCCTCTCCTTTGATCTATCAGAGTTTATTTCTTCTTTAATAAACTGAGTTATTTTCTTTAAACAGTTGGTGCTCCATTCCTCTGCATGTTTAAAGTCTGCCAGCAATCCTAACCAGAGCTATAATACCCTTCTAAGTCCATTGCAGTCAATGGGTTCAGAAGGATATAATGCGGTGCCTGCACATCACCAACATAATTAGCTCAGGACCCTATACTACTGAATCCCTTGTGATGTTCTGGCTTATATTCAACTGTTCTACATCCCATTTTCCATCCTCATAGTAGCTTATTTTTAAGATGGAGAGTTGAGGCCCAAAGAAAGAGACATGCCCCAGACTATCCAGTGATTTCCCTGAAGAGCGACCATTAGTTTCAGATCACTGAGCCACAGATTACTGAACCTGCTACCACACCTTGTCCTTTACAATGATCTAATTCCAGCTGAGGGCATGGCAGGTTGAAAACAGAAATGAAATGTGGTCTAGTGTTATTTTCAGGTGAGGAGCTAGAAATCTATTACTAAGGATTCCTTCTCAGGCCCATATTATAGTCTCCAAAAGCCTTCAGTATTTCTGAGATACCCTACTATACATGAAGCTGCCAGATGCTGGATCAGACCATTAGTTCAACAAGGTCAGTACTGTCTGTTCAGACTGGCAGTGGCTCTCCAGGGTCTCAGGTGAAGGTCTTTCACAGCACCTACTATTTAATCCTTTTAACTGGAGGTGCTGGGGACTGAACCAGAGACCTTCTGCATGCAGAGCAAGATGCTCTACCACTGAGTAACAGCCCCTCAGTTAAGAAACTTTCACCAAATTATATCTCCTTGGGTTCATTAGAATAGAAACGCTTGAAATATTTACGATATCTCTGCATTTTTAATCTCCAGATCCCCATTCTGGTTACACTTCTCCCTCATGTAAATCAAACCTATATCTCTTCATTTTGCACCTTTGTCCATTTCCTTGCTCAAGCTGTTCATCATTTTTCAATGTTAATTGTGCACCAAAAAAAAAAAAATCAGCATTATACATACAGATGTAACTGACATGCATTGTACATGTACATAATGTATAATGCAAGAGTGAAAAATGAAGAACTGAAACTACTGACAATAATATGACCACATATTTTTTTTTAAAAAAAATGGGATAATTCACTCCTTCCTAACCACAGGGGTCTTTTCGTAAAAAAACAGCTGCAGGAGCTCATTAGCATATGGTATGCTAATGAGCTATTAAGCTATTAGCATATGCCACACCCCCTGACATCACAGGAAGTGATGTCAGAAGAGGAAGCAAAAGGGGGGCAGGCATCTTCAAAAGCCTCCCCTTCCCTTCCCCAGCTGGTCTGGGTGGGGGAGCTAAGAGAGAAGGGGTTTAAAGTTTAAACTCCTCATGAGAGTTGGGCCACAGAAGGAGAAAAGAGGGAAGGAAAGAGAGAGAATAGAGAGAAGGAAAGAAGGAAGGAAAGAGGGAAAGAAAGAGAAGGAAAGGGGAGGGAAACAGAGAAAGGAGGAAAAAAGAGAAGAGAAGAAGTTGGGAAAGAAAGAGAGAAGGGAAGAGGGAGGGAAAGAGGAAAAAGAAAGAAGGAAAGGAGGGAATGAAAGAAATTTGGCGGCAATTCGGCCCTATTATATCCTATGGGCCATTGAAGTCAATGGTGAAAACATAGGGTATATTCTAGGGGCTGGAGGGGAGGGGGTTTGAGGGAGAGGCTCCAAACTCACAGGATAGCTGATGGAGCCTCTCCCCAAGATACCCACCAGGTTTCAAGAACATTGGACCAGGGGGTCCAATTCTACGGGCCCCCAAACAGATTGCCCCTATTCCCTCCATTGTTCTCTATGGTGGGAAAAAAATTAACTTTTTTCCCACTATAGAGAACAATGGAGGGAATAGGGGCAACCTGTTGAGGGGCCCATAGAATTGGACCCCTGATCCAATGTTCTTGAAACTTGGTGGGTATCTTGGGGAGAGGCTCCATCAGCCACCCTATGAGTATGGAGCCTCTCCTTCAAACCCCTCCCTCCAGCCCCCAGAATATACCCTATGTTTTCACCATTGACTTCAATGGCCCATAGCGTATAATAGAGCTGAAATTGACATTCGGCTGCCTGAAAGACTCCCCCGGGACGCCGGCTGGGGGCGGGGCTTGGCTCCTGAGCTCCCGGAGCTGCGCTCCGGTGAGCTCCCCCCAAAAGACCCCAATTATATTCAATATAGGAGCAGGAACAGATCAACCAAAGCAGTCACTTATGGAGGCTGTCATAAACCACTTTCCTGGATAACTGGTAAACCCAAATGAATGTGTACAGGCATAAGACACTGGAAAGTTCTTCTGCATGGTGGGGAAGAGCAACATTCCACAATGGAAATTCTTCTAGTCAGAAAAACATTTGGACACCTGTGTCTGGGTTTTGAGAGCTGCTATACCTCTTTAAGCAAAAATGCTTGTAACCAATGCCCTTGAGAAGAGAAAGGAAAACCCTTGTGGAGCATGGCAGCTATATTGCTCCCAAGCACTTTCCTGAGATGCTGTTAATGAAAGAGAATAGGTGCAGAGAGACAGTGTTGGTATTGGACAGCTCTCAGCAATACAAAGTTCTGAAAAAGAACAGAACATTTTGAAGCTCAGAAACCAATAATTTGTCCATTCTGATGAGTGAGTTCTGCAATTAGATCTCTAGAGATATCAAAGCTATAACTCCCAAAGGGATGACTGTTAAACTAGATAAATAACACAGTTTAATTTTAGTTAGGTCTAGCCTAGTTTGATGTCTATTAAACCAGTTATTTAATTTGTAGTGGTAATACAGCTTGACTATTGCTGTATGTTTTACCAATGCAGACTACTAGTTATAGTGTTCCTGTTCACTCAGGATTTGGGAAACCCAGGTTCAAAATCTCCACACTGCCATGAAGCTGATGTGGTGACCTTGGTCCAGTTGCCCATATGACCCTTAAACTGTGGAAAGGGAGAACCATATGACTGCTTTGTGCTCATTGTTGTATGGATACTAAACAGATATACCATGAAATGACTCCTCACACCATAAGGAACCATGATTATTAGCCTGGATGACTAAATCAGACCTACATTTTCAGACACAGTGACCTTAATGACCTAAGGTAGCCCAATCTCATCAGATCTCAGAAGTTAAGCAGGGTTGGCCCGGGTTAGTATTTGGATGGGAGACCACCAAGGAAGTTCAGGAAGACCATAGAGGCAGGCAATGGCAAACCATCTCTGAATATCTCTTGCCTTGAAAACCTTATGGGGTCAGCATACATTGTCTGTGACTCAATGGCACTTTCCACTGCCTTGCTTTAGAATGTCAGTTGTTGGGGGGGGGCGGTAATAACAGGCAGCCTTAGCCCTCTATGTCCCTGCTGTGGATGTTCTGAGACATCTGACTGGCTCCTATAGGGACAGGATGCTGAAGCAGATGAATCATGTGTCAGTTTGAGCAAGACCCTTCTTTTGGTAATTCTACTTTGCACAGCAAACTAATCCTTGCAGAAGCAAAAGCAGCAACAAGACTGAGAAAGCCCATCCATTTACCAACCGATCAGCACATTCTCCTGCTCATAGTTTGCTTCAGACTTTCTGGCCAAGCTGGCCATTTTGAATGTGCTATTCAACTTTGTGCTGCACCAAATCAGCGTAAATTCTCATAGATCTGCTTTTGAGAATGCAAAAGGTTTTCTCTTATACCTTACACAAAAGCCCTTGATGATTGTCCTTGTCTGAGCCAGTGTGATGTTTCCATTAGAGCGGCTAAAACTGGGGAGATCCAAGTCCAAATCCTTCCTCACTTGTGGTGCTTATTGGATGATCTTGGACCAATCACACAGATGCACTCTCTTTTTCCCCACAAGAGATTTTTGTGAGGATAAAATGGAGGAAGGAAATGCTATATACACTGATGTCTCCCGAATTTCTCAGAAGAAGAGCAAGATGAAACAAAATAAATATATAGCTTTATTACATTCCCCACCACCAAATTCTCACCACTGCATTAAACTATGGTTCCAAAGATTTGCTGCGGGATGTTGTGTGGGGGGGTGCATGATAGAGGTTTATAAAATTATGCACAGGGTAGAGAGAGTTGACAAAGGGAATTTTTTCTCCCTTTCCCCAACACTAGAACTCAAGTGCATCCAATGACACTGATGGGCAGTAGATTCAGGATGGACAAAATGAAATACTTCTTTACACAGAGAGTGATCAAAATGTGGAATTCGCTGCCAGACCATGTAGTGATGGGATGGCCACAGGAATAAACAGTTTTAAAAGGGGATTAGACAGATTGGTGGAGGAGAGGTCTATCAGTGGCTACTAGCCATGGTGACTGAGGGGAACCTCCACATTCAGAGGCACTAAGCTTCTGAATCCCAGAGCCAGGAGGCAACAGAGGCCTCTATGCCCTGTTGTTGGCACTTCAGAAGCACTGTTTAGACACTGTGTGAGACCAGATGCTGGACTAGATGGACCACTGGTCTGATCCAGCAGGGCTCTTCTTCTGTTTTAAGAATGCAACCCTGTGTAGAGAGTTGCTTGAGTCTAAACCCATCAATTTCAAACTCATATTCAAATGGATTTCAGTGGGCATAGACTGGAGTAACTCAGCACAGGACTGCACTATCATGTGATAAAAAACTGACATGAGTTTGTAGTATACTTTGTGCCTGAAGACTACACATGCCTCTGGCTTTTCACTAAAGTTTCTCTGTCATCTGAATTACAACTTGACCTGACCCAGTCTCTCTGGTGAGAAAGAACAAGACTGCATGATGAAGTCAGATGTTAAATGTCCTTCCTTAATGTAATTTGTATCTGTTGCCCCATTCCCCACTCTCTAAAACACAAGTTAGCTTTTATGTTGAAAGGGAACTGTTGTGCCTTTCAAGAGCAGCACATGAATAAAAATCAAGCCGTCACTCTGTCTTGCTCCCTGCAAAGGGAAATTGCTTAAAACAGCAAGAGGAAAAAAAAGTTTAATCTTTGCAAGTCACAAGTCAATGTTTGTGAACATCTAGGTTGGAAGAGGGAGGGGTCATGGTAGCATGTGTTCTTGAATAATGAATCTGACAATAGGGCTATAAAAAATAATCCTGCAAGCTTGAAGTTACAACCTCTCTATGTTGTATATTTATTCTTCCTGGATTTTCTTCCTGGGCTAACACCTTGGGGAAGACAGGGACCACATGCTGTATATGTGCATACTCTATTCCTGAGGACTAGGCCTTCAAGGCAGAATATAAATGTAAGCTAAAAGGATGCAGATTTTCCTGACAGTACCTGAGAGGCACAGCCATGCATAGATCCATAGCTCAATGGCAGAGCATATGACTTGCATGTGCATGGGCCTAGGTCTAATCTATGGCCTTTAAGTGCAAAGCAAGACCCTGAGTTCCTAAATACTGCAGACAGAAAATATTGGGCAAAATGGTCTGCTGTAATATAAGGTCGTTGCATGCACTGTACCAAATTCTTTACCCCTGAAAGGTACTGAAATGTATGACCTCATGTGGTTTTGCCCTAAACCTATAGCCATTGTAGATCTCAAGAAACAAGACAAAATGTTCAGTCTTTAATTCTGCTCCTTCATTTTGTAAGAGACAAGCCCTCACAACCTTCCATTGTCCTAACCGATGAAGATAACCATAGCGATTACTGGCCTGCTCACTACATCTCTCCATGACACTTATCTGAGGTGTAAACATGAACAAATTTTAGCCTGAACAAATGATCAAGTATAAAGATGCTTCCTCTTACCCCTCTGCAAGTTTTTGCCAGGAGGAAACACAAAGCAACTGGAAGATGATGTAACCATGTATCTGTTTGATATGTGTAATTAGAAAGTAATATTTGGCAATGCAACTGTAGAGGACAATTCAAGGGTTCAAATGATTGTCTAGATTATTGCTGACTTCCAGGAATCTTTGGGAGAAATTCTTTGGGATCCTCCTGGAGAATTAAACTGTTAACCACGAAGCAGAACTGTAAAAAACAGGTGTTTTAAGTCAAATTTAATTGACAACAGAGGAGTTTTTCTAACTGGGGGCGTTTCAGTTCTACTGAGCAGGTGTTCTTATGTTACCCTTTTAATTAGACTGGTATGAACCAGACCTATCATAAATGCAGATCAACGTTCCAGCCTTTGCTTCAAAGAATGAGGTTAAAAGTTCACAGCAGTTTATGATTTTTAGCAGAGTTAAAGATTTATAGTGGCATGCTTTACTTCAAAGAGAACTAGAAATAATTGGTCAAGGTGTTTGGTGTAGTGGTTAAGTGTGTGGACTCTAATCTGGGAGAACCGGGTTTGATTCCCCACTCCTCCACTTGCACCTGCTGATGTGACCTTGGGTCAGTCACAGGCTCTGGCACACAGCTGTTCCTGAAAGAGCAATTTGTGTTAGAGTTCTCTCAGGGTGTCTGTTGTGGGGAGGGGAAGAGAAAGGAGTTTGTAAGCCAATCTGAGACTCCAAGTGAAGGGCGGAGTATAAATCCAATCTCTTCTTCTCTTCTTCTCTTTTTCAGAATAACTTAATTGGGGTGAACAAGAGGACATTGTAAGAGAAGAAACCCCCTCTTTTGTTCTGTTGTATGTTTTTAAGACTTTATATTTTGTTTAAAGCTGAATATTTACTAAGATTATGGTATAAGGTATTTATAAGAGCAGCAACAAACTGAATTATTTTAAGCTTTGCTATAGAAAGTATTAAGCTTAACACAAAAAGATGCTTGCTTAAAGAGAGATCATTATACACTTAAAACTAACCTGGCAAAGATCCATAAGTTCCTAATAAGCAGAAAAGTTAAAAGATGAAGTCATAGAACTCAATCATGCACACCTGGAAGCCAATTAAAAAGTACAACATTTATATTAGAAAAAGAAAACCGCTATTAACCATAGAAAAACAACTTGTTTTATGAGTTTAGAAGTTTTTAAAACTCTTCTAAAATGAATAAAAATGTTCTAGGGGGTCCAAAATAAAAACTAATAGATAGATTCAGTGCATCCATAAAAGCTTTATGTCATAGATCACTTTACAATATTAGAAGAGTGCTTATAGAAAGTTAATACTTAAAATAAATGCTATAATTCTGTAATTCAATGTATCCTTTGTATATTTTATGGAAATAACCTATAGAATGACTTTTATATGCATGTATCCATGTAAAGTAACCATTTTTATAATGAACTCAGCTTGAGAGTTCATTCAAATGTGAAAGGAGTCTAGGTAGGCAGCCAAAAGAATAAACACGTGTATAAATCAATTTTTAGGAGACAAGCACCTGCATTGTAGAGTTGAGATGCAGCCAAGTAACATCCTGTTTGTCAAATATATGATTGATGACTGACCAGACAAAGAGATCTAAACTGAGCATGTGTAAATGATGTCAATGATGATGTAAAATGAGGAGGAGCAAGAAGAGCATATAAGTAAGATCCATGCTGTAACTCACTGAACACCCATGCTGAATTTCTTAGCTGTGAAATGTTCCTTTATTTGAATAAATCTTTTTTTTTTACCCTCTATTGCTGGAATAGTTTATTTCACTGTGTGGTTTATTGGCTAGCCACACAAGTCAAAGAACCTTAGTGCCCTCAGGGCGTTGCTTTCACAACCATGTATATATTTGATATATATAATTGGCAAGTACTATTAAGGGTGCTCAAACACCTGCCTGTTTGGCTCAAACACATTAGTTCACCACTCACAAACAGGGACCTGTTTTTTTGAGGATCAGTTTGATAATTCATTCATCTGCGGTGAACTTCATAGCTTCCCTAAATAACATTCAAATGAGGCTACCTGGATTTGCTGAACTGGAAATATGGCAAAGAGAATGGTGGGTTTCATTCATTTCTCAAGTTGTGCATGCCTGTCTTCAATCCCCCCCCATCTTTTTCATATTTTCATATGAGAAGGTGAATTCTTGGTCATCTCTGACTGTTGGTGTGAATGTCTGATTTCACACCAAGTGCTGGAATGGCACGACATCTTTAGAAGCTGTCAGCTCAAATGCAAAGAGCTGGGGAAATAATGCCCAGAAGGTAGCAGCTATATTGAACTTACTGGCTTAGTTGTATTTTTAAAGTGACTAGGTTTAGAAAGGCAGCAAAGATCTAAAAGAGAGAAGAAGAGACAGAGAAAGCAATGTGGAAAAGGGGTGGAGAGAGGCCTCCATCTTTAAAAGATACCAAGACTTATGGTAAAAGTCAGTGAAGTAAGGGGTAGTTGTATATCCTGAGGCTGAGAAGGATCTGGGAGGGGGGAATCGCATCTTAGGGAAACTGTCAATTCTGAATGTCTGTCCTCTGGTTCAGAAGCAGAGTTTGTTATAAGAAATTCTGAGGTGCAGGGAAAAATATTGAATTGCCCTTGGACACGGGGGGGGGGGATTATAGAACCAGGATGTAAGAGTTGTGGGTTAGTGACCTTTTTGTCATGTGTCCTACAACATCCAGTACTGACACACATACAATATTATGGGTGACCTTGAGGATTTTTTTAAAAAATGGCTGGTCTGTTATTCCTCCCACAGTGCTCCCTGCTCAAGTTGCAGCACCGCTGACTAATATGTGCTAAGATGCTGGTTTTCTGCCAGCATGTCACTGGCAAGGCAATCAGCTTCACAGTGCAGTCCTAAGCAGAGTTATACCCTTCAAAATCCACTGAAGCCTTAGAAAGGTCTGACTCCACTTGGGATTACATGGTAAGCATTGTGTTGTTAACCACCCGGGGCCCCATTTCAACCAGAAAAGATCAGATACTGCAGGTCTTCGAAACATCAGTGGTAAAAATATGAACATATTTAATACCCCGTCCTGGAGCTGTCCAAAAAAGGAATGAAATTGAAATGGCCAATTAGGGTTGCCAACCTCAAGGTGGGAGCTAGAGAGCTCTCAGAACTAAAGGGATCTCCAGACTACATAAAATGCTCATTTGTCCATTTATTTAAAACATTTATTCCATTTCTCCTGAATAAAATGGCTGCTTTGGAAGGTGGAGTGCATGACAGAATACCTTTATGTTCCCTTACCTCCCTAAACCCCGCTGTCAAATCTCCAGCTATTTCCAAAGTTGGCAACCCTATAAAATTGCAACAGGCTGGAAAGAAAACCCACTTACTGGAGGCCAGAAGTTACACCTCATGAGGAAAGCCCTGAGGCATGGCTGGAAGCAAAACTGTGCACAAACAGCTCGGAGGAGCCAGCTCAAGAAAGGCAAGGGAAGCCCCAGGTGGAGGCAATGTGGGCTGGCAACCCTGGAGACAGGCTGAACCAGCAGCAATTGAAGAAGAAGAAGAAGAAGAAGAAGAAGAAGAAGAAGAAGAAGAAGAAGAAGAAGAAGAAGAAGAAGAAGAAGAAGAAGAAGAAGAAATTGGATTTATACCCCGCCCTTCACTGCCCAAAGGAGTCTCAGAGTGGCTTACAAACTCCTTTCCCTTCCCCTCCCCACAACAGACACCCTGTGAGGTAGGTGGGGCTGAGAGAGCTCTTGACAGAAACTGCTCTTTTTTCAAGAACAGTTCTTATCAGAACTACGGCTTGCCCAAGGTCATCCAGCCAGGTGCGAGTGGAGGAGTGGGGAATCAAACCCGGTTCTCCCAGATTAGAGTCTGTGCACTTAACCACTACACCAAACTGGCTCTCTAATTGGCAGCAACTGGGAGTAGATGGGGCAGCAGGTCAGCCAGGCCAGGGTGCTTGTTGGGGCAAGGCTTAAAAGAAGCAGCCAGCCACTTGCTGGATGTGGTTGATGAAGTACTAGTAAGGGCAGGGCTATTTTGGAGCAGGAACTCACAGGAACAGAGTTCTGACTGGCTTCAGAGTTGGCCATGCCCACTATAGCCAAAACCTCTGCATGCGTGGCTACATAGGGAAGGCCTGGAGAGCGACTCTGAGGCGGGCAGGCCAGGGGGGCCCTGGAAGGATCGGAGAGGCATTTAAATGCATCCCCATGCCTTCCCCGGCCGGTTTGCCTGGGCAAGCCAAGGGAAGGCATGGGGGTGTGGCCTAATATGCTAATTAGCTGTGCAATCAGGGGTGTGGCCTATTATGCTAATGAGTTCCTGCTGGGCTTTTTCTACAAAAGAAGCCCTGAGTAAGGGGAACTTGTGAGCCATGAGACAGGAAGGAAGGGTGTTGTTAACAGCTTTCCTAAGGTTGCCAGTCTCCAGACATCATGTGAATTGGTGAATGATTCTAAGAGATTTGGCCATAGTGCTTTCTAAATGAATGAATTATATTGAAATTTCAATGTTACACAGTTGGTGTTGATGGTGTCATTATGAATGATTTCTGAGAAATTGACTTTCTACCATAAACTGAATAGTGGATAAGAATTTATAAGCTTGCATATTTTTCTTTTGGCATAATATATCATGGTTGTTTCTGCTCATATCTAATCTCCAGACAGTGGCTGGAGATCTCCTGGGATTACAACTATTCTTCAGGCAACAGAGATCAGTTCCCCTGGAGAAAATGGCTGCTTTGGAAGGAGAACTCTGTGACATTATATCCCATTGAAGTTCCTCCCCTTCCCAAACCCTGCTCTACCCAGAATCCACCCTCCCAACTCTCCAGGAATCTCACAACCCAGAGCTGGCAACCCATTGTATGTATGAATGTCTGAATAAAAACAGATGGAGCCTACTAGAGAGCCTGGCATGTGCTTGGGGAAACTGTGCCAATAGACTCTAGAACCTTACCCAGCTGGCTAGACACTGCGGTGCTACATGCTGCCTGGGAGATGCCCAGTTCTGGGACACCAATATTGTAATAACCCTGTATAGATGCATAGTGCAACCCTATTTGAAATAGTGTGTACAGTTCTGATTGCCACATCTCAGAAAGGATAACTGCAGAGCTGGAAAAGGTGCAGAAGAGGGCAACCAAGATGATTAAAGGATTAGAATATCTTCCCTGTGAAAGAAACCTGAACAGTTTGGCTCTTTTCATTCAGAAAACAATGAATGGGACACATGATAGAGGTTTATGCATGGTATAGAAAGTGGAAAGACCTTTTTCTCCTTCTCCTCAAATACTAGAACTTAAGGAAGTTGGTGAGCAATAAATTCAGGATGGACAAAAGGATTTTTTTTTTCATTCAAGGAGTAATTAAATTGTGCAGTTCATCACCAGAGAGCTCTGGGTTGGCCACAAGCATAGATATCTTTAGAACAGGATTAGCCAACTTCTGTTAGTGATCCATCAATGGCTATAAAGAGGAACTTCACATTTAGGAGTCAGTTCTAGGAAGCAGCATCAGGAGAGGGCCTCTGTGCCATTTGCTGTGGCAACTCTTTGGCCATTATGTGAAAACACTGGACTAGATGGACCGCTATTCTGGTCCAGCATGGCTCTTTTTATATTCCTAGAAGAGGAAGCAGAAGGCTTTTTGGGCATGAGGAAAGCTTCAAACGTTGCTGAGCAGAATGCTAGGATACAGGCCATGCTCACAGGACTTTAATTAGCCTTCCTCCAGGTGCAGCAAACAAAACACCAGTGTCTTGATGCTGCAAGAGAGGTTGAACCACTGCATCCTCTCTTCTTCCTCTTTCCACCACTGTCCCCTTTACCAGGACTCTAGTCTTGTCTCTTAGCAAGGGTTGAAGGAAGCTGGACAAAGGGACATGAAAAACAGGACAGCCAAATTCAAAGTGTTTTTGTGCTTTGTGAATTCCAGGTGGGGTCTGGAGATTTCTTGGAGCTACAACTGATCTCCAGACAACAGAGGTTGGTTCCTCTGGGAAAAAAATGGCTGTTTTGCAGGATGGACTCTGTGGCATTGTGTCCTCCTGAGGCTTCTCCCCTCCTCAAAGCCCACTCCCAGGCTCCACCTTCAGATCTCCAGGAATTTTCCCAACCCAGAGGAGGCAACCTTTATTGCACAAGTAGCAGTGGCTGACCCTATTTTTTGTCTTTTCACTCACCTGGTTGTTGGTATGCCTTTCTGGATTGGAAAAGGGCAATTTGATGCAAATCTGCCCTATAAAAGAGCTTTGAAATGAGAAGAGCAAACAGATCCTTAAAAATCAGAATAATATTTTCTTTTTTTTCCCCTTCCAAAAATCTTTCTAGGTAAAATTTTGAACTACAATAGAGGTCCAGCAGCCCAGATGTTATATTTCAGTGGGAATTTGGTGGAGGGTCAATTGTTTTGGCAGATTTAGCTGTGTGCGTGTGCATGCGTGCACGCTGGTTTTATTTTACTAACAGACTGCTGTGATGTTCAGTGTCCTTGCAATCCGCTGTTATGTTGTTATCCACCTGGGGTCTAAGGAGATAAATCCTGTAAATAAATAATTAGACAATTGATCAAACTTCATTTTAAGTAAATTTAAGCAGTCCATCAAAATAGCCCCTCCTCACAGTACTGAATACGTGAAAATTATAAAGATAGAAAAAACATGTCCTCCATCAGTTTCAAAGGGACAGCACAACACCGCATCGTGCAGGTGACAGAGGTTGTGACACAGCTCTCTGTGTTATAATAAATAAGATGCATTGCCCTATAAACTCACCTGACTTTAGAATGCCCCCCTTTTAAGAATGGCTGCAACACAAAGGCAAAGGATGGCCTCTATGGATCGGAGCAAGAGTTCATCTAATCCATCTCTTTGATTTCAAGAGCCCTTAATCAGATGCTCCCAGCAGAGCACGATGGAGCGGACAACTATCACCTGATGTTTACTTCTCTGCCTCTGGAACTCAAAAGCATATGGAGATTGCATACAGGTGTCATGGATCATAGCCTTTGATGAAGCTTTAGTATCCTCTATGCATTTATCCCTTCCTTTTTAAAAAATCCAGAAATCAATCATGGGAAGCTTTTCCTGGTGAGATTAACAGGGCAGTTCTAAGCAGAATGACTCCATTTTAAATCCATTGAAGTCAATGGGCTTAAAAGGGTTAGACTTTTTAGGATTGCCCCATATGACAAAGCATTGTCTGCTGATTTTTTTTGCATGGCGAGAAACTGTTAAAGCCGCAAGATCGAGGCCAACAAACACTGGGTTGGATTCAGACTAAATTTTGCAGCAGCAGTATGGAACTTTTCTCCCTCCCCATCTCTGACTGTGGCCCACTGATCTGTATGAAATGCTACTGCCGGGGGACAGGGGGTCCTGAGGAACGTTTTTTGGGGGTGCTCTGCAGCAGGGGGAAATCAGAGGTAATTGCCAATTGATTTGGGATCCAATCAACTATTTATGGCTTCAAAACCATTATAAAAAAAACTATCTATACAAACCCTATCAATTCATTTAATATACTTTCATGTTTTGCTGATGATAACATTTGGATTTACAAATTTAGATAAAGATTCCAACTGGTACTTTCTGTTCACTGTCTTCCTTCTCCATCCAAACTGACCTTATTGAATCAATTTTGTTTCATTTTCCTTGATTAAATTCTCAGTAAATTGTGGCATGGCATCCAGTGACCTTATCAGCTAGCCCAAATTTGCATCTGTGTGTATCATGTCAGATTTGTTTGATATTTCTTTACTGAGCATTCAGCTTGACTGCCGAGCCCTTGGATTCTGGGTAAATCTTACAAAAAGTTTTCTTTAGAACACATGAAGCTGCCTTATACCAAATCAGATGTTTCATTAATTAATTACTCAGACAATACTTTCATCACTCTCTACCTGGTCCTTTTACCTGGAGATGCTGAAGGTTGAACCTGGGACCTTCTGCATACCAAGCAGACACTCTGTCACTGAGCCATGGCCTCTCCCAGCACATGAAGCCACTGAGGTCTTGATCATCTGTGCCAGTTTGGTGTAGGGGTTAAAAGCGTGAACTCTAAACTGGGAGAACTGGGTTTGATTCCCCTCTCCTCTGCATGCAGCCAGCCAGGTAACCTTGGGTCAGTCACAGTTCTCTCAGAGCTGTTCTCTCAAGAGCAGTTCTCTCAGAGCTCTCTTAGCCCTACCTACCCACAGTGTCTGTTGTGGGGAAAGGTGAACGTAAGCCACTCTGAGACTCCAAGTGAAGAGTGGAGTATAAATCCAACCTCCTCCTCCTCCTCCTCCTCCTCCTCCTCCTCCTCCTCCTCCTCCTCCTCTTCTTCTTCTTCTTCTTCTTCTTCTTCTTCTTCTTCTTCTTCTTCTTCTTCTTCTTCTTCTTCTTCTTCTTCTTCTTCTTCTTGATAAAGATTTATTTATTTACTTTATTTATAGTCTGCCTTAATGAAAGTCAGATAGTAGCCTAGTGGCCATTTATAACATGAACACAAATTTCATAGAACTTATCCATAGAAATGCTACAGTACTGACACACATAGGGATGGGCATGAACCACAAAAATTTTTGCAGTTTGGTTCATGGTTCAGCTTCAGGTTCAGTCATTTTATTGCTCATAGATCATTAGGTCATAAGCAGATATACAAAATATAGTACATGAAATGGAGTACAGCGTACGTTATAATTTGCAGTTTACAATTTCACAGAATTTGGTTAATGGTTCATGGCTGAACCTCAGACTGAACCAGAAACCAATATGCTGGTTCATGAACTGAACTGGTCTGTATTGGTTTGTGAGCCATTTAAAGTCTAAACTCCTGCCTTCTGCTCCCCACAGCTTTTTACAGGGAACAGAAAGCAGGGTTTAAATGGCTTGGAGCCATCTAAACCAAATAGCTGAGAGACAGTCCCCACTGCTCAGCTGTTTGGAAACTCCTGCTTTCTTGCTTCCCATGGCTTTTAATGAGGAGAAGAAAGTGGGGGTTTAACTGGTTCCAAGCCATTTAAAACAAACAGCTGTTTTTTGTGAAGACCAGAGCCATTTAAACCCATTTTCTGCTCTTCTGACAAATTGTGTCAAAATCTGTGGAAGTTCATGGCAGTTCTTCAGTTTGCAAACATCACTTCACCAACCATGAACTGGCCAAAATTCCTGAGGAACTTTAATTCATCAGCCAGTTCGTGCCCATCCTTAGATGCATGTTCCCACTTTTTCATTATTCATTGCTGTGTAAGCTAGGCTGGAGTAAATCTGTGAGAACTGAAGGAGGATTCCTAATGGCTAAAACACAGAGATAAAATACTGGAAATAAAGTCTTGATGTGACTAAAAATGCATCAAGTTTCTTTTCATGCAACGTTTTACTGATGCATGTTTTTCTCTGCATAGGTAACACTTCAAAAAGACTCTTTGATGCAACTGTACATAAAAGTACATGAGGATATCTTCTTGGCAGTTATTTATCAATGTGCATGTGGGCATCAATAAGACAGATGAGGAAAGACACCCATTTGAACTGTATTAGTATCATCTGAAAAATGGTAAACCACACATTTATGGTGTAGGATACTAAAATAGGAATGGGGAAACTGAACAATGTAGGATTAGCAAAGCATTCATTCTATTTTGGAAATAAGACCAGGTAATTTAGAACTCCAACATTTGGGGAGAAATGTGAATGAATAGAATTTTGGAAGCATCTCTCATATGATCAGAAGGATGCTATAGAACATAGCTTGCTTTAGCTATCTTTCACAGTGTCCGATAGCTTGGTCCTGTGTGCCAACCATCCTAACTAAGTCTGTAACAAAGTGGTGAAATGAAGGAGATATGCTCTTGTTTGGAGCCAGGATTAGCATTCCTTTTACTGAGCACTTTGGATCCTTATTATTAGCAATGAGGGTTTTATGCTCATAGCTAGACCAGCCAGGTCATAATGGGTTATAAATTGTTGGCGAGTCAAGTGCGCCTTCTGCAGTCTATGGTACATGCTCAGTCCCATTAAGAATAATGACGCGAATAACCATAAGCTATTAATTTTGATGCTCTCTCTTTCTGTCTCTCAGACATACTTTTTATCACATCACCTTAAGAGCAGCATATGCACGTACCACATTATAGACACTGGGAAGTTTCTACCCATCACTCCTTTCATGAATTAATTAAAACAGGAGTGTGTCATTAGAGTTTGCTGAATAGCCCAATACTCACAACCCTAAAACAAGCCTATTTGGTTAACAAATGGTGGAGGGAAGCATGTAGGAATTACTACATAATTCAGACACATTTAAAAAACTTTGTGTGGAGCTGCTAGAAGGGCTGTATTTCCATTAGAAAAAATTACAGTGTAAGCCATTCTAAATGTGAGGTGCCATTTTGCGTGGTATTAATAGAGTGATCACAATGTCTCTCTTGAGTAAAGTACAAGATGGTATCTTTTAATCACCTTATCCCAACTCAGATGACATATGTGAAGTTGTCTTATATCAAATCAGACCCCTGGTCATCTCTCTCATAAGTGAACATTCTAACTGGCAGTGGTTCTCCATGGTCTTGGGAACAGAAAGGTTCCTTTCCCCACCTACTACCCAAGATCCTTTAACTGGAGATGGCAGGGAGTGAACCTTGGAGTATCTATCTATAAAGCAGGCACAGTGAAAGCCAAGGCTGACTATGAAGGGCTCCAGGAGGATCTCTCTAAATTGGGTGAGTGGGCAACAATGTAACAAATGAAATTCAGTGGTGATAAGTGTAAGGTGATGCACCCAAGTACACTCCCTCCCAACTTAAGTATATGCTGATGGGGTCTGAACTAGCTGAAACTGAGAGGAAAAGAGATCTTGGATCATAGTGAATAGCTCAATGAAAATCTCAACTCACTGTGCGGCAGTGGAGAAGAAGGCAAACTCCACATTGGGGATTATATAGAAAGGAACTGAAGATAAAACTGCCAATATTGTAATGACCCTCTATAGATCTATGTGTGTGGCCTCATTCGAAATACTGATGCTATTATATTTCTTTGTTGTTGTTGTTTGGCTACATTCTTAGGGTGCTTGTTATTGATGTTTTTTCTATATTTTTCCATACTTCAGCTCTTTAAGAATGCTTTTGTTCATTCATGTAAAATAAAGATTTGGAACAGGTTCTCGAATAAGAGTTTCAGAAGAGGGAGTACTTCTGCAAATTACTCCTGTGACTAAAAATATTAGGGATGGGCATGAACCGCATTTTGCAGTTTAGTTTGTGGTTCATGGCTGAACCATGAACCAAACCACAAACTGATATGTTGGTTCATGAACCAAACTGATTTGTATTGATTCGACCCTGCTTTTTGCTACCCAATGCTTTTTGTGGGGAGCAGAAACCAGGGGTTTAAATGGCTCTAAGCCATTTAACTCCCTGCTCCATGTGAAAAGCAGTGGGGAGCAGAAAGGAGGGGATTAAATGCCACTTTTGACTCTGAGGCATTTAAACCAAACAGCAGAGTGGTGGGGAGCAGAAAGCAGGGGTTAAAGCTTTCTGTTCTTCAGAAACCATCACAATCACAAACTGCTTTAAAATTCGTAGAAGTTTGTGGTAGCTGTTTAGTTTGTGAACATTGCTTCATGAACCACAAACCAGCCAAAACCTATGATGAACTTTAGTTCTTATTCCAATTTGTGCCCATCCCTGAAAAAGATTTGAGGCTAAACTAAACATGACACTTGAGTGCCAGGGGTGGAACTCCAGGTATGCTATTTGATCTTAAAAATCACCCACCTCCACCTAACATACATTGAGGGTCATAATACTGGAGAGCAATGGTCCCTACCCAGCTTCTGGAATTCCTCCTAGGGAAAACAAATACAGGTAACAATAATGTACTAGTCCAATTTCACTAGCAAACCTTAAATGAGCCTGGAGGAACATTTTTATTTCTCCACTTCACTAACAGTTCCTCTCCACAGGACTGGGCAGTGGAATTTGGAAGGTGGGAGGAAACTAAAAGAAATAGACTCCATCAAATCACTCTATAAGTTCAATGCAGAAAATGTTGTGCATCCCACACTTTAGTGGTGTAACATAGCAGCTAAGAAAACAAACAGCTGGGATTATGACTTCATCTGTTCTCCAAACTTACAGTAAGATGTACTGTATCAGCCCTGAAGAGCTGTTGCCAGTCAGAGTAGACAATACTACACTAGGGCTCCGATCACACGCACAGTTAGCCGTGTGAGAGGGATGAATGCCCGGCAGATTTAACGGGCATGATCAGACGTGAACATCTGGCCAGCATCCCGCACCTGTCAGTAACCCGTTCTGCTCTGCCGCAAGAGCGGAGTTAAAAGACACTGGGGAAAGTCCACTATCAAACGGGTTGCTATGGGCCACAGATGGACTTCCCCTGTGTGATCGCAGACAGCTGCGCTGCCCAAGTGGCAGTGTGGCACAATTTTTTTTTAAATCTTTTCACATGTGCATAGGTGCATATCTGCATATGTGCATGCATATGCATGTGCACAATGGTGAAAGTTGCAGAAACAAACCTACCAGAAGAAGGACATCCAGATGACCTGATCGCAATCATTGTGAGAGATGGCTGTCCAGATAGGTAAAATCGTGGATTCAGAGCACAAATACCTGGAAAGTACTTGATTTTTCCAGTTTCGGAAAACTTGCTAGGGAACCAGGACTGTGTGATTGCGCAAATGCGGGTCAAATTGCTATGGAGCAAATAGCTTTGCTTCCCCCCACATTATCTGGCACGTGTGGCCGCAGCCTAGATTAACCAAAGCTCTGACTCAATAGAAGGCAGCTTCATGTAATGACTTTAAACACTGAAAGTGCTCTACAAATGCTCTCTATTATAAAATTCCTTGGGGAGAATTTGCCTTCTGTCTCCAAGGAGCTCCAGGTGGCACACATACTTCTCCTTTCTTCATTTTATCCACATAGCAATTCTGTGAGTTCAGGTCCCTTTCAGCTTCCCTTTCAACCCCAGGTTTGTTGGTAAGAAAGAAAAAATCCAGCAAAAGTAAACAAAGATGGGCTTTGTGTAAATGTATGCTAATGATGCATTTAAAAACAAACAAACACAAAACAATGTTTAAATTCTTCATTATTCAGCATTGTTGGCATTGCTAAAAATAAAGAGAAATGAAGTTTGAAATGCATTTCATACCTTGTTAGCCACCAAGGAACTTGGGGTAGTTCAAATGGTCCTCAGCCCCTTTTATCTTCATAGCCACCCATGTTAGTCTGGGAGAAATGGTGACTGACAGCATTAAGATTAATGGCTGGACCCAAACTTCCCTTAGAGAGATTAGCTTCCCATCCTGTTTACTCCCTCCAACAAAACTCTGTGCAAGCTTTCTAGGTATAGTCGATGGAAAGGTCTCTTGAACCTTGTCTAGATTCTCCAAATCTACATAGGATCAATGCACAAAGAAAGGCCATGGCTGCATGCCCTAGCCCCAACCACAACACATTGATCAGACCTTGTGGAAACTGATGGCATGGTTGGGAATCTGCCCAGGCTCATGATACACTGCTGATCAGGCATGCTGTGCTCCCACCCGGCATGGGAGACTGCCCCAGAGGCTGCTGCTACATTGTTGAAGCCACTGAAGCAATCTTCCACTTTGTGCCGGAAGGAGCAGAACATGACTTCTTGTCATTTATGCTAGCCTTCCTGGCATTTAAAAGGATCATGAAAGAATGGCACTGTGCTTCCTCTTTTGGCATATGCCTGTATTCTGGAAAGGGGTAGTGTGCTGAATATTGGAGGGCATCCTGCACATGCACACCTGAATGCACATAGGATCCTGTACTTGCAAAGTGGAATCATGGAAAATGTAGCATGTCCATAAAATTTGGTCAATGTGTGAAGGTTCAGAGTTGGGGCCTGCTATTGCCCTCCCCATTCCCTTTTCGTGCTCTTCTTGAATTTTGAATAGTTGCACAGTATTCATGAAACAAGTTCTGAGATCTTGTTGATGAGAGAAACCTCACACAACCCCAAAGTCCAGGTTTGAAGATCCCCAAGTCAAGAACTTTTGCTCCATACTCATTCACAGATGTGAATGGCCCCTAATGGCCTGACTGTTCTCCAATTAGCAAACAAGAAACATGTTGCCAAGACATTCTGGAAGCACTGGCATCTCGGAGAAGCACGTCTTAGAAACTGAGTTTTATTTTTCTCCTCTAGGATTCACCTGAAATTCTCATTTCTTTGAGTACACATGACATTTACCAGTATCAGATTTTTAATTGGGGGACTGTTTGTAGGTACGTGTATGCAAGTGAGATAAAGAGTCAGAGAGGGCAGGAGGGAGAACAGGAGGAGAAGCACGCTATCAGTCCCACCAGGAAATGAGATTTCCTTTTCCATATCTCTAAAGGAAAAGGCAATGGCCACAATTTTACTTCTTCCTGATTTTCTAATGTGGCGGAAGAAAAAGAAACAGAGTTATCATTCAGAGTCCCATATGCAGAGACAGTCTTCCTCCCTGGGCTCATTTGTCGTTTTTGCAGCAGCGACGACTGTGGTTTTTGCCTTTCTTTCCTGCAACCAGACACAGCCTGTCTCCTCATTATTTCAAACCAAATGGAAAGCCTCTTGATTCAGAAAGCAGCTTGCATTCTCCAAACACTTCCAGTGGGTGATCAAAGCCCATGTTTGTTGCATTGGCAAGACAATTCTCAAGCAATTCCCACGCATTTGGATTTCTCAGCTCTCACCAAGGCTCCCTTAAAAATACAGAGGTTTTAAAAACCTTGGGGATTTTTTACCCTGTTCTTCCTCCAGTGAGCTCAGGGCAGCATTCTCCCCCCTTCCATTTTCATTTTATTCTTGAAACAGCCATCTGAGCTAGGTTGGGTTGAGAGACAATGACTGGCCTAAGGTCACCTGATAAGTTTCATGGCAAGCGAGGATTCCAGCCTGGGTCTCTCAGGTCCTGGTCCAACACTCTGATTACAACACCATATTGGTAAAGTCTGAGCATAGCTCTCTACCAATTGCTTTTCTATCTGCCCTTCCAGGGAACTCAGAGGCATATACATGGTTCTCTCTTCTTCTAGTTTATCCTCACAAAAACCCAGTTAGTTAGGTCAGGCTGAAATAGAATGATTGACCCAAAGTCACCCAATGAGTTTCATGGCTGAGCGAGAATTAGATCCTGGTAAGGGTGAGACCGAATTTTGAAAGGTCACTGGTTCAGTTCAGATATCCTCATTTCAACTGAGTTTCTCCCATATGAGAGATAAGCTCATTTGTGTGCCATCTATTCTTTCCCCCTGCTGAATTTTTCCTGTTAAAATTAATGCTTTTTCGACATTATTTTGATTAACTATAAGGAAAAGAAAGGCAACCATGAATATGGCTGTTTTGGCTCACTACTACAGCCTGGGTTTCCCCAGTCCCTATTCCAACAAGTCCAACATTTCCCAGCTGTATTTCAAGAATACCCAATACCAGGTTTGGAGATTCGCTGTTCACGCAGCAGTATGCAGTCCCCAAACCTTGAGAGAGACTTCTAGGGTCTCCATGTGAAGTGGAAAATGGGATTTTTAAAGCTTGCGACTGCGTCTGTGATCAAGTGTAGAAAAATGGAAGATTGTGGGCGTATTGGTTGCTTCTGCTCAGAAAGGGTTGAGCTCTCAGGCTTGGGCACAAGTACTGTAGAGCAGAAGCAGGCCAGAGGAGGCAATAAGTGAACATACGATCCAGAAGTGATGGCATAAATGGGGAAAGGGGGGGAATACACCTGTGCCTGGGGGTGAAGGTCCCACCCAGTCCCACTCCCCCACTCACAAACCTTGAAGGGAGCCAGGCAGTTGTTGAAAGAAAAAGCAGTAAATAGTGTCTCGCAGCTTGCTATCACCTCCCAGGCTTGCAGTAGGATTACAGGAGGGACTTTCCCCAGGGGGAGGAGAGGCCAGTCTCAGTGACAGAGAAATGATGAATGGGAGCCTGGGCAGTGAGGGGAGAGTGGAAACAGGTGTGTCAGCCTTACCCCATGCCGAGGGTAAGGATAGGGGGGTGTTCAAGGAAAGAGTGAGAGCAGCCCTTTGGGAGCAAGAGTTGGCTTGTCAGCCAGATCCTTATGGGGGAGGAGAGGTATTGGATGGCTTGGTGGGGCCTCGCCCCCAAAGGGGAAGACTTAAGCAGGGAGCTCAAGGTTGGCTGGGGAGGAAGAGCACAGGAGAGACATGGAGGGCTAGAGAGAGAGCAATGGGGAACCTGTGAGGGGGAGAGGGGGATTCGGGTGTCTGCCAACCCCCCTCCTGCTGCATCATCTGAGGCCACTGTCAAGCTCCCTAGCAAAGAAGTCATGCCCTGGAGGACTCTGCTTCACCCAGCTGGCACCCTGCAGACTCAGGACCCAACAACCAGCATCCATGTTCTCTTAGGAATCTTGGCAATGATTTATGGATGGCTATGTGGGGGCTGATGACTCAAAGATACACTGCTATAGATTTCAGCAATGTGCATGACATAATGTCTGGGGAATAGAAGGCTAGGGATGATTCCCTATGGATAAAAGCTTTCAGAGCTGCAAATAATCTGTGCATGTACAAAGACACTGTCAGTTCAAACGGATCACCAGCCAACAGCATCAGTCAGTACTATTTAGACAAAAGCTAAAGGGTAGGCTTTTATTGGCATACAGCATTTCTTTATGACTGATTTATGTTTTTGTGAGTGATCTAATTGTCTATTTAAACAATTGCCACTGGAGTGGAGTGGTTACAAAGTAAGGATAGAAGAGTAATAGAATTCATCCAGACTGTGTGAGAACATGCATGTGCAAAAAAGCAAATTGTGTTGTAGTGCATGGTTAGTAAGGAATGCAGTACAACCATCTGCCAAACACCAACGAACGAACAGATCAACAAACTAAACTATTGCACCAGTCATCGAACAATCAGGTCTCTATTTGCAACCAGTGAACAGGATGTGAGCCATTGATGCTTGATCATCCCTACCACTGCAGACCAGCAAGCTCCTTTCCCCTCCCTTTCCCCTTCCCAGCTGAACTGCAGTGTAAAGATACACTGTGGCTTAGCTGAAAAATGGAGGGGAGGCCCGTTAGTGGGCTGGAAAGGGGGGGGAGTACATATTCTCTGCACATGAATGCCTCACGCACAACACTCTGCAGTTCCTCCTTTGAGTCAAAATCAAATGGGGTTTCCCTTTCATGTGACTTAAAGGGAAAGCCCCAGGAGGCCCACACAATGAGCATTACATCACATAGAAGATCCCTTTAAGAAGAAGAAGAGGAGGAGATTGGATTTATACCCCGCCCTTCACTTGGAGTCTCTGAGTGGCTTACAAACTCCTTTCCCTTCTACTCCCCACAACAGACACCCAGTGAGGTAGGTGGGGCTGAGAGAAATTCTGACAGAAACTGCTCTTTTTTCAAGAACAGCTGTGCCAGAGCTTGTGACTGACCAAGGTCACATCAAGTGGAGTGTAAGTGGTGCAAGTGGAGGAGTGGGGAATCAAACCTGGTTCTCCCAGATTAGAGTCTGCACACTTAACCACTACACCAAACTGGGGAATGCAGGAACATGATGTCACCTGGTATTTTTGGCCACTGTGTGACAGAATGTTGGACCGGTTAGACCATTGGCCTGATCCAACATTGGCTTCTCTTATGTTCTTATCTCTACTTGGAGGAAAAAATGTGGAAACATCTTGGATGGCCTTTAGGTGGATGGTTGAATGGTCCACAATTTAATTCCCCCCTCATTTGTTATATTTTTGGCCCCCATTTTGGTTCTCAGGTTTTCATTACTGGCTCTGTAGACTTGTGTGCACTGCGTGCAATAGTTTTATGTAGCATTGAAACATACAGTGTGCATCCTTGACACATATAGGCAGAATGGTTTTTAATGGCACAGTAATAACACTGAAAAATGCATGTCTTGCAGGGAAAATTCAATGCAAGGAAACAGGAAATGGTATGAAGAGAAAGAGCCACAGGATTAATGTGTATGAGGGAAAAGCAACAACTGAACCAGGGATGGATAAGTCAAAGCAACAGATATGAGCAATTTAAAAGCACCCTTAAATTAGATAAACCACTGCATGGAATATGAGAACAATACTACTGGCCTACCTCGCAAAGATATTGCTAGGATTACAAAAAAAGATGATGTGCATGTGCTTTAAACACTTGAAAGCATTATGCAAATGCTCATTATGAAATAAATAGCGAATGAACCCCCATATGTGCTCTGTTTTGCTTTAAAGATTATTTTGAAACTAAATTTTCAGATTAATTAAGGACGTGTGTGCGTGTGTTCAAGCTTACCACATGTTTTGCAGAAAAACTTCTGGTCTCAAAGGGAAACTGGGCTCCACACACAGCACCTCAGGGGGGTAGAGTTGGCATTCATATGTAGAATGCAAGGGTGTTAATTGGTTTGACTTGGCTTTTTCAGTGTGAATTTTTTTGAAAAAAAATCATTCCATATGCTAATTAAAAGTGTGTCTTTGCCTATTAAGCCCTAGAGAAGACATTTGTTTTTTTCCTCCTTTTAAAATTCTTTCAATAGAAAGGGAAGTCTTTCAACTGCATGCACATATCTTTGAATCCAAAGGAAATCTCCGAGGAAACATATTCCCTCTGTGCAAATCTCAAAGAAAAGTAGTGATTTGTTGTTGTTGTTTTTAAGAAACTGATTTCATTATTATCTTAAAAAATATAATTGCATTCATTTCTTTTATTTATAAAGAAGTCTTATTTTTTAAATAGAGGCTTCTCTAAAAATAGAGAAGTAAGCAAGTATATTTCAGTTTCTAAATGAAGGGACGGATCGTATCTTTGATGGTAGTGAAATGTTTGGTGCTGCAGTCCATTTAGATACAACTGTCTTGCAGTGGATTTGCAGGAAACTGCGGGGGGGGGGGGAGGAGCGATAAGAGCAATATTCAAGCAAGTAAACTTGTAAAATGAAGCTGGAACATAACCATCACCATTACAGATGAATGCAGAGATTTAGTGGTGGATTTGGCACTGGCAGAAAATCAGTGTCCCCACATATAGGGTTGGATCCAACCTTCTATTATTGTGGGTGAAAAAGGAAGGACCACTTTGACCACTCAAAAAGTCTAAACTGAGAATCACAGTGCCTCCATGTACAAAAACCATGCAGGATGGGAGCTATAGTAAGGAGGGGAATTAAGTGAGATCAACTGTAAAATTTGGCTGCTTCCAGCCCATAGGGCTGAACCTCAGCTTTGTGATTGCTTACCCTGATACCAAGCACAAAATGTACATGTGTAGTATTTTTGGTACTTGAAGTGCCCTGTTCATATCAACAGAGACCCATTCCATGCCTATACAGAGCTGCCAAAGAGAGGGGGACTAGAAGGACAAAATTCCAGGGCCTGTTGACTGGGCAAGCCCTGTGTCTTACTTCCATATAATATTTAAGCTAGGTCTAGGGAACAAGGGAGGGATCTTGGTGGTGGGATGTGGGGGGGGAACTAAAGCAACAGTTGGCAGGCTTGTGTCCATAAATAGATACACTTATGTGTTGATGTTTTCAGTTCACTAACTGTCCATGGATTTAGAAGATGTGCACAGTGCTATGTATTTTCCTCCTGATGCATTGTTCCCTTGACCTTGAGTGGTGATTTTAAGCAGTGGAATGATGCAAGAAGGGCCTACTCTGCCTTTCCCACCTCTGATAAATTTGGGTGAGTTGCCTTTAGACATTAAATACTGGCCATTGAAAGTACTCCCAGACTCTGCCAAGCCAACTCCCTAAACCCATTGCCCCAGTATTTAGGATCCAAGTCAAACATTCTATCTAAAACCTTCCACTTGAGATTGCCAGATTGAAAAGTGTCAAGTGGAAGCTTCTCAAGGCAAGGATCTGTGATTTGTTTATGTTATTCTCTAAAGAGTCATGCATACTGAGTGTCTCAGGCTCAGTCAGACTGTGTGGGGAAGGAGGGATGTTTTCATGGTAAAAAGTTTGCACAGGGTTGCAACTCCTGGAAGGCATACATACAAGAGGCAGAGTCTACCCAGGAGGGAGGAAAGAGAAGTCAGAGAAATGGAAAGCAGAGAGAAGGAGACACTGATCAAACTGATTTCCCCATTCAAACCCCCCAAATATCTCCTTGCAACTAGTCTGAAGTGAGAAAAACTTGCCAGCTACATTTAAGATAAGTGGCCTGTGATGGACTACATTTAAAACACTGGCTGTGGTCACACACAAACTAAATAATCCACTTTCAGTGCATTTTCCAACTGGATTTTCTGTGTGAACTGGCAAAATTCGCTTTGATTAAGCTCATTCTAATATAATTTCCCCTCTACTTAATAATCTTTCAGGATGTTCCGATGGTTATATTTTAAAGAAACTTTTAATGGGTGTTAATCAACAGGTTACCATTAGCTGTGCCATTTTTTTTTTCAGTAGCCTGTAGAATTCATAGATAAATTTTAACTAATTGTTGCCAATAGATCAGACTAATGACTTTACTGTAAAGCTTTTATTTTTGACTTGTACTGGTCATTGGCCGAATATAGAAATCGACTGACTTATTTAGTGTAGGAGCCTCATTTGTTTCTGTGTTTATACTGTCACATTTTGGAGAACTGTGACAGTCCCACAATGTGGATTTGTTCTTGGAGATTAACGCTTCCAACAAAATACTTGGAGTTCAGCCTGGAAAAGGATATCAAGGACTATGTCCTAAATAAACTCCTCTGCCTTAACTCACAGTCTCTGTCTCTCTTTTTTAATGGAAGGAAACCAGCCAGTCTGAGTAAACACTGGTCTGCAGACAACACTAAGACCCCTGTGGCCATTTTTCTGGAGATGGCCAATCTGACTTGTCAGTTCCTATTACAATGGAAGGGCCTTGACTCTGACTCAACATGAGAATGTCATCTAACTTTTATAGATACAGACAGAGTTTGTTTTGATTAGACTGCCCATATGTTCAATTGGATCACTAAATGGCACACTAACACATTTGGCTACTCATGGAGATCATGGACCAGAAGGGTCAACATCTTCATTCTCATCTCTCAGGAGCTAGACAGATGCCTGTTCTGTGCTCATCTTTCATGTGACGTGGAAGAAAAACCACATGAATGTGACCTGTGGATACATGGCATCCACCCATGCCTCATTTCTTTAGTAAACAAAAGCGTTTGCAAGAGGAGGAAATATGAATCCCAGCCAAGGCAGCATCTTTTCTCTATTTGCATCAGTAGAAGCCAGTTTTTCATGGGGGACAACAAACAAAACACAGGCCAAGATATCAAATTGGACACACACAAGCTCATATTATAGTTTAATATGGAAAAGAAGCCTTGCAATTTCTCTTCTTTTTCTGTATAGCCATGAATATGAGGATACTACAGAAAATAAAAGCAATTTGTTTGTTTTTTTTTAAACAAAATTTTATTGGGATGTGTTCAACATTTTCAACAACGTTACCAATACAATTAAAAAAAAAACAACCTTTCCATCCCGCCCCCCACCCCCCAATAGGCTTCCAACACTGCTAATAACAAACAAGTATATATTAGACGGTAATCAAGTTTAGACTTATATGAATCGACAAACCAGGTAACACATTTCAGATATATAAAACACCTCCCAATTTCAACATATCTTCAAATAACAGTATAATACAGTTCAGAATTCATTTCATTTCTCATTCAATATCCATACAGATCTAAGTTATACATTTTCCCCTTCATTCTGTATTCAGTTTCCAAATACAGTTTCAAACCTTCACAATCTTTTATATACTGTTCTGCCATTTGTCCATTTAGTTTTTTTGTCATTTTGTCAATTTCCGCTAAAAATAGCAGTTTTCTAAACCAGTCATGTATATCCGGCACCTTCTCCGTTTTCCATTGCTGAGCAAAGGCCATTCTCGCCGACGTAATCATGTACCATAGTAATGTCCTTTTTTCCTGTGGAATTCTTTCCATTGTCAAACCTAAGAAGAAGTTCTGGCTTTCTCTCAATTGGGATTTTTAATATTTTCTGCATCACACAATGTATATTAGACCAGTACACCTTTGCTTTATCACATGACCACCACATATGGTAAAAAGAACCCTCCGTTTTTTTACATTTCCAACACTTATTACTCAAGTTCTTATTCATACTAATATTAGCAATCTTTTTTGGTGTCATGTACCATCTATACATCATCTTGTAACAATTTTCTTTTACATTAACACAGGTAGATATTTTAAAAGATCTTTTCCACAAAAACTCCCATGTTTCCATAGAAATTTCTTTGTTCATGTTTATGGCCCATTTTATCATTTGCTCTTTAACAGTTTCATCCAAAGTGTATACAGTCAACAAAGTTTTATACATCTTTGAGATCATTTTTCGCTCTCTTTTCAACCATATATCTTCAAACTCATCATTCTTAGCTCTAAAACCAAACTCTTTACAATCTTTTTTGTAAATATCCCTTATTTGACAATATTGTAGCCATCCATACTCAAATTCTAGTACATGATTTGGTTTTAAAACATATTTTTCCCCTCTTTTTGCAACAATTCTTGGTATTTCAACCAGTCATTACCTTTATGTTCTGAAAAAGGATGTATAACTGCTGCTGGAACAATCCACAAAGGCCTCTCGTCAGAAACTGTATCCTTGTACCTGGTCCATGCATCAAACAATGTTCTCCTTACATAATGATGCTTAAACATTGAATCAACTTTATTTTTCCCATACCAAAGATAGGCATGCCAGCCAAATCTGCAGTTAATAAAAGCAATTTGTGATAGGCAGCACGGGCAGCCATTTCACTCATGGAAAGTACATTTTCACTCTAGCGTTGATTTGCCAAAAATAGATAAATAAATACATTTGGGAGATTTGATCTATAGAAAGTTTGGAGTGCAATTAGCTCCATTTTATAGGAGTTACACCCATGTGACAGAGTGTCTCCTGAGACAGCCTCCGATTGCCACAATGTGTGGATTTGTGTTAATAATCTGGTTGGCTCTGAATGTTGCCATTATTGTTGTATTTGTGATACTTTATCAGTTGGCCACTTGAAAATCTGCTTTAGTAGAGTGTGAATATGCAAATGGCAGAAAGGGTCCATCTGCCTCCTTTTACATGGATACATTGCAATAAGTCTTTGTTCATCATGTTCTGGGGAGGATCTCAGTATTATGCTTTGTACAAGGGGAGGCATTCCTACTCTCCCATCAGCTAGATCTTTGCACAGCTGAGTACATGCACAGTGGATCTGAACGGGCGTGTTTTACCAATTAGCACATGAAATACAAATGTGATACCACAGTACAATATACATGAACCAAGAAAAGCACTGTATGAATAACGCAATCAATGGCACTACAATAAAAATGCAAAAAAAGGAATTAGTTTATATATGACAATTGTGTACAAACAGTAACAATATAGTGTATACTTATATAGTGTATAGTTGTGAATGGCTGTATGAGCGTGCATGATTATTGTTGTAGATCACTGAAATGATTGCACTTTTAATTTCGTTGTACGATGTACAATGACAATAAAGTATATTATTATTATTATTATTATTATTATTATTATTATTATTATTATTATTATTATTATTATTATTATACAAATAACATAAAACAACACAAGAGTGTACAAAAGAAGCCGACACAAAGGACATAGGATGAAGACTCCGGATTCCAATCTTTGTTTCGTTAATACTTCAGTAGTACCATACAGCTTCATTTAGTGCTCAACATACAGAAGCCTTCATATTATTATGCAGGAGGAAATATCCTCAATTCACTTCAATCTAGTTTAAGCAGGGCAACTGATCACAGGTAGAAAACATTCTTACATTATCAGCAAGCCTCTAAGGGGCCTCTTAAATTTTGCAGTTGTCTGTTCATTTAGGTTGTGCTTGTGGTGGACAGGTGGATATTGCAATCGGCAACAAATATTTTATGTCTTTATCTAGCACTGTATGATCATCTCATATGTATATTAAATCCAGCTTTCCTCACCTCAATATTGTTGCAGGGAATATGCATAAAGATGTGACCCAAAGTTGGATGACTTCTTGTATGAGTCTTTTGAAACCATCAAAATTCTTGAGCACGGTTCCTTACTTTCCCAGATTTTCCTGGAATTATTCATTTATGTGTTTATCAGAAAAATCCTGAGGGGGTGGCCATTGGAATAGGGAGCCAACTGACCACAACGCTGGCCCAACTTGGATATACACCAGTGTAAGGGGCATTTATACTGGCGGAGGGCATGAGCAGCACTGTATGGTGCACTTGCACTGGCACAGCTGCCCTGCAGCCACATGCTGGCAAGAGCGATGGCACAAACATCACTATTAACAGCCTGTCCAGACTATGATGCTAGCTGATTATGGGTTACTGTTGGAAGCTGCTAATGCCTGCCACTGTTTACGAATCTGCGTTAGCACTTTATGCTATTTTTTATAATCATTTTGTTGTGGTTTTATTGAATTTTGTATTTTGCTTGTTCAATGTATTTTATGCAAGCTGCCATGAGCCTGCCTTCCAGAGGGTCAGGGCTCTTTTTGTAGCAGGAACTCCTTTGCATATTAGGTGAAACCCCCCCTAGTGTAGCCAATCGTCCAAGAGCTTACAGAGGGTACTGTAAGCTCTTGGAGGATTGGCTACATTTGCCTAATATGCAAAGGAGTTCCTGCTACAAAAAGAGCCCTGCAGAGGGTCATTGCAAAGGTGCTCTAGGTGTATGTCCTCTGTAGCTGATTCCTACACGTCTTTCTGGATGCCATAGAGCTGTGAGCTTCCAGGAGCATGTGCACTTCTGCACCAAGGAGGCTGACCTTACACCTATCAGGGCAGGGTTTTCATCATTCACAGGCTTTCCCAATGTGGTGTGGACTGCACACACATAGCCCTCATTGATCCCTGGAAGAAGAAACATGTTGACCATAATTGCCACTGCTTTTACAGCCTGAATGTTCAGGCCTCCTGTGACCATATTCACAGATCTTGTGGCCAAGTTCCCAGGCACCCAGTTCCATGGACCTTGTGGCCAAATTCATAAGAACTTTGGTTAGTATTCTGAGCTGCTTGGGTTCCCCAGGGTATGGCCACAGCTGAGTGGGCGAGAGTGAAAATGGAGTTACCATGGCAGCAATGTGCTGTGCCACCATTTTTGCCGGTGCAGTTTTGCATCTGTTCTGGGGGGTGTCCCCATGCTGAAAATGTTTTGATAGTGCCAGCCCCTGACACATCTTCACTTCCACTAGGTGTGGGGGCCAAGTCCTGCCACCTGCTTTCTCTCATTGGCCCCCCATCGTCCTGATCAGTCTCCCTCCACCCTGCAGGTAACTTACAGGATGGGAAAGCTGCTGTGGGCCCATCCTCCAAGGGCAGCAAGGAGAGCCCAGGATGTAGTAGGAGCCAGAGCAGCCATGGAAGAAGGCAACTCCACCATAGTCATGCCCTGCCACAGATCGGGGTGCAGGGCCAGACAAGAGCGAGGAAGTCAAGGCACAGTCTGGGGTCAAGAGCCAGGCAAACCAATCAACCAGGAATACAAAGTCCAAGGCGCAAGGCAAAAGCAGGGTGGTCAGGGTGCAGTCCAAAGTCAAGGGCCAAGCAGACAAACCAACCAAGGGAGCCAAGTCCAAAGCACAAACTGTCAGAGTAGTCAGGAAGCCAGAAGGTCCAAGAGTCAGGAGTCAGGGAGTTGAAGGTTTGAGGTGTGGGTCGAAGCGTAGTTGTGCAAGCCGAGGTCAAGGAACCGAGGATGTTGAGACAGGAACCAGGAATCAGGAACACGAGCGAGGAGGTGCAAAGCTTCGTCAAAGTGACTAGTTGCTGGCATGACTTGTCGGCGTGAGTGCGAGAGCTAAATAGCTCACTAAGCTGCCAGCAATTAGCGCGCTCCAAGCACATCCTGGCTACCACTAATACTCGGGACTGAAAGAGCATCTGTTGCACATGCATGCCTCTCGCCGCTGGGCTGCCATGTCCCATCAGCACTGTTCTCTCAAACGGGAAACCAGTGGAGGTGAATCGGGGGAGTGCTGACCAGTCAGGAATCTGCCCCAGCTGTTGCTGGAGTGGCCTCTGAACTCTCAGCTCTGTCAGGTGTGGGATTTTCTGGCCTTGGGAACTCATCCCCAGCAGTACTCAGCTCCTCTGCTAGGGCCATGTGCTCAGACTCAGCAGGAGCCATGACAAGCCCCCATCTCCACACCTAGGGTGCTTGTATGACACCCCCAGGACCTCTCAGCAAGAATGTGTCTAGCAAGGAGAAAATGGAGATGAGTGATGGGATGGAGGATCAAGGTGGCCAGGCTCCCAGGCCAGGAGCCGAGGGAGGTGAGGTGGCACCAAGGGGGCACCAAGGGGGGCGGGGTGCCAGGGCTCATTCCCATGGACTGACTGCAATAGTTTCTCCCGGTGCCCAGGTGCCTATTCCCTGATGTTTGCTGCTGATGTTGTGGAAAGAAGAAGAATGCCTATGGCCATACCACCCTGAACACGCCCGATCTCGGAAGCTAAGCAGGGTCAGGCCTGGTTAGTACTTGGATGGAAGAATGCTTGGGAATACCAGGTGCTGTGAAGGAGGAGGAGGAGGAGGAGGAGGAGGAGGAGGAGGAGGAGGAGGAGGAGGAGGAGAAGGAGAAGGAGAAGGAGAAGGAGAAGGAGAAGGAAGAAGAAGAAGAAGAAGAAGAAGAAGAAGAAGAAGAAGAAGAAGAAGAAGAAGAAGAAGAAATTGCATTTATACCCTGCCCCTCACTCGGAGTCTCAGAGTGGCTTACAATCTCCTTTCCCTTCCTCTTCCTGCAACAGACACCCTCTGAGGTAGGTGGGGCTGAGAGAGCTCTGAGAGAACTGCTCTTGAGACCCCTCTCCTGATTTGCCTTCAGTGGAGGTGGCACGGGGACACCACTGGCAGCATGGATGGGCATCTGGCCATCATGGACTGTGGTGACTGAGGGTACCCAGACATCCATTTTCTTTGGTGCCCTGTGCACTCTGTGTCTGGAGCACCACTGTGGGGTGCCAGTGAAGCTGATGCCCCTCTCCCTACTGGCAGGTAGCTGGGTCTTGTGATGGGAGCTGGTCTCTTCAAGGGGGGTTTCTGGCAGAGGTGGAGCATTGGTCCTCTGGCCTGCCCCTCTCCACCTCCTGCCAGTGACAGATACTTGGTTCTGCCTCCACAATTCATGGCTCTCATTGGTCCTACCTGCTCTTTCATGCCACCCCGCCTTGCAACAATGCCAGAACAGAATGCTGAGGCTGAATTGTTATGGACACAGTGGCAGCAGTGGATGGCAACTATGTTGGGGCACCTTTTTCCCATTCACCTGCCACATAACTATCCCCTAATGGAGGTGACTCGCGGTGTTGCAGCTGCTCGGCAGCTGGCCCCCATAGTCCCGGTGTGGCTCAGAATTGCTCTGTAACCAATGTTCCCTTCTAAGCTATGGAGTCTTGCGAGCAAAAATTCTACTTTGTGAGCTACTGGCATCAAAGTTGTGAGCGAGCGATTGGGCTACTGCATACATTAGTTTGCTCTGGAGTCATCCTTCCTGAGTGAATACAAAAATGTGTGAGCCGGAGGCTTAAAAACTGTGAGCTAGTTCACACTAACTTAGCTTAGAGGGAACACTGTCTGTAACTGGTAGTAGTTTTCTTTTTCTTATTCAACTCTGTTAATTCTTGAACATTCGATTCCAGGCCTGTTAAGCATGGTAACCTTTCAAGGCAGCAGCACATGTGGCATCCCTTAGTGTGACCTGAGAGCCATACATTTGGTAAGCAACACTTTGATATACCAGCATGGAATGGCCAACACCCACTTGCCAATAACAGGAATTTTCAATCATGTAAATAGGTATCGGTAGAAGGAAGGGACAGAAGTACTGGCTAACATCACAAAGGAACAAGAGCCTGCCTATTCAGATGGCCTCCTGTATTGGCCTCCATTTTAGTTCCCAGGGAAAAGATACATTTGAGAGGATTTCTTCCTGGTTAAAAAAAAAATCGCAGGATTTCTCAGCCTCTTACTTTGTAGACAAAATGAAGGCAGGCAGATGTGGAGAGAATCTCAGTAGCACAGCTATATATCACAAAATCACTAACACCCTTTGTCTGAAAATCCACTATTTCCTGCTTGCTGCATTGGCTTTTAATTGCTTGGGGATTTAACATGACCTTCCTATCTATCTCCTTTGACCAGCAAGTTCTTCTCTACCTGCACTTACTTACCTGGTTGTCTAGGAAACTCACTGCTAAGCCACATTGTTTTTGCTGGTCTTTCTCTTATTTAGATCTGGCGGTCCAAAGCCCCTTTCTTCAAAGTTTGAATTGGAGAGGGCCTGTACAGCTACCAGGGCTCATCCTCAGAACGTCTATGTGATATCAGTTACCAGGTCTCTTCTTTGGAAGGAGAGGGGGTGTGGCACAATGGTCTAGTACATGCTTTGCATACACAAGGTCCCAGGTTCAATCATGGACCTCTCCAATTAGATATTGGGAAAGACCCCTTTCTACAAAAGAGCATAGAGAGCCGCAGCCTGCCAGGGCAGACTGCTGAGCTAGATGTACCAACAGTCAGACTTGATGTGAGGCAATTTCATATATTCCATGCTTCTATAGTTTCTTTCTTCCACCATGGAGTAAACTGGAAGATATCCTTCCGAAGGTTATTCTGTCTCCTTGTCTTTTTCAAAATCAGTACGCTTTCAAATCAGTCTTCAAGATACGTCTTCAATGAGTTCACTGCACAATGTTTCTTAAACACAGCTGTTGCACCTACAGTCTTGTAGACACAATTATCTATGTAGAAATGAATGTGTAAAGTGGAGGGAATGGGTTGTCCTGCTGACTACACTCATTATCTCCATTCATTCAAGGGTCTGACATGTAGGTGTCTGTACCTCCATGCCTTGGATTAATTGGCAGTATAGGTCATTTGTAACCCTCAGTGTGTTGATGCAGGCTGTAGTGAATCAAATGATAAGAAGTTATCCTAGCACTGGAGCCTGAGTGTGATTAATCCCTCAAGCAAACAATTTCAGCTAAGAGGCCAGAGTTGCATAGTGGTTAGAGGACTAGACTAGGACCTAGGAAATTCACATTCAAATCCCCATGCTGGCATGAAGTACTAAATGACCTGGGGCCAGTCACTCCCTCTTAACCTGACATAACCTTGTTGGGGGGCTTAAACAGGGGAGAAAAACCACACATGCTGTTCCTGAGCTCATGGGAGGAAAGGCTCACAATAGGTAGACAATACAGTCCAACGTCTTTCAGTCTCTTTCTGAATGGAAAACTCAGAACACAGTAAATCTTCAATCTCTCTAAAGGGTTATTGGACTGGAATCAAAGTTTCAGCTGTATAAAACCTTCCTATTCTTTACATCAAGGTGCAAATGTTGTCTTTGTTCTCTTTTTCCTGCCCTCTTTTGATTTACATCTGAACGAGAGACACAGAGAGAGAGAGAGGGAAAAAGACCCTCATAGTTCATAACAATAAAACCAGCAAGTAAAGTTTCTTTTTCAATGCTTATATTTTCCACCAGGAAAAAAAAAAAAATACTTCTGTTCACACCAGATATATCAAAGAAGGAAACTGTTTCTGAAAAAGAGAGGAGAGAATCATGGAATGATTTGATTAATCTATCCTCATCACCAGTCAAAAGCACAGGTTTAATTGGAACCTTAGAAGCACCAGTTATCCAAGGGTTCAAACTGTCATTAGAGGTAAAAGAGAGAAAACAAGATATTGGAATATGTGGCCTCATTGTCTGCTGTTGCCAAGTGCTGGGAAATTGGCTGCAAAGTTGTAAAAGAGAATTAAAATGCATAAAAACTTTGTTCAGATTACATGTGCGGGCTGTGTTAAACACACACATGCAAACAGATGGACAGTAAGGAGGGGAAAATAATCACGCATCCACTCATGCCAATACAGACTAATAATTAGGATAAAAGATACATGCAGCTTTTGTCATGATTCTAAATGCTCAGCTGTCATGTCAAGACCACCATGGGGGAGACGGGAAGTGCTGTCAAGTCGCAGCCAAATTACAGCTGCCTGTAAGGCAAGAGACGAACAGAAGTGGTTCGCCATTGTCTGCCTTTGTGTACCAATCCTGGACTTCCTTGGTGGTCTCCCATCCAAGTACTAGCCAGGGTCAGTCATGTTTAGGTTCTGAGATCTAATGAGATCTGGCTCATCTGGGCCATCCAGATTAGGGTAAGGCTACCATAAGCACATGCTAATGCCCACCAGTTTTAACTCCCATTCACTGGACATGTGAACCATCTGCTTATCTAACCAGTGTCCTAGACAGAGCTGTCTATGATGACACTCTTGTATACCAATATGACCATATCTTTTCTAGCCTTTGTATATATGTCTGTCCTTCTGTCAGCTATGCCACAACTGTAATTTGAACAACAAATATCTCTCGCTTCCATACTGTATGGTGGAGCCTTAGTCCACTACTCTAGCTGTGATTAGTGTATACCAGAAAACCCCCCCAAAGCGTACCAATGGTATGGAATAGTGCCTCAGCATCTCACAAAAATTAGGCAAAGTGTGCAGTCTGAAATATATTTTACTTGACAACTCTACTGTCTGAAACAAAATTGTAGCCCAAATGGACTTTCATTATATGCATTTTTTGAAAAGACAGGCCTGTGCAGATATTGTATTCCCTGCCCAAGAACAAATGCCTAGATGTAGATGTCCAGTGGAGGGCTGTGGTTTCTCCATGAAAAAGGAAATGTATTGTCTGGACATGCACAAAAACAATATATGCCATTTTAACACTTTATATCAGGTATGTGTCTTGAAGATGGGGGGAAAAACACAAACACTGGTGAGGTAATCTAGAAAATTATTTCCTACAAGTATAATTCTATAATGTGCCTATCATATATATTTTTTAAAAATCTTATTCTTTCTATAAGTAACTTAGGGTGGCATACATAGGGTTCTCTCCTCCTTTTTATCCTCATAAGAATCCTGCAGGTAGGGTAGGCTGAAATAAGCAACTGATCCATGCCACTAATGAGCTTCAGATCTCAGAGGTTGAGGTACCCGCTTCAGGTTGGGAAACTGTGGGGAATTTGGGAGTACAATCAGGGATGGAGGGTTTGGGGAGGGGATGGATCTCGGTAGGATATAATGCCATATTGTTTGCCTTCCCAAGCAGCAGTTTTCTCCAGGGGAACTGATCTCTGTTGTCTGAAGATCAGCTGTGATTCTGGAACATCTCCAAGCTCCACCTGGAGGTTAGCAACCCTGCGGAGGGGTGAGTTGAACCTGGGTCTCCCCAAGTCAAAGTCCAGCACTTTAGCCTCTATATCAAACTGGCTCTTCTCATCACATGGCATCTATCTGAACTATCTAGTTTACGTAACATTTTTATTTAAGGGTGATCTATACCTTCTCTCCATTTTTAGGGTTGGTTTAGTCCCCAAAGCCATTCACTGCCACCCATTTGCCATTCATGACTCACATTTGTCAACATTTTCCTCCAGGTTAGGGTTCCCCATAACAATTCCTTATTATCTCTGTATCTTGAGTACATTTTAATCTTGCCCTTCTTTAAGGGAGCTCCAAGTGGCATATGTGGTTCCCCATTCCTCATTTTATAATGTGAGGTAGTTGAGGCTGTCAGAAAGTGATTGGCTAATACTTACACAGCAACCTTTCAGCAGAGTGGAGACAGTCTACTCACTATACCACATGAGCTCTTAGGATCAGGCCATCTCAGAGGTTCAGAGGGGCCTGATCTATACCCAGCTTTTAAGGGCTCTACTCAAATTTTTTTGAAACAAAACAAGACATTGCAAAAGAAGAGTAAGACATAATTTGAATATTTTTAATTAACAAATGCTTCCCCCCCTAGTCATTTTGAAGCCCCTCCCTTGAGCTCGAGGCCCAGACCACTTGACCCTCTGCCTCTGGTGTCATGTAGAGAATGTGACGGTGGGTAAAATATGGCTACATGTTGAGGGCAAACAAAGACAATATCAGTGCTTCCTAAACTGCTCATATAGGGATCATGTAATGAATTGCTTGTGCGGGCATGCATTTGGCTGGTATGGTGCTGCTTGCATTGGCTACTGATTGAGTACCGGATCCATTTCAAGGTGTTGGTATTAACCTTCAAAACCTTACATGGCCTGGGACCAACATATCTGAAGGACCACCTCTTCCCATACGTACCCCAAAGAGCCTTGCACTCACAGGATCAACATCTGCTGGTTACCCCCAGCCCGAGGGATGTCCACTTAGCCTCAACCAGGGCCAGGGCTTTTTCTGCCCTGGCTCTGGCCTGGTGGAATCAGCTCCCACCGAAGATGAGGGCCCTGAAGGACTTTTTATTATTTCACAGGGCTTGCAAAACGGAACTGTTCTGCCAGGCCTTTGGATGAGGCAGCGGGTGTCCATCACAGTTGGCCTCCCTGCTCTCAATCTGGCTCTCAGTCTGCTGAAAGGGCCTGTGGCTCTAACAGGTATGCAATTCTGCTACCTATATGTATTTTTATTATTAGCGTTCTAACGGTTTTTAATGTGATTTTATTGTAATGAGTCTTGGGCCCAGGACAGACTGGCAATTTGCCGCGGGATGGGACCCGGGCTGACAACGACTCAATATCGGGGTAAATGGGATGTTCACACAGGCACATCTGCCTGGCGTCCCCCACCCGTAGCCTACCGGTGCTCTCGCGCTTCACTGCCGGATTAAAAAAACACCTGATAAAAGCCGGCGCAAATCTTGAAAGCCTGCGTTCGTCGCGCGTTTCTCCGCTTCCGGGGAGTCTGAACGCGCAGCCGAAAAGCCGGGAGCAACCCGCGTTGGGCATGAGGCAGCAGCGGTGTGATTGGCTCCGCTCCACTCCACTGCCCAATGCGGTGCCGGTGTTGCAGGGCAAAAAAAAAAATCGGCAAAATGCGCTTATGCGCATGAGCGCATGAGCGCTCAAGCGCTCATGCACACATACGCCCACAGCCGAAATAATGGGGACACAGCGAATATAGCGCGGCTCTGGCGCGGCAGTCTGAACGCTCCCGTGCGCCTCCGTCCGGTATCTTCCGGCAGAGGCCCTCGCTGTGTGGACGGGAAAACCCGGTATCGTTTACTCCGGTTTTTTTTGCCACGACTGGCTACCGGGGCAAATTGCCAGTCTGTCCTGGGCCTTGGACTCAGCTTTTGTGATCTGCCCTGAGCCCACTTTGGGGAGGGCAGAATAAAAATCTCACAGTCAATCAATCTATAAACCATGATGCTGCATAGCCAGTTAGATTGCCCACTAATTGATGTTATTAAAGACAACAGGAACCCAGAATGAATGCAGTGATTAATGAATAGGTACATACATCCTCTCCCTTCATAGACACCCTCCCCCAAATCCAAAAGAGGTCATAGCTCTTGACTCTGATTAAAATGTTTGCTAAAAAAAATAAATCACAGAGACACACGCTCACCTTCTCAGCTCAGTCTATTCAGCATTACTGATGGACCAACAGATAAGCAGCGACACTTGTGTGCAAGCCACATGCATGCACCAGGTCATAATGAATGACAGGCTGCTGAGTGTGTGACCTGAGACCACTGAAAGGGCTTATATTTGGGGTGACACAGAATGATACGCAAGTCTTATCTATGGTGTGAGGTTTGCATTGACAGCTTCACACAGGCAAGTCATCACGATGTTGCAGCTATCTCCTGATGCTGCAATCATCAAATGATGAGCTGACATTTGTGAGCTGGTCCATCTTTCCCTCCCCTACCATAGTGTTAAATCACCATGGAGGCTACAGGGAAATAATGAGGAGCTATGGATTTTTTGGGGAAAAAATAAAATGTTTTCTCCTCCCAAGTGAGCAGAACTAAGAAAGGATAATCAATAAATGATGTGAACACAGAGAAAAATCTGATTTTAATGAGGTACTTTGTTTTCTGAAAGTACCTTGTTTTCTTCTCATTTCTTTGATTACAGTCGCTTCTCTGTTCTCAGCCCCTGCCCGCTTCAAGGACCACTTGAAACAGGTCTCCGTGTACAGCAATTGATTTCTGTTTTCAGTTCAGCCTAATTTTGCAATAACCCACTGAAGTTAAAGTCAGTGCATAATGAAGTTAACGGTGATGACTACAATAAAGAATGATCCCTTCAGAATGGGAATATAAATTAGCTACCCATCAAAACAACAGTGTCCTATAAAAGTTAAAAATACAATAATGAGTTGTGGGGGAAAGGAGAGCAGAATGAAAAGGAAGACCAGCCCTTGCTCTAAATATCACTCTGCTGAGCTCTTGGCTCAGGAAGGAGATCAGGTGACATGACTGCCTCAGTTGGCTGAGTCTGGGCGCCATTAAAATGACAGAATGACAGGGCAGGGAAGAAAGGACTGATCTATTAGACAAAATCCATCAGGGTTTTATTTATTTAGAACATTTGTATCCTGCTCTTCCAAATAAAACTGAGAACAGCTAACACAAATGAATAACAATAATTACAGTTCAACATGTAAATCATAACAAAAATAATAAAACTAAGATTCACCCCGTAACAGAACAAACTAAAACATTATTTTCACAAGCCTCAGCAATTAACAGATTTTACCATTCAAGCAAACAACACAAACACCTGAAGCTGTTTTACAATGAGTCAGATCACTGATTGATCAAGGTGAGTATTGCCTACTCTGACTGGCAGTAGCTCTCCAGGATCTCAGACAGAGGTCTTACTACTAGATTCTTTTTAAATAACTGGTGATGCCAAAGACTGAAGCTGGGACCTTCTGCATGCAAAGCATATGCTCCACCACTGAGTCATGGTGTCAAATCACCATGTCAGTGTCTATAAATGATCCAAAACCTGTCAACAGAAGGCTATCTGGAATAGCCAGGTCTTCAAGACTTTTCTGAAGAGTATTACCTCAGGGAAGATGCCCCACCATGTGAGAGGATCTATGAATTTGTTATTGTGAATGTCTGACTTGCCTCAACTAGGGCCAAGGCCTTTTCAGCCCTGGGCCCTAGCTGGTGGAGTGAGCTCCCATTGGAAATTAGGGCCCCGTGAGAAGTTTTACAGTTCCACAGGGCCTGTAAGATGGAGCTCTTCTGCCAGGCCTTCAGTTGAGGCAGTGGATATCCAACTCAGTCCAGCCTTCCCCCTCTTCCCCCCAATGAATCACACTCATGTGTCTGCTGAGGTATAATTTATTTTAAAGTATGTATTGCCGTAGTTATTTTATTGTATTTATTGTATGTATTTTGTGATCTTGCTTTTATTGTTGTAAATCTGCACTCTGCAGATCATAGGCTGAAACCTACCCTGAGCCTGCTTTGTGTGGAGGGCGGGATATAAATTGAAGGAAACAAATAAATTTTTCAGTGGTGAAATCATATTGCCACTTAATCTCACTCAACATAGTCACCTCCTAACTCTGCATTTGTGACAATTAGCTCCAAACAAGGAATTTTTTGTCATCCAACTCAGTTATTATAGAAAGAATTTGATTAGACCCACAAACCACTTCCACAAAAGTACTTGCTCCTAAATTTATTTATTTGATTTATATCCTGCCCTCCCTGTATAGCAGGCTCAGGGTGGATTACATCAACTTTAGTAGAAAATACAATATACAAAAATTAAAACAGTTTTAAACACCAATAAAATACAACAGTGTCATTCATCAGGTGCAAGTTACAGTTGAAGTTAAGGCCTCACAGATGCCATCTCTTTCACGATTTGGTCCTTAGGTGATAATGCAGTTCTGACCCACTGAGGGAAGGCCCAGTAGAGGAGGGACATCCATCACCCTAATTAAAAGCCTAGCAGAAGAGCTCCATCTTGCAGGCCATGCAGAACTGTAGAAGGTCCCGCAGGGCCCTGATCTCACATGGCTGCTCATTCCACCAGGTAGGGCTCATTTCACCAGGTAGGCTTTCTCTTTTAGGGCTTTCCCGGAGACAAAGATTGCTAGCATTGAATGTGTGGGTCTGGTGTGGGAAACCAAGGAGAGTCTGGCCATTTGGCTAGTGTACCATCCGCCTAATGCACCAGCAGATACCCTGCCAAGTCCATATCAGGCTGGGCGTTGGAGTACCCTAGGCTACTGGTTAGCATGCAGTCAAATCTGGTTAGCATGCAGTCAAATTAGCATGCAGTCAAATCTCATGTATGCTTATTCAAAGACAGCTCTCAGAGAAACCAGATAGGATTATTCCCAAGTAAATGGTCACAAGACTGAAGATTTCAAGACTGAAGTCATTAAACATCACCATTCTTTAAAAAATAAAATAATAAAATCATAGCTCACTGAAGTGCCTGGTAATAGGCCTAATTGGTCTAGTCACCAATAATGGTGATAGGCCTAGTCACAATAATTCAGCTGGCCAAATCCACAATGCCAAATATAATAAAAGACCTAAATGGCTACTCTGCTGTCTTGCCAAACATTTGTGTTGGTGTGATGTGAATTCAGAATGCATTTACTATAACACTGAGCCATAACTTTGGCATGAGGGCTAAATTAATTGTGAAAAAAATCCAGAATAGAACAGGGCTGAACAATTATATCACCTTATTTTATAGCCAGCACATGTTGTAGACAGAAATCTCATCTTAACCCCAAGACTCCAGTTACTGTGATTGTCATATACAGCTAGGGCTTTTAGGGCTTTCCTGTGTATTTCTAAAACTCTTTTTATGCTAGTTAATAAAATGATGGTTAATGAAGGACATGATTCAACAAAAAGTTAAGCACTATTGTCTCATTGTTTCCAAGGGCTGATTTAAGCACATACTTAATTGCCCCATTAAAATCAATACAACTTAACATTGCTTCACTTTGTCCACATTCTATCCATAAACATATTTCTATTCCTTCATAATTACAGCCAGTTTCTTTACAAAATGATCTTACCATCTATCTGATGTCTAAGAGATTCCATCATTCAAAGGTGATCTCCACCATTGTCTTCAATACAGCTACCTGCCTTTGTGCTAAGATGGAAATCTTCAATACATGAGAGGAGCACTGTTGTATCAGACCAGTGGTTCATCTAGTTCATTGTCCCAAGGAGGCTAACCAGATGCCCCAGAAGGTTTACAAACTGGCAGCAAGTCAATGTCTCCCCCAGTTAGCGCCCACCTCCAACTGGTATTCAGAGATACATGGCTTCTAATCACAGAAATTCCAGTCATTCATGATGGCTAAATTAATCTTGTGAAAACTGTCTACAGTTCTGGGGGGAGGGGAGGCAGAGATTATGTGTATATTATAATAAACCTTCCCTTCTCCTTCCTCTGAAGTATTCTAGGGTTGTGTCTATAAGGCTTTAGTTCAATGGCTGTTGAAGTCACTGTTGTGAGGTAAGTTTCATCATTTTTTTTAAGGACATTGAGACTTTTGAGGCAGGATTGTCAAAGAAAAGTAGTTGTGATTTAATTTTTTTTCATAAAACTGGTTTAAATAGTCACAGGCAAAGTGAACAGGCTACAGAACAATGCTAAGTGAAATCCTTGGCTGAGATAAATACATTGTTCTTAAATGAGTTACAGCATCAGAAAGCTTTATATACAATTTTAGTTACCCACAGAGACCCTTAATGTCATTTAAGCACTGGAAGATATTTTTCCAGTCATATATTTTTTCATGGAATTCAGCTTGAGACAATTTGTCTATCAGGCTCCCACAGTCTTGACAACCGGTTTATATCCAGTCTCCTCTTCTCTGAAGAACAGATTTAAACCAGATTAGGCCCATTGATACACAATGGTTCTAATCTACCCAGTCTGCTTCACCCTAAGGACAGACTTTTTAAATAATATGCCTGTTCTCTGTCAGAATCAGACTTAAACTCCAATCCATCTGGTCTCTCCAAGACTCAGACCCTAACTCTAATCTCTATGCTCCCCTACAAAAATCCAATTTCAAATTGTCAGCTGCCTGTTCTTTCCCCAATCTTCCCTCATCATTTTAAAGCAGATGGGATCTAGCTGTAGCCTTCAGATCTGTTCAGGCTTTCACATGGAATTGGTTGTTTGGCAGGTCTGTCACAGACCACTTCTCTTCTTATTTGTCTAACAGTGCAATCCTTAGCAGGTCTACTCAGAATCTTACTGATGCCTATTTAGTAGTGCTTACTCCCAGGAAAGTGTTCTTAGGATGGCACTGTAAGTCACTTTTAAACCTAGTGGCCATCGCCATACATCCTGGCTGTGAATTCCACAAATTATACTGTCTGAAGAAATACTGGTCATCAGTTTCAATGAGCGGAGGACCCTGAGTTCTAGTAGTCTGAATGAGGGGTGAAAGGTCTCTTTATTCACTTTCTCTATCCCATGCATAGTTTTAGAAAGCTCTACTATGCATAGTTTTAGAAACCTCTACCATGTCTGCACTTAATTGTTTATGTTCTGAACAGAAAAGCCCCAAACTCTGTACCCTTTCCAGCTTTCCAGAATCCTTTCTGAAATGGGATAGCCAATTGTTGATGCCGGTATTATTTCTTACTCATCATGCTTTTAAACACTTCATTGTACTTTTTAAAAATTTTATTGATATTCTGTTACACAAAGATGATGCATGAAGCATAGAACAGTTTGATGGGGGGAGCGGTCTGAGAACATAAACTGAATGGGGCATTCTCAATCCATTTTTTAACATTAGGAGGAAACTGTATTTATTTGATCTATGGTTGAAAACAAATTGCTATCTGAATGGAGGGGTGCTTGAACATCCTTATTGTGACTTTTCTTTTTTTGTAAGTCATTTTGGGAGCACTTGAACCAAAAATAGGCCAGAAATATTTTAATAAATAAAATAAAAAAACACACTACCACAATCTATGTAAATGCTATTATAAAACACTCATGTGTTTTATGCTCATAAAAAAACTCATTATAAAACACTCATGAAACTCAAACATCGCCTCAAAATGATCAAAGCAATGAAACAGCAAAGCTTGAATTATTGGGCAGATTTTAAGCAGCTTAAAAATGGCTATCACCGTGAAAAAGGAAAAGTGACAAAATTTGATCCTGTTTTACTCTAAGAACACGAATAGTATCATAGGCACCAGACTGATAGCTAAATTTAACACTTCTCATCAAAGCACACAGCATAACTTAAAATAAGATTCTCATTATTTCAAAAGAGTTAAAGCCTTCCGTGTTATAATTCTGAATACTTGTTCTCAGGTTCTTTCTTATGTACTACATACAAGTACATTCAGATAGCTGGTCTATTTAAATCTATTTACCATATGCGAGTTCTAGGTTAGGGAACTCATATGGTGTAGTAGTATATTCTAGTGGTCAGACTCAGACCAGGAAGATTCATGGTTTGGATTCCTATTCATTCTTGAAGCTCACAGAGGGACCTTGTGGTGTTGTGGGTGTTGGACAAGGGCCTAGAAGTCCCTGGTTTGAACCCCCCCGGTGCCATGGAAGCTTGTGGGGTGACACTGGGACTCTCACACATGCCCATAGCCTAGCCTACTTGGCAGAATTGCTGTGAGGATAAAACTCACTCATAATCAGGTAGGTTTTATCCCTGAGCATCGACCACCACCACAGAGCTGATACCATCAGATCTGGATATCCTACCATTTCTAGCAATCTTCCATTCCTTCAGCAACTTCCAACCACCTTCAACCTCCACCGAACTCAAATACTTTGGCCACCAAATGAGAAGGGAACACTCACTGGAGAAGACCCTGATGCTGGGAAAGATTGAAGGTGTAAAGTACTGGGTTTTGGGCCTCATGACTCGGACGATGACATAAGAGAAGACGCGTTTATTCGTACTTCACACAAGACAAGAGCAAACAGTAACGGCCGGAGGCCAACTATATACAGTTAGGGGGGGACGGCCCTATATTCCTATTGGCGGGTTTGAATCGCCCGCCAATGCTGCCATTGGTTCACTACTGGCGAGCTCAGGAACCTAGTCCCTATTGTTCTCAGAGAGCGAAGCTTGGCTGTATTCCGCCAGCTCTGCCTTCTGATCCCAGGACACAACACCCCTCCCCCCATAGTTCGTCTCCTATCAGGTGACGTAGTCTTTTAAGTATGTTGGTGCCCTCCGTTCTCTTAGCGATCGTCGGGGGGCCGGTACCGGACTGGCGGGGCCCCTATCGGGTGGTCCGCCCGCACAAGGAGCTTGGATCTCGGGTAGTAGCCGAGGCGGTGACGGTGGCGGCTGTAACGGCGGCGGCAGTGGTGGCGGCAGTTCAGCTGTCTCCGGGACCCCCTCCGGATTCCGTGGACTTTCCGGCACTGGCTCCGCTGTCGGTGCTTGCAGTCGATCGGATGCTGGGGCGGCCGCAGCGTTTCCCGGTAACTGGATCCCTGTGTCAGGGTCTTGCCGCCTCCGGAGCTGGTCGACGTGTTTACGGAGGACCCAGTCCCCATCTGTTAGGACCTCGTATGACACTGGCCCGGTGGGTTTTAGGATGCGCCCGGGCACCCACTGAGGCCCCGCCCCGTAATTCTGGAAGTAGACAGGTTCCCCCGGGAGGAAGCTTCGGGGCGCCTCCCGGGTCTCGACCAGCTTTCTCTCTGGGGCTCGGTCCGGGTGGAGCCTGTCTAACAAAGTGGTAGGGCGGCGGCTCATCAATAGTTCTGCGGGGCAATGCCCGGAGATGGGGTTTGGGGTGGTGCGGTATGTTAGAAGGAAGCGGGCCAGCCGGAACTCCCAGTCCCCCTCCGTTATGCGGCTCAGGGCTTCTTTGGCGGTGCATACCGTTCTCTCCGCCTGTCCATTTGTTGCCGGGTGGAAGGGCGCTGATCGTATGTGCCTGATTAGGTTCTTTTCGAGGAACGCTTGAAACTCAGCAGATGTGAACGCTGCCCCGTTGTCCGACACGATCGTGTCTGGTAACCCGTGCGTCGCGAATATTTTCCGCAGGGCCCTTATTGCCGCTTTGGCAGAGGTGGTAGACACTGGGCTTATTTCCACCCATTTCGAGTAGGACTCTACCGTCACCATGAACTGGAGCCCCTGAAACGGCCCCGCAAAATCTATGTGTAGGCGTGACCACGGCTTGTGGGTAGACTCCCAGCTTTGGGTTGGCGCTCTCGGGGATTGGGGCATACTTCCTGACACCGTGTGCACCCTCGGACCCAGGTTTCAATTTCAGCGTCCATCCCGGGCCACCACACGTAGCTCCTTGCCAGAGCTTTCATTCGTACAATGCCGGGGTGGGCCTCATGTAGCGTTTCTAGAACCCCTTGTCTCATGGGCCCCGGGATGACCACCCTGTCCCCCCATAACAAGCACCCTTTTAAGGCGGATAGCTCTTCCCGCCTGGCTTTGTATGCCGTGAACTCTGGCCCTGTCTGTTCCGCTGGCCATCCCCTCACCACCCAGTTTAGGACCCGGGAGAGAATGGGATCTCGGGACGTGCGGGCGGCCACGTCTGCAGCCTGAAGGGGGGGTTTGGCAGCTCCTCCATTAACAATACTGCGGGAGCCGGGGCCGGATCTTCCCCTGTATGCGGCAGCGGCAGGCAGCTCAAGGCGTCGGCATGACCCAGCGCCTTGCCCGGCTGATGCTCCAACTGGTACTGGTAGCCCGCCAAAAACAAGGACCAGCGCAACACCCGGGGCGACAGTACCTGCGGCGTTTGTTTGTCCGCTGCAAACAGTCCCAAGAGCGGCTTATGATCGGTTACGAGCGTGAAGGGCTGCCCGTACACAAAGTTGTGAAACTTTTTAACCCCCGCCACCAGTGCCAAGCCCTCCCAGTCGATTTGAGCATAGTTCCGCTCCGCGGGGGACAGCGTGCGGGAGTAGTAAGCCACCGGGACTTCCCTCCCATCCGGTAGCTTGTGGGCCAAGACCGCCCCGACCCCATACGGTGATGCGTTGCACGCAAGGATTACCGGGAGCTTTTCATCAAAGTGGGTGAGTACCGCGTTAGAAATCAAGAGTACTTTAACCCCCCGAAACGCCGCCTCCTCCCTCGCTCCCCATGCCCAAGGTGTCACCTTATCCAGTAGCCTGTGCAGGGGTTCGGCCACGGCGGCTTTGTGAGGGAGAAAGGCGTGGTAAAAGTTCAGGAGGCCTAAGAACGCCTGGAGCTCGGCCTTGGACTTCGGGGCGGGGGCCTCCACGATGGCCTTCACCTTGTCCCTCGCCGGATGCAGGCCTGTTGCGTCTACCCAGTATCCCAAGAACTCCACCTCCGGCACCCCGAGGAGGCACTTTTCCCGCTTCACTTTCAGCCCCGCGGCTTGGAAGCGTCCCAGTACAGTTCGGAGGCGGGCGGCGAAGCTTTCAGGGGTGGTCATGGCGATGAGGACGTCGTCGAAGAACGGCGTCACCCCAGGGATCCCTTTCAACAAATCGTCCATTAGATTTTGGAATATCCCTGGGGCCACACTGACCCCGAACTGCAGCCGCTTCACCCGGAAGGCCCCCCGGTGGGTCACTATGGTTTGCGCCTCGGCAGTGGCCTCATCTACCGGGAGTTGCTGGTACACCTGCGCGAGATACAGCTTTCCAAATATGCGCGCCCCCGCCAGTGTGGCTAAGACATGGCTGACCACGGGTACGGGGTATGCGTGCGCCTGAAGTGCCTGGTTAATGGTGCACTTATAATCCGCGCAGATGCGGATTTCCCCGTTTGGCTTGACGGGTGTCACAATCGGGGTCTCCCATCGAGCGTTCGGGACGGGCTCTAGGACTCCCTGGGCCACTAACCGGTCCAGTTCGGCCTCTATTTTCGGGCGGAGGGCCAGGGGCACGGTGCGGAAGCGCCGTCGGATGGGTGTCACTGTGGGGTCTAAGTGGAGCGACACCGGGGGCCCTTTATAACACCCCAGTTTCCCGTCAAAGACCTCAGGGAATTCCTTGCACACCACCCCCCAGTCCCGCACCCCGCACTTATTCACTCCCCCAATCGTTATGCCTAGGGCCTCGAACCACGCCCGCCCCAGGAGACTCACGAGATTTCCCTCTACCACCACCAAGTCCAAGTTCCCCTCAAAGTCTCGGTACTGTACTCGGAAAGTGCCGACTCCCCGGATGGGGACAGGGTTCTTTTGAAAGTCCACCAAGCTTAGTGGCGATGGACGTAGAGGGGGTCCCCTAATGGGCAAAGTCTTTTTAAAGTGTCCAGGGAAATGATGGACGCCACCGATCCCGAGTCCACTTCCATACAACAAGGGGACCCCTCGATCCGCACGGTTACTTGGATCTTCGGGGCAGAGGAGAGGTTGGGGTTGGGGAGGCGAAGTACCTGCAGCGGCTGGTCGGTGAGATGGTACAACTCGGCGACCTCTTCCATCGTCTCGTAGGCGGTGGATGATGCGCGGTGCGGTGGGACCGACGATCTCGAATTCCTGGGGCCCTTGGACCGGCAGACCCGTGCGAGGTGTCCCTGCTTCCCGCACCCGTGACAAACAGCATCCCGGAACTTGCAGGATTTCCTTCCGTGGCCTTCCCTGCAGCTGGCACAGACGGTCCGGTTGCCGGAAGGCTTGGCTGGCTCTCTGTTGGCCTGCTGGAACGGCGCCGGCCGACGTTGTTGGGGTCTGAGGGCGAAGACCTCTTCCGTATCTACATTCCCGGGGCTTGGACTCCTTCCGACCACATGGGCGGCCGCGGCCGGGCGTTCCCCTTCCGTGGCCTTGTGGGCTGTTGCGGCGTCGAGGGCCTCGTCCAAGGAGAGCCTCCGGTGTCCAACCAACTTGCGCCGCAGCTTGGAGTCCGCCAGGCCCCACACGAACTGCGTCAGCAGGTTGTCCTCCACCTTCGGGAACACGCAGTCCACCACGAGCGCCCTTAGCGTGGCCAGGAAGGTGGCAATGGATTCCCCTGGGGCCTGGACTCGCCTCTGGAAATCCATCCTCTTGGCCAGGAAGGTCGGCCGGGGGCTGAAGTAAGCGTTGAGGACATCCAGGATCTCCACAAACGAGCTCTCCAAGGCCGTGCGGGGCACCAAGAGGCTCTTGGCGAGGCGGACGGTTTGGGTGCCGCACGCGTTCAGCAGGATCGATCGTTTCTGGTCTGAGTGGCGGATTTCGTTGAGCTCCAAATAGCTGATGAGCTGGTCGACCCATGCGTCCCAGGTTTCTGGCTGCGACGGATCGAAGCGCTCCAGTGTTACATGAGAGGCGGCCATGGCTCTGTCTGGGAAGGCGTGCGCCGGGGCGAGCGGTGCGGTGCTGCTCTCGGGGTCAGCTATGCGATGCTCGGTGAGCGGTGCGGTGCTGCTCTCGGGGTCAGCGATGCGGTGCTCGGCGGTGTCCTTTTCGTTGCTCATGGAGTCACGGAAGGCGTTGAAATCCCATCCTCGTCGCCACTGTAAAGTACTGGGTTTCGGGCCTCATGACTCGGACGACGACATAAGAGAAGACGCGTTTATTCGTACTTCACACAAGACAAGAGCAAACAGTAACGGCTGGAGGCCAACTATATACAGTTAGGGGGGGACGGCCCTATATTCCTATTGGCGGGTTTGAATCGCCCGCCAATGCTGCCATTGGTTCACTACTGGCGAGCTCAGGAACCTAGTCCCTATTGTTCTCAGAGAGCGAAGCTTGGCTGTATTCCGCCAGCTCTGCCTTCTGATCCCAGGACACAACAGAAGGTCAAAGAAGAAGGGGACGGCAAAGGATGAGATGGTTAGACAGTGTCATCGATGCAACGAACATGAAATTGAACAAACTTCAGAGGACAGCGGAAGACAGGAGGGCCTGGCGTGATCTGGTCCATGGGGTCGTGAAGAGTTGGACTCGACTGTGCAACTGAACAACAAAAAGTGAGTGTCTGATATCTTAATGTCAGACATCCAAGGTACTACTGAGAAGAAAATAGAGAAGGGTACCTCATATGTTCCCTGTCCACTTACATGTGGCTGCCACCACAAACTCTGCAGGAAAATTGGGAGAAGGAGTTGAGAAGGAGGGAGGGAGAGGAGGAGTCATAAACCTCACCTTCCTATTGAAGGAGAGCATTACCAATTGCCAGAGTTACAGATAGGGAAGGGAGTAGACTTCAAAGTCTTCCTTAATGCACTGCTTCCACTTTGAAAACAAGACCAGGTAATCCAGATCTCAAAAAAAAAAAAAAAATCCAGGGACAAATTCAGATGAGAAGAATTCCTAAAAAAATGTTCTGAAGGCTTGAATGGCCCTAGTTTATAGCTGATGGCTTCTGTAGTCCTCCTGGTTGTTTAAATATGCCATGTTCAGTTCAGTCCCTCTAATGATCTTTAGAGAAAAGCATTTCACTCACATCATATGCAAAAGGTCAACCAGATTATTGTCAGGGACCTCAATTAAAAGGCCATCACTATTTATATAAAGGAACTGATAAGTAAGCTTAAAATAGCCCCCTTTTCAATTGAAACTGAGATGCATGCAACAAACCTCAGGGGATCCCAAGTTCAAAATGGAATCCTGATTTTATAATTTAGCATTTCTTTGACAGTGTTGTTGGAACTTCAGATTCATATCTTTATTTGTCTCCCACCTCCTCCTTCCTTACAATTTGCATTCTTTCACCTATGTCTAGCTATCATGCTTGGCCCCCAATGCAATTCACAGCTTCATATTTACAGCACAGCACAGCTCTCTCTCTCTCCGATTTCCCACAAGCTGCTGCTCCGTGTTTGCTCTTCTCTTTGCCCCATCATGCATGTCAATTTCACACCATGTGCTGCACAGCCACATTTTGCCCTGCAGCTTCGCCTGATTCCTCCCGCATCTACTCAATCCTCAACAAACAGGATTGAGTAGACGTGGGCGAAATTGGGTGAAGCTGCAGGGCAAAATGTGGCCCTGCAGAACATGGTGTGAAATTGACACGTATGATTGGGGCAAAGGGAAGAGCGAACACAGAGCAGCAGCTTGTGGGAAATTGGCCTCTGTGTGTTTGTGTGTGTGTAAAGTGCCATTGAGTCATAGCTGACTTATGGTGACCAGGCATGTGCACTTGGTATATACCAAGCCAAATAAATGCCTGAAAAATATCTTATTGGTATTGTTGGGGTATTTATTCAGTTGACTAGAGATCAGAGACTGAAGAGCCATGCCCAAATAAAAGCCAGTATTAATCACCTTTTATTCAGGTTTGGCTACTCACCAAATCACGTGACACTGCTGCAGTGTGACTCAGCAAGTTCAGAAGGCATATACAGTTTAAATGCCTTCACCTCACTCCCCAAGTCATGCCTCAACAGCAGCATGACTCCATGAGTGAAGTGAAGGCATTTAAACTTTAAATCTCTTCACTCATGGAGTCGCACCACCACTACAGCATGACTCCACAAGTGAAGTGAAGGCATTTATGGTTTAAATCACTTCACTTCACTTGTGGAGTTGTGCCACTGCTACGGCATAACTCGGCGAGTGAAATTCTCCATTGTACCTTATGGGGACAGCCCCCATGAGGTATAATGGAGCTGAATAAATTCAAGTTTCCAGAATATTTACCTGAATACCAGTAAAATAATGATACTGGTATTCAGGAATATTTGGGAATATCAATGTTTTTCAAGTCCAATAGATCCAAATTGGGAAAGACCCAGAATTTTATTTTTTTGCATACCCCTAATGGAGCACTTGTAGGGTTTTCATGGCAAAAGACTAACAGAGATGGTTTGCCTTAGCCTTCCTCTGCATAGCAACCCTGAAATTCCTTGGTGGTCTCCCATCCAAACACTAACTAGGGCTGACTCTGCTTAGCTTCTGAGATCTGACAGGATTAGGCTAGCCTGGGCCATCCAGGTCAAGGTATAGCACAGCTAGAATGCAAATATTTTCATTAATACAACAGAGCAAATTGGTTCCTGATAACAGAGAGTCTATGATTTGAGAGTTCAGCTTCTGAGCCTTCTCAAAAAAGGCTTTAAATGGACATACATAATGTACATACATACACAAACATATACTATAGACTAGGGATGCCTGAGCATCCATCAGATGGACTCACAAACTTTTGTGGTTCATGAGAGGATAGCTGATTTTTCAGTTCATGGGCAGTTTGTGGGCAGCTCAATTCTGTTTGGTTTGAAATGAAACATCATTTCATAACCTGGTTCAATCATCCATGACCCTGGGGGGGAATTGATTTCACCTACTGAGCAGAAGCAAAAGTTCGTATAAGGCAGAAGGAAATTACGCTCCACCACAGCAAGGAAACAAAACTCCATCACTACAGCTGCTGCACAGCCACAAAGCTGTTTAGCATGCAGCTCAACTAATGGGGAAGCATGGAGGCATGGCTCATGTATGTTTCTGACTGTGTACTGAGCAGCCAAACATTTTCATGGCAAAGTTCTCAGCATCCACTTCCCATCTTTTATTGTTTGTATTTGGGACCTCTATCTAAATGTTATGCCATGCACTCAAAGGTAAGGTCCATACATGATTAAACATTTGCTGTGTGTACAGCACATGCAGTAATGCAATATACAAACACGTATGAGTCTGGTCAATTGTGCATATTCATCTGAAAGAATCCCTGTTCCAGTCCTTGGAAAAAAATCACAATTTTTTTCTATTTTATGTTTGGGGGATGGCCTTTTTCATATTGTACAAATGTGAATTGACATTCTTTAGGGTTCAGACCTTTCTGTCAGTTAAATCACTGGATTGGGAGCTGATGAATTTTTTTTTTTTTAATTTGCCTGCATAACAATGCATACACATGAACATTAAGGCATCATGCAGGTCACAATCTCCTGTTCCACATCCTGAATTACTGCAGTGGTATGTATTGAACAGCTGATAACATGAGGTAGCTTACAGTTTCCTAGAATATGCTCAGTTGAAAGAAATAAAAAGCCTCTTGGCTTTTAAGATCAGTGGAGGGCACTGCAGGATAAACAAATGTACTGCACAGTGGGAAAAGGAGAGCCTGCAACAAGCTGTAATGGGGTGTGTGTGTATGTGTGTGTGGAGGATAGGCCTTGGGCAGTGATCCTTGGTGTGTGATGAGAAATGTTACCCATAGGGCTTGTATACAGTAGGCATTGGGAAGTTCAGGCTTCCCCAATCATGCAAAAATGGCTTCAGCAAAATACAGGAATTACTGCTAATAGTGAAATTAAACTGCTCATTTGAGGAATAATGTAAAACATAAGCAGCTGGCCAGATGCTGGTCTCTTGTTTTTTGATATATAATGAATTTGCCTTGCTGTGTTAACGTTAATGTAGAATCTGCCTTGAGAACTGTTGTTTATTTAGTTTTGAGGAATTAGAATTTCATATTCATGATTCATTGAGCTTGTGATGCTTGTGCATTCTTTTTAAACTTTGTAACATCTTTTGAACCATGTGTACACTTAATCTTTTACTTCTTATTTTGCTGCTTTAAATTCAGCACATTAGAACATTTCAAAGGAGCAGTGAAAGCAGTAAAAATGGCCGATATAGTGAAGGCAAGTGCAAAAGTAATGGTGCAGTCCTGAGCAAAGGTAAGTCAATTGAAGTCAAGGGTGTAACTCTGCTTAAGACTGTGCTGTAGAAATATAACTCCGCCAAATGCCTGGGCAATTTTTTTAAAAAGACTTTCAGCTGTTGCCTAAAATTTAATACCAAACACAAGATGAGTCAGTGTGAAGATAACATTCCAGAAGAAAGAATTTATGAGCTGTCTTGCTGGATCAGACCAATAGTCCATCTGACTAGCATCATGTTCCACAAAGATGCCCCACTTTTTTCAGGTGTCCATAGAATCCATCCCCTTGGTCCAATTTCTTGAAACTTGGATTTTCTTTGGGGGACAGGCAGCACTCACTCGGTGGAATGATATGCTAGGGGTAGGATCCATCTCACCATGTGCCTTCTGAGACTGGGAGGAAATGGGGAAAGACTTCCAGTGCTAATCGTAAGTGGTGGGCAGGCACATACGGGATATGCTATCCATAATGACATAATTAGCCCACTTTTCATTATGGCAGTATTGTATGCCGTCCTGGTTTCAGCTTTAAAAGTGTGGTTTGAGGGGGCAAAAAAGCTTTCTGGGGACTGTAAATAATATGTTAACGTGAAGATCCAAAGATCTCTCAGATCAGTTCACAATATACTTAAACATCATTTAAAATATTCCACCATAAGAAAATAATAAGGCTGAAGTGTCCCCCGTCCCCGTCCCCCTCGTCTGCAGAAATATGACACATAGTCATGTTACTTTTAAGAGAGTTTCTGGTTGTCTATAGCTTAGATATCTACAGGAAGAAAAGTCTTTTCAGGTGAATCATTTTTATCATTTTCTGAAAGTCTTCCATGTCAAAAGCAAGTCTTAGCTGGAGACCAAGGCCATTGTGTTGAACAGATATATAGCATCTCCTGTAAGGTTCAGAACTTTGGTGAGATCAGGATTTTTTTTAAAAAAAACCTGTAAAATCTCAAAGGTTTTTTTTTGTTCTTTTATTTAAATCTAAATGAACAGGTTCTGTTTTTAAAGCACTTGCAGTGGGACTCCTGCAGTTTATGAAGGTTACAAAATCTATCATTTAAGAGTATTTGAATGTCAACTTCTTCTAAAACTAAAATTGTGATATAACTTATAGGGTGTAACTAAAGAACCGTGGCTAGGTTCAGACATGACAAAGTGGTTTCTTTTAGCCCTGGTTAGTTTATGAAACCAAGATTCAGTTTACAGATTATTATTCAGTTCCTGGTTTGCTTCAGCAAATGCTGATTTCATACTCATTGCCCTGCCTTGCCTGCAGAGACTCAGCTCTAGGCTGTACTGCAGCAAGGGCAGTGCCAGGTAACAAGACTAAGGATGTTTGCATTGGTTCATCAGGTAAAAGATACTTTGCATTGGTTCATCAGGTAAAAGATACTTTGGCCTACCTAACATCAACCATGTTAGCAGAGCTGGGGAGATAAGCCCTCCAACACAGGTGCAGGTACATTCTGTAACGTTTACTGCAATAACAAGATTGCAAGAAATATTAATTTTATATATTTATTTAAAACATTTCTGTGCTGCCTTTATACCGAAATAGGTTCCCCAAGTGGTGTTATCTCAAAACATTACAACATTAAAACAGCATACACACACACTCACATACAATTCAATAGGAACATAAATATCAGAACACACATTGTAACACAACCAGGGAGCAGAGCCAGGTACAGATGGTGGTATGCCCACACTGCCGGCTCGCCCACTAGGCGAGCTAGGCGCTCGCCTAGGGCGCTGGGGTCCACAGGGGTGCCAAAGCGCCCCCGCCCCGCCCCCCGTGAAGCCGGTGCTGGGAGGGAAGGGGCGCCCTTCAAACGGGCGCCCCTTTCCTGGCTTTCCTGAGCACGCCGCTACTGCGGCGTGCTCAGGAAAGCCGGCGCTCCCCCCCGTCTTCAGCTGGCGCTGGGGCTGGGAGGGAAGGGGCGCCCGTTCAAACGGGCGCTCCTTCCCTGGCTTCCCCCCGTCTCCAGCCGGCGGAAGGGGCGCCCCTTCAAACGGGCGCCCCTTTCCTGGCTTTCCTGAGCACGCCGCTACTGCGGCGTGCTCAGTAAAGCCGGCGCTCCCCCCCATCTTCAGCCGGCGCTGGGGCTGGGAGGGAAGGAGCGCCCGTTCAAACGAGCACCCCTTCCCTGGCTCCCCCCCGTCTCCAGCCGGCGGAAGGGGCGCCCGTTCGAACGGGCGCCCCTTTCCTGAGCACGCCGCCGGTGCTGGGGCTGGGAGGGAAGGGCGCCCGTTCAAAGCCGGCGCTCCACCCCCCCCGTCTCCAGCCGGCCCTGGGGCTGGGAAGGGGCGGCCGTTCAAACGGCCGCCCTTCCCTAGCTTTCCTGAGCACGCCGCTAGTGCGGCGTGCTCAGGAAAGCCGGCGCTCCACCCCCCTGGTCTCCAGGCCCCACCGGGAGATTGGCATCCCCGTGGGGTGGGCGCCCCAGGCTGTCTTGCCTAGGGCGCCCAGACACCTGGGGCCGGCCCTGTATGCCCAGCCCCCCCCCCAAAGTCTTCACCCACTGGCAGGAGACAACAAAGAGGGAGACAGATGGATCCCTCTGAGGAGGGAGTTTCAAACTTTTGGTGCCATGACTGAGAAAGCCCTCTGGAGTTGCCACCAGTCTAGCCTCAGATGGTGGGGGGACTTGAAGCAGGGCCTCTGAAGATGACTGGAGTGGACAGGTAGATTCCTATTGGAGCAGGAGATCCTTCAGGTATGTTGGTGCCAAGCCACATAGTGCTTTAAAGGTCAACACCAGCACCTTGAATCCAGCCTGGAAACAAAGTGGAAGACAATGTAATTGGAACAAGACAGGAGATATATGGTCCCTACAATCCACTCCAATCAACATTCCAACAAGAGCATCCTGTACCAACTATAGCTTCCAGGCAGTCTCAAATGGCAGCCCTATGTAGCGGGCATTGCAGTAATCTAATGTAGATATCACCAGGGCATGCACCATAGTGGCAAGATCTTTCCCACATAGGAAAGGTCCTAGCTGGCTCACCAGCTGAAGCTGGTTGAAGGCTCCCCTGGCCACCATTGCCACATGTTTATCTAATAGGAGGCCCAAGACCAGCAGCACCCCCAAGCTACAAACTGCTCCTTTAGAGGGACAGCAGCCCCATCTGGAACAGGAGATATTCTAGTTCCTGGGTCAAGCCCACCCCCTTATGACCTCTGCTTTTTTAGGATTCTGTTTGTTAGCCCTCATCCATCCCAAAATTGCCCCCAGACATCTGTCCATGGTTTCTGCATCTTCCATGGGACCTGCTGGAATTGCCCCCCAATTCGGAATGAAGAGACAGACACAAAGGACTGGATAAACTAAAGGGACACTTTATTTAACATATTAACTTGAACTCAATGGCAAGGGCCAAGTGTTTTGCAAGCCATACAACTTAGGTGGAGGCTCAATCCATGCAGTCCCAAGGCAGTCTGCCTTCTGAACCTTGGGTCGCACAACCCAAAGGCTAATCTGGCCAGACTCCTAGCCCCCAACTGGGGCTGTTTATTGGTGCTCCCCTAGCTGCATCACAATCACCAGCCCCCATTCCGCCACAGCCGAGGCCAAGCCTCAGCTTAGGCTGATGCTCCCACCGGGAGGCCTAACACCTCCCACAGCCCTTGCTGTAAATCTTCTAAGAAAATGTCATTACCTTTCTTGGAAAGATGAACCCCGTCAGCTCTACAGAGATCTGTGCGGTCAGGGTGAATGTTTGGGTGAGGTAGGTAGTGGCCGAACCCACCTCTGTTAGCCTTGCGTCTAGTATGGTCAATTCCCAAAGGGCTCAAAACATCCTGCCACACCCTGCGCGGCACCATGGTTGACCAAAATATAGAAATGCCCGGCCACAAACTCAGAATGGCCACAAACAAGTCCTCTAGGGCCTGCAAAACCAAGGCTTTACCCTTGACCAAGCCTAAATTGTTACTACTGGTGAATAACCAGTATGTGAGATGGGAGGTCCCTTTGTCCTTGAAATAACAAAGGAATGATGCTCGACCAGTGAAGACTCTAGCCCCTTTCATTGCAGAAATATGATTTTTTCCATTTAAATATCTACAAGAGGCTAATGACTTACTCCTTTTTAAAATGAAAACTGGGATTTAAGGGTACCTAATACATAAATTGGTATACGGTTTTATTGATATAACACTATTCAATGGATGCTTTTTTTAAAAAAAGAGCCACCTGCTGGTAGGGGAAAGAAATGACCTCCATGACAGCCAAGCCTTGCAGAAGTCCAGAACAGAGGTGTGGACTCCAGAAATGCACCAGCTCACCTGCCATTGTCCAGCTGTGGAGGTGGACTCTGCTGCCTCCAATGCCTGAAGTATGGAGAAGCCTCTAGTGGGGATGATGCTGGCATGGTAAGTCCAGGGCCATGGGTGCAGGCCAGGCCTGTCTGACCATTGCCTGTTAATAAAAGGCACTTCTATTTTAAAAGGCGCTTTGACCTGGATAGCTCAGCCTTGGAAGCTAAGCAGGGTCAGCCTTGATCAGTATTTGGATGGGTGACCACCAAGGAATACTAGGGTCTCAACGCAGAGGCAGGCAATGGCAAACCACCTTTGAATGTCTCTTGCCTTCAAAATACACCAGGGGTTGCCATATTTCAGCTGTGACTTGATGGCAAAAATAGGGGAGGGGAGAGAGACACCAACTAGTAGCTGTTTCTGGGCCTTGCCTCTGCTCCTTCCCTCCCTGTTCTTGTGCCACCCCAAAATTCTCACAATTTTGGGACACTTTGGGGTCATTTTCAGGTACCTCAAGCTAGCCCAAAATAACTAATTTGGGGTATAATTTTGGTTTAGGTATTCCAGAATGTATACTCCTAAACTACATGTTGGCCTTCAAGTAGCAGAGAGAACTCCAGGATATAACTAACTTAAATCCAAAGAAGAAGCACGGGAAAAACAAGAGAAGCATTCAATAGGCTCTGAACAGTACAAAGCATAAGTTAAAGCTCCCCCTAGAGTTCAAACAGACCAAACACACTCTACAGAAGTATTTGCATTGGTCAAATTGCTTACACCAGGGGTGTCAAACATGTGGCCCGTGGGCCAGATCTCGCCCGCACAGGGCTCAAAACTGGCTTCCCAAGCAGCTTCCTTCTTCCACTTCCTTTCCCAGAGTTGCTGCTGCAGCCGCACCCTAGCTTGTTTTTTCCCAGCTCCCTCAGCAGCTCCTTGCCTCCTGTTTCTTGCCTCCCTCCCCACTCCTTTGTTCTCTCTCACTCACACACAGATAGAGAGAACTTCATGGCTGCCTCCCTCCCCCCTTCTTCATTGCTTGCTCTCTCTCTCTCACTCACAGAGAGAGAGAGAGAGCCTCATGGCTGCTTTGCCAGAGAAATTCTCCCTCTCTCTGTCTCACACACACACTCACAGAGGGAGAGAGGGTCCGGTCACACTGCCGTTTTGATCGGGATTCGCTGCTGTTTCCTTGCGCATGTCAGTTTCACGTTCACACGCGTGAATCCGCCTCCCGCCCCGAAGCAGGCTTACTCGCGCAATGCTTCCGGATTTTCCTGACCCTGGAGAAACTAGTGTTTTCCTGGCACTTCCACTTTCATTGCGCTGTTTCGCTGATGTGGACAGCCCCTCTCTCACAAGGATTGCGATTAGGGCCGTCTGAACGTTCTTGGGTCTTTTTTTTTTAAGCTTCGGTTTGAGCGCTTGAGCAAACATGCGCTTAATAAATCCATTTAAAGTTTAAATACTGGATTTATTAAGCGCATGTTTAGTCAAGCGCCAAACAGAAGCTTTAAAAAACAACGCACAGAGATGGCCCTGGAGGTGGGAACGAGAGGTGGGGGCTCCAGCAGCCTGGATGGGGCCGGCAAGGAGGATGGCGGAGACGGCGGAGCCTATTTTCGTGGGGCAATGGCGGCGGCGGCGGCAGCAAAGTCTCGGCAGGAGCTGCAGCCGCCCGAGCCTCCCCGTGGCCAGCAGGATCGCCTGGAAGGACGGCACAGCAGCAGGCAAGCGGGTGCTGGGAAAGAGGGAAAGAGGCCAGCGGCTGCACGTAGACAGCCCAAAGCGAATAAAAATGTTCCCGATTTAAATAAACCGGGAACAAAGCGCATGTCCTTTGCAGTGTGACCAGAGCCAAAGAGATTGATTGCTTTTGCTTTCTTCTCCTCCTCTTTTTTGGGGGGAGGGAGGGAGGAGGAGGAAAGAGATAGAAAACAAAATTGGAGTCCCAACTTTAAGACCAACATTTCAGGTATAAGCTTTTGTGTGCAAGCACACTTCTTTGGAGGGTGGGTGGATTCTTCTGACAAGCACAATGTACATTGAGGAAATTATTTTTGCTTATTCTGAAAAGTTTCTTTCTAAATGATTGGATTTCTCTGTCCTATTTGGATTTATTTTCTTTCAAAAAGACCTGATTAGGAATAAGAACATTTGGATCGGTCCTTATATACTGGAGAGCGGAGTGATTTCAGATACCAAATGATAACAGCAGACATTGGTAATGAAATAGGAAAACTAGGTTTCAGTCCAGTCCAGGAGAATGCAATTCAGCAGTCTCTCTTTCTAATCTCCCTTTGAAATTCCTTTGTAAGACCACTGCTTCTCTTAGGTCAGCAACTGAATGTTGTGGTTTCTAATTTCAGACTTATGTCCATTTATTCTCTGCATCCTCCTGGACGGAATCCTCCTGAACTGGGACCTAGGTTTCCTGTCTCATTATCAATGCTGATATCTCCACGCCTACTTCCCCTCTGCATATCACACCTAATCCAATCATGCCTGCTATTGCCATTCGGCATCTGAAATCATCTTTATAAAGTTTATATCTCTGGTACCTTGTGTTACATTTTATAGCACGTGCAGCCCAGCCCAGCAAAGTTACATTTATGTCAGATTTGGCCCTCTGTTTTGACACCTCTGGCTTACACGCTGTTGCTTCAAATCACTATCACTTCAAAACATGGATTCAGATTCTGGTTTGGTGTACCCCAGCTAACCACTATTAGTGGAACATCCAGCATTTGAACAATTACTCTAACTATACTTAGCATAATTGAACTGTGGTTTCATGTGATGGGTGAACCAAACCTTCTAAAGACTGTTCTGAAAACTTCGCTCTTCAACTCTGCAGTCGACCCGAACACAGATGCCCACTTTGTTTTGGGTCGGGCAATTGCAGTGTCCATTCTTGAATCTCGTTAAAGTCTCCATTGATCAGGCTGCACAAATGTAAAGAGTTCCCACTGGGAACAATGTAACAAATGGCCTCTCCCCTTGACTGCATCATCTCAGCAGCAGAAAAATACCAAACCCTATTTTGGAGTTAGGGCTATAAACGTCAGCAAACATTCCCCTGCTGCACTGGAGTGGGAACATTTTCTGTACTTCCTGATTAGTATTTTCCCTGATTAGGTAGCAGATAATCCTCTGATTAAAGTGCTCTTGGCTATTTCAGAGTGTCACATAAATATACATGAATGCATTAGGAGGGAAAACAGTAAACAGACAACAGAACCTAGATCTGGTAACATGTTCTGCTTCATCATGTGTCGGGGGGTGCCAGACTTGGAAATCCTGAATGGCTGTGGCTTTGAGTTAGTTTCAAATGAGCTTGTGTTTCCCTTTATGGACGGGGCTCTTTTAAGAGGGCAAGCACAGCCGATGGCTGAACCAAGTAACCTCCCAAATAGGCAACTTACTGGCCAAATAGGCTACGACCTTCTCAACAGAACCCAGAAGCCCACAGCACAACTGTGTCAAATGCTGTGTGATATTTAAAGAGTGTTGGGATTTGCTCTGCTGCCCATCAGGAGGAGGAGGAGCAACAAGGTGATGACCTCAAGGCCCCTTCTTATCAGTCCTAAAGCTGCAGGATGGATCCTAGCAGGGATGTGGAGGTGTGGGAGTGTTTCTTCCCATCCTGTACACAGCGAGTGACATAAGGTAAAGCCTTGTCCTCAAAAGCTCTTCTGCCAGGCTTTTATGTAGGAGCCGCCACTATCACTATTGCTACCACCACTACCAACGGTGTCGGTGGCAACTGGAGTAAGGAGAGGGCCCTACGGAAGATCTGGCCACAATACAGCACTGGGCGGGTACCGCTGGATTGGATAGTTTAACACCTACTGGACACTACCTTCCTCCATGAAAAATCAGCTACCTCAAATGAATGACCATCGTGTATAAATTTGAGCACTTTATTTGTAATATTTGTTGGTTTTTACTGTTTTTATTCTGTTTTATGTATGGGCATATTTTTTGCCCTCTTGTAAGCTGCCCTGAGCCTGTTCGAGGGGAGGGTGGGGTATAAATACAAAAATAAATAAATAAATGCATGTGCAAAAGCATATGGGGCTGAAACAAACAGACCAAAATCACAAACTTTAAAAATTGCAAAGATTTATAAACTTTGCAGTTTGAATTGCCCTTGGACCGCTGGAAGGACAATACAGTGTGTTACTGCTAGAGATGCCAGAACCCCTGGTGCGGGCAGGGGTCCCACAGTTTTGGGCATTCCCCTCCACCCCCCATTACCCCTCCCAACAGACAAGAAGACAGAAATAAACATGATGTGCCTACATGACCTGGAAATGATGTAGGCATGTCTGTGACATCGAGGGGAGGGATGCTCTGGTTTTTGGTCAAAACTTTGTGGTAGAAGTTAATTCTACTATAGAGTTTTGACCAAAAACCAGAGTGTCACCCCCAATGTGCCTATGTCACTTTCAGGTCACCCTCCCTGCTCCCAGGAAGTTCACCCCCCATCCCCCACTGGCAGGTCCAAGGGGCCTGGCAACCCTAGTTAAACAAGGACAAAACTTCATTATCAAGGCTTTTTACAGAATCCTGGCAAAAAGATGCTGCCTCTTTCACACAGCCAGGTCAATCTGTCCTAACAGTGCTGGAAAATAGATACTCAGCCACTGGGGTCCCCCGTGCAGTTGAGTGCTTTGTGGTCCCCATTGGACTCACTGCTCTGTGTGGGCAAAAGGTGGGACTGCCAGAGTACCGTCCCCTGTATCAAGTGCTCCCTTTGACCCAAGGTTTGCAACGGTTTACCCTGAGCCAGATCAGCCCTGCAGAGCAAGCATCCCCTGCCCCTGCCCTGGATCTTAGGGAAGTCACTTCCTGACCTAAGATAATATTGCAATTAGCCTCCAGAGTTTTGGGTTCTGCAGCTAAACAGTTGTGAGAGCAAATTAGCCATAACAATTTTGATGCTTCTGCCCCAGTCTGACCTACAGGAACCACTGAAGGCCTCTGGGGAGATAGTGTAGAGTAGTTGGGTGAAATAACCTCCACTCCTGGCCAATCTAGAACATTGGACAGAACAAAATCTCAACTGGAGGCAAAAATATCCCTCCTCCAGGCCCTGGAGCAATCCAACCATGTTCACACCACCACTGTAGGGAGCTGCAGCCATTGGGTAACTGGAGACAGGGGGCTGATGTGGGCTAAGGACCCTTGGCTGCTTCTGAGTCTTTAGAAAGTTAGGGCTGACATTTGGTGTCAGTGTAAAGCATTTTACCATTTTCAGTTTTTGCCTCTTCCAGGGGCTGATCTCTGCTTGGTTAAATGGACAGATGAATGCACCTGACTAAATAAAAGGAGATACAAAGATCACTGAATTCTAGTTCAAGTTATCTGTCAGACTCTGACAAATAGGTAGCCTTGTTGGTCTGGGGCAGTAGAGCAAACTTTTAGTCCAGTGGCAGCTTTAAGACCAACAAAGTTTCATTCAAGGTATGAGCTTTCGTGTGCAGGCAGACTTCTTCTGATACAGTGAAATGGATATGGAAATAACATATGGAAATATGGAGGGTGGGAAGTAAATTTGCATACAGAATAATGAAGGTGTTTTTAACATTAAAAGAATAATAAGTTTAGTCTATTCATGGGGGCCGTGGTGGCTCAGGTGGTTAAGACGCTGAACTGCAGACTGGAAGGTCAGTAGCTCAGCAGTTCAAGACCTGAGTGCTGCATGACGGAGTGAGCTCCCATCTCTGGTCCCAGCTCCTGCCAACCTAGCAGTTCAAAAGCAAGAAATTGCAAGTAGATAAATAGGTACTGCATTGGTGGGAAGGTAACAGCCTCAGCGTTTAGTCACATGAGCATGGAAATGTCTTTGGACAGCTCTGGCTCTTTGGCTTGGAAACGGAGATGAGCACAACCCCCTAGAGTCAGATTCGACTGGCTTTTGAGCAAGGAAAACCTTTACCTTTACCTTTCATATTTGTTGAACCCAAACAGATGCTAGCCATATATACTAAGCTTATTATTCTTTTAATCTGTTAAAAGCACGAAGGCCCCGGCTCGGCTTGCCCGCCATTTGTGGCAATGGGCAGGGGTGGGGAGGTGGCCAGATGCCAGTTGGGGGCAGAGTGGGTGAGCGGCGGGAAAAGTGGATCCTCCCTCCCTTCCCCTGGGCCAATAACAGAGCTCGGGGACTGCCAGGGGAAAGGGAGGATTTAAAGAGGGGAACCCCTCTAGGTATGCCATTTAGGTTGGTACAGTTGTGCGTTTTATGGGGAGGGGGTACATTGTTTTCATTGCTGTATAGTTTGGAATTGTTAGTTTTGCTACATGGCTCGATGTGTATAGGTCTTCTGTTGTCACAACTGTTCAGGCGGTAACAGCATGGGGCCAGCTCTGTTTACAGGCATAGGCCTGTGTGCCATTTACTGGATATGGGGACCACTTTAAGGGGCCTTGGCATGATGGCTGAAAGGAGCAAGCCTGCTCAGGGACTACCAGCACTTGCCCTCATGGCCAGATGGCAGGGGAGATCATGAAAGGGAGATCATGTGATCCCCAACAACCTGCCCAGCTGGTTGGGTGACAGGGTTCATCACATATGTGATGGAGAACACAGTCCTGAGATAATCTAAACAGACAAAGCACAGACTGATAGTACAAAGTGCTTGAGCATATCAAGGTGTATTATAACATACATCAATATTAAAGCAGATACTAATACACAAAGAAATGGTGAGTTTTCTTTCAGATGAAGGTGAACTTCTATCAGAATGATGACGCAACAATGAATATCTCTGTCTTTAAGTTCCCTTACAAGAAACCAGAGGCCACCCCTCTGGAATTTCAGGAAGTGGACCATGGGTGGGAAATTAAAAGTTTTGTTCCTTTGAGATTTATCTGTATAGTTAAAAGAAAAATAAGCAGCTTCCTTGGGAGAAAAGTTATTTGATTTATTTTTGAGGCCTTTGCATACAGGCACTGCAGGACAACAGCACTTCCGTGCATCATTAAAGCGGTCATCTTTAAAACTAAGCTCCTGTGTCCAAATGAAAATATTTTAATTTTTTTAAAAAAGTTTTTGGACACTGTCTCGGTTTTCCCACAGTCACACTACAGTTGTGGGAAACAACATTTCAAAAGCCTGCAGGGGCCTGATTCCTCTTAGGACCGTGGCATGGGAAGGGAGGCTCCTGCCCTCTACTGTTTTTTCCAAGCCAAAAATGACCCCAGGGAAGTTATTTGCCCCATTTTAGAGCTGTACATACATGGAATACTGCATGGGCAGCCCTAAAATGGAATTGATAACTCATGCAGTTTTGGGTTGTTGGAAGAACTAGGTGTGATGTCCCTGTGCCTCAGCCTCCAGGAAGTAAGTGACCAGAGAGTTACGGATAGGCAGGAACTAAGCATCTTCCTGTTTACTCTTCTGTTACTTGAACCCTTTGATGTGTAGATTGTTACTCTTAGGGAAAACAACTTCCTTCCATCTCCTCTCTCTTCTCGCAGGAACACAAAGAAGGAGGACACGTTTCTTCATCCTTGGCACCATGGATGCAGAATGCCTCCCTGCATCTGCATCCGTTACTAGATAGATAGAACAGAATCTATTACTGCCTCTAGCTGCACTATCCAGTATGAGTTCCCTAAATAGAGGAGTGCTTATTTTCTTTTAAACCGATAAGTGGCTCTGTGTAACTTTGTAGTCTTACAAGCGTATGCTGAACAAAGGTGCTCTGCTGCATTCTGAGCCTTTAGTGCACTCTGCAAAATTTAGCGTGGGATCTGGACTAACATACCAGCTCTCCCAATATGGGTGACTTTGGGACTGTCACTTTGTTTATGCCTAAACCTTCCTCACAAGGTTGATGTGAGTATAGCCATGATGAAGGAGGATGCTAGTTGATCTGAGGCCCTTGAAAGAAGAGAGGGGATAAGTTAGGCAGAGGACCAAAAACCCTAACCCAAACCCACCTTCTGTTTTCCCCTTGAGAGGCCAATTCAAGAATCAAATAAATGCATTCATGCTAACATTTCCCCCTCTTTGCTATATCTCCAATTATTTTTAAACTACTATCAATGTGAATTCAGGTTCCCCAAATGCCTCTACAGTTGACACACTTTTGGAGAGAAAACAGGCTATTCTTTTGCTGCTTGCTGATCATTTGATGTCAAAGCAAAGTATGAAAATTGATTGCTGGTGGTGGTGGGGTTGTGCCAAGTTGATGGGCCAGGCCCTTGCTTCTGTGGTTCCACCCTCAGAGAGTCACTTCCAATTGTTATCTCCTGAAATGTTTCATACACCATGTTCCTGTTTCATCCTGTGATCCTCCATATGTTTCACAAGGATTTATTTTTATCTAGTCATTCTCCTCAAGGCACAGTGCATTTCCACTGAGATGAAAGTTCAAACATATGCTGTCCTGGGTTTCATCTGAGATGAGACTGACAAAAATAAGTTGAGTCTCTTGGAACAGCTGGAATAAAATACGTTGACAGAGCATCTAAGGGTCCCTCAGGTGATAGCCCAGTATTGGCAAACAATAGGCCTTTAGCTTCAATTGTAAGTGTTAAAACCAAATTTAAAATGCTTAGCTGAGCAAATTACTAAAATAATTCAGCTTTTCTAAACACAATTAAAAATTATAAAGCAGATAATGACAAGTAGAAAAATTGCCCTGCTGTGCCAGATCAGGGTCCAGATAAATGTTGTTGTTGTTGATAATGATGAAGATGATAAATGTTGTGATCAACATGTGTGGAAGTTTACAGAGCATAAGCAGGCAGGTCCCTGTCCCAAGGAGCCTAAAATCCAACATCTGAGAATAGGAAGACAATGGTGGGGGGCAGTGGGTGGGTGGGTGGGTGGGTGGGTAGAAATTAATAGTTCAATAGCATCTACTCAAGCTCAGCTTCAATATGGGAGGGCGGGGATCAAGGGGGTTGTTCAAAATAGTCCAGCAGTTTGGTTTCCAACAGCAAGAAATTAGATGCCTCCAGATGTCCTCATGGAATTACAAAATTTTATGGCCAGTTTGGTGTAGTGGTTAAGTGCGCAGACTTTAATCTGGGGGAACCAGGTTTGATTCCCCACTCCTCCACTTGCAGCTGCTGGATGACCTTGGGCAAGCCATAGTTCTGTCAGAGCTGTTCTTTAAAGTGCAGTTTCTGTCAGAGTTCTCTCAGCCCCACCTACCTCACAGGGTGTCTGTTGTGGGGAGGGGAAGGGAAAGGAGTTCGTAAGCCACTCTGAGATTCCATTCTTCTTGTTGTTGTTCTTCTTCATATCCAATATGTGGTATTCAGAAATATAATGCTTTTGTTCATGGAAGTTCGATGTAGATTTCAGAGATGTTCATAGATCCATCCCTCCATGAATTTGTCTCATTTAAAAAAAAAAAAATACTTCAAAGGTAGCAGCCATCACTAGAACAGTATTAGCAGGGAAGTCACAACAGAATTAAAATAGTATAGGTTGAAAGAAACTTACTTTCCCAAGGTCACCCAGTGAACTTATTTGGCTGAATGAGTGGATTTGAACACGTCTCCCTAGCCCTAATCTGATATTGTAATCACAGTACCACTTTGATGCAGTTTTTGAAGGCCCCCCCCTTCATATCCAAAAAAAGAAATGACAATGGGCATAATCAAACATCCCTAAAAGAAATGTTTTGGCCAGAGACCATGTTTTAATGGTAGACCACTGGAATTCTCTGCCTCGTCACTGATAGGCACTCCTGGGGCTTCCAGGACCACAACAGTTGTCCAAACATGCCAACCATCAATACTGGCTTTGATGATTTCTTGATAAGTAGTGTGGCTGTAAGATGCATAGCATAAGTTCAGTGTCCCTCCCTTTGCTACCCTGCAGCTCTTTGGGGTACATGGTTGTTTCAATAGACAGTTAAATCAGTCACAAATCACAGAAACGAGTAATAATCAGTTTCCCCCTGGCCACTGGCTGGGGATGGAGTTGGGTTGCCAGATCCAGGTTGAGAAACTCCTGGAAATTAGGGGATGGAGCCTGGGGAGGACAAGGATATCAGGGGGGTACAATGACATAGAATCCACCCTCCAAAGCATCCATTTTCTCCAGGAGAACCAATCTCTGTAGTCTGGAGATGAGCTGTAATTCCAGGGGATCCCCAGGTCCCACCTGGAGGCTGGCATCCCTATCAATCCAAACATTTAGGTTTGCCTTTAGACACATTAGGTGTACAAAACATAATATGAGATAGGGTTCTTAGTTCAATGGGTGAACAATTTATTACAGGACTCTGAGGCACTTAACCTTTTCTGTCGAAATGTGCACATCTACTGCACAATCCTGCACCTCCGATAAAGCTCTCTTTATTAAAGATTATGAAGTGCTTCAAGATCTATGACTGAAAGGCACTTGAGAAATGCAAAGCAACAACATTAGTATTGCTTCTCCTGTATTTGTGGCATAAAAGTGACAAGGAAAAATGATAACAGCAAGGGTGTAAAAAATGTGATATGACTGAAAGGTGTGAGTCATACTGCAGTTAGATGAAGCTTTATGTCTGATAAACCTCTGTGTGCCCAAGCAAAAGGGCATCATTTGCAGCCATTTGAACTGCTCTATGTAAACATAAATGAAATTATGCAATTCTTCTCTTTTTATGTAAAAAAATCAAGCTAATCCAAGCTTTGCTGAGCACCACAGAGTAACCAAAAGTTGATGAACACATAACAGCTCAGCTCATGTCCTGTGCACCAGTTGCAAACATGGTGCCATTTTTCCAATGAACTGTTCATCTGTTGACCTGCTCTTGGTGTTTGATAGGTGGCTTCAGTCTATTTCCTCCTAACAGTGCAGTACAGCACAATCAAGTGCGCTGCTCATACAGAATCAATTGCATGCCCAGAAAAACAGTTGTGCAGCAAAGGCAAGGGTGTCGTGCCCCTCTCTTTGCTGCACTGCTGCTCTTGGGGGTTCACAGTTGTTTCAATAGACAGTTAAATCAGTCACAAATCATAGACACCAGTCATGAATAAATACTTGATTTTTTAAAAAAATCCTACCAATCAGTGTTCATCCAAGTAGCCCTTGGCCATGTTGATGGTACCTGTCTTTTGGGACCAGCAATGTTTTCACGCATGTATAGTTTTGAAAAACAAAAACAAATCAAACCAAAATTGATAGCCAGGTGTTTGAGCTGTTTGGTGCCAAACCAAAAAGGCCTGGTGATTGATTGGCTCATGCCTGACTCTTGTACTTGAATGTGGTAAATTAGATAGAAACTTCATGGCTTCCCGAAATGACACTGAGGTCAAGGAGAAGCAGCACTGGCCATGTTGCCTTCCAACTTCCCTGGAGCCAGATCCAGCTGAGGGTCTTCCCCACTTCAGCTTCCAGGACTGCTGACCTTCAAAAAGACATTAGGAAGCAGCCAAGCATCCCACATTGTACCTGGATCCAGCTCCAGCTCCAAATAGGAATCTGTTTCCATTGAACTGAATTGTCATTTGTATTGCTTTTTATTCCCCTGGGCCACTTTTAGCAGCCAACTTTCACCTGAAAAGTAGAATAAAAATAGAATGAATGAATGCAATAGAATTCAGTATAATTCTTCTTTAGTTTGTCCTGCTTTGTACAGCTGAACACAATGCCTTCCATCTTTAGAGGAACACTGATTATACTTCATTTAATTGGGGGGGGATGTGAATTATATGCATCAAGTAACTCTTTGAGTGGCAGAACCCTAATCTTTCTTGCATAAAGAATGCATTTCATCATGAAATATTTATGATTTTGGCAATGGCCTCTGAGATAGCACAAAACTAAACTCGGAAATATGCAATTATCTATGAGGGAAAAATACACCTTGATTTTTTCATCCCAGCTAATAATTGTCAAACTATTATTCTTTTAAATCACAGAAGTCTGGCACAAGAATGAAACTCAACAGAATTTTGGCTTAGAAAAACACACACAATCCTTTGAGGGGAATTCTCTGCACCAAGGAATATGACTTCTGTTTCTCTCTTAGAGGATAAAGAAACCTGTTCAGAATTGTAGAAAATTTTTAATGGAGACCATGAGAAAGTACAAGTTAGAGAGATACCCTTAGCTTAATCCTGTTCTATTGCTGTACGTACACACCAATATGATGCTGGGATTCTTTTTATGCTAAAAAGGGGCCTGTTCTGGATTGGAATTATGATACAGGGATTAATTCTCCTCTCTATACCATTTCCTCAATTCCAAATCCTCTAGTTTATTCTTAGCCATGTGAGGGCATAAAAGACTTAAGTCCTCTCCTTATTGACCTTAAAGAAGTTGGGGGGTGCCAATTAGGAAATGAAGCAGGGGAAGATTTAGCTTGCCCATCCATCAGCACTACTGTAGCTAGGGTGTATATCTGTTTGCAAGAAAGAGCCAACATGCATTCACTTTACAAGCGTGTATGTATTGACTATAACATGGAAGTTATTCAACACACATAGAAAGAGGGAGGTGAAGCTGAGGGTGACTAGCAGTCCCAAGATCATCCAGCAAGCTTCTGTGGCAGAGTGGGGATTTCAACCTGGATCTCCCAGATCCTAGTCCAGCACCTGAAATACTACACCAGACTACAGTTCCAGATGCTCATTTCTATATATAAGCAGGCTTCCACCTTTAGATTAGAGATTTCTGGACTACAGCACTAAACAAATGGGTATCAGTGTCAAGAAACATTTTTTTTAAAAAAAAGAATATATATAGTACTTGCTGAAGAGCAACAGCCTGTTAGCATACTTTTGACAGGCCATGGAGCATCACAAGTATTTGGCATGAAGTGAAGAAAACATTTCTAAGTCAAAGGTCAGAACAATTTGCCATATAAATAAAAGAGGAAAACAAAAGGACTGTCAGAAGCAGAAACGTGACCAACTGAAAGATGCTGATCTGGTGAAATTTGTGAAGCACATCACTAGAGAAGACCTATAGCAAGATTTTTTTTTGTCAGATTTGATCATTATCTCCTGGCCCACAGGAGAGAGAGGAAGGCCTAGGGCACATTGTTGATGATGCGATGATGTCACTTCTGGAGCACACAGAAAGTGACATCATCACACCAGCAGTGTCCTGGCAACACTCTGGTATTTGGGCAAAACTCTGTGGTAGAAGCTATTTTACCACAGATTTTTTATTCAAATGCCAGAACATTGCTGCAATGATGACATCACTTCCTATGTGTTTTGGAAGTGACATCATCATGTCACCTTGGCCTTCCTCTCTCTCCTGGTAAGTTCCCCTATCCCTTGCCAGTTGCCAGGAGGGAACTGGCAACCCTAATTCCCCCCATTCCTTTTTACTTGGTCTCAAACAACATTTTATATCTCCTATGTATCTCAATGAGTGAAACCTGTGTGTTTCCTATAAATTTCTCCCGACTGGGCAAAAGAAGCATAAAAAGAAAAACAGCCATTCTGTATCAGTCCAATGGTCCAGCTAAGATTCAGCATCCCGTTTTGTATAGTGGTCAATCAGGACGTCAGTCCCCAAAGGCACCCTTTCCCCTGTGCCATAGTCCCAGTTCAAATTGCTCCTCAGTAGGTGCTTTTACATTAAAAATTGTGCTAGAGATTCAGCAGCATAGCTTCTCACATTTGTCTAATTTGATTTTGAGTCGTGACTTTTCCAGTGGTTTGAGACGTGCCTCAGATGCTGGGATGTGAAGCTGTGAGTTCTATGTATTGAGGTCTCATGTGAAAGGGGAGAGGAAACTACTGGGGAATTCATTCAAGGACTTTCCAATATCTCATTTGATTTGGCCCTTAGTTACAAACTCTTTTATCTGGAGCAAGGCCTGAGTTCAGTGGAACTCAGTGAGATTAATCTTGAGTAAACATGCATGAATTCTATTCCATAAAAAGATGGGTTCATCTCAAACATCTGGCAGACATCTGCTGAATTAATTGGCTTTTAAACAGATAATTTCTGAGTGTCAGAAGTGTCCACCTGTCACTGCTCAGTATATCGATATGCAAAACAAAACCCACCCAGTAACATTAACTGAAATATGTCTTTGTGTATTTGGCGTATTCCAAAGGATGTGTAGAATAGGGCACTTTCAGCACTGAGAGGGGATGTGAAATAATAAATATGCAATTGTTTTCCTTTTTATTTTATTTCCTCTCTTTTTGTGTGTGAAAAATTCCATTCCTTCCCACTCCTTTCCGATATTAAACATATTTGTTCAATCATTATTCCTCCTTCCCACTTTTTTCATTACACAAAGGACTGAAATGAATTGGGCTTTTTCAGTTCTGCTCATTTCCTTCATCTTGTGAGTGACAAGTTCACATCCCTGTTTCAACCCTGTCAATCTGTATACTGATTCCGAGTCAATGCCATCCAGATGAGTTTTGCTGGCAATGTTTTGTCATGTGAGAAGGAGTTCAATAACCACAGGATTATTTTTCAGCCTTACAATTATGACTTCCTTATTATACTGAAAATAAACCCTCTGATAGAGGCCAGCAATGATGGAGTTTGCACATCATCAAAAAAGGGTCATTTTCAACCATAACATCCCCTCCCCCCATTTGATTAACAGGAAAGTACCCTAGTCCTCAAATGATTGTGGGAGCTGTTGATGAAAGAGAGAGAGACTGGAGGCTTAAATGATTAGGCTGCATATAGATCCCATTCGTTTGCAATTTGATTATTTTTTTTTTGTTACTGACAAGGTGGTTAAAAAAACAAGAGCAGTGCTGTCTGCAGCATAATATTAATAGAGACTAATTAGGAAGAGATTAGCATTGGAGAAAGGGAAGCATCTTAATTCACCATCCATGTCCCTGCCAATGCATCTCTTGATGCTGATTATTATTTTGAAGGAGTTAATGTTTACAGAGGTTTGATTAAAATGAGGAATGCATATTAAAGATGGAGCGCACAGGTGCCAGTTCTCAAAGAACTGTGCTGGGACGACCACCAGGAAAGCTAATATATTTGTAAAGGATAAGCAAAAACAGAGCAATCTGAGGATCTCTTCTGTAGATTTAGCTTTGTGCAAGAAGGTTCTTAACTGTCAGAATGATGGAAACAAAGAAACACCATTTGTTACTTAAGGCACAGAGACTCGTTTGCAAACACTACAGTTGTTTCAGGGCTCCCTGTTCACCCATAAGCTATGGATGTGGGAAGAAATTGCAAAGGAAAGATTGATCCACTGTGGGGTACCTGCAGTACCTGTGCAGAGCTCTGGATTTCCTCTTCTGCCCTGATGATGGTTGCTGGCTGTGGATGAACACCATGTGGCTCAGGGCTACCAGGCTGTGCTGGATGAGTGCCTGTGAGACCTGGAGAAATTTGCTTTGTGGAATCCTGAAATATATTTCTTTCTCAGATTCCTAGGTCCCAAACAAATCTGGGTGTGATTTAAATCTTATGTTAGTTGCAGCGAATATTTTGGCAGTTTCAGTAAGACCCAGCTACAGCAAAGCTTATGTGGCTCAAGGCTCAATAGTGGTGATTAATGAAAAACAAAAGTACCTTGTTTCATTTTATATTTGTTTATATTTTTCAACAATTTTAGGCTCTCCACTTTTTGCCACTCATGTTGCAGATTTGCAGTTTGCTCACTGTACTTGCAAAATACAAAATTGCTACATTATCTGAATAATACACGTATCATATTGCTTTATTGATGCAGTGTTTTTTTAAAAATGTGTGCTTGTTACAGGAGAAGTCCAGTGCAAGGAAACAAACAAAAATGGCATAGAAACAAAGAATCATGGGTTCAGTTTGCACCAGTGAGAAGCAAAATTGAAAGAGAATTTGGGGTCAAAACAGCAGGAATGAAAAAAAAAATGAAATCATCTCTAGTGCTGGGCAGCCAGGTATTTATGGAAAGTATTTGTATCCCGCCATATGTCTCTAGGCTCAAGTAACTAACAAAGCAACAGCAAAAACAATATAGTAGTCCATTAACAAATTAAACAGAATATATAGGTTAAAAACACTCATGGTAAAACTTTAGCCTGAAACAATTTATCCTACACCAAATGTCTTGTGAAATAATACTGTCTTACATAAACTTCCTGAATGCAGCATGTGAAGGTGCCTTCCATACCCACTCTCACAAGCCATTCCAGCGGACTGGACCTACCACAGAAAAAGCCTGTGACTTAACTGTTGCGATCTAGACAATCTTGAGAGAAGGCACCAGGAGAAGAAGGCTGTCTGAAGACCATATCCCCTAGCTGATGCACATACTGTGTTGAAGAGCATTGGCACCAACTCTCAAGATGATCCAGCCTCCAAGATGAAGAAGCTGGCCATCCCTACTATAAGGTACCACTCCCCCTTTAAACACCTTGCTCCACACATAGTCATAATAACTGAAGTGCACCTGTTTTCAGCTGAAAATTTCTTATTGCAAAAACATCCTCTCATTTTTAAAAAAAACTAAAAAAATGGCAATCAGTATAAATGAAAGTATTTTTTTTAAAAAAAAAAATGTTTAGATGAGGCAAGACAGTGCTCCAGGAAGGGTGATGTGCCGCTGGCCCCTTCCTGATTTCAGCCGTGCTGGGTCAAGTCATTAGCTGATGACATATCAATAAATGATTGACCGAAATGTGAACAAAACAAAGTAGGAACTACTAAAGTAAGGGAAGCAGTTCTACAGATTTTCAGAAAGGGTACTGATTTAGTTTGCAAATTAGTGACGCCAGCTCTAATTGAAACATCTTGAGGTATCTTTATTAATTGCATGCTAACAAACCTTCCTTAGTAGACCCAATTCTCACATGTCTCTGCTGTTTAGGAAACAAAAAAAAAACATACACCTGCTGGTTGAGAGTTTCACTGTTATATTAAGCACCAAGGCACAAAGGAAGTAGCTGAAACAGAAGTGAAGCGGGCTGGTTGTTTCATTGCATCAAGAGATGCACAATTCCCTGTTCTCATGTGCAGAAATCTTTTCTGCCAAGTATAGAGAATACAACAGCAGAGACACAGCCAGGATTGCTTCTAACAGTTATATTTCTCCTGTTTTTCATTTGAGCATGAAACTATCCAAAATGGTTGGAAGGATGCATTTTCAAGCATATCATAGGATACAAGGAATATGAAATATAAAAGCATCCTGGGAGCTTTGTGAGATGTGAGAGTCCAGGGGGTACCTTTGAAGATCATTCAGAAATTTTAATTAGTTCAAAATGCATCAGCAAGGTTGTTGGCTGACACCAAAGTTACGGAAAGGAACAGTCGGGTTCCATTTCATTTCCATAACAAGTGTAGAGAGAGGCCATAGAGCTGTTGAGCTGCAAGGGGTTCCCAGTCTTTTTGAACCTGCAGACACCCTTGGAATTCTGACATGGAGTGTTGGGTGCAACTACAAAATGGCTACCATGAGAGGAATAGCCAACCACAGAAATATCAGGGAGAGATGTTATGCTAACTCTAATAGTAACTCTTCAACCTCTTGAAAGAGGTGGCTGTGAGACCTAGATTGCCAGGTCCCTGCCTCTTCCTGGCAGGGGGGCTCTAGGCTTTTCTCCTGGATGTTCCTGCATGCGTGCAAAGCATATGTGCCACAATGACTTCACCCAGAAGTGATGTCATCAAGCTAGGCATGTTGCAAGGGGGAGCTCTAGCATTCAGCCAAAAACTCTATGGTCACCAGCTGGCTGGTGGGCAAATGGGGGGCAAAATCAGGGAAACCCCCACACCCATTGGCGGGATGGAAACCCTAGTGAGACCTCACCTGAAGAAGGCATCTCTGGACCAAAATGACCCAAACAACTATTGCCTGGTGGCCAGCAGTCCATTTTGGAGCAAGGCACTTGAGCAGGCAGTGGTTACATAACTGCAGACAGTCTTTTTTTTTTTTTTAATATATTTATTGGGTTTTTTGACATAAAGCTACACCACTATACAAACTTCAACAAAAACATCCACAAAAGTATAACTACCAACTCTAACTCTATAGTAACAATTTTCCAATTCAGCAACACAAATTTACAGTAGAACTAGACCCAACATTTTTATACTACCCTAACCCTTATAAAGGACCTTAGGTCAGTTTTCTATTAGGTGACTACTACTCTCACAATTTACTTTACAAGATTACTTTATCATCAATTCTTGTTGGCAATTCGAAAAAGACAAACAAACAAACATAATCACTATTTATAATCATCATTTCATTAATCAGTCAATTTTATAACCCTTACTATTCCCCCTCTTACAATAAACTGTTCATTCCTTACATATAATATATATATATATATATATATATATATATATAAAGCTTGTCATTACTATAATTTCAAACTTTTCCTTTTACTGCCTTTTTCCAATATCCATTTTATCCCTGCAGTTTACAAATTAATTTAACTTTTGCAGAAGCCCCTATAACAGATTTAACTTTCATGTTTAGACTACCCCACCTAAACCTACTAAAGCAAACAGATTACTTTACACATAATGACCCGTACTTTAATATCACCTCATTCTGGATCATATTATCCTTATACAGTTTAACTATATTTTACTCCTTTACTCTACTGCACATCTCCAATATTTACCACCACTTTTTACCTTTGCTTTGCCACTAAACACACTTATTTACCCATCATGTACTTACAACATCAAAAAACAACGTCATTTTCCCCAGTTCAGTATATAGCAGAGAAGAGAAAAAAAAAAACTATTCCTTCCCTTTCCTTATATAACTTAAATTTCCTCCTTATCATCTGTACTCTACTTTTCTGCAGCAACATTTCTACATGTCTTCTCCCTTTATGCTTATACCAGTAGTTTGCCTTTCCCTCTTCACCTTTCTCCCATTCTAAATCCCACATTTCATTGTCTCTTTTGAATTTCCAAGCTTGTAGGTTTTCCTTTTTCATTCTTCTCCTTCTTTCTGTTTCATTTGCCAGTCGCTGTTTCTCTTCCCTTAACAGTTCAAGCTTTACGTCAAATAGTTCTTTTGCCACCCTTCTGAACTTCCCAACTCGTATCTTCCTCCTTTTCGTCTTTCTCTTTCCTTCTCTATCGGTTTTCAATCGTTGTCCCTCTTCCCTTGAAGGTTCCAACTTTACGTCAAATAGTTCTTTTGCCACCCTTCTAAACTTCCCAACTCGCATCTTCCTCCTTTTCGTCTTTCTCTTTCCTTCTCTATCGGCTTTCAATCGTTGTCCCTCTTCCCTTGAAGGTTCCAACTTTACATAGGCTGCCTTATTTCGGTTCCTTTTCCTTCTCATTATTTTAACTGCCGGGCATTGTATTTCTGCATAGTCTTTCTCTTGAAACAGCACCCAATTTTCTATCACGCAGCAATCACCTTTCTCTCCTTGCTGCGCCTCTAGGGTTTCTGTCATAATATATTGCTCCTGCTCTTCCTTTATTTCCGTTACAGATTGGGTGCTATATGCTTTCTCCTGTAACTTTATACATGCTTCCTCGCACCCCTTTTGTATTCCCTCTTTTAGAACTTTAATAAATTGTTCAAACGTTAATTCCTCCACCTTCATATTTTCATCCAACTCTTCCTCCACTTTTAATGCAAACGCCATTTTAGTCAGTTCCTTAGAGCCAGTTCATTCAATATGAGGTTTCAGTCATTTTTCCTCTTTATAAGTCCTTGCCAGTGAACCAAAAGAGAAAAAGTCCCAGAAAACGAAACAGCCAACAAACAAGAACCCCAAAAAATAAATACTTGAAATTACAAAGTCCTCTCTCTAACTTCTCACAGCCGCAATCCTTCTCCATTTTGAGCACGCTTGATAGGGGTAACTAATATTTTTTTTCCTTCTTTTCTCCATATAAAACTCCAGAGTATGTACTCACAGCTCTTCTTTTATGTTGCTGAGGTTGGTGAAAATCATTAACTCCCAGTACAGTTAAAACGGATGGCTGCGTCTATGTGGAGCATGGCGTCCATGCTCCACCCCCGCAAGCCGCTCCCGCTTCGGGGCGATACTGGTCACCCCCCGCCTTTGCCAGGAGCGGGAGGGGCCAGAAACAAGCCCCCTGCACCAGCCCTCTCTACGGGAGGACTGGTTCGAGCTCTCCCGTCACCGGGAGGCTCAAAAGAGAGCAGACGGTTCAGGTGGCCTGGGGAAGTCCAGGGACCACCCGTCGACACGCCGTACCGGCATAACTGCAGACAGTCTTGAAGGAGCCAGATTATCTAGACCTATTTCAATCTGGATTCAGGTCTGAGTTTGCAACAGAAATGGCCTTGGTCACCCTAGCTAATCTTTCTTGGGTGAGTGACAAGGGGAGTATGACCATACTTCTTCTGGATCTGTCTGCAGCATTTGATACCATCAGTTTTGTGTTACCAGCCTCTGGGTGGAACCATCTCTGTCTATTGCTTCATTCTTTATAATGTAGTCCTTTCTCCCATTGCAGGATTCAAACTCCTTATGGTGCTATAGGTCAGGGGTGGCCAAACTTGCTTAACATAAGAGCCACATAGAATAAACGTCAGATGTTTGAGAGCCGCAAGACATGAACAAATATTACACACAGGTTTTTATTGGAAAATATGAAAATTTGCTTTTTATTAACATTAAACGAGACTGCCCCAAAAAAGGGTAAAAACAGATATTGATAATGATATTTATTTGTCCAATGACATTTATTTGCTTGCTAATGATATTTGTCTAAGAGAGGGAGAAAAAAGAGAGACAGGTAGAAAGAGAGAGAGAGGGAGAGAGAGTGCAAATAGATGGGGAAGGGAGGGGGAAGGAAGGAAGAGAGAGAGAAAGGAAGGAAAAGAGAAAGAAAAAAGAAAGAAAAGTGGAAAGAAAGAGAGAGAGAGAGAGAGAGAGGAAGGAAGGAAGGAAGGAAGGAAGGAAGGAAGGAAGGAAGGAAGGAAGGAAGGAAGGAAGGAAGGAAGGAAGGAAGGAAGGAAGGAAGGAAAGAGATAGGGGGAGGGAGGGAGAGGTGGAAAGAAAGCAACTTTAACTTTATCCTCCAAGCTTTCATCCCCTGGCCTTCTCTAAACCAGCTGGCTTGGGGGGGGGGGGAGCTTTGAGAACACATTTAAAGTTAAAGCTGTTTTCTTTCTTTGCTCCCCCCCCCACACACCTCAAGCCTACCCAGGGAGGGAAACACTGCCTGGGGAAGGGAAGACCGATTGGGGAGGCATGCCTCCCCTTCTCTTCCCCAGCCACTCTGCTGGGAGCCGCACAATATGTGTGAAAGAGCCACATGTGAATCCTGAGCCACAGTTTGGCTGCCCCTACTATAGATGGTAGAGAGGGCAGACTTTAGATCACAGATAGCAATTCCTTCAAGAAGCAAGCTGGCATGGCAGTGCGAGAAGTTCCATCCGGCCTTTGTCTGCTCTTCTCTCTTTCCCATTTGCAGGGAGTTTTAAATTTGGGGGCACAATCAAAAATATCCCTCCACCCCACAGTAAGTGTCATTTTCACCTCAGAATCCCCACTTCATTCTGTGTAGATCCAGCCCTATAGAACACATTTCAGTTACTTCTCAGCATTAAATGTGGCACACCCCTTTCAAACAGGAATACTGCCCTCGGATTAGTTGAAAATTATACTATACATTTTGCCCATGGTAATTCTTTTTTGTTGCTCTTGTTTAAAGCCAATTGTCGAACAAAAATAGAAACTACCTCCATGTCCATTTCTCCTGGGAGAAATTTGGGAATAATCCAAACAGCCGAGTCAGTGAGAAATGCAAACTTGCTTTGATTCTATAGAATCTCACATGACAAGCAGGGACAGAGGTGCTTTGGACTTCAGCACAATAGCCCAGGTTGAAAGATGCCTCCCAGACATGGTGCTGTATAAGGGATTTTCTGGAAGGCTGGTTGGCCTCTTTTATACTTTTCAGTCTTTGCACTCCTCTCCCCCTTCCCCTGTGTGACACCCAATTCTTTATCCTCTGATGGATTCCACAAAAACCTTCAAGGGCACAAAAGGAAGACAAAAAGGACATTTTTCTTCAGAGACGATCCTTCTTCTTTTGTTAGATCATAAAAGCACATTATCTGTAAAAAATCATTTACTCTCTATCCAACTGAGCCTACGTGTTCAGCGCCAGCACACTGATACCTCAGTGAGAAGAGACGCTTTTGACATTTTATTCACATGGTAGGTTTTGGGGTGGGGTGGGAGAGTTTTTTCAAAATTATAGAAAGCCCCTTTGAGTCTCACTGCTGGATATAATCAGAACCTGCCAAGTCCAAAAGCAACTGCCTTCCAAAAAGCAGCCGGCAGGAAACATAAAACAATAGGAAGAAAATGTTTGCTCTCCTTTTTAGCTTCCACGGTAGTGATTGCTTTTCTAAAAACCCCTTTGTTGTTAAACTCTGAACATTTCAAGGCAGTATATTTACATTTTCCAGGGGTGCAAATAAAAATATTTGATGCCAACATTTTTTTTTAAAAAATCAAAGCCAAACAAAATCTAGAAAAAATATATCATAATTTTATGTCACCAAACGTAACACATTGACTTGACAATATCATACATAATCATCTCCCTTCTTTTCACACAAACAAAATTAATAACTAGCTTTTGTATCTTAAAACCAAGCCCATCCAGCTCTCATCAGAGTGGATAGATGCCTTAGTCCCCATCTCATTTTTGAATGCTGGACAAGATTCCTATTGGGTCAGGACTTCTTGTGTGGGTGATGGGTGGGAAAATACACTGAACATGCCTTTTAAAACAGATCCACCTGCTTTCTTGCAGGCTTTTCACTGCAGGCTGAAACTGTATAATAAGCAATTGCTTCATTGCTTTTGGGGCCAAAAAGGAATTTTTGGGGGCCCTTTCAAATTTGACCAGCAGGGGGACCTTTTCACCCACTCTACTGAACAAGATGGGATATACTTTTGAGTAGACCTGCTTGGCACATCACTACTGTACTAACAGCATCCTTATTAGTATTGCAACAGTTCTCAGATCATCATCTCTTCCATTTTTGTAAGTATGGGCCATTTTCATTCTGAACTCTGCTTGTGCCTTTTCACATTTCAACAAGAATTCAGGCCTGCAACAAACCAAGATGCCAACTTTGCTCTCATATAAATCCTAGCAACTCCATCAGTGGACCCAGCAACATCAGCCGTACTATATCAGGTTTATATTCCTGCTCATCCCCTAATGTGATTTATGCCATCACATGTCTGCAATACCATTCCACCTTCTACACTGGACAAACAGGCCAGTCCCTTTGACAAAGAATTAATGGACATAAGTCTGACATTAGAAACCATAACATTAAAAAAATAGCTGGGGAACACTTTAACCTTCCAGGACATTCAATTGCTGACCTAAATGTAGCAGTTCTCTTACAAAGACATTTCAAAGGGAGATTAGAAAGAAAGACTGCTGAATTGCAACTGATTACAAAGCTCAAGACAATGCATCCACCTGGACTGAATCGAGACCTAGGTTTCCTGTCTCATTACCAATGCTGATTTCTCCACGACCATTACCCCTCTGCATATCTCACCTAAATCCAATCATGTTTGCTATTGTCATTCACCTGGCATTGTCCTTTGCCTTCTAATATCATTAAGCATCTGAAATCACTCAACTTTCCAATAAAAAGGACAGATGGACTCCCATTCTAGCTGTATCTGAAGAAGTGAGCAGTGATTCACGAAAGCTTGTACCCTGCCACATATTTTGTTAGTCTTTAGGGTGCTACTGGACTCTTGCTCTTCTGCTGCTACAGACAGACATGGCTACCCATCTTGATCTAAGAATTAAACTGTCAGACTTCAACCCTTGCTAACATAACTTATAACAGGCTGAAAAAAAGGGTTCATGTGCTTTGCAAAACAAATGAAAAATCCAGGTTGAGGGTTACATTCAATATTGTTGTTGCTTTTATGGAGCAAACCCAATGAGCCAGATGCATTCATCCACGACAGTAGATGAAGCACTACCAAAAGCAACATTAGGATTCCTCAGCACTACCCAGCAAAAACTGTTTGATTTTACCTAGAGCCCTGGAGGTAATAAAACACAGCATCTGTGTCATCTATAAGACTTGATAAATGAGCTCACCTTTCCAAAAGCTGCTTCCAGTTGCTCTGTTTAATGAGAAATATGCCTCACTACACTTGACTCATTTGCTTCCACTCCCAGTTCTAACATCATGTATGTAAGCCACTTGGGTCTCACTAACTCATGCACTTTGGGATACTGTCCCGGTGCTTACACAGGAGGCAGAAATCCACACAGGAGAGGATGAAATTTCTCACATCCCACAATTCTGAAATTGGGCGGGTGGGGGTGGGAATACAGAATGCAAGCTGCATTTACTAGCTGTATAATTTTATTCTGCTTCATTGTGTGCCATTTACAAGAGTGAAATTAGTGTTCAATAAATGTCACCTGTCCTGTAGTTTTGTTGCATCAAGGGGTTCATTATGTATCCTTCTGATGATCCACTGTGCATTCCTGTGAATTTGTTTCTTTGAATGTATATTTGAGAGGAGGCTTGGGGGTCCTGTCCCCTCCACCAGGTTTGAACCTTTGTCCCTAGCCCAACATCCATAATAGTCTTAGTCTGTGAAGGATGGTGGATACCCTCCTCTTCCTCTTGATATCACCTCTCCTGCACAGTTTAGAGCAGGTAATTGGGAGCATCCTTACTGGCCTTCTCCTCAATTTTGAAGATTGTACAGCAAACCACACATACCTTCCTGCTACTCCCAAACTCTCATAGTCTTGCCAGGATGCCTGCCATGGCAGACAACCTTTCACCCCTGCTGCCCAATCCCTGCCCTTGCTCAGTGAAGCAATGGGAACAAAACAGGGGGATGACACTGCACATGGCATCACATGGCACTCTAGGGGTTTTACCATAGAGTTTTGGAGAACTTCTGGAGTGTTGCATGGCACAGTGATGTCACTTCTGGATACTCCCCCAGAAGTGACATCATGGCATTGTGCAATGCCATTTCTCTCACTCTATATCCCCACATGCTCCCACTTACCCCCATACATTTCTGGCTGCCAACTCTAGCCTCCCTTGAGGGAGAGATTAGGAGCTGCTGCAGCCATCCCTGAAGTTTTCTGCTGACTCTTCTATTGTTGATCCATCCATCCCATGATGGTTAGTTTTTGCACTGGCAACCCTTTAAAGGGTAGTTTCCCTGTGACAGCTGCCCAAATGGGTGCCGGTCTGCCGGTCAGGGATGGGAATCTCCCCTTCCCTAAACAGTGTACATGATACATATTTCAATATGTATTTCATGATATATTCAATGTGCACTGTGTAGAAATATCTGGGATACTCCAGTATTAAATGGGAGAAACCAATGTGTGTGTTATTCCATTCCACAAAAGGGGTGTGCACATGAAAGAATATTGTTTTCATTCTGTATAATCATTTCAGAAGCAGCATGATTAGTGCATTAATTAAATGTTGGGGAGTGTTTTTATCGTATCAGAAAGTCAAGTCGTGTGAAATTTCTGTTTTCATTAATCAGATATCTGCTCATTATTTCCTATGGGGGAAAATGGCATGTCTTCTGGAGTGGCTGTTTTTTCATCAAATGGCACTAAGTTTCAATGGACCTAGTCCTATCTCTCTACTAAATATCCCTGTCCACCAAGTTTCAAGTGAATTGGATAAAAGGGTTGGATTTTACAGCCCTTTGGAGGTACCTCTTCCCATTGTTTCTTAAGGAGGCAAATGGTGGGTTTCCAGAACAGCTATTTTTTAAACTTGATGGTACAATCCCAAAACACAATAAATGAACAACAGTTGAAATAAGAACAGCATAGTAATGATAAAACAAGAGAGGGGGAGTGGTTGAATTTTTGAGTAAGTATAGCTGATGCTGGGAACTATAATTCCCAGAGGATAATACTAAGGTGCCTCCCTGTGGCACTATCAAAACCAAACAATCTTTCCCCAAAAGCTCACCTAGAAAGCTCCTAAATGCAGTACAGAATCCAATGAAGCCAAGAAAAAAAACTATAGCCAAGTGGTGGAATTAAGACCCACTCCTTTCAAACAAAAGGACTGAGCAAATTTGATGTCTCAGTCTACATCTGAGTTTATCGAGAGTGATAACATTAAAAACAAATGGAGCCGCTCTCATGTTACTCTGGCTTTTACTTTTACTTTAAGCATGTTTTCTGTTATTTAGGGATCCCCAGTTGAGCAGTTTGATAGCACATCCTAAACAGAGTTGAAATCAATGGGTTTGGAAGGATGTAACTTTGCTTAGGATGCCACTGTGATTCTGCTGTAAGGTCATCGGAAAATGCATTGCTTCAGATGGAATTGGTGCTTAAGGAAAGTATTTAAACTGGTGCATGCCCTGTTATGGCTCCTAGTATTCAGAGGTACACTCTTTCTGAAGTTGGAATCAATTTAAACTTCACGACTAATAGGCCTTGATGGATTTCTTAACATTGTCTTCTCTTCTCCACCCCCTCTGTCAAATCTGACCTTGAAACCATGGTAGAGTCTTGTAGCTTTTCTCTATTATACTTCAGCCAGGCAGGAGCAGTGACCGTCAGCTTCCCTTGGCTGTTATTGAATAGCCTGGTCCTGCAAAGCGCCCTTTATCCACACCAGACAAGCAGTTCCCGCTACATGGACCCTCTTTTTGACTACTGGAACAGCGATCATGACCAATCCTCAGACACTTCATATGGATATGGTCAAGAACTGGGTCCCCTCCATACCTCTATTTCTTGGGATCATGCTATACTGTCAACATAGATGCAAGAAGCTCTTTCTTTTCTTCTCTTCTGCCGTCCAGGGAGAGAAGGTAAGCATTGGTTTTGGTGTCAGTTGCAAGACTTTGCCTCTTGATGGATGGTTCCTCTTCTCCCTCTCCAGTGGTGACACTGCAGTGCTTGTGGGGAAAGGGTAGTGGCCACCTCCTCTGGCATTGTGTACTTCTCATAGAGAGTAAGGAGCTGGGAGTAGTGGCCAGATTTCTCAGTTCAAGAAGACTTTAAGCACCTTTTACGCTAATCAGTTAAGAAACAAATGGGATGTAAAACAAGTGAAATATGAGGACATCAGATGACAAGGGAAGGAGGGAGTTCAGCCTTTATAAGGCATACCTCAGAGCAGGAGATCTGCTTTTCTCTTCTCGTTGCATCATCTGCCACAAACCCAAAGGCATCTCTGAAGATCTGCTAAATGTCTGCCAATCAAGATTCCACTGCAGTCTTCCATTCCCTCCTATTTCTCTAATTTCTTACTCTCACAAGCAATTTATGAGAAGGATTGCTTGTCAAAATGCCTACATTTATACAGTACTCCCCACTTCTTATTCCGACCACAATGCAATTTTAATAATAACAACCTAGTTACTCCACTTTTCCACAGAGGACATTGGCTACTTTTTTCCCCCCGTTAAAAGAAAGCCCACTGAGTACCTGCATGAGCCCTCATTTATCTTGGCAGGTCTGCATTTTTGAAATATTAATAATCTTAATGCAAAAAATACAGCTCTCCTAAAGCTGGACTTCTGTTCAGCCACACATTTGGCAGCAGGAGACCTACACATTCAGGTATCACGATGCAGGAGCTATTGGAAGCCCCAAGGTGTGTGTATGGGGGTGGGGAAGCCATTATAAAGTCCCAATTAATCTCAACAATCTCGAGTATTGATTTTTCCTTTGCTTTTTATCAATTTGAACTCCTTGTTCAAGAATAACTCATTGTGGGTAATAGACTGAAATAACGAAGTCCTACAAGGTTATAATTGACATTATTTCCTAAAACATGTCCATCAGAAGTTATTGGCCTAATAATGACTTCCGAGATACCATACAGATAATCTGACAATGCTCAGCAGAGTCCATAAGAGGGCAGCAGAAGGAGTTGAATTTCAGGGATCTGCTTTCACCAGCCTGAGTGCTAGGAAAGCATGGCAGTTCAGGAAATGAGCCACAAAGCTCAGCAAAGCCACATGCGTCTCAACTCACTTTCAAGGACCACTAGAGGAGCTTAAGGTAAGATGGCATTGTGTCAAGGGGCACCAAGCATGTAAAATTGGCAAATAAACATGAATTGTCAAAAAAATAATAATCAGGTCACAAATCCCTTTGCTACTGTGCAACATCTGAAGATTGCTTTTCCCCTTCCAGTCTCACATGCCTTTATGAAACTTGGGTGTAGCAAGAGATGTGAACTGAAGGGCAACAGTGTGAGTTGAATGGCACAGCCAAAGGGCTCTTGGTTCTTTGGCTCTTAGCCCTGTGGCTCACAGCCTGTGATGTCAATAAGGGTAAAGGTAAAGGTTTCCCTTGCTTGAAAGCTAGTCGAATCTGACTCTAGGGGGCAGTGCTCATCTCCATTTCCAAGCTGAAGAGCCAGCGCTTTCCAAAGACATTTCTGTGGTCATGTGGCTGGCATGACTAAACACTGAGGTGCATGGAATGCTGTTACCTTCCCACTGAAGCAGCACCTATTTGTCTATTTGCAGTTTCTTGCTTTAGAACTGCTAGGTTGGCAGGAGCTGGGGCCAGAGAGGGAGCTCACTCCATCACGCAGCACTAGGTTCTTGAACTGCCAAACCACAGACCTTCCAGTCTGCAGCTCAGCATCTTAACCTCTGAGCCACCATGGCCCCTCGTGACATCAATAAAGACATCCAATTACCTTTTGGACCACCCTGGGGTGTACTTGTTTTTGTTTGTTTAATGTGCACTGGTTTATATATTTTTCTTGTAAGCTGCTTTGGATACTTTTTGGATAAAAGGGGGCTATAAATACTTGAATAAATAGCACAAGCAAAGAAAGCAAGGAAAGAGTAGTCCTATACAAGCAAAAGAAGAGTAGTCCTGTAACAGCTAAAATATATATATGCTATGATAGATATTCAAGTTGCTTGGAGAAAACAAACTCTTACTGATCAATATGCCAGCCCTCTCTGCCTAGGGTTCAGTTTGTAGAGACTCCAGAGAACTCAAATGGTTCAGGCCTTGGCAGCCCAGTTAGTCCAGCAGCCAGGAACAATCCAGGAGCCTTCTGGTCTCTGGTTGGTGGTGAACTAAGGGCTACACACTGCATGAAGAATGAGACAATGTGGCTCTTGCATGCTTCAGCAGTGCTCTGCAACTTCTGCCTAGCCAACACTTTGATTCTTTCCTAACTATGACTTGATTATAAACTCCATGCATCTTTGAGCATCAGTCCACCTGGCCTTCAGCTTAGGGTAGATGGGTAGCCATGTTTGTCTGTCTCTCTGCTGCCCAGTTCTGTCCTTAGTTCTGTTTGACTTGGAATGTATTTCTTCTTTGTACTACCTGCTTTGTCTTGACCATAGGCTGGCATGAGAGGGTGGTGTGGTCAGGCATCTGTGGAGACTGAAACCTCTGAAAATGGTGGATCAACATAGTGACTGGCAGTGATGGAGAAAGCACAGCACTAGATAGCTATACTCTCTGCTGCCTTTTTCAAACCAACATGATGTTGCAAATGTATAGAAAGTATCTTGGCATTTTTTCTTTGAGAAAAAGCGGATATATTTTGAGCTGGACACCCTTTTATTGAGAGCTAGAATTGTGTTCCAGTCCTTCCTTCCTTCCTTCCTTCCTTCCTTCCTTCCTTCCTTCCTTCCTTCCTTCCTTCCTTCCTTCCTTCCTTCCTTCCTTCCCTTCCTTCCTTCCTTCCTTCCTTCCTTCCTTCCTTCCTTCCCAGAGTGACTCCAGCTTATCAGGGATCACATAGTAAATATGATGAACTCACAATGCTAAATAGTCAATCAGATTTGAATGCATGCTGACACTACTGAAAGCAACCGAAGCTTATTTCAAGTGAAAGCTAACCTTCCTGGAATGGTGATTTGTATGAAATTAGCCAATCAGGAGGAAACCAAAGGTGAATGAAAGCAATGTCTCCTAAATAAGTGAACACTTCCATCACCACCACCCCAGTGAACCATGACAGTTTGCAAAGAGAGGATATCTTTAGAAACTGAAAAAGTTATTTGCAAACATTCCTACTTCTCAGTTCAGGCCTACTGATGACATATTCCACAGCAACTTCAGATGTGCATGACAATTACCTCCCAACTGCTTCCAAAGCACACAAAGATGATTGTTCATAGTACCAACCTGTGCAGAATTAAGCTTTTGGAGCATCACTAACAAAGACAGATTTATTGACATTTATCAGATACAGCCAGAGCTCTTTTTGTAGCAGGGTCTCCTTTGCATATTAGGTGACACACCCCTGATGTAACCAATCCTCCAAGAGCTTAGAGTAGCCCCTGTAAGAAGAGCTCTGCAAGGGGTGTGTGTCCGATATTAAATGAACCAAATAAATGCCCCCCAAATACCTTATCAGTATTTTGGAAGTATTACAAGCCAAATACAGATCAGAGATTTGTATCCAGATACTGATATAGCTGAGCCCGAAAAAGCTGATTTTTTTTGGCCTTTATTCGGGTCAGCTATACTACGAGCCACCCCTAGCTGAGGTGCGGCAGAGCTCTCAGCTCCATGCTGGAAGTTGCAAGAGAGGATCAGCTGGGGCAACACAGAGCTGACAGCTCTTTGCCACTCAGCAGAGAATTTTGCAAGACATGGAGGGTGGGGGGAATTTAAAGCCTTTTTCTCCTCCATGCCTTTTGCAAACAGTGAGTTCCATACAATGAGTTCACCTGAAAGGCTTCAAGATGAGCTCACTGCTTTGTTTGTCTTATTTCTATCCTGCCCTCCCTGCAGAGGCAGGTTCAGGGCAGCTTACAAATTTTGGACTCACTGTGCAGCTTGGAGAAGCCTTTAAAGGGGCAGCATCCCTTCACATGCTTCTTTCCTCTTTTGGAAACAATGGAGGATGGGGGCACCTCCTTCTGGGGCTCATAGAATTTGAACCCTGGTCCAATCTTTTTGAAACTTGGAGGGGGGGTTGAAGAGAGGCACCAGCAGCTTTGCTGAAAATTTGGTGCCTCTATCTCAAAAAGCAGCCCTCCCACAGAGCCCCAGATATCCCCAGATTGAATCTCCATTATAGCCTATGAGGAATGGTTCCCATAGGGTATAATGGAGATGATCAGAGAATCAGCTGAGGTGGCACAGAGCTCAGCTGACAGCTCTTTGCAGCTCAGCCATTTTTACCATAGTTTTGCCTAAATACTAGAGGATCGCCCTGAAATCAAAATGTATACTGGGCCTCCTGGTCAGCCCTCCCCACCCCACATCAGTTGCTAGGAGGGACCTGGCGACCCTAATGGGTGTCCTTGGGGAATGCTACACCCCCCCCCAGGTTTGTTTAATTTGGATGAAAAACCATGAAAGTACACACTGGAGAAAGGGTGTGTGTGTCCATTGAAACCAATGGGAAATAATAACAAAATAGAAGTTTGTAAAATGAAACAATAACAAAATAAACAATAATTAAAAATGATATAAAACAACCCAATAATGAAACAGCTCCTTTTGGAATTAAAAGCAAAAATGAAAGAGATCAAACAAATTCCCAGGCACAAGTCAATTATAGGCCACGGTAGATGTGGAAAATAGCCTTCTGTGTTGATGTAGAATGGTGATGTCATTATGGCATGCCAGTGCAGGCAGTTTCTGTGCACCTGTGGTATAGCCAGTGGTATTAGGAAAGCCTTCTGGACTTGTTTAATGCATGCTCCCAATGGCATTTCTTTTTTATATTCCGTTCTCTATTTTTTTATTATTTATGCATTTATTTATGTTATTTCTCCTTTCTCACTGAGACCCTAGGAGGATTAAATAGTGCTGTACATTTGCTTTATTGTGTATGCATGTTGTTCAGTTTTTATGTGCAATCTCTGCTTTGTTTTGGTGCGCAATAGAATGTGTAGCATGCTGAGTTATGGATGGCCAAATAATTTTGAAAGTGCATTTTTACAGCCCTGACCTGGATAGCCCAGGCTAGTCCAATCTCATCAGATCTTGGAAACTAAGCAGGGCCGACTCTGGCCAATATCTTTGGATGGGAGACTTCCAAGGAATACCAGAGTGACAAGGCAGCAAATAATGGCAAACCACCTCTCAACGTCTTTTGCCTTGAAAACCCAAAAGGGTCATCATAAGTCAGCTGTAATTTGATGGCACTTTCCACCACCACAACTTAACAGGGAAAATCAAGTGTGATGAAATTTAAAATGGCATGAAGAGAAAGAATAATGGGAGAAATGAAACGAAACTTGAGAATTTCTGGGTGAAAGACTCTGGGTCTTCTCCCATCAAACTGTTGAATTGTAGTAAGTTCTCTCAGTTTGATTTTGCTGGAGGACAAACAATAAATTGAATGGTGATTTGTAGAATATTGGATGTGTGTTGACGGAACTCCGTGACCTTTGTTAATTACTCTCCATTTGCACAAAAAGACTCAGGCAAATCTCTGGTGGGCTGGTCTCAACCTCATGAATACGCTGAAGAAGAACAAGGGAAGAACATCCAATAAACACCATTTTAATTCAATCAACCAATCTTTATTAAAAACGGTCATAGACCAACACAAGTCACAATTTGCATAATTTACAGTAAGCACAAGTATAATACAGTAAGCAAACAATAATTAAATGAGTGAATAGATGCAAAATTATTAAAATATTAGAATTCTTCGGTACTTAAAACTTTCCACTGAATTTTACAAGCAGCTGTGCAAAATTTCACACTGGGAGCTGTAACCTGTGGGTTTTCGCCTATAAGTAGCACTCTGGCTTATGCCAAATCCGAACAAGCAGGATATCTGCTAAGCAAAGTAGAAAAATGAGAAGAGTCAGTGCCACACTGAAAGCTTCTTAGGGAATTGGGAAATTAACTTGGACAGCTCTAGTCCCAGTCCAGTAACTGCAACAGGCAAGAAAAGAAAAGAAACAAAAGTGTGCACACAATAGCTAATGCCCTCAAAATCTCAAAATGCATACTTTCTGGTGCCGAAATCTTTATGTGTCTTGGCCTTTAACATCTCTTCTATAAAGTACCATTGCCCAAGGGAAGGGACTGTTTGGTGTGCATGAATGGCATTTAATCACTTTCCCCCTTTCCATTCCAGAAATGTACATGGATTTAATGAATAAAATCTCATTTTCAGCTTCCAATCTATTTTGCAGAATATTGAACAGAGCATTTGGAATTTATTACATTGGTTTAAAACAGTGTTCTACAAGCCCACTCCCCATTTCCATATTCACAGGAATTGAGCCTGCCAATTTCAAATTAGCTACAAATTCAGAGCATTTGCGTCGGGTGAAGCAGGTGGTCAGGTCTATAATTAATCCATATACTTTTCTACTGCTGGACATGGGCCAGTGATTTTGAGTGAAACTTATAAGTGAGCCACACTGGAAACTGTCAAGCAGCAAAAATAATTAAACCAGATGGATTTAGAGCCCAATTCCACAGAGTTTTCATGTCATCTGACCAATGGTGGAAACAGGCAAGACTCAGTTCGTACTGAATGCCAACAAAACAATGAGTGCTGGCAAAACAGCTCATTTGTAATTCCCACTGGGAGCAGGGATGAGCTTCTTCTCATTGTTGTTTGGCACAGACTAGTTCACTCCTTGAGATGGATCCAGCCAGCTTTTTCATTCAGCCTCAACTAGGGATGGGCACGAACCAGCTCACAAACTGAAGTTGGTCACAAATTTTGGGTGATTCATGGTCTGCAAAGCAAAGATTGTGGCAGGGTGACTGGCATGAACATTCCATACAATTTTCAAGCTGTTTGTGGTGGTTCTTGAATGCATACATTTCCAGACTGACTGCCTCCACTCAATTAAAATGTTAACAAAACTTCAGAGCAACAGGGGGCAGAATTTTCCAGCCTTGGAAATACCAATAGGGGTCCTCCAAAGCTTAGCAGGCACTGTTGGCTGCCAATAACAGAGTACTCATTCTCCTTTATTGGATCAGAATGCTACATATGCCCTCAGCTCACCTCAGCTCTGCAGCCTCTCCTCTGTTGGCAGTTAGACAGAGAGGGATGGAACTTGTTAAAAGCAGAGCAGATTCATTTATTCCTGATTGTGAATGTGAATACCTCCCCCTTTGGGTGTTTGGTAGAGTTAGGGCTCTGAGTCACCCAGTGTCTCTGCTCATGCTGAGTACCTGGCTGAGGACCCACATTTCACACCCTTCTGATTGTGAACTCCTCTCCCTTGCTGGAGTTTGGGTGTTAAGTGGACTCAGGAGTCAGAGACACGAACCTCACAAATCAAACCTGTTTGTCATCTAAAAGTTTGTGATGGTTCTTGGTTTGTGAACCAGGCATACCATGAACCACAAACTGAACTTCATTTTTTCCAGTTCATGCCCATCCCTAGTCTCAACCTATGCCTCTACAAAATGGGCTTTGATCCCCCTAGCATTCTGCTGGTACAAGAGGGGGAAAGAATTCATTGATTCATAGCCCCATACCACATGGCTTTTCATTCAAGCAGGTTACATGATATCTGACATAGCATTTTTGGAGTGTCAAAATGATCCCCTTCTCTGCCTTACACCCACCAAAAAACTGGTAGGGTCCAGCCCATGATCTTCTCATGTGACTGGGGATTTGTAGATACAAATCTAATGAGTCTGTTAGTCCAAAGTCCTCAGCACCTATTTCCCCTGCAGGATGTTTTAAGTGGTCTCTAGAAATATAATTTTCATGCTTACCAACTTTTGAAAATGTACAAAATGACAGCTTGCAATGTAAAATTTGAATTACAGAAAATGGCTGGGGAGGGAAGTGGTAGTGGGAAAAGACAAGAGAAGACTATATATCATTCCAGTCACACTTGCTTAGGCTTATTTTCAGAAGGTGAGTGCAGTTGTACAGAAGGTATTACTTTCCATCTGCTCTTAAAGACTCCAGTTGTCCCTTTCTTAGTCTGGAGGCTTTGTATCAGCCCCCCCCCCCAAAGATACAATACTTCCATTTTTATGTTACCTTTTACGCTACCTAAGTTACCTTTTAGGGTCAGGTGTAATTGGAAAAACTGACAGCTACCTAGATTTGAGCAATTCCATCCTGGCTCCAAATCTTGCAGTGCTTTCACTGGTTTTGCTGCATGTTAACTATGCCAAGAGGTGCCAGGCTTCATACAGACACATATACCCAACATGCTGCACAGTTGTTTGCACAGCACCAAGGGCATTTCCTCTCCTTAACTTACCTACCAGGGTCCAGGGGTTCTGGGGTGAGTCAAATTGGATGGAGCCCTTTAGGGCTCAATTTTTAGCCAGCAGGCTGGGCTAGCCTCTGATAATGAGGAGAGAAGGGGGTCCGTTTGAATCCAGTTCCTTCTCCCCCTGCTGGCTCTCCCTGGCTCCAGCCCAGGTGCTCTCCCCAGCACCTCTGGGCTTCTTCCTTGAACTTCGTCTCCAGCCTGCCTCCCGTCTTCTGTTTAAATCTCCCCCTTCTGGGTGGGACCTCATCAGACTTGCAGATCCTTCCCTCCCCAGGTTTAGACTCGTGAGACTGACAGCCCCGAGACCAGTGGAGTACTGCCTGTTGCCCTGCCTCAGTGATGGTGGGGCCAGAGCCGGCCCCAGCTTATTTTGAACCCTAGGCGAGGATCCCTTCTGGTGCCCCCCCCCGGCTTCCCCCAATTTTCAAAAATAAATGCATTCTAGGAAGAATGACAAAAACACAAATTTTGAAATTGCTAATTTCTTTGTGAGAAAAAAGACAGAAAAGCACATCATTGACTACCAGGTCACTCAGGCAATGCAGCCAATGGATAGGGAGACCCTCTGAATGACAGATCATTCAGCCAACTGATTTCATACCCTTTTGGGATCACATATGAACCCCAAAGTGTAGGAGGATTAAATTGTTTCCTGATTATTCACATTTTTCTGGGTTTGCTCTCTTTTTAACTTGACTGCCCCGTTATTCTTTATTTTCACCTTCAAACAGGCATCTTCATTATGATTCCCCCTTGCACCACTTAAAGGGGTACAATACAGTGGTCTATTATTTGGTAATGTTTCACATCCCCTCCCATCGAGTTCTTTTTTTAAGTTGAAGGTTTCATTAAGATGGCATTGAGCTCAGTTAAACCACAATTAAAATGAATGGGGAAAGTGAAATACTGCACCTCCCAGATATTGGTCAGCTCTCGCAATTTAAGCAGGGTCCAAAGTGATTAGTACTTGGTTGGGAGACCACCAAGGAAGTCCAGGGTTGCTAAGCAGAGCAGGCAATGACAAACTACCTCTGATTGACTCTTGCTTTGAAAACACTATGGAGTTATCTTCCTTCTGGGCGCACTTGGGACTCGGGGAAAAAGGCAGCAGCGGCAGCAGCAGGCAGTGGCGGTGGTCACCCCGGTCAGGAAGATGCAGCCGGGCTTCTTGGCGGGGGGGGATTTTGGCGGGGGCGGGTGCACTTCAGGCCGGAAGCTCCAAGTCCCGGGCCCCAACTGGTGTCCCATCCCCTCCTCCTCCATGTGCAAAGTGCCCCCATTTTTTATTTTCTTTTTTTTTGTGTGCTGCGTGCGCACACACCTTCCCAGCCAGACATGCAGGAACCTGGGGTGAAAGAGGCGTTGCCCTTTTAAGAACCTGGCAGCGAGCAGCAGCGTTCAGTCAGGGTGGTCAAAGTCAGGGCGGCAGCGCACGCCTTCCCAGCCAAGCACGTTGCCCTTTTAAGAAGCAGGGGTGGGGCTCAGGTAGGCAGGCAGAGCCATTGGCAACCCAATTAGATTAGCTGTCCTGGGGGGGGGAACCTGGAGTGAAAGAGGTGGTGCGGCGGCTTGTCCTCCACATGCAGCAGTGCCGGCTTTCCTGAAGGCTCCGCAGCTGCGGGGCCTCCAGGAAAGCCAGGGAAGGGGCTCTAGACCCCACCCCTTCCCTCACAGCGCCAGCTCTTCACCGGGAGGGATCTCCCCTCCCGGGCTGCCCCCAGCCAGGCATCTCTCCACCCCTGCCCCCCTCCAGTCACCTCCTGCATGGGGTCGCCCATGGTGGCTGCAACTGGACTGCCCGGCAGAAGCACCTCCATGGTGGCCCCGACGGGTGGGTGGGGAAGGGAGCTTGGCCCACCCAGCCTCATGCCTCCTCCTCCGCCACCTGCTGGGCTCCTCCGAGAGAGTCCTGGGCCCGCTCCCCCAGGGAGGAGGGGGAGGGCAGTAAAGCTCCAACGCCACCCCTGCCTCCTCTCCCCCCCAGGGCACCCAGGCAAGGCAGGGAAGAGGCGGGGTTTTACCAACCCGTCTCTTCCCTCTTTTGTTCTCTGAGCCCAAGGGGGAGGGGAGGGCGGGAAAGCTCTGCCGCCTCCTCCTGCGCCGCTGCCCCCCGCCTCTTCGCCCCACCAGGGCGCTCTTCACTGTCGGTGGCCATGGTGGGGAGGTGGCAGGGGGCTTTTCGGGGGGGCGTTTGGCGCCCCTGCAGGTCCGGCGCCCTAGGCGAGCGCCTAGCTCACCTAGTGGGCGAGCCGGCCATGGGTGGGGCTCGTGTGGGGGTCGGTTCACTGCCCCACACCACCTCCTTGCAGGTGCATCAGGGGATACTGGCATGGCTTCAGCATGTTTCCTCCCACTCGCTGCTGACCTTCCTCTTTTCTGAGCTCTGTAGTGAGCCCAGGAAGTTCTGGTTCATTAGGTCTGGGGACATCTCAGATGTGGAGTGCACTGTTGCTGTTGATGGTCTCCCCGGCAAGCAAATTGTCTCCCCCATTTCCCCTACTGCTTTCCTCGCTCCTATTTCCTCATTGGCTGCCTGGTCCCCCCCTCCCCCGAAGGTAAGTGCAGAGGAGATGGCATTGCCCCTGGACACCACCTTATCACAGAAATGAATTGGTTTAGAAGAAGAAGAAGAGAAGAGATTGGATTTATACCCCTGCCCTTTACTTGGAGTCTCAGAGCAGCTTACAAACTCCTTTCCCTTCCCCTCCCCCTCCCCACAACAGACACCCTGTGAGGTAGGTGGGGCAGAGAGAGCTCTTTTCAGGACTGCTCTTGAGAGAACAGCTCTGACAGAACTATGGCTTGCCCAAGATCATCCAGCAGCTGCAAGTGGAGGAGTGGGGAATCAAACCCAGTTCTCCCAGATTAGAGTCTGCACACTTAACCACTACACTAAAGTGGCCCTTCATCCTCCTGATGCCTCAGCATGTGTTCCAGTTGTCTCCACTTCTGCTGAACAAGCTGTTCTATTTGTGTCATCTGTAGTTGTGGCCTAACCAGTCAAAACACTAGGCTTATGTATTTCAACCCTAAAGACCCATACCAGTGCCAGTCATAACAGATACAATAAATAAATAAATAAATAAATAAATAAATAAATAAATAAATAAATAAATAATCGAGTACTTCCATGTGACCTCAAAGACTTGGGTGCATAGGCTAGCAATACATAGTAAATGCCTCTGCCATTCCAACCAACTCCACTAATAGCCTCTCATGCTTCTTCTGGGAGACTAGGGGCTGGCTCAATAACACCATTAACCTGCCTGCTATCAGGAACCTCCAACTTTCCATTTCTCTCTCTCTTTCTAAATCACTTACAAAAACAACAGCCAGCATTTATGTAAAAATGCTCATTTTAGAAAAAAAAATTACTCTAAGTGATTTTAAGGAGATGGTGTGCAGTAATGAAAGCTGAAATTACTAGCTGCCTTCCCTGAACTTCTGAGATTTACCAAGTGTCAATGAAAATTTACAAAATCTGCATCTAGACATCACAAAAACTTATCAAACTCTGGTTCTTTGTGCTCCAAAAACTTGCAATTCACAGTTACAATTTTTTTTGCTGTTTCAAAGGACTTGAAGACTTTTACTTTGTTTGACATACCACATGACTTCATGCTAGAAACTTCCCTGCCACCTACAGCGGTATGCATCAAATGGTCTATCTTCAGACAGAGACTGTTTTCCAGATTGGCTTTCCTGCCATGGAGACCCTGAACATGTACCATAAAACTCCAGTGCACTCCAAGAGAATTGACTGCATGAAAGCATGAAGCTGCCTTATACTGGATCAGCCCCTGGATCCATCTAAGCGGTATTTTCTACTCAGACTAGCAGCAGCTCTCCAGAACCTTAGGCAGGGGCACAAGCAAGGAGCCAACCCCTCAGTGTTGTTTGGCAGCCCACAAGGGACTCAGCCCTGCTCATCAGGACTCCCTCCTCTCCTACAGTGAACTACCATTACTGCTCATGGTTTGGCTATTGCCTAAGGCCAACCATACTGAGGTGGGTGGATCTGCTTGACCTGCAGGTGGTCCTGGCGGTCAAGCACCTGCTGTAAGTTTAATGATATCCCTATACATAACTGACATATGTTGACATACAACCAGTGATAAAGATATAGAATTCACTGCCAGAGGATGTAGTGATGGCCACAAGCATAGGCAGCTTTAAAGGGGGATTAGACAGATTCATGGAGCATATGCCTATCAGTGCCCATGGTGACTACAGGGAACCTCCACATTCAGAGGCAGTCAACCTTTGAATACCAGTGTCAGGAGGCAACATCAGGGGAAGGCCTCTGACTCTATGCTCTGTTGTTGGACATGCAGAGGAACTGGTTGGCCACTGTGAGAGACAGGATGCTGGACAAGGTCTGATCCAGTGGGGCTCTTCTTATGTTCTTATGTATATACCAATAAACTGAAATTAGAGATAAAACCCATGCATGTGTATACGTATCTACAAAACCAACAGTGAAAACTGGAGAAGCAAAACTGATAACAAAACTATGAACACATATTTTAAAAATGAATGATCTAGGAGAACATTTGCTCATCTTTAGCTTCAGAAGTGTTCTGCTTTGCCTTTGTATAATATTGAACTCATTGATCTAATCACACTGATATTTGCATTAGTTAGTCCAATTTTAAATGGAGAAATCCAAGTCAGAGTTGAGCTGCGTGCAAATATTCCCTGCGGTGCAAATGTGAGTATTCATTCATCAAACATTTTTTTAAAAAAACCACTAAAATGCAAATTGGAGAAGCCCTGTTCCTTTTGGCTTCAGAATGAAGCAACAGTCATTAAGTCCTTCTCTGAAAAACCTATGAAGTCTTTCTTGTTAGCATGAACATAAGAATGGAGATAATTAACAAGAGAGAGAACCACACATGGATTCATTTCAAATTTAGATTCTTCCTTTTTCATCTATTATTCTTCTGGGATGTTTGCTGTTGTAGCTAATTTAGGTCTTTAGTAGAACATTGTCATTGTTTTCCCACTTCCCCAGGTAGTTCAATCAGAAGGCATAAAAGCAAAGATGATGAATTAATGATGGATGAAAATTCATTATTGATTACCAGGGTGATATGAAATGCTATTGTTAAAATGCCATGCACCATCAATCGAAGGGTAATGAGGTACGTATCGACAGACCACCCAACACTGATTGGAAGGCTGCTGATGAATGACAAAGCATCGAAGCATAATTGCGTATTGCATCTTCCACCAGTAGATCACATCATGCTGAGCAACATACAAAATGTTGTTCTGAAAGACTGAGTTTTCTTGCTTGCTTGCCCATACTTCCACCTTGCCATTTATGGATGGCAATTTCTTTTTGCTTCCCTACCAGTCCTGCTTCCATTGGATGTGCATTGGATGTGCATTGGGTTGCTAAACAACACAGAGAACAGACAACTGTTTTCCCCCCTCATAAACTGAAGTTGTGGAGATTTTTAAAAGACTCCTTATTTTTTTTTTCATTTTCAGATATTTCTGCAAACTTGTGAATTTCCCCCTTCTCTAAACATAGAATCATAGAATTACAAAATCACAGAGTTGTCAAACACAGCGAGGCACATATTGGCTATAAAAATACATTACAATCATACAGATACAAGATATAAAATCAATAGGGACCAGAAAAAAAGTTGTTCCAAAGTTAAACCACTAGGCACAGAATAAAAGCACAAATGAGGCCTCCAACAGTGCAATCACATGCCCAGTGGTGTTTCTCTGGTATAAATTTCTGGCCCAGAAATTGCCTTCTTATGATTGTGCAGCCAAAATGTCCTCAATAGAATTGTCCTTAAGCAAAGAGCAGACCCACACCATTCTTTTTTAACTTCACAACAACCCTGTCAGGTAAGATAGGATGAGAATGTATAATCAGCCAAAGGTCATTCAGTGGCCGAGTTCAAACTGGCAGTTTGAAGTGGGAGCGAGTCGAGGTAAAAATGCCCCAGAACAAACTAGGTTTTCCCAGTCACACTGCGCCGACTGATGTGGGAGAATACTGGGAAGAGGCGCGAGGGAGTGTTCAGACTGCTGGCCTGAAGATGCGGCTGTAAACAGCTTTTTCCTGGTAATTCGGAGGTGGAATGAAGCAGGATAAACACGCTCTCCGGGATTTCCTACCATTTTCACCAGGTATCTTTTAAATGTGGGAGTGAAGTGATACATGACAGGTTGACTACGGGTGGGGAATGCCAGACAGATGTGCCTGTGTGAATGCCCCCTTTAATCCGATTGTGAAACATTGCTGAAACATGCCTGTCTCAGGGCATATTGCCAGTCTGAACTCAGCCAGTGAGCTTCCATGGCAGAGTGGAGATTCAAACCTGGGTCTCCCAGATCCTAGTCTGAAACTCTAACCACTACACCACACTGGCTTTTGTGGGATGGCTGCTGTAGAACAGTTGCAAGCAACTAGTCCTGAGTGAGTAATGCAAGTAGCCTAGCCCCAATTGCTGCCAGGCCTCACCCTGAGGACTCCTCTCTCAAAGGCCAAAACAAACCTAGAAAGGGCCTCATCCCTCTCCCTGACTTTTACTGACAGAAACCAATGTCTGAAGGATGGCAATACTGTTGTGGTTGCCTAGCATGGGCCATTGAGGGCTTTTGTTTCTTAAAGCTACAGAGGTTGCTTCTATTATTTGAGGGGGTTAACCGCAAATACGTTTTTTTTTTTTTTTTTAGATTTCAGATTTTTCTGCAGACCTGGGGCTATTTTGTGCCTGTAGAAAAATCTAACTTGTATGTTCATGGATCCAATACCCAGATTTGGCTATGTTGAGAAATAGACATATTGATATTACAAAATGATACACAAAGATGAATATTTGGCAGAGGGCAGCAACAGGATGTGTGGGTACAGACAACTCAGAAGCTACTGTGAAAATGAAGCAAGAAAGATCTTAGCGGGGATAAAAGGAAATGTTTTGGCACTATACTCTTGGAACACTGCCCAAGAAAATGTATGTTAGGAATTCTTTCAGATTATACATTCCTGCTGTTTTGACTCAAAAATCCATATTTTAGTTTCACTTTTCCCTGTATGAATCAAATCCTTGATTCTTTGTGTTCACACTATTTTCTGTTTACACACACTTGATTTTTCCTGCAAAATGAATTATTTTTTCAACATTATTTGCACATCAATAAATTTGTATTACATATATTATAATATATGCAACAATGGGAGGGCTTCTAGTGTCCCGGCCCCACTGGTGGACCTCCTGATGGCACCTGGTGTTTTTGGCCACCGTGTGACAGAGTGTTGGACTGGATGGGCCATTGGCCTGATCCAACATTGGCTTCTCATGTTCTTAAAACCATGCAATGTGTGTACACGGTATAAGCAATTCACTTAAATAATGCCAAGAGAAACAAAACTGTTGACAGTTTTTTAAAAGAATACTCAAATGGAGGAGGAGGAGAGTAGATTTTTACCCCCCTTCACTCAGAGTCTCAGAGCAGCTTACAATCTCCTTTCCCTTCCCTTCCCTGCAACAGACACCCTGTGAGGTAGGTGGAGCTGGGAGAGCTCTTTCAAGAACTGCTCTTGAGAGAAAAGCTCTGAAAGAACTTGTGACTCACCCAAGGTCACATCAGCAGCTGCAGCTACAGCTGCAGGTGGAGGAGTGGGGAATCAAATCCAGCTCTCCCAGATTAGAGTCTGTGCTCTTAACCACTACACCAAACTGGCTCTGAGTTGACTCATGTTCTACTTGGCATTCACAAGCAGGGAGTCTGTAAAGTACTGAGTTTGCCGCATGGAGGACTCGGACAATGACATGTGGTGTGACGCGTTTATTGGTACTTCACAACAAGACTGCAAAACAGCCTTGCAAGGCCAACTATATACACCCACGCCCGGCACACCTCCAGTCCCATTGGGGGGTTCGAATTTCCCGCCAAAGTCGCTATTGGTGAATGCTGGGGGGACTAGGATCCTAAGTTCTATTGTTCAGAGGAGCGAAGCTCCACACTGTAGCCATGGACCCTTAGTGGTGGCCCGTGTACATAACACCCCTCCTCACCCATGTGATATAGTCCTGTAAATATGGGGGGGGGCGGTGCTCCATGAGGGAATGCCAGGGGGCTGGCACTGGGTCACTGGTGACGGCCTCAGGTTTACTGGCATTGACCTGTGGTTGGGGCATCTGCGGAGGCGGCTGAGGTGACTCTGGCTCTGTTGGCATTGGTGGGGGTTCACTTGGGGGGGCTTCTCCTTCGCTCGGGGTTTCGGGCTGTGCTCTTGGCTCTGGGATGTATGCAGCTGGGTGGGCTGGGGTGGGAATGCCCTTGATGGTTGAGCAGCATCAAGCAGCACCAAGCAGCAGCATCACCCTAGCTACTGGAGTGACATGTGAGAGGAGGGAGAGGAAGGAGATGAGGCTCAGCACTTCTCGGCATCGTTTTATGCGCAAGTGAGGAAATACAAGGCCAGTGACAGTGCTGGCTAAGTTTGGAACCATGATGGGTTTGCCCCAAATGCTGGTAGCTGTGGTGTACTGCTTGCTCATTACAACCAGTGTTCCCTCTAAGCTGAGTTAGTGTGAGCTAGCTCACAGTTTTTTAGCCTCTGGCTCACACATTTTTGTCTTTGCTCAGGAAGGATGGCTCCAGAGCAAACTTATTTATGCAGTAGCCAAATCACCTGCTCACAACTTTAATGTCAGTAGCTCACAAAGTAGAATCTTTGCTCACAGGACCCCATAGGTTAGAAGGAGCATTGATTACAACTTGTGCTATCCTGGGCATGTTTTCTTTTTTTTCTTTTTTGGAGGGTTTTTTTTTTTTTTGTATTTTTCATATGTGCAAATATATGTGTGTATGTATGTTTGTGTACACCTGAAAGGCATGGCAACCTCGGGTGACTGACCCCGAGTGGGGGCCTGGAAGATATTCAGAGAGGTGGCTGAATAAAGCCTGCCCCCCACCTCCCATCCAAGTACCTTCCAGAGTTGACCCTGCTTAGCTTCTGAGATCTGATGGGACTGGGCTTGCCTGGGCTAACCAAGTCAGGGTCCTGGGCAGGTTTTCTGTTGATGTTCCGCCATTAATAAACTTGCTAATCGCACACTTGTCCCACGTGTCCATATTTTTAAGGGGTGGTGGTGTTCTGGTACAATGCCAAGCAATTGTTTCCTCTGGCAGGGTTTTTAAATATCATTTTGTGCCTCATAGATATAAATACACCATTCTTACAAGCTTCAGTTTCATGGAAATTGAAAGAGACAAGCTGGGCTCCATCTAATCTTACGTATGGAGAAAATATTTGGTATGATTGTATTGGAAAGAGCCCGATCACTTAATGATTTAAAGAAATTAAACTATTCAGAGAAGAAAAGAAAAGAAATTACAAGTTTTGTTTCATTTTTCAAAACTGACAGTACCTAATGAAGTGGCTAAGCGATTAATTAGGAAGCAATATTTTTATGGAAACTAATCATTGGAGAGAAAACCAATAAATCCCTTGTTGTCATAATTCTATGGACTGAAAAATCTTTCTTTTGTGTGTGCAGAAAGGAACAGAAAAGCTTTTTGAATGTACAAGGTTATGCTCTGCCATATCCTTAAAACAGTAACTTTATAATTTTAACACAATCTGAACTGCTTCTTATGATTCCCACTCTGTATTCCATTTCCCTTATTGGCAAATGTTCACAGGTTTCTTTTTCAGAAAGACAAAATTATTCAATGTAATATATTTCAATTGTTACTGCATTATGATTTGTTTTTGTAAAAAAAATAAAATAAAAAGGGTAAAACAAATGTTTTGTCAGATTTGTCGATATTCTGAAAAAAGGGTTGATTTCTGCAGTAAGTACCTTAGATAGAGAAGCTAATTTACTCAGATCTCTACAAATTTAAGATTCCCTTTTGTCTAGGCTTAGGACTGTAGTGAATGTTAATCTGTTTTTATTGGTAAAACATAGCACTTCCTAGAGGTAGACATATGTTCAAAAATGTCCTTGATATGTGAGAATATTCATGTTTGGCATTTCATTAACAAAGCTTTCCCTAACTTCTGCTAATTCTACACCATTCCCCCCACCCTTAGCTGAGAAATCTTTGTCTTTTCTAGCATGATTGTAGTCAATCAGGGATCATGCAGACTACACAACAATAAATATCCAATCAGGTTTGGCAACATGATGGTGGCACTGAGGACAAACATTGCTGGTTTAGAGAAAGGGCAGCCTTTCTGGTCTAGTCAGCTGGGTAATCCAGCCATGGATCATGCAGTGAATTTGCTGGTGAAAGTGCTACATAGACAGATTTTGTTATGTGATATCACAGAAGGCAAATAAAGCTTGTTCAGAGCTGAGGACAATTCTTTCTGTGTAGATAAGCTGGAATAGCTAGAGATAGAACCTGGAACTTTGCCAAACAGATGTTCTATCAATGAGATACAGCCCATCTCACCCCATGCATGTTGATTTCAACATACTTAACATCATGGCCTTTTGTGCTTGTGTGTTTTTTTCCTGGATAAAATAACAGTGTGGGAGGAAACATTTCCAAATGTTTCATGTGTAAAAGAATTTGCCAACAGGCCAGGAGGAAAAAAAAAAACCTGGATAAGAGATGGGGCAACTTTCATAAACACCAGCAGAAAGCAATGCAAATGTTGCCCAATAGTTTTCCTTTTATTTCTAGCTACCAGACATAGTGAGCTCAAAGAATTACAGTTGTGACTTTCTGCAGCAATCATCTTGACCAGCCAGGCCTGGTGATATCTTCAGCCTTTTCACACTTGAGTTTGCGTCAGGAATGCTGGTTTTCTGTACACCACCATGGGCTCACAGTTGTCTCTTAGCCACAGTTTTCTTCACAGCTATTTGAAAACTTTCTCTGTGCTTTCTGCAGGCAGCCCCTCCCCTCCAAAATCCCAGGCAATCTCTCTGCTTTTTATCAACTGCATAATCTATTCAAGTTTGTTCCCCTAATGCATTTTGATGTCAATTGTCACTTCCTGCCCCTTCTGTACCAAACAGGTCTGTAGAGAGTGGGAGAGATGCAACGTTTCAGAGAATAAGATTCTAAGGTCCATGGTGATTTCTCACCCAGACAAATACAAGGATAGATTAAATGCTTGTTCGGCAACTAGCCATTCATGGGTCCAATTTCAATATTACAGCTCCATCATCCCCAATGTGATTTCAGAAGGAGTTCAGAAAGAACAGCTGTTCTTGTCTTTGCTTGTGTGGGGCTTGAAATTTTCATTTAAGATATTTATATTAACTCCTGTGAATTGTAAATCTCTGCATATATTATGCATATACATGCATATATTATTAATACATTTAAGAACAAGTTTGTTACAATATACTAAACATATTGATGACATTTGGGGATACATTTGCTTTGTTTTGCCAGTAATTAATAAAAGAAATCTCAATCTAAACCTAATTCTCTGCCTTCCTGGTTAGTTTTGACAGAACAGCATGTTAATGCAATTTATTTTCTCATTCAGTTGGTGTAGGTGCAAACAATTATCTCCAATATTTTGCATACCTTATCCTGGTTGTGGTAATCATATATGGAATTATTCATGGTAATTGAGAAGTATACCTCCAAAGTCTTGCTGGTCTCTAAGGTGCTACTGAGCTTGAATCTGCCAGTATAGTCTTAGTATATGTTAGTAAAAATAATAATGGCACTAATGAGGCCCTTGACTCAGACATCTGATTAATCTTATTCCCAAATCCCTTTCTCATTGAGCAGTTCTATCCAGTAGAAATTTGAGTCCCCACTCTGAGTGTATTATACAATGCCCTAGCTACGGATAGGGGACTTGAAGGCAACTGATGACAATAACCCAGGACTTGAGCTCTCACCTAGGGCTTCTGTTCTGCACCAAATGGCCCTGCCCTGCTGGCCAAGGCTGGGACACCCTGGAGATCCAGGCCAGTAGAGGAAGACTAGAAGATCTTTTCTGTAGTCTGTCTTATTTATATGATGAAAGGGTTAGTTGGATGTGGGCTAGGCACCCAGCAGTTTCTTCCAGTTAATTATTCTCCTCCTATTTAGGCAGGCACCAAACTGGTAACCACAGTTTGTTTATTTATTGATTGCAAGGAGAAATAGAACAAAATAGGGATGAGTTAATATGGCCATTTTAATTTTTTAAAATTCTACCGCATTTTTATTGTTGTCATTGAGGTTTCATTTGTTTATTCTATGACATTTGAATGTCATTTACAGCTCTTATATGGAATTGATTCACAAGTGATGCCAAAATGTGCTAATCTTATAGGGAACATTTGGCATATGGTAACTGAAAATGGTGCAAAAATAATCATTAGTTGTTTTCTCACAAGGGACATGCCAGATTTGAATAGAGATACTCAAACTGATTTTTGCAAGCTTGCTAGTCCAATCTTATCCTTACTCAAAAGCTGGCATTATGGAGAACATGGGGAAATAATAACATAAGAGAAGCCAATGTTGGATCAGACCAATGGCACATCCAGCCCAACACTCTGTCATATGGTGGCCAAAAATAACAGGTGCCACAGGAGGTCCACCAGTGGGGCTAGTACAAGCCCTCCCACTGTTGCCCCCCTCAAGCACCAAGAATATAGTGCATCACTTGCTCCAGACTGAGAGTTCCTATCAGCTAATAGCCACTGATGGACCTCTGTTCCATAAGTTTATCCAATTCCCTCTTGAAGCCATTCATGCTTGTAGCCACCACTACCTCCTGTGGCAGTGAATTCCATGTGTTATGAACTTTAGGTGACATCATTGTGATTTCTGTGGAAAATGTAGCATCCAGTATATTGTGGTTAATATTAGTGCTTTCTCTCACACAGTCATATATGAACTAGCAAGATAGGTGGCACATCAGAGTGACATAAGTCTCGTGTGAGCGATGGATAAAATGAAGAGAAGCTTCAACTTCACATTGTCCAGGACAACCCACCTTATCCTAGCCCTTTTTATACTTTGTCCACTAGAATCAATAAAATCTGTAGGTTTTGTAACCAAGAGAAATTCTGTGATTCATTCATTAACAGGTATAACTTTATTTATATCCCACCTTTCTTCCTTCATTGAACTCAAACTGGCATATGTAGGGATCCCAGATGGTATCCCATCCAGGCACCGACCAGCCCCAGACCTGATAACCATCATGGATGCTGCATCATATGATCTCCAATGCAGAGTCCATTTTATTTGTTGGTGGGAGGAGGTAGGATGTTTCCACCGATGTTTCACTGACATTACATTATAGTCTTCAGAGGTATCCTGCATGCAACTACTTGGGTTTTATGCCACTACTTAACCTAAGCGGCCTTTGTTTTGCCTCTTGCTTCTTCCACAGCCATTTAATTGTTTTTGAGTTTTTCTCAGCTTATTTCTACATGAATGCCCTGGTTCTTAATAAAGATGCCTTGGATACTTGAAACATGCCTCAAATAAAGTATGCTAAGATAAATACAACGCCCCCTCTTTTTTTTTTTTGGTAGCTCATGAGACTTTCATTGCAAATGTTCCTGGCTAAAAATCACTAAGGACTCTAATGATCTGGAACTTCCATTGCTTTTTTGAGTCATCTTTGATTCATTCCCTAGGTGAAGAATAGCCTGAGACTTTGTCAAATTTCATAAAATCCAATATGGTTTTACTTCCTTGCTCTTACATACTTCCTCAGTTACTGAATGATTAATAATCAAACCTAAAGCAAAAACAAATCGTTCACGAACAAAAAGCATTCATTATTGATTCTTAAAAGTCGATCTCCATTCTCCAAATGGTCTGTGAATCTAAAGTAATGCCAACATCCCACAACTATGTTTGTTGTTATTTGGACTTTCGGGGTGCATTTGGACAAACAACTGAGATGTTAAAGCTGTCAGGGAAGTGGGCTTGGATTAAACTCAGACTGAGAGTCCCCAGACATGGGAGGCCAGTGGTCATTGTCTATTGTGGGAGGGGGAACAAAATCTTTTATATATCAATAAATGTGGACAGGTGGAAATTCCTGACTTTCTCTTCAGTCAGTAACCAGAGAATTGATATCCTGCCACACAGTCTATATGGCAATTTGTCTCTTATTATTCCAGTAACTTTAAATTAAAAAATCTGGCCAATTTGTTCCTTGTTTAAGTGAAGTCTGAGAATTGCATTAACTTGCTCACAGTAGAGAAATGTGAGGCTAACTTTTCAAGACTCTGGTATTACCATCTTGTTGCCCTGCAAGGCACTTATAGCACTTTTATGGACTTATAGTTTATAAATGATAAAAACTGGACTGTGCAAGTAGTGTGCAAAAGGGACTGAACTGTGTGGTGACTCAAAAGTGATGTCACCTGCAGATACATGCCAGCAGAGGAAAAGCCTCCTCCTGAGATGATGTGCCAATGGTTCCTGAGGTTACCTGCCCTCTCTTACCTTCAGTGCTGCAAGCAGAGAGACCAGCTCCCTAGACACAGAGAACACAGAGAAACCAATAACCATGTCGCACAGAAAAATGCCATATTTTGCAAAAGGGACTTAAAATTCTGAAGAAACTCCATAAGCCAAACCTTTCCTGCAACATGCAAGCAACCTCCACCCCACCAGATGATGCATTTTAGGTTTCACAGCATAACAAAGGAGCCTCTACCAGGAAGGGACTAGCTGGCTGACTCATCATGCAACTCATCAGCCAGAGCCATTAAAAGACAATACCCCTGGACTCAGCTATTGTTCTCCAAAGGTGCTCACTGGTAAAGTGATTAGATTAGATTGCCCAAACCTGCCCCATCCTCCTGCAAAACCAGTTTCTCCTTCAATCAGTTTTTTTAGGAAACTTCCAGGGGATGGATCAGGGAGGGGGGACAGACCAGGGGGATGGACCAAGGGGATATCACATGGGAGGTGGTCAGCAAAGACCACCCCCCAGCCCCACAGGGCATAAAAGAGCAGGACCATGTGCTCTCTCTCTCCCTCTCCATACCTAAACCCTGCCCCATCCTGCTGACTCTTGATGTAGCACTGCCCAGAGTCATGTGTTCTGCTGGTTCAGAATATGACCATTATTCTCTTATAGTCTCCTTATTTTTCCTGTGGATCACTTCATCTCTTCAGGACAGGCAAGTATCACTCAATCATCATTTTTACCTGCTGAAGCAAATGCTGCTATCCCTTTCTAACTATATTTCTTAGGCCTGTGTAATTGCCAGTGTGTTTGAATTTATAGTATGTTTGTGAAGAACTCTCAGTAAAGAATCCATTTCTCTAAAAGACTTGGTTTCTCCATTTATTCTTGGTTTTACTGGAAAAGGTGGGACTTCTGTATATATAGGCTTATGTCCCCTTAGATGCCAATTGCTCTTAAATATCATAATTCCCCATAGTTATTAATTCATTAAGCAATCTGGCTAACAATCTGGACATAAAGTAGTAAACAAGAGCAGTCAGCTAATTAGTTGCTGCTGCTGCTTCTGCCTGCCCCCTTGTTTGTCTTTTCTATCCTACCCTAGAAGCAATAGTGGTGCAGGGTAATATTTGGCTATTTACTCCAACCCTCACTTTGGCACCTTCAATGTGGTAGAAGTTTTAGAAGTGAACATTTGCAAAAGGAGAGACTGAAACACACTCCCACCACAGTAAAATATATGGAGTACACATTTGTGAACACCCTCACAGGCCCAACGGTACACAGCATCTATACTCTATAGTTTACCTATGCTTCTTTTCCCTGATTAGTTCTCCCCAACAGAGAGGCATGTGTATGCCATTGGAAGTGAAGGCCTTTGAGCCATATTTTAGCCTCAGACTCCAAAGGGGGACTCTACAGAGTCAGAGTGACAGATAGGTCAAGACCTGTGCATCCCTCCCATTCTACTGCTCTGCTGCTATCCCTTTGATGTGTCGATTGCTATTCTTAGGGAATCTTCCTTCCTTCCGGCTACTACTTTCTTTCTCCCCATCTAGCAACCACGAGAGCAGGATATGCTTTCCTGCATTTCTATCCATCTTAGTTTAGGTAGTTAATTTAAAATACTATCTTTATCCTGTCTACAGTGGAACCCCTTACAATAAAGGAGTCACATTGGCTTGTCCAAATACAAAAAAAAAAGGCTCCATGTGAATTTATTTTCTCAAGCAGCAGCCCAACACATATTTCACTGTGTACATGCACTTTGAGCACTCTCCTAATCCAGTTCTTTCATGTGCCTGATGGGACTGACTCCTCTGACTTCAAGAGGTTACAGACCTATGAGGGTAAACTTATATTACTTATACTTCTCTTTCTACTTGCTAACATGATGTGCCCAGAGCTGCATTTTTTAAGGGGAGAAACAATCTGTTTTCAACACATCTCATGGACTGCCTTGACTAAAAATATTTATTTGGTTTCCAATGTTATTGCTTTTTTTCTTCATTTTAAGTGTATAGCAAAGGTTGGTGGACAACTCAGGGGAAAAAAATCAAGCCTATTTAAAACCTCCCGTAAGCTCCGTAACATTCCTTAAGTGGATTTATTAAGTGTTGTGCAATCAGCTCAAAGGAAATCCCAGGAGTAAAATGTTGTTCTCACTTCCTTTAATTAACAATCATGCATTTCTCTACCTGCTGTTCCTCTGAATTGAGATATCAGTCACTTCCTTTCATAGGGAAAAAAACAACAACTAAACATCAGAGAATAAAAGGGCCATTTGCTAGGGTGAAAACAGGCTGGGAAGACTGTTTTTTTTTTTTAATCCAGAAGGACAAAAGGCTCCATCCACTGGCAACTGCTGCTATGCAGACCCCGTTGAAATATGACTGGCTCAGTACGGCAGTGACTTTGGACCTAAATATTGGAAAGACATCAGATATCTCCTGCATCATCCAAGACAGGACTATCATCCTGTTACAGAAACCTTATTAACTGATTAATCGTATGGATTTTAGTCAATTGATTACATCTGCATGCATTCCCTTAACTATTTTACTTTCTGATGAAGCACCTATAGGCTGCAGCAAGAACCAGCTTGAAAAAGGGATTCCAGCTTTTTTTTCCAACAAAGAACAAAATGCCTCTTCTCAGATGGTCATTGTTGTCCCATTCCCAATCTAAGAGTTAACTTTTAGTTTTGCCACTGGGAACAGCAGGATTACTATTTGGGGTGGGGTACAAAATCAGCTTAAGATCTGTCCAAGGTATGAAAACTTTGTGGCATTTAAGAATCCAAATCTAAAGCAGGGGTCCTCATCCTTTTTGAGCCTGTGGGCACCTTTGGAATTCTGACACAGGTGGTGGACACACAATCACAAAATGGCTGCCACAGGAGGCAGAGCTACACATGCAGAAGGAGCCAAAGGGGAGTGGAGAAGGGGAGTAATTTAAAAATACGCTGGGAAAGGAAAGGGAGAAAGAATAAAACCAACACTGTGGTGGCAGCTGTTATTTTAAATGTGCCCAGCCAACTGGAACTCTGAGGCGGCTCAGGACAGCTTACATAAAACCATAAAATTCACATAAAATACATAAATACAATTCCATATAAATACAGTTTTAAAAGCATTTGTGTATGGCGGTGACATATGGCAAAGTTCAAAGTGCAGAGTATAGAGTGTAGCTGGCAGAGTGGCATGCGGTGCTGCTTCTACTGGAATGCCCAGCAAAAAAGTTCCATTTTCACAGCCCTGCAGAACTGCTGGAGGTCCTGCAGGGCCCTGATCTCACTGGGGAGCTCATTCCAGAGTGTCGGCACCACCAGGGAGAACGCCCTAGTCCTGGTCGACACCAGCCTGGAGTCCTTAGAACCAGGAAGGGCCAGGCGGTTTTGTGTTTCTGATCACAGCACTCTCTGGGGAACATGCGGGGAAAGGTGGTTCCTCAGGTAGACAGGACCCTGACCATAAAGGGCTTTAAAAGTCAAAAACAGCACCTTGAAGCAGATCCGGAATGCTATTGGCAGCCAGTACAGTGACTTTAGTACAGGCTGGATGTGCTCCCGCATAGGGAGGCCCATCAACAGCCTGGCCGCTGCATTTTGCACCAGCTGCAGCTTCTAGAGTTGCCCCAAGGGCAGCCCCATGTAAAGAGCATTACAGTAGTCCAACCTTGAGGTGACCATTGCATGGATCACTGAAGCCAGATCTTTGCATTCGAGGAAGGGAATCAACTGCCTCATGAGCCGGAGATGGTAAAAGGCTGCCTTGGCAGTGGCTGCTACCTGGGTTTCCATTGTCAGGGAAGCATCCAGGAGCACTCTCAGACTCCTGACCCTTGGTGCTGGCACCAATGGTGCCCCACCGAAGGCCGGTAATGGGATCCCTACCCCCAGACTGCTCCGATCCAGGCACAGGACCTCTATCTTCATTGGATTCAATTTCAATTGGCTCAGTCTAAGCCATCCTGCCACGTCCTGCAGCACCCGGTCTAGGTCTGCCAGAATAGAGGCAGACTGACCGCCCAACAACAGATAGAACTAGGTGTCATCTGCATATTGGTGACACCCTAGTCCATGCATCCGGGCAATCTGGGCAAGGGGGAGCATGTAGATGTTAAACAGCATCCGGGAGAGTACACCCTTGAGGCACCCTACAGATTAGTGGGTGCCTTCAGGACAGCTGCTCTCTGAGTGCCACCCTTTGTCCCCAACCCTGGAGAAAGGAAACAAGCCATTGCAAGGCAAGCCCCTGAATCTCCATGTCGGTGAGGTGGTGGGAGAGCAGCTGATGATCGGTCATGTTGAATGCCGCCAACAGGTCCAACAACAGCAGCACCGCTGTCCCGCCCTGATCCAGATGCCTCCAGAGGTCATCTGTGAGGGCAACCAGTGCTTTCCAGATCCCATGGCCTGGGTGGAAGCTGGACTGGAAGGGATCTAGCATGGAAGTGTCATCCAGAAAGCTCTGCAACTGTATCGCCACCACCCTCTCTATTAATTTGCCCAAATAGGGCAAATTGGAAACTGGCCGATAGTTGGTCAATTCAGTCAGATACAAAGAGGGTTTTTTTAGGAGAGGGCGGACCATCATTTCCTTGAGAGCCCCTGGGAACAGCCCCTCAGAGAGGGACTTGTTGATAATGTCCCTAAGGGCACCTCGGAACCCCTTGTAGCCAGCTTTAATTAACCAAGAGGGGCACGGATCAAGGCTGCATGTGGTTGGGCATACCATTGAGATCAATCTGTCAACTTCCTCTAGGCTGAGTAGACTGAAATAATCCAGAATGGGACCAGAAGACACGCATGGAGCCTTGAGTTCGCTCTCTGTCTCAAATGTGGCTGGGAGGACGCGGCAGAGCAACAAGACTTTATCTGCAAAGTAGCTCACAAAAGCCTCGCAGCCTATGTCCAATTCCCTAGTATTTTCTCTGCCCTGTGGCAGAGATGTTAAGGACCTAATCATTCTATACAATTGTGCCAGGTGTGAGCTTGCAGATGCAATCATGGCTGTGTAGAACTCCATCTTAGCAGCATTACCTTCCATCTCATAGAACCTCATAAACGTCCTATAGGATGCTCCTGTTGCCTCATCACGAGCACACCACCACTGTCTCTCTAGCCATCTGAGTCTTTGTTTCATCAGCCTCTGCTCCTGGGTATATCAAGGAGCTAGCCTTAAGCGAGGGCACAGAGGGCATCTGGGAGTGATCTTGTTGATGGCTGCCGAGAGTCAGCTGCTGTGCCAGTCCTTGACTAGCTCATCTAACAAGCTGCCATGGGGCAATGAATCCCAAAGAGCCATCTGAAGCTGCAAAAGGTCCATTTGGCTCAACAGGCAAGCTAAAATATGCTCACTGCCCAAACAGGGTTGGGGTGACACATTCACTTGGGCCTCGACACGGTGGTCCAACCATGGAACTGCCATAGCAGTAATCCAGTCCACTGTAACCCCCACCATGAAAATCAGATCAAGCATGTGACCAGCTTGATGAGTGGGGGCCGTTATGTATTGGGAGAGTCCCAGCGCCACCATGGGCGATGCCAGATCCACTGCCTGCAAGGAAGGTGCATTGTCAACATGGACATTGAAGTCACCCAAGACTATCAGCCTAGGGTGCTCCAATGCCCAGCCCAACATGGCCTCCACCAGAGATGGCAGGCTGTCGGCCGGTGTGTTGGGCGGTCAGTACACCAGCCAAACAGCCACACTCTCCCCAGCTTCCCACACAAAGCTGGCACACTCCATGCCTGTGAGCCTCATCACCAGGAGCACCCTGAAGGAGTAAGCCTTCTGAATGAACAGAGCCACTCCTCCCCCCTGCCCCATAGTCCGAGACTGATGGAGGAACAAAAACCTGGGAGGAGCTAACTGGAAGAGAGCTACTGTCTCCTCATCTTGTACCCAGGTCTTAGTCATGCATGCCAGATCCACATCCTGCTCCAGCAAGAAGTCCTGAAGGACTGAGGTCTTATTATTTTTGGACCTGGCGTTGCACAACACCAGTGTTGGAGTGGGGTTTTTAATCCTTGCCCCGCTGCCTGCCACCTTTGGGATGGGAAGCAGGCTGGAAGGTGGCTGAGCTTCTCTATTTCTCTGCCCCCTTCCCTTCCATCTCTGCCTGGTCCCACCACTATACCTTCCCCTCCCCAGGAGCATTGGAATTCCCTGCCATGTTATGCATGGGCTAGCATTAGATTGTATTGTTTTGGTTTCCTTCCCCTTGGCAAACTTGGAGGGAAAAAAATGTTAATTTTTCCTTTGGAAATCAGCAGGGCTTAAAGGGCCTAGAGTCAAACCTAGTAGCACCTTAGAAACCAACATGATTTTGGGGGTATAAGCTTTCAATTCAAATCTAGCTCTTCTACTGCAGGTCTACACAGTTATCCTCCCGAATCTTCATGGATGGCTTAAAAGGATCATTCTTGTCCTCTAGTCAAGATGCCAGTGGATATTATTGCAATCTGAATCTCTCCACCCAACCAGGAATGAATGTTTGCTGCTGCTGCTGCTGCTGCTGCTGCTGCTGCTGCTGCTGCTGCTGCTGCTGCTGCTGCTGGTGGTGGTGGTTCTCCTCCTCCTCCTCCTCCTCCTCCTCCTCCTCCCACCCCATCAAGCCTTATGGGTCAGCACTAGAAAAGCTGCACAATTTGGAAGAAAATCAACCTTGGAAAACAGCAATCAGGAATGGAAGAACAGTGATGTTTATCTTTTTTCCTCTTTGCCATTTGTGCACTCAAAATCATCCTGGCCATAAACTGTTCACCCACCTGTAAGAGAAAAGAAATGCAAGAGGGGGAGGATAACTGCAAGCAGATGGAAGGGAAACAAGTTAAGCATCCTGTTCAAATATGTAGTTGCCCAAGACTGCTAAAAAAAGTCACATAAATAGGAGAGTGCGACAATTATCCTCATGTTGTATTGAACTTGGTGCTAAGATTGTAGATGAATACCCAGGAAGTTGTGGTCTAACTAAAATGAACCATAGCCAACCCACAATGGCACAAAGCACCCAAGGGTCTTTACACATCTCATACAATGCAAATACAGGTTTGTACTATGTAATTTGTGAAACAGGCCTTTGGTGTACTTCACAGAGAGCTGCAGCCAATCCTGGCTCTTTGTTAGGTGTATCTATTTTCCATACTGATCCATGCTGTCTACCCTCCCTAAGACCACTTCTTGCATCTGAACATGGATCCCCAATATTACATATTGTTTGGCTAAACCTTGTGCACCTAAAACTATAAATGTGAAGATGTCTCAGTTCATGCCTATCATAGAAGGAAATCTTATACATTTATGCCACACAAAGAACAATTACTGCATGTAACCAAAAAAACTTTTCTAACTGGAGGAAGTAGATTATGCCTTCTTGACCTATGAGAAGATACCGCTTATCAGATGAAACATATGAGAAGATATTAACTAAAAATAATGCACAGTGGAAGGTTTTTCCCCCTTTCCCTGCAGTATGAATGCAAGATACCAAAGAAGTCCTGACCTGTTGTTTGTACGATTACTCTGATCAGCAACAGAACAGTTAATTTTAAAAAAATCACTTTTAGGTGCTCCATTATTATTAAGTGATTGTGACAAATCATTATTGACATCACATAGATGCTTTCCATTCCTGCTATTATACTAGTTTCCTACTTCATCATCTATCCTGAGATCCGAACTTCCACTTTGGAAACTTCCTCTAATATATTAAGGAATCTAAATTGCTTCATAATTTAACAAAGGACCCACTCAACTTTACATTTCATAATTAACAGCCATCATTAGAGGTATACATTCAGTCAGTTGTCACCCCCAACATAATGTTAGACGTGAGCTAATTTCATGCACTGATTTTCTTGTACAATTAATGACAACATGAAGAGCCTGTTTCTCTCATAAAATAAATGAATACAAATTTTGTTTAATGTTTAAAATAATTTCCACCTTTTTTGTTATTTTCTGGTTCTCTGTTCTAATGCTGTTAGCAATGCACTCATCAAATTCCTTTTGTATTTGTCTTACCATCATTTTTGTTTTTTTTCCAGAACGTGTGTGTTCCCTATTTTGGCTAGACTTCCATGCCATAAAGGAGGCCTTCTTTCTTGACTCCACTTGTTAACCACTCTGGTCTCTTCTTGGCATTTTTTCTCCCCTTCCCAGTCAGTGACATATGTTCTAGCTGAGCTTCTGTTACTGTTGAAAACCACAATCTCCAAAAATCCTGAAGAGGTTTGATCCTCCTGATTTTTCTTTTACTTTGATTGCACAGTGGCCCTTGCAATCTGTTGCTAGGAGAACCTGACACCTGGTCATTGACGGAAGGAGACCACCTGAGATGCTTGGGTACACTATCTTGAATTCCACAGAGATGCAACAGACGGACAGGGAATACCCAGCAACAGCACAACCCCAGTAGAGGCATATGGGTGGAGCATCCTCTCCTAGCCCATGGAGAAAGGCATCTATGCAGCACACAGGACAAAGCACACAGGACAAACACAAACACAGCAAGGACCTGACTGGCCCCAAACTAGAAGAAGTGATTGGATTTATACCGTGCCTGTCATTTGGAGTCTCAGAGCGGCTTACAGTCTAGGCTTGCCATCCTTCTGGTGGTAGCTGGAGACCTCCCACTATTACAACTAATTTCCAGGTTACAGAGATCAGTTCACCTGGAGAAAATGGCCACTTTGGAAGGTGGAATCTATGGCATTATACCCCATTGAAATCTCCAGGTATTTCCCAACATGGACTTGGCAACCCTATTACAATCTTCTTCCCTTCCTCTCCCCACAACAGATGCCCTGTGAGGTAGGCAGGGGTCATTTAATAGAAAAAGAGGTGCAGGAGCTCATTAGCATAACTCATTAGCATATTTCATTTGCATATGCCACACCCTCCGACATCACTGGAAGTGTCAGAAGGCAACACCCACCGCTCAGGCTCCACCCCAAAAATCTCCGGGTATTTCTGGTTCAGATCAATTGCCTATAGCCCAGTTTCCTGTTTCCAACAGTAGCTAGTCAGATGCCACAGGAAAGCATGCAAACAGAGCTGTCAGATGGCCTCCCCTGCTGACCACTTCTCATCAGCTGTCAATCAATGGAATGCTGCCTCTGAATTGGCTATTGTGATGACAGACCTACCCCCATTCAAATCTATCTAAACCAGCAGCCATCACTGCACCTTGTGGCACTTGAGTTCCATGAGTCAGCTATCCAGCACAAGAGAAAACTCTCTGCTCATAGCACCTTCATGCTTAAATTGAGCATTATAACAATGCAAGTGGGGTGACGGATGGGCGAGTTAAGAACAGGAGAGGGTGATGAATCCCTGACTAGCAAATAAAATGACTGAGCACCTGGACTCCCACTATACCACCTAAGTAGGTTGCCAACCTCCAGGTGGTTGCTGGAGATCTCCTGAGATTACAATGGATCTCCAGGCAACACATCAGTTTACCTGGAGAAAATGGCCATTTCAGAAGGTGGACTCTATGAGAATATACCCCACTGAAGTCCCTCCCCAAACCTTCTGCTCCTTAGGCTCCACTGTAAAATCTCCTGGTATGTCCCAACCTGGAGCTAGCAACCCTACACACCCAAGTGCTGGACAGAAATTCAGAAGGGTGCTGTGCTGCCTAAAGAGACTGTTTCACTGCCAAAGATGCCTCAGAGATGCTGCAGCTGATTCTGTCATCCTGCTGCCCCAGACAGACTGGTGGCAGAGCCAAAATGTCACTGGGCTCCAGACAGGTCCTGGAGCCATAGACTCCCTGAAAGACCCGCCATTTGGACAGAGCAGTCCAAAAGCCTCAAGCATGCTGCACCTGCTCAGAGGCACTCTTTACTAGCCACACTTTTGACAGGCTCCTGTGCGACTGAACTTTGCAAGCACCCAACTAAGTCAAGAACATCATTGGGCAGCCACGGCATGCATCTGGAAGTTGGACATCCCACTCGGCCCCAGAGAGCATGCGGGCTTCACGATTCATAAGAACATAAGAGAAGCCATGCTGGATCAGGCCAATGGCCCCTCTGTGACACAGAGTGGTCAAAAACCCAGGTGCCCTCAGGAGGCACCCTCCCACTGCCCCTTTAAGTGCAGGAAGTTGGCGTTTCCCGGCCCAATCTCTGCTCAAGATCGAGCGCGCAGGGAAGGCTGCCTGTACTTAAACAGAGCTGGCATTCAGGTGAGCGGGGAAACTTCAGCTCTCTGCGCTTAAAGGGAGCCCTTCAAGAGAGAAGGGAGAGGGGTGGCTGTGGGTGTTGGGGCTTGGGGGTGGGGCTTTTCCCACCGGCCATCTGGCTGGCAGCAGATAGAACCTTCCACGCACACCAAAGCAGGGGACCCCTGCCAAACTGGGGGGTTTGGCAACTCTAAGTAGCCCCTGTAAGAAGAGCTCTGTAAGCTCTTGGAGGATTGGCTACATTAGGGGTGTGTCACCTAATGCAAAGGAGTTCCTGCAACAAAAAGAGCCCTGGTTATTATAGATACAAAGGAGGCATTGCAGCAGGCATTAGGCATTCCACTGCAGCCCTGATGTCACAATTAAGGTTGCCAACTTCCAAGTGGCACCTGGAGATCTCCCGCTGTTACAATAGATCTCCAGATGACCAAAATCAGTTCCTCTGAAGAAAATGGCTGCTTTGGAGGGAGGAGTCTGTGGCATTCTACCCTGCTGAGGCCCCTCCCCTCCCCAAAGCCCACCCTCTCCTGGATCCACCCCCAAAGTCTCCAGGTATTTTCCAACCCAAAGCTGGCCACCCTAATCACCACCAGCCACAGTGAGAACATTGCAAACAAAAACAAACAAAAAAAAAAAAGAGGGAGGAAACCCCTCAAACAGACAAGATAAGAGTAAAGAAAGGTATAACATATAGGTGGAAAGAAATGTGCAATAAGCTACCTTGAGCACACTGACTGAAAACAATAAATATGTTCAAAGGTATTATTCAAATAATATGTAGAACAGAAGATAATGTCAATTATCACTACTTTAATAATATATAAATAGTACAAATCACATAAAAGCTGCATGCAAACATGAATAAGTAACAGTTGAAAAATTATTCCGATACAATTCCCCACAAACTTTCAGAGGGCAAAATCCTGTGACGGTATGCTAGCAAATCTGTTTCTAATATTCTTCTTCAGAAACACATACTGATTCCTTTTTAAATGTCATTGGAAATAAATCAGGTGCTCTAAACTAAACAGCCATTAATGAAAATGGGGCCAGAAATTGATATCAGTAGACTGTGTCTTAAAAACCTAATAAATATCCAGGAAATGTCAAAAAAACCAATGTATGCAGTCAATAACAAATGAAATATCAAGAATTAACAAGCAAACTAGCATTAAAAACATACATTTAGAGAACACTGCAAAACCAGGCATGGCTCTGTGGAAAGGCCCTGGGATGACATGGCCAGGGTTCCTGGTCCCATCTCCACCAGAGTTGCCAATCTCCAGGTGGTGCCTGGAGATCTCCCACTATTACAGTTGATTTCCTGATGACCAAGATCAGCTCCCCCGGAGAAAATGGCTGCTTTGGAGGGTGGAGTCTATGCAGGCCTGTAGCCAGGATTTTTTTTTTAAGTTGGGGGGCATTTACATTTCTTGGGGGGCACTGGTTTGTGAATTAATTAATCTGTTAATTAAATTTGTCAACAGTGATCCCAGAGTCAGCATCCCTATCAGAGCCTACTCCTATAAACATGTGAAGGCAAGATCACTCCCAGGAAGCTGTCTGATAAATGGGGTTGCTAACTCCCTTTGTCCAGTATAGAACTTGTGCCTTCACTAGGTGTTCCCAAGGGCCATGGGAAGAGAGAACAGGATGCCAGAATAGGCTGCCTCCTCTCATCATGCCTGTGAGTGGGACAGACTCACCAGATGGACGGCTGCCTGAGGCAGGATGTTCCAGGAGCCAGGCTGGAACTGGTGACACAGGAGAGTGGCAGGAACTGCAGCAGTTGCCCTCTCCATTCTCTTCCCTGTTGTATCACCACCTGCACAGATACCAAACAGAAACAGCACGTGCAGTGATGGCAACAGCATAGGCACCGTGTCTGCTGCAATCATCTTCATAGAACCACCAACAGGGGCTGCTGTTCCACCACCATCGGGGGGGGAGGGGGTCCATGTGCCAGGGAATGGGTTCCTGCAAGGGAATGGGTTCCATGGCTGCTTGGCCAGCTGATCCACAGAGCACAGCGGGGCAGTTGACAGTCTCCCCAAAGCACAGTTGTGCCCTATTCCCCACCTTGGGGTAGGGCGTGTGCCTGGCAAAGGAATGTGCTAACAGCTGCATACCTGCCCACTAGCATCCCTGCCTCCCCCCTGCCTCATAAGCAGCTCCTTGGGTACACTTTCATGGGAGTGTGCTCCATCACATGATGTGGGATATTATATACTGCTGGATGGGCTCGGCTTGGGTCACCTCCATACACACATACACTGCTAGCTTCCGTGTGGGAGCCAGCATTGTTGAGATGGCACCTGGACTCATGTGAAGGGAACACGAGAGGCAAGCGCAGAATCCCAGGCCAGGTCAGCTCAGCTAGATTCTCACCCCTGCTCACTTGTCAGTATGCAGTCACCCCTTTGGTTTGTGTCTCCAGAGATGGGGTACCTATGACGGTCCTGAAATGAGACATGTTAGCCACACAATATGGACTTGGCTTTCCCCTTTGGGAGTTAGTGCTAAGGGCTCCCACAAGGGTGCTAGGTGTCCTCTCTGGGCCTCTCCTGTCACCAAAGTGCTACTCTGTGCACTCTGTGAGTGCACAGCAGACACCTCTGAGACAGAGTGTCATGCCGGCGTGCGCTATTTTCTGAATTATGGGGCATTATGAGACAAGTGGTTTACAGTTTATATTCAAAAATGGATTCCACCTTCAGAGCTCGAGATTGTAGCTAAGTTGTTAGCTGAAGTTGACCCTCATTGACTCTTGCACTGGTAAAGTGTTTGTCTATGGCATTTAATAATGATATCCTATAATGTAAATTCTGTATTCATAATTATGTACTTTTTATCTTTTCTTTATCTGCTTATGACCAATTGGTCATAAATGGAATGGAATTTTGTAGGGCATCCTAGCTGTGGTTTGTGTAGTGCGGGGGGGGGGGATACTGTGATTGGATGTGGGGGGGGGCTTTGACTGCTGCTGTGGAGGCAGTGATTGGCTGTAGCTATAGGCATCCTCTGCTGTTCTAGGGCTTGTGGGCAAGGATGTGCCCGCGGGGGGGGGGTCAGTCTTTTGCATTTTATGTGCACCTATAGGCTACACCATTATTATTATTATTATTATTATTATTATTATTATTATTATTATTATTATTATTATTATTATTATTATTATTATTATTATTATACATTTTTCCTTTGTAACTTCACATCAGCTCTGGCAGAGCATTCCCAAACCTGGGTAGCTTAAGGAGCTGACTGACTCCTGGGTCCATCCCTTTTCATGCCAGTTTAGCAGCTTGGACCAGTGTCACTCTATGCCGGCATTGCTACGTTGGAGATACCCCAGTACCTCATCAGTTTCCTGTGTGCTTTCTGTCCCTCCCCCCCATTTTGCAGTTACTGTACAATCTTAAATCCATGGATTTAGAAGTGTAATTCTGTTTAGGATTGCACTGTCAGAGTGTCACAAGTTCTGTAAATCTGACAAGTGGTCACTTCTCTGTAGGCATGACTTTTTGGCAACACAAGGGATTTCCCCCCATATAATGGAGAGCAGAGAAGACAGATGGGGTTTTAACTGTTTAGCACCTTTCATGTTGAAACAGCAGGCATGAAAATTGGCAATGATGCTTAGACATCTTTCTACTCTGCTCCATAGTAGTCATTTACAGATGTGCTCAAGAACTTTTGTACAGAACTGACATTTCATGACCATGGTTGAATGAGTTGAACAGGTTATTATTTCCCTGGCTAATAAAGCTTAAATGTTTTGATGACTCATTTATAAATATTTTATATGCTTGGGATTTGAGGGACAGCTTTAAAAAGAAGATAAACAAGACAGGAGATCTGACTGGCCGTGCACTGCTTTGAAGCTGAGGAATATCCTTGGCAATGTTTGTATTTAGCCTTAGGAGTGATAGAGAAGATATACATCTCTGTCTTTGTCAACACTGCCGACTAAAGAGGTATGGGACCAATTGTACCTTGATGAAGCTGGAGAACCATGCAGTGAAGCAGGATAAAAATTATGGGGGGGAAAGAAATGAGGGAAACATTGATCTTGGCTTGCCATAGCCTAGAGTGGTTCAGTTGGGGAAAGGCTGTTTAAAAAAAAACAAAAAACAACCCTGTGGTATTAAATGTTTAGTGTTTTATAAGTTGTTGACCTAGTGATGACCTCTTTTCATTTTCACTTAGCTGAACTTCACATTGTATAGCTTTACTTTTTAATATTAAAAACCCAGAACATACTGACAGAGATTTTCCCCATCATACAAAAGGAAGCCATCTTCTTCAAATACTAGTGGAGAAACCATCAACTTAAGTCTCATATGGTTCCACACGTTGCTTCTGGGAAAGTTGGAGGGTAGATCTGTTGTACATTCATATGAGATTAACTAGTTTGTGAATGGCTGGGTGGCATCTATTAAGCATCCCTAAAATAGTACAAGTGACTGAACAAGAAAACTGTCTTTGCTACCAGTTTTTTTGGAGAGGGGGGGAACTACCCTGGCCCCAAACCTATCCAGGCATTACTAGTGGATTTGTTTATCCTAGCCTGCATAAAAGCAGTGTGAAGAATTGATAAGGCTCATCCCCACATGCCACTCAAGCAACCAAGGGCTCCGTTGATGCTGCTCATCCACAAGGGCATTAACACCTACCTGCCTGAGCCAGTGATGGACTAGGATGGAAAAGCCACTCATTCTTAGATGGTTCAAGGGGCTTCCCAAATAGTCCTAAACTAGGGGCCACATCCCCACATCATTGGATATTGCAGTATCATTGCACTATAATGAACCTTTGCAACTGGATTTTGCGTTGTAGATAATCTAAATGATTACTGTGCCCATCTGAATGATTACTGTAGCACAATATCCAATGGTATGGATGCAGAGCTATTCTAGTGACTTCCACTGTTTCTGCCTAAATTAGTTATGCCCTAACCAGTTAAAAGACCAGGCCGAGATAAAATGGAGCAACTGAAAAAAGCCCCTTGATGCAATTCAGAAAAAAAGCCTCTCATGACAATTCTTACTGAGCCCTTGACTGTGACTGGCTAATCCCATCTTTCAACAAAGCTGGCTGCTGACTGAAGGGAAGTGAACAGTCTCCCCACCTTCTCTCTAATTGGCTGCTCTACACAAGGTAAGCCATAGGTCCCTGACACAATTGTCTTCTCATGCCTCTATTAAATTGGGTAGGGTACCAATCAGCATTCCATCTTCATTGGATGGGGACTAAATAAATATCACACAGTAGTGGAAATTAAGGGGACAGGTTTGGGATGATAGAATGATTGTATTAGAATATTCATTTCTATTCTACCCTTCATCCAAGTTGCTGAGGGCAGTGTAAATGGGTGTATGCAGTTTCATGGCAAAGAAGGGATCTGAACCTGGGTCTCCAAGGTCCCAGTCCCGTACCCTGACCACCCTGTACTGGCTTTTGTGCTACAAGTTGGTTACATTGATTTCTGAATGTTATTCTACCTTAAAAAACTCACTGAAAATAGACAATTGACATATCAGGGAGATAGGGTTGCCAGGGCCCTCCTGGCGAACCACTGGGGGATAGGGAGGGCCTACCAAATTGGGAGGGAGGCCTAGGCAATGTCCCTGGCAGTGTGGCTATGTCACTTCCAGCATGCACTGGAAATGACATTACACTGTGACGTCGTCATGATGCTCTGGTATTTGGCCAAATATTCTATGGTAAAAATGGCTTCTACTACAGAGTTTTTGCCATAATACCAGAGCATTGCTGTGACATTGTAGATGTGATCATGTCACTTCTGGTGCACATGTTGTCACATTGCTGCCAAAGTAGTCTGGGCCTCTGTCCCTCTCCTGTTAAGTCCTCCCGACGGCAAACTGATTAGTGGTAGGGGCGGGGCCTGGCAGTGGGGGTCCCCCATCTCTACTGGAATGGCTGGAAACCCTACAGGGAGTAAGCTGAGCTAGAACATTTGCCTCTGGTGTGTGCATTAAAGATGAACAAATGTACCTAATTTGTTTTTTTTTAATGCTAATATAAATTTTTGATAAGTTTGATTCTCCACTTTTTGCTGTTGGTTTTGGAGATTCTGTTGCAGTGTACATGCAAGATGTGTGTTCTTGTACACAATGTACACAATATTTATATGTACAGTGTGTTACATTTATAACACATAGCACTGATTTATTGTCACAAATAATTTTGGAACAATTCACAGGGGGAAACTGATGTGAGGTAACAACATGGTAAAAATATAACAACATCATGGGATTGATTCACACAAGAGAAAGGAGAAACTGAAATCGGGATTTACAGCTCAAAACAGTGGGGATGAGAAGGTTAAGAATTCTCAATGTTAAGTTCTAGTCACAGAATTTGTTTTTAATTCAGGGGAACAATAAAAAAAATCAGCCTGTACCCTTCTCTCTAGTGCTTCCTTCTGTTTTGTGGGCAGATCTGGCATCATTCAACTTCCAAAGATGGTGTTGCAATGAGGGTCAAATGATAGGTGTTATGTGCTAGATGCTGCCAGCACATTCCTAACGGATTCTTTTGTTTCTCCTTCCATAAAAGAGATGATGGGGAGGAGGAGGATTTGCAGCTGATGATCATTCTGATGTCTCTGTTATGAAAAAAATATTTCCTTGGAAGGAGAAGTCAATTAAATTGATACCTCCCCTGGTAGGCTCTGGAAGTACACAGATTTATTCAGATGGAGACAACTTTGACAGATGAGGCACTGGCAGGACGTGTCAAGGCTCAGAGATGTGATTTAAGTCAGGATTAAATGTGGTTATTTATGACAAAAAGTAGAGGATGCACATCAGTACAAATGTTATGCAGATGTCAAGGGAGACGTCTGTAGAGAGACAAGAAAAGAAGGCCCTGGATCTAGGAGAGAGAGAGGATCAATATCCATTCTTGACAGGAGAGGCCCCATGTAATCTTCCAAATGCTGAGACAGGCAAATAACATTAAGCACAGCTGGATCCTCTGTATGCATACTTAGAAGGCCTACTGAGTTTGATCTGACTTACTCCCATGTAAATATGCAGAGGCCAGCAACCTTAGTTCATTTACATTTCTGGCACACCCATTCTTAGGACTTAGGGCAAATTAATCACAAAAAGCAAACAAAAAATATTTCTAAATAAAACCCAAGTGTATGTATGTTTGTGTGTGTGTGTGTGTGTATCCCCCAGTATATATAATTCTGTTTTGGTCATGGACTCCTCTGAACATTCCAACATGCTCCAAAATCAGTTTGCTCTCTGATCTGTCATTCAGAGGGTCTCCCTATCAACTGGCTGCTTTGCCTGAGTCCTCCCTCCAACATTCTAAACAGTTTGCTGTTCCTCTCCCCCGCATAGCCAGTTAGAACACAGAGGTTATTTGCATATGTGGCCTGAATGGCCTTTGCATCAGAACACAAAGGTTGTTTGCATATGCGGCCTCATTGACAGTTGTCTCTAACATTCTAAACAGTTTGCTGTTGCTGTTCTCAGGTAAAATATGTTCTGAGGTAAAATACATTTCCCCTTAGTGCCTGTTGGGGGAAACCATTGTTGTCAATCTCCAGGTGAGGGCTGAAGATCACTCAGAATTACAACTGCTTTCCAGATGGCAGAGATCAGTTTCCCTGGAGAAAATGGTGGACTCTGTGTCCTTATATCCTGCTGAGATGGCCCCTGTATGACAGCCAATATGATGTAGCAGCCAGGGCTTCAGAGCATGGTAGAGGCTGCAGGTGTGTGGGGGTGGAAAGCTGAAGAGTGAGGAGAAAATAAAGGTAGGTTGATGATTGGCTGGGAAGGAGATAGGATTGCCAACTCCAGGTTGGGGAATTCCTGGAGATTTGAAGGATGGAGCCTAGAGATTGTGAGGTTTCAGGAGGGGTGGGACCTCAGACAGGTACAATGCCGTAGACTCCATCCTCCAAACCAGCCAGTCCCAGGGAACTATTTTTGCCAATCTCCAGGTGGGGGCTGGAGATCACTCAGAATTACAACTACTCTCCAGGAGGGAGGGAGGAGGAGATGGAAAGCTGAAGTCAGAGGGGCAGATCAAGGTAGGTTGATGGTTGGCTGTGAAGGAGATAGGGTTGCCAACTCCAGGTTGGAAAATTCCTGGAGATTTGAGGGGTGGAGCCTGGAGAGGGTGGGGTTTGAGGAGGAATGGGACCTCAGACAGGTACAATGCCATAGACTCCACCCTCCAAACCAGCCATTCCCTCATGGGGAACCATTGTTGCCAATCTCCAGGTGAGAGCTAGAGATCATTCAAAATTATAAGTGTTCTTCAGGTAGCAGAGATCAGTTCCTCTGGAGAAAATGGTGGACTTTGTGTCATTATACCCTGCTGAGTTTGCCACAGCAAATTGACACTGAGTGCCCAGGACCGGAGCATCCACCCAGAGCCTCTTTCTAGAGCTCATTGTATTTATTTCCACAATGGGCCTTATTCCTAGTGTGTGTGTGTATGTATGGGTGTATATATATATATAAAAGATAAAGGTTTCCCTTGCTCGAAAGCCAGTCAAATATGACTCTAGGGTGGTGCTCATCTCCATTTCCAAGCCAAAGAGCCAGCACTGGCTGAAGACTTTTCCATGATCATGTGGCCAGCTTGATTAAATGCCAAGGCGCGTGGAATGCTGTTACCTTCCCACTGAAGTGATACCTACTTATCTACTTGCAGTTTCTTGCTTTCGAACTGCTAGGTTGCCAGAAGCTGGGGACAGAGACAGGAGCTCACTCCATCATGAGGCACTAGGGATTTGAATTGCCGAGCTACAGACCAATGTGTATGTGTGTATGTATGCAATGTACAAAAATGGCTCCTTTTAAACATCATATGTTGTCACTATCATTTCAACTATTTTTGTTTCTTGTGTTCCCAATTCATTTATTTCTTTTCAGACAGTGATAAGCCATTTGCACCTCAGTAGCCATTTTATATCCCTAGAAACCTAAATAGTCCAGACTAGCATGGGCTTGTCAGATTTTGGAAGCTAACCACAGTCAGTCATGTTTAGTACTTGGATGGGAAATCACAAAGGAAGACTCGGGTTGTTGTGCAGAGGAAGGAAAAGGCAAACCACCTCTGTTCATCTCTTGCTTTGAAAACTCCATGAACAGAGTGAGACTTGATGGCATTTAATTAATTGTTGTTGTTTTGCTGCTGCTGCTGTTATTATTATTATTATTATTATTATTATTATTATTATTATTATTATTATTATTATTATTATTATTATTATTATTATTATTATTGCTATTGAAATGCAATCAATACAAAAGCAGTTAATATTTGCAGTAATATTTGCCAGGGAGGTATAGAAGTGAGGATGTAAGACTAGGATTTAACAGTACAATCCTATGCAGAGTTACTCCAGTCTAAATCCATTGACTCTGCATAGAATTGAACTGAAAAAGACCCAGGCTCATATTCCATTCTGCCATGAAGCTTATTGGGTCATCTCTCAACCTAACCTACTTCACAGATTTGTTGTTAGGGTAAAAATGGAGGAAGGGAGAATGATATGCACTGCTTTCAGCTTCATGCAGGAAGAATGGAGTACAACTGTAGTAAATAAAAGTTCCATTGAATTTTGGTAGTGTGGATGGAATAAAGACAGCTTCAGTTTTGTCCCAAGTGGAGAGAATCTGTGTCAATTTTATAATGAAAACACGTTTGCATCCTGCCTTTCAATGCCAAGTTTCCCGCAATCATCTTCCAAAAGTGAATTATGGGAAAAAGAAATTCCCCTCCCCATAACCATGCTATCTGCATGCACACATAATAGGTGCATAATTAACCCTTTGATTAAAATTGAATCGAAATTTTAAAATGAAATGAAATTTAATTTTGAAATGTTTTATTATTGTTTCTAACATAAATGAAAGGTTAAATGAGACCCCAAGATAATAAAAACCTGACAGGCTAGGCCCACCCTTTAAAATATTTAGGTAGGGCCGGACCCTCCATCCATACCGG